>CP119860.1:1437500-2054257 GCA_033953505.1 Leishmania tarentolae | reverse complement strand
GATTGAGCGCCTGGAATGTGCGATTGGTGATCAGGCGGGGTACCGCCAGCTGACGGAGCTGAACGACAAGCTCACAAAGGAATTGCAGGCATATCAGCGCAATGTGGCTACGCTGCGAGATAAGACTGTCGCCCTGCAGGTGGAGGCGGAGACAATGGGCGGGTACAAGGTGAAGAAGGCGCAGGAGGAGAAGGAGCTGATGGCGCGCCGGCTGCAGCAGACAGAGCGGCGATACCGTCTCCTCGTACCTCTCTTCGCCCAGCTGCGAGACCTCGTCGAGAACTATCTTGCCTCTTACGTGCACCCGGAGCTGTACGCGGCTCTCAAGGATTACGATCGACAGACATCATTGCTGCCGTCCAACTCCACGGGCAGCTGCAAGGAGACTGGCGGTGCGCTGGGCATCGCCGTGACTGCCGCAACCACCGAGACCACGGCCCCTGTCGCTGAGGCAGCCGTTCAGGAGGACTACGCCGCCACGACACCGGCTGCTCTGCAGCCTTGCCGACCTTCCTCTCCCAACACAGGTTCCACAAGGCTCAAGAATCACCTGATTCGCCCTAGCCGCATTGTGACAGGGACGGATGTGGAGTACGCCGCATGTGACCGCTTACCTCCCATCTCCAATGTTTGAGATATCGGAAGGAGAGCCTAGACAGCGCACAGGGGTGCAGGATTGTGTGTTTCTTTCTCTAGCGATTTGGTGTGTGTGTGTGTGTTCGAAATCTTTGCAGATGTCGAGTACTTCTTTCTGGCCCATTTGCGTGTCTTTCGCACTTTTCACTCCTCTTTATAGCTTTGTAGCTGACCCCCTCCCCCCTCCCTCTGATGTATGACCCTTATACAAAAATGTGGTGTGGATGTATTTGTGTATGCCTTGGTGAGCGTATTTACTGGTGCTAAATACTCTCTTCTACCACTTTTTTTTGGTCTATATGTTGTTCGTTTTGGTGTCGTTCTGGAACCATCGGCAGATGATGGACTGATTGCCATCTTTTGTATCTCTGCTCTCTGTCTTCTATACGTCTCCCCCATCTCTGCAGCATCAACCCCTCTCTTCTGTTTTTGCTTTCGGGTCTCGTTTACTCAACTTCTCCGCTTCTTTCTTTACCCTGCCCTTCCTTTTTCGCTCGTTTTCGTTCTTCTCCACGACCGGCGTTTTCTGTGACCAACTTCCACTTGCCGTTGTCCCTCTTCCCGCCCGGTGCCTCCTTCATTATTCCGCATGACCACCCCTCCCCTTCCTCTCCCTTCCCCCTTCTCCCCCTCAGCGTGTCTGTGTCACCGCCATTCTTTGCGATGTCACTGCACATGTGATGAATACCCTTGCAGGGAAGGGAATGGGAACAAGCGGCCGTGGGAGTTTGAGACACACACACACACACACACACACAGAGAGAGGAAGAAATCGCTGATCGAAACCAGAAACAATGCCACGTAAGAAGCAATCGGGGCAATGATGTTGGAGACTCATACTTTTCTCCCCTTCTCTTTTCTATCTCTAGATGTATGCGACACGCGTTCATGAGCACTCTGTTGCTCGAGTCCGTGCGTGCTTTGTACACTTTCACATGTAAAGTAAGGCTCTACTCGCTCGTTTTTTTCACTTTGTGTGTTTAGTATGAAACATCTGCAGCCTGCCATCCTCAAAAGGAAAAAAAAAACAAGATCGAGCATGATAAGTCCCGTCTGTGTCGTGTGCGATGCACCCAGGCATCCAAAGCCATGCAAGAGTGGCACGATGCGTGCATCCCTTTCTCTGCCCCCGAGGGGGGGGGGAGTATGTATGAGCCGGTGTTCTAGTGCGGCGTTGTACAGAGGAAATGTGTCTCTGTGCAGATTAACGTCCCGCTTCTGAATACATGCGCACCTTTGCTGTACCGCGCAAAAGAAAACATCAGCGCACTGTTGTGAACACCCTCTTATCTTACGCCACTCTTCTGAACTCTTTTTCTTTTGGGTTGGATGGGTGGGGTGTTACTCGGGGCTCTCTCTCTCTCCCTCTATGTGCGCACACGGTTTAGGAGAAGCTGCTGGCGTGCTCTGCCCTTGCGCAGACTATTCCCAACGCGGCCTACCCCAGGCCTCTGTTTTGAAGGAAGGCTGAACCGTTGTTGGTGAGCAGTTATTTTGTTGAATAAGGCGCACATCATTCGTTTCATTTTTTTTTTCGTTGTCGACCCACAACTCTTCTGCTCTTCTATCAACTTTTATCTCTTCAAGGGGCCCCCAGGCTACTACGTCTAGTGTTCTCACGTGTACTTGGGAGCTTCGTGGTGATCTCGGCCATTGAAGAGAGGTTTCTGCACCTCTTGGCACACCCCAAGACCCGAAACTGCCCACTGTGTTGGCCACTCCCCAACTTACAATCGCTCCCTTCTTCATAGACATGCATGCATAAACGCAACAACAACATAAACTGCCAACGCACAACTGATACATCCAAGAGGAGAGCAGTCGAGTTTCCACTTGTGCGCTGCGTCACACGCGAACCAAAGGACGAGGAGGTGTGTGCATACATACAGGGCATCCACCGTTTCCTTGTTGTTGCCGCCGCCAGCAGCCAAAATCGTCCAGGTGTCCTGTGGCACATTTCTTTCTCTAGAGCACATATAAATTCGTACGAGGCGATTGCCTGCTTAGTCGACTGCCTTGTTTTTCCTCCGGCTGCGCGTCTCCCATCCCCTGTGTTTTTCCACCCCTCTCACTACGCATACAAGCAGTATGGTCTTGTTGACGTCGGCCGATGCTGGAGCGGAGCGCCTTCCCAGCGGGACTGAGGTGGCTGTGGAGAAGTGCTTCCCTGTGGACGATGCCCCTGCCCGGTCGGCAGATTGCATTAGCTGGGGGCCACACAACGTCTTGCAGGTGTGCACACGCTGGACTGTTTCGATGTACCTGGCAAGCCTGCTCACCCCTGCGTGCCAACGAAGCGTTCGCCATCATCCTCTAGCTCACCGCATCGACGGAGAATCTGTCGAAGTGGTCGTTGGCGCCAAATGGAGCACCGCCTTACTTCCAGAGGTGTATTATCCAGCCACCGCGCGTCTGTGTGTGCAAACCACCAGTAATCTGGTAGTGTATCGCGTTTCCCGCCACGAGGCGAACCGCGTGGTGACGAGCCACGGAATCGGTATTGCGTGCTGCCGCGGAGGGCTTGCCCGACTCCCCGCTCATAGTGATGGCATCGTTGGCGAAGGTTCCCCCAGTGAAAGGCCCCTTTCTTGCTCTCCCACGGTTGAGCGACCTTCCATCGGGAAGCGCAACAGAGGCGCTACAAAAACGTCCGTGAAAGGAAGGCCGCGGGCAAAGACGAAGTCCTCGACGACGAAGACATCCACCGCAGCTAGACGGAAACGAAGACAAGGAAGCTGCAGCACAGCGAATGGCAGTAGTGATGACGAAGACGCCAGCAGAAGCAACAGCGACGCAAGCTCATCCTCATCCGGGAGCCAGATTTTAGCGACGCGTTTTGTTCCCCAGTCCAGGGCTGCTGCTGCTGGTGCCGACAACAGCGGCAGCTTGCATGGGGGCGCGACGTCGGCACCTGTGAGTGAAGGTAGCCCATATCGACGGCGAGCTGCCACTAACGCAGTAGATGTTGATACAGCCTCGACTGACAACGATGTCGGCTCTGTGGTGGACTATACGTGGCTTGACCAGGATGATCTGCTTGTTCTCACCAGCCAGGGCCTTCACCTGGTTGCACTCGCTGGGGATTTGTCAGACGATGATGGGCCCGTCACACACTCCCTGCCGCCACCCCTGTATAGGTGGGGAGGCGAGGATGAAGTGGCGCACCTCGGGTTTCGAGGCCCCGCTCCCTTTTGCATGGCAGTCCTCTTTCCAGATGGGCTTGTCGGCTCGACTGCGACCGCTTCTGCTCTCGCGCGGCTTCGGCGCGTTGTCGTGATTGCTAGCCCGTACATGCTTCGTGTCATTCATGTGACGCGCTCGTCACCGACAAACAGGGCCGGAGTGGTGCACCTCGCTTACACGATGGAGGTGCCGCTGTTGACGTCGGTGCCGACTTCCGTGTGCGCTGTGGCTGTTCGGTGCGCAGAGCAGAGGGCAGCTCAAGTGGCAGACCCGCCACAAGGACTCGAAGTGGAGGTGGTGGTATTTGTGTCCGCTCCTGGTGCGGTCATACGGGGACGCTTTGTATTGACACAGCTTCCATCGACTTCTGAATCTGTGGTGCTATCGCCCTGCCGCCGCATCGTCTTCCAAGTCGACGCGCAGTACGGCTCTAATATACTTGTCGGCGAGGTGTGCCTGCGGAGGCTAATGGTGGTTCCATTTGTGGCGTACTCGAAGGTCGCAGGTGCTGGTGTCGGCAGCGAAGGTGCATGCATCGACTCACCGAACAGCGAGCTTCATGATGCAGCCGTTGCGGTCCTTGGCATCGGGGAAAAGTCGGTGTACGAGTTTCTCGCCTGCGGTCCGTCCTCGACGGTGCTAATCCAGTGCCCTATGCTGGCGGGTTGTAGCGAGATGCCACCGCGAAGATGTGCCGGGATTTCGGGCGTAGCACTGCATCTGTCTGGTACACTGGCAGTGGCGGCAGTGCAAACAGGACAAGCAAACCATGAGCCGACGCACCTGTGGCCCGTCTCCGTGGACATGCGCGGTGGGTGGCTAAGAAGACTGGTTGAGCTGGGAACCCTTTTTCCCGACACGGGTGTTGACACGCTGCACAAAGAAAGCGCTTTTGGAGGGGCTGTCGAACCATGCGATTCGTCAAGGAGCATAGTGCAGTCTATGCTACTGCAACAGGCAAGCGCGTCTTTCTTCCTTCATGAACAACTTTTTCCAGGGTCTGTGGCGCAGTCCAGCGAGATACACCGGTATGCGCAGGCGCACCAGCGAGCCCATCAGCTGCCGACCAAAGAGATGCTGCACGATTATCGCCGATCGATGATGCCCGGCTGCGTCGCATCCTCTAGAATGCCCTCTCTAGCAGACATGTCCGCGCGCCGCCGATACCTGCAATTGCGAACACAGTACGGGGTGGACCTTTTCTTACGGTGGCCGTTACAGTCGTCTACGGTTGCCGGTCATGCAGCAAGCAGCATTTCATCGGTCTTTGCGTCGCCAGCTTCCATGCAGGCCATGCAGGCCTCGTGGCCGTGGCGGTTGCTGCTGCAGCACATAGGGGCAACGTGTCCGTGGGATGGACCGGTGCTGAGCGAGCTTGTCCTCTCCAATGCCGTACGAATCCTCGCCAAGCGCTATCGCTACGCAAACATGACGCGGGAAGGCTCAGAGAGTTTCCGCGACTCTGCAACGACCACCGCGGAATCAGCGCATTGCGCGACGAAGCCCGACGCACTCGACGTTGACGGTGCCATCGCTTTTGTGGAGGCCTACATCAAGGCGCAGAAGATTGCTGTGCGCCAGACCAACGGCGGCAGACAAACAGCATCCCTTTCAAGCCCTCACCTCATAACTGCTGCCGATTGCGCTGAATCTACGGGAGCAGATAGAGAAAACGAGCGGCTACCTCGTAAGGTTGCGCGAGATGCCCCGCAGCTGGCGGCGAAGGTGCACTGGCTCGTGTCCTCGACGTGGGTGTCCTCATTAGAGGCTTTTTTAGAAGCCACCGCGTACACTCACCGACGGGGCGCTGACATCTCATCCGCCGTAGGTTGCATTGCTTCGGAGACCTCATCGCCGCACTTATTTCCTTGCTCTCTCTGTGATCGTTCCACTTGTGTACATTTTCTGCTGAGCCTCTCGAGCACATCGACACATCTTCCAGCGGGTGACGATGCTGAAGTAGTGCGTGATGCATCCGGTGCAACCCCTGTGTCGCACACCACACTCTTCTCCGGTACCACGCTTAGTCCTCTCTCATTTTTCTCTGAGGATTACGTGCTAACACGGTGCCTTGCGTGCGGGCTGAGTGACTTTGCAGATGGGCCGTGGTGCCGCGTGTGCGGCGGGATGCTGGAGTGAGCACTCTTCCAGCTATTTGCAGTTTCATTGTTGTTTGAGTGTGGCTGATCCTCTGTCACTGCCGAGCCGTGAGCGGCCACACCCAAAGGTGGGCGAGGGCGACCACTGCACCGCGGCAGTGCTCCTCTTTTCACACCGCTTCAGTCTTCAAGCTTTTGTTTCCATTCAACGTAGTACATTATTGGAACTGACAAGGTAGTTGACGGCGCACCGTGGAGAGTAAAAGCGCACAACTCACCACCGCTCGGCGTCTCACTCGCATAAGCACCTAGCTTCCTGTCTACGCCCGCAAATGGGTGCCCACGAGCCTCTTCGGAAAGCATACTATTTCCGTTTTCAGTCCTGTTTATGGTTGCATCTGTATTTTGGGACACAGCAGCGTGACAAGATCGGGGGGGGGGACGATGAAGCTTTTCGTTCCGTTGCCCAGTGGAGGCGCTGTCTCTCCTCCATTTGCGGGGGCGCCTTCTTGTTGCCGGTTTGGTTCCAGATCGGGCTCAGTGATACCAGTGCCTTATCCTCTCGTTTGCTTCACCGCCTGGTCCTCCCCGAATAAGCCTGACCCCCCACCCGAGACCTCCTTTGTGTCTCTGCCCAGTGAGACAGGAAACTGGAGGAGCAAGCGGTGCCACACTCTCCTCTGTGCACGCAAGCACAGATTTTCTTTCCTGTACCGCTTCTCTTGTGCACCAGACGCACACCGTACCTGTCGGTGTGGCCCTCGGTGCATGCTGCGCGGCTGTGTACACGCCCACTGCCTGGAAACTTCATGGACGAGAACAAAGCTGCCGACGTGTTCGATAGTCTACGCGCAACATTCCACCATTTGACAATCGCTCTCACGCTCTGGAGAGAGAGAGAAAGCGAACGTGCCTACACGCACGCTGTTTCACGTATGCGTCTGTGCGTGGGGTGAAGATGGCACCACACGACGAATCAAAGGGAGACGAAGGAAAAAAAAACATTTTTTAAAATGTAGGTGCATCCTTGGCGAATATCTTGTCTTGACAGGTGGGACATTGCTGTGATCGTGCAAGCTTGTCTCGATCGTATCCCATTCCGTACACCGCTTTAGCGCTTTGTCGAGCAGATGCTCACGCGTGCATGAGTGCGGATCTTGCTGTGATGGGTGCCATGACGCCTTTTATGAGCCTGCATGTCCCCTTCCCTTCTTGTGTCTACATGCGGCAGTGTCCATCCTCTGACAAACGCCACTCCAGATCCTGCGCTGCTGCAGGCTCCTTTTCCCATGCCCTTGACGTTTTCTCTCTTCGTTTCGCGGCCTGTTGCTGCTCTGCTGTTTGTGCTCTTGGGCCATTTCACTCTACGACTCGACGTGCATTCAACGTCGCCACGTACTGTGTGCGTGCCACCTCCTTCATATGATCAGACTTTTTTTTTCTTGTGTACCTTTCGCGCCTTAGGAGGTCTGAAGCTGTCATCGGCTGAACACTGGTGTGCTCCTACGCACACGTGGACTAGCACGTAGTGCAGCCGGAGTCTGTGCCGATCGGGGGTGCAGGCAGCAGACAAAACGAGGCGTTGTGCAGTCTCCCCCTTCATCAAAAGTGCGACTCGCTTTGCGCACCTTGCAAATCGTGCGGGTGCTCATGTGCGGCAGACCAAATGCGACGCCGTTCCGCGTGTTCGGCTCTCCCTACACTTTGTCGCTGCACCAGCATGTCGTGTACCTCCGACTCAAGCAGCTCCCCTTTCGAGTGTACTGCAGAAGTTTCACCACCACGTTGCTGTACTCGTTGTATTACCGTGCCCGCAGCGTTTTCTGCACGTTGACGCCAAGCGGATCTTCTCCGCTGCAGGTGTGGCAGCTGGCGGAAGTGGCAGAGCTGGACGAGGACGTCGAAGCTATTGCTCGCACCGCGAAAGGTGAAGTCAGCTACTCTAGTAACGACAGGTACGGAGGCGGCGGCGTTGCACACACGAGTGGCTCTTCGATGGCAGCTCCGCGCACCCAGAGGCTCCTCATCCGCAAAGAAACTCATCCGCAGCTGCACTTGGCTTGTTGGTGCATGGTGGTGTACGCGTGCTGGTGGCTCGCGAAGACGGGTGCCATGTTTCGCTACATTCGCGGGAATACGCTGGATGTGCTGGAGGGGTACGTGCGCTACTTCTTTCCCATCCCAGGGATCGGATTTGCGCGCGCTATGGCCCCACGGTTTCGCGAAGCGATGAAGCAGCTGGTCTCCGCAACGGGTGCGTCAGAAGTGAATGCTCCGTTTATGGAGGATCACTTCCAGCGTTTCTGCACAGCGCTGGAGGCACACCTGCGCGAACATCCGAATGAACACTTTCTGCTTGGCACGCCACATCCGACCCTCGCTGACGTCACGCTCGGTGCTGCCTTCTCCAGTCTTTTCCTCATGGACGACCCGCCATCGTCGATGCTGGCGGACAAATTCCCATGCGTGACGGAGTACGTGGAGCGAGTGACAGGGTGGCGTGGCGCCATTTTCGTCGGCACAGGCGAGGATACCGCCATCATGAGAAAGGGAGCATCCGTGCACAGTGCGGGGCCCAGCGCTGAGATCGTCACCGACAGTTCCGCTACATCAGCTGCTGACAGGAGGACGACCGACTACCCCGACACGGTCCCCGAGTCTCTGGCGCCGTGCTTCGAGCTCATTGTCGAGGTACTGCCGTTCCTTATGTCTCAGTGCGCCTCCTTCAACGCCTTTATGGCTAGTGAAGGCATCCGCACACTTCGCCGTGAGCCGCTCGAGGGTGAATGGAAGGGCTGCACGGGGTACCTGATACCCCAGCTCGCGAACGTTAGGTCTCTAATGATTGTGGATGACAATATCAGCAGCGTGCAGGCCCGCTCGCAGGACTTGGAGATTGCGTTTCTGGCCGCACGCGAGGTACTCGATGACACACTGCACGACTTCGGAAGGAGAGAGGGGAGCTTGCACGACGTCTCGCCGCACGATGCCGACACTCGCGAAGCCACCGTACCCGAACCCCACACAAGTACCGCTGCAGCATCAACAGTTGCGCAGAGAGCGGCGGCATCTTCCAGTAGGGATGCTGTCGAATCCCAGAATCTTGCGCAGTCGGTACAGGAAGGCATTGCCGCCAACGGCGTTGCCACAATGACAAAGAAGTCTGAACCCAAGAGGCAAGCGGAGGAGGAGGGAAGCGCCGCGCAGTTTCGGAAGCCGCTGGATCCGCGGACGATGAAAGCTGAGGAAGCAGACTTCTATCGAGCTTACGCGGCGGCAACTCGCTACCGAGTGGGTGGCACCGCTGCTTCTCTCTGCGACGTGGTGCCTCCTGCGCGACAGGTGACGAGCATGAGCAGCGCGGCGGTGGCTGTGCGCGGATCTGTGAAGGAGCACTTGCAGACGCTGTACGCAATGCTGGCGAAGATGAGGTGCCCACAGTACACCCTCACCTCGCTTCATCATGGTCGCCGAGTCTACGTCGCTGCCATCCCTGAGTACGAGGTGGCGAAGATGCGTAAGGCGCGCAGGGAGGTGGTGAAAAAACGTACACCTGTTTCTTTAGACGTGGAGGGTGTCGCTGAATCGGGTTAGTACTGCCAGCGGTGCAGCATCTGTGGGGTAGAAGGGGGGATGCGCCGCCGCTTTGTGTTGAGGTGGAGGGAGCGGGGCGATCCTGTATGCGTGTGCGTGCTTGAGCGTCATCCAGGGAGTGTTGGGTGGCTGTATGGTTGTGTCTGTCACTCTTGTGTATCCCTCTCTACGGTCCAGGAGTGCTGGCTTTTTCTTTCTCCCATGGGGCAATTCATGCCTTCACTTGCATGCGCGCCCGTCCACGAGGGCGGAGCCGAACCAGAAATAGACACACACACATATATATATATATATAACGGATGCTTCTAGATTTGTCTTTTGTTGCTGTTGCGTTCCAGGGGCTATTCCTGATTCGTAAGCGTAGATGAAGACACCAAAACACAGGGTGATCTATGTGTGTATGCATGTTAACCCCAGGAGGCTCGGGTGGGGAGGAGCAGGGAAGGGGGTTGCGATATTCACAACCTGAATGCTATTCAAACGTCACGTTTCCTTTCTTGCCGCCACAATCGTCTGAACACCGGCCTGTTTCTACATATCTACGTCTCTCTCTACATATATATTCGGTAAATGCGAGCGCATGTCCAACACCCACCATCTGACTCCTCTACCGCCTCCTCTTATTTGCGGGGTCGCTTTGCTGTTTTCGCGTCCTTCGGATTAATCTCCTCTTTCTCTTTTCTTCGAGTTTGCGTTAGTAGAATGCGTACGGAAGCGCGAAGTCGTCTGTGACCTTGCGCACGCTGATCAGGAATGTGGGCCACCGGCATAGCACTCATGAGCAAGCGCTCCCGGAAGTATCAAACAAAGCTGCATCACCGATTCCGAAACCCATCCGTGCTTCCTTTGAAACAGACAAAAGCGCAGCGTGACGAGACCATTCGCTCAGTTCTGCAGGTGCGCAACATCAGTCCCTGCAACCAGTCTTCGTACCGCTATGTCGAGCAGCGCCTCTACTCGACCGGATCTCGACTTGATCGAGAGGGAGTGAAGCTGAATACGACGTACGCTCTTCAAGGCCTTGGTGACTTGGAACCTCTGCGCAACAGCAAGAGTTTCGGTTTTTCGGAGCGCGAGGCACTCAAGTACGACTCGCTGCAGCAAGCAGCCAAGTACGAAGCTCCTCCCGTACCCTTCACGCCACTGGCAGCGCGGAAGCTCGCGGAGGGAAAGCTGTGGCCTAGCGCGCCTGAGCCGGATGGCATGCTAAGCAAGGAGGTTCGCCACCTGCGCCACCGTGCAAACATGTCCCCCTCCGCGCAAACCTTCTCAGATAAGATTGCCTATCATCTTAGGCGCTCCCTCAAAGCCTGTCCGGCCCACATAGCCGAACAGATGGACTTTGCGCAGCTGATCATCGAGGAGGTGATTGCGTCACGCCGCTCCAAGTCGGTGTATGTTGTGTGGGCTACCGTTGATCCAGCCGCGCGCTTTGCGATGGAGCCGCAACTGCACCGACTTAATCACTGGGTTCAGCGGCTCATTATGGAGCGCATTCGAACAAGGCCGAATATTCCGCAGATTTCGTGGATCTATAACGGTGGTCGGCTAGAGCGCGAGCTACCGCGTGAGCTGAAGGAGGAGATGCAGGCGTACGCCAGCGACAACTCGTCAACGCTGGAGATGCGGGTCAGGTATCTGAAGGAGATGGACACGGTGAACCAGCGCATGCGCAACATTCCATGGTTCATGCCGTATCTCTGGAGCAAGGAGGAAAAGGCTGGAAAGACGCGGCGCATGCGCAAGGACTTGGAGGAGTATGAGCAACGACGCCTGGCTGCGAAGAAGGATCAGCGGGAGTCCGATCGGGACAAGAGCGGACGGAGCGTGGCCCCGCAGATTGGTGCGCCTCCTGCCTACGTCCGCTGAAAACGGCCCATGGCCTGCGATTTTGTTGCTTCTCCGCAGCCGTGCACGCTTGTTTTCTCCACTGTTTCCTTTGTTTCTTTCATGCTCCGCATCACTGCGCTCGCCTCCCCTTGCTTCTACAGTAGCCCGACACGAGGTGGCTCGACCACCTTCGGCTCTGTATCTCTGTTTCTTTCTACACACTCCTTTCTTCGACGAGTGCCTAGCGCTGCGGCATTTGTGTGTTCTCCTTTCCCGTCCTTTGGCGTCGCCATACTTATGCTTGAGGCTGCCCCTCCACAGAGACACACACAAAATAAACTTCGCTTTCGCGTTCAAGGAGAGAAGAGGGTGTCACCTCATCTCACAGAATGGTCCCAAGGAAATGATAAAAATTATGAAGAGCAGTCGCTACACCGACATGCGATCTGACAAACGTACCCATATGCCACGCAGAGGGAGACGCCGAGGCTGTTGTAGAGAGCGCGCGGCAGTGAATGGTGAAGGCAAACGCTTCTATCAAAAGGAAGTGCCCTGAAGGGGGCAGTGCGCTAAGGCTTTGTGCACTTCTCCCACATATCACCGATGCACATGCTGGGTGATATGCGCTTTTTTGTGTGTGTGTTGGCTAGTTGCTTCGACCACCTCAAGACCGACGCGCGTGTGGGTGTGTGGGTGGCTATCACCTCCTCATTGTTTATCTGCCTTGTCTCTTATCCTGTTGTATCCGGTATGACATGTTTCTCGCTTCTGTTGTGTCCTCTTCTCTGTTCTCCTTCCGCGCGTAGCACGCCAAAGCGTGTGTGCGTATTGGTGCTCCTTCCTTTTCCCCTTCCGCTACCCTATTCTGCTGCTTTCAGACAGCCCCCTCATATCAGCGTGCGAGTGCCTGAGTGCTTTCGCCTCACAACTCTTTGGCGCGTCTCCACAAGCCTGCTACCGCTGAAAATCCGCCGTCCTGCTTGCATCTACTTTGCGGTTTTCTTTGCATGCTAAGGGCGTGGTCACTCCCCTCACCCTGCAGTTAAACCCCGGCGTCTGCGAGATAGACATTTCTCTTTCACTGTGGGTGGCACCTGCCGGTGGATACGCGGCCTCCCTCTCGTTTTGCATCTCCTTTTTCTCCATTTTCCATACTACGCTACCACACACACACACACACACACACCTACTCGTCCATACACACCCCAACACGCCCTCCCATGTATGCTATCCCTCACATCTTGTCTCCAATTTCGCTTTTGTAGTTGCGTCACACGTTTACTCTTGCTATTACATTCTTGCTATGATGTACATTTCCGTTTTACACTGCTCACCCGATATCTCTTGCGCGTCTTCAATCCTTTGCTTCCTTCGAGCATCACCAGAAGGGACCGGTAGAAGCTTTTCGACTGGTCGCTCATACCTTTGCCGAGGTACCACTACACACAGCTCTGTGCGTAGTGCCACGCTATTCTTGTCACTGTGCCCTCCTGTAGTGTAATGGGCTCCATTATTCACGAACCCCCTCGCGTTCGTGAGGCGGTGCTGGAGAGCTCAGTGCAGGCTTTCTACATTGCTCCTAGACCACTACCTCAACACCCACTTAATGCACACGGTGGACGTCGCTTGATGCACAGGAGCATCGGAAGGAGCGACGCGCCACTCCAGGCGCACCTTCAGCCGTCGCCTCCTGCAGTTGAAAAAAGATCGACTTTCACTCAGCCAGACTCTAGATCTGCGTTTCTTCCAGCGAGATCGCGGGATCCTCTTCCTGGCTGTGCGGCTGCTGCGCAACGGCGGCGATACCGCCCACTTCGCTCCACTACAGAGGAGGAGGCGGATGCAGCGGTCAGCCGAACTCTGGCGCGCCTGCAAGTCGCACCGCGTACAGCATCAACCCAGCATGATCGTCAAGAGCGTCTCTTGTCGTTCGATGCGTGGCAGCCGCTTTTTTTGACAGCAGCCTCCAATCGCACACCTCGGAGACCTGTGGCCTCCGTCTCCAGCCCGCAGAACTTTGAGGTTTCGAAGTCAGGGCCAACATGGGCTGCACCGGTCTGTGGCAGCTCTGGAGCAGAGGGGCTTGGCAGGATCTTGCGGCAGCGGCACCTGCTCCGAGGCCACCGCGGCCCGGCCCCGTTCCCTCCCTCTTTTGGGGGGAAGAGTAGCGACGCACCCGAGAATCAGCAGCATCCGCTTCAGGTACTGCGCATTTTAGGCACTGCCGCCTTCAGTGATTCATCACCGGGCACTTTTCTTCCACGCCTAAGCCTGCGGATGGCGGCTAGCCGTGCCAGCACTGACCGACAGCTAACATCGCGAGTACCACGGGGCTCATATGGCCTGCAGAGCACGCGAATGCACCGTAGCCGATCGCGCTCAGAGACGGTGGCCGTGCACCTCGGTGACATTGAGGCACGCACCTATCGTGTCGAGGTAGTTGAGGGCGAAACAAGTCCACTGCAGTCGTTGCTGAATGCGTACGTGGACTGCATCTGGGATGGGTCAGAGTTCTTTCTGCTGCCACTGTTAGACGAGCACAGAGAGCCGAGTGAGACCCTGCCGTCAGCCATTGCACGTGAGCGGATGGTGCGCGTGCGCGGCACGGTGGAGAATAGAGACGCGACCATCACCACGGACGACGCGCCACTCTCGCGCTTTGGAAGAGAGGCAACCGACAAAATAGTGCTCCCTGGCACGACGTCATTCTTGCGCTCCTCCATTGCATCATTTGGTGGAGCAGGCTGCGGCGGTACAGTGGCCGATGCAACGCTTCCTCCGTCGCCTCTAGAAAGTGCATCTATGGCCGCGGGTGGTTTCTCGATGAACAGCGTGGGCACCGCCGTTTGTAACACGAAGTTCATGCAGGAGGGATCGCTTGCGACCACTCCTGTCGCGGTCATGCCTCGCTGGAAGCGCTTCAGCACGACAGCTGCTCTGTATCTGGCCTTCGGAGATGCCGGCTGTTGCGATGTGGCCCACTTCCCTTACGCAGCGGTTCAGCTGTGCAGCTGGGATGACCTTTTAGCGCAGCCGCAGATACGCATCGAGGCGAAGGCGAGCCGCTCTGCGGCTGCGATCAGTACGCTCGACCAGGAGCCGCATGATCGGCGCGCCCAGCTTGTGCCGGTGGCGGTCATGTTCCCCACGTCTCGCAAGGGTGTAATGCGCCGACCCTTGTCGCTCACGACGCAACCCTTCACGGATGCGGAAGTGTTTCAGCTCTTCTACCTGCAGCTACTCTTTCGCACCTACTTCGATGTCCGCTTCCGCGGTATGACATTTATGCTACCTGGCCAAGTAGCTCAGCACCTTCGCTCTGATCTTGTGGCCACACGTTCGAGCGGTGGCCACCACGTTGCCTTTGAGCACCCTACGAAGAACGATGAGTGGCTGCTTTTTTCTTCTCACACGCGTCTTTTGACGTTGCTGAACTTGGAGGAGGCGGTCGTGCCGCTCTATGCGACGCCAGAGGAGTTGCAGGAGACCTCCTCCCTTCCGCTCTTTGGCGCCGGCGAAACCTTGCCATGCCTAGGCGTTGCAGGCCGCGGTGTTGCGCAGTGGGCGGCAACAGTGGAAGTCAGTAGCCCCGCAAAAGCGTTCCTGGCGCTGGTAGCTCTCTTCGACAAAATGAAGGGTGTGTTTGGGTGCACTCGTGGTGAGCTGTGGCGCCGTGCCACCGGAGACGCCCATGCCGGCGGTTTGTCCTTCGCGCCGCTTCTCTTTCGCTGTAGTGAGTTGACTGCGGGGGCGTCGTTGCAGCTCTCAGGTGCAGCCCTCTCTCCCTTCTTTGTACCGCCGAGCAAGCGAGCGACCGCTGCCGTCTCCGTAGAGGCTGCACCTGACGCACCTCCTGCGACTGGCGTCCCTGCCAACTCCGCTTCAAATGGCTCTCTTTTTTTTGGCATCTCTGCGGGGGACTCTGTGCACACGACTGCAACCAGTCTCGCACCTTGTGCGTCTCCGAGCCAGGTGACTACAGATATTGGGACCCAAATGGGCACATCTACGATCATGAGGACTGTATCTGAAGTAGTACGCGACACTAGGGGTACATGCGACATCTCTGATGGTGACGAAGGCCGAGGGGCGGCGTTCGTTCTCTCCTTGGATGCAGCCCACCGGGTCGGCACGAAGCCATCGGAGGAGATGGTGGACGCCTCCGAGAGCGTCCCACCCATGTTCGTATACTCGAATTCTGCTCATAAAACTGCGGACTCCACGTCCGTTCAACCCCCCGACATTGTACCCACCTTTGTTTCTACTGTGGATTCGGCTGAGGAGGAGGAGCCGGCTGTGCGGGCCGATGCGCTGCTACTCTCTGTTGTAGCAAATGCCAAAGATGTGGAATTAGGTGAAGTGAGTACAACCTGCAGCGAGCGGCGGAGCGCTCCCTCTGTGGGTCCGTTGAGTCCGTTTACGAAGTGGGAGAGCTTGGTCACGCGTTGGCGTTGCTACATCGAGACCGGGAACTGTGCCATCTTTGATGATGCTACGACTGACGTAGAGGTGCTCGGGTTTCTTGGTCGCGGCGGCAGCGGCCTTGTTTACAGCGCCACCTACGGCTCTCAACGCCTCCCTGTGGCGGTGAAGGTGTTCGTTATCCCGGAAGGTATGGACCACGAGCAGTATGTGCGAGAATGCCTCACTGATGTCGCGTTCTACGTCTTGCTGAATCAACTCGAAGACGCTGGTGTGTGCTACGGCGGCCGCGCCCACAATTTCGTTGTGACCCAGGCGACGCCGAAGGGGTTGCCAGCAGAGGCTGCGGCGGAGGCGCGACGTGGGGGCGACAGTACGACGACAAAACTGTGCTACTTGGTCACGGACTTGATGGACGGTACATTGGGGCGGTTCTTGACGGAGCACGACGCCGACTTCGACCCTTTTTACGACCAGCTGGTCAACTCCCCCCTCCGCGATGGCGAGCTTTTCCAGTTTCTCTTTACTCAACTTGCCACAAGGGTGCTGTTCGACTGGAAAGTATTGGATATGATGCTGAACAATCAGCTTCGTGGGGACAACATTGGGTACCGCTACGTAGCGCGGCCTCCAGCCCAAACCGCGTACCTCAAGGACAGCTCAGAGGAGGCTGCGGCACTGACCGGGACACGCCAATACTACGCTGGTATTCTTTACGGCTTCCAATTCGAACCTGATGAGCCGGTACATTACCTGCGCTTTCCCGCTGAGACAAGCGTGGCGGATTATCCCAAGTTGGGTCCGTTGCGCTTCATCTGCATCATCGATGTAGGTCAGGGTATGCAACCAAATGTCGCAGAGCTCGTGCGCAACCACTACATCGGCAAAACTGTTCTTGACTCGTGCGTCGAGGACGATGGCTTTGGCCGGTACTGGCCGCTTAACAAGCTGTACTGCCGCAACGTGGATGTCGAGGGAACTCTCGCGAAGGACGTGGCCGCCTGGGGCAGTGCACGGAGTGTGGCCACGACAGAGGACGCCTTTCAGGCGCTACGTGAACTGTTTGATCACTTCTACCCAACCTTCGGCGTTGAGGTGCCCACAGAGGAGGAGCTCCACACTTATTTGTGTTTCTCGTGGACTTCTACCAGCCTGACGAACCTCAAAGCAGCGTACGTCTATCGAGGCGAATGAGTGCCGCTTCAACTCCCCCTCCTTTTCCCCAGAAGAAAGAGAACACAGGCATCAAGTCTCCGTGACTTTCCATATCATGTCCTCTTTCCTGTCTTTGTGCGGTGCTTCTCAAGCGGACACAGTAACATCCCTTGCCACTGTTACACCGTCAGCACTGCATGTTTGTACGGATTTCATTCCCCTCCACCGAAGTGCGTCTGTGGCGGGCGCGGTGCGGATCCTGTACTGGTTGCGTGCACTCCACCTTTTTTTTTTTTTTTCGCTTCCCCATGTGCAAAAACATTTATAACATTCGATTTTCGAATGCCATCTACTCATTTGTGTGCGTGTCGGTTGTCCGTATGCTACCATCGTTCATTATTATTATTTTTTATTATGACCTTTTTCTATGATTGCTCGCTTTTTCCCTTTTCCATCGACCCAATTTGCCCGCTCCTCTCTTCTTTTTTCCTTATACGCGATCTAAACCACCGCCTAAATTTTTTTTTCCCTTGATTCTATTGTGTTTCGGCGCCGCACCCGTCAGCACCTCTCGCGGCTCTAACGCGAGGAAGCTACCTTTTGAGCACTTTGCGCAGCAGGTGTACACATCGAATTCCACAATGCAGTAACAACGCTTCAGCGGGTTTCTTTCTCGATAGCAGTCGTTGACACTTCGGAGTTTCGTATTTACACAGCACTCATGCACAGCGGTCACGTGTGCGCGGGCGGATCACTCTCTGGCAGCTGCTGCGGGCGGGATCTAAGGACGAGGGAAAACCAGGGGCACGCCGCCAACACCTCTCTCGCTCTTTTGTTTCCACGACGCTCCCATTATTGCTTCAGACGGGTGGCTCGACCCAGACAGACGTCAGATCAGGATTAGCTGCGATGCCATACAGTAGCACTGTACCGATATAGGCACAGCGGTAGAATGCTGCGGTCCCCATGCTTGCAGCAACGGCGCCTAGCGTGAGGCAGTGGAGCTGGGGTTCGGCACGCTTCTAATGCAGCTGGAGCACCCAAGACACCGGAAAACACGTGTGGGCGCTGCCACGGACTCGCTCCCTCTCCTCGCGGCGCTCGGCACGGGCCCTACAGGAGTGAAAGATGGTATGCTGTGATACACGGGCACCCAAGCGCCGGCGCTTCTGTGGCCTGCCGCGTGCGCCTCTCACCTCTGTTTGCCTTTGGTGACTGTGAGTGGAAGCACAAGGCTGAATCTGGCAGGCTTGCACACATGGGCCGTTGCAGCGAGGCGTGGGCGCCAGCTGCGTGGATTACGGACCTGGCCACTGCTCCCAGACTCCAGGCGCGACTTGGCGGCGACCGTTTCACACCAGAACGACAGGGATGCTGGGCTCACGAGACGACAGGCGATCCTCCTCGCCCTGCCAGCACCGCAATTCCCACACGCATTCTGCGGTGATGGCAGCCGATCTGGCGCTGTGGCTGGTGTACGACGCGAGGCTCGCGGATCACTCGAGGCTCAAGGCGCACATGCCTCTTGCGCCGCATGGGCTTTCGGCGCAAAAGGTGCCTGTGGTTGCGCCCCCCTCCCCCATGTGACCCCTCGGAAGGACAAGCTTTGACCTTTCTGTGCGCAAGCGCGTGCGTCTCTGTTTGTCCCCTCCGCTTGGCACGCCCACATCTCTGAAGGGAGTACGGATGCCACACCGGGTGGAGTGCCCCCCTGCTGCTGCAGACCCATGGCAGCGTCCTACCTGTCGCAGTGCATGTGGGCAAGCCATCCCGACACGCGCCCATGGTATCGACGGCGATAGACGGTGCTGGCACAGCCACTCAGGCAGCAGCGGCGCCCTTACGGTAGGTGTTACAGGGCGCTAACGAAAAGGCGGGGACGGTGCGCACGTGTTGTCATGCACAGCTGGCATGGCGTACGGCACCCAAGCGTGGCATGCGGATGTCAGGTGCACAAGAGTGATGAAGGAAAAATGGCGCGAGGGGGGGGCATAGGAATCGACGCCACGGCGCATGTGTGCTGCAGAGCAGGCGGGCGCCGATATGGGGCACAGATGCGGGGGCGCATGGCGAGAGAGCGACGGGCTCGCTCCATCGAGTCCCCCAGACTCGAACGTGAAGGCCCCCCCCCCTCCACACCACCCTATGAAACGCCGCCGCTTGACGCGACCGCGGGAGAGACGCATGGCATACGGCCAGGCTGCGCAGGGGCTGAGAGGGGCTCTCACCTGAGGCTGGCCGAGCTTCCTTCTCGAGCCCGGGTGGCATGCACGGGAACCGCCCTCTGTTACCACGAAGGGCAGACGTCGCCGCCACCGCCCCTGGAGCATAGCGCGATTCGACGGCACGACGTTCCGTTCTAGGTGGCCGGTATGTCGCTGGGATGCGGCCGACGTAGCTGACCGGTGGTCGTAGATGCATGTTTACTTTTTCGCGGCAGTGTCCTGCAGGAGCGGAAGCCGTTAACTCTAAAGAAACCATCTCTGAGCAGCTCATGTGCGAGAGTGGTGCTCTGGTAATCTGCATTTAACTTGAATTGGTGTTGCGGAGGGTGTTGTCCGCTCCTATTTTTTTGTTTTGTTTGTGTACAGTGACCCAAAAGCGAGGGGGAAAAGAGAGGTAGGCTCGATGCCGTATTGGAGCAACTACTGCTTTGTCGATGTCCTTAGATGCTAAAGTTCAATATCTTCGAGGTCGTGTGGCCGACGGTAGGCCGGTGTCGGCGGCGATTCTGGTAGCGCGACTATCTTTATGTGCGCGTGACGTGCGGTGCTGGTACATGCCTCTCTGTGTGGACTACCCGGTCTGTGGTGTAGGTGAGCTTTTCTTTTTCATGCACAACTTCCAGCTCTCGTATACGGAGCCTTTTCGTTGTCGAGGACACTCTCTTTCTGCACTGTGGCTCTCATGTCTTTACCATCACTTTGTTTTCACTCTTGCCACAGTTGCGCCTGGGGAACCATTAGCTTGTGGTTGTTTATTCTTGCGGAAGGTCAGTACACCCTTGAAAAACAGATAGAGGTGGTCGCTTCTCTTCACTCCCTTCACTAATTTTCAGTTTGCTGGGACTTATCACCAAAAGAATCGTAATATCGCACGTTTTCTAGAGTTCAATTTGCTCCGCGTTCGCCGCGTCGACATCCCCGAGAGGCTCTCTTTTCCTGTCAGACGTGCCTCATCGCTATCTCTTTCTTCCGACTCGCCTCTTTGGCCTTGAGAGAAAAAAGGAAAAAATTACTGCAGCACGATGTCCACAGAGAGAGACCCATGCCTGCATACCAAGGTAATGACAGAAGAGGAGCTGCAGCGAAGCGTGGATCGTCTCAGCCGTAGTAATCAGATCAAGGTCGAGCTGAAGCCGCTGGCACCGCGGCGCATCATCACAAGGGAGGCTCTTGAGAAGCGTATTCATCACCTTTACGACGAGTCGCTGCAGCGGCGGCAGCGGGAGCGTGAGGAGATGGCGTTGCAGGTGGATGCTGCCATCAAGAAAGGCGCTACTATGCCAGCGAGAACGATTAGCTCCGAGGAGGAGGAGGCTCTTGTTCGCCACCTCTACGACGAGACCCTGGCCATCCAAAAGAGAAACTTCGATGAACTATACAGGCAGGAGACCTCGCACTACGAGCGCAACACGAAAAAACTCACCGCCCAGAAACAGTTGGCTGCGATGGACCGTCTATACCGTGAGGGGATGGAGCGAGAACGTAAGAAACATATTGCCCTGTATGAGAAATATGTTGTTGCTCGTCGGCAGCCGCCACCGCAGCGCACAGCAGCTGAGCTAGCGGAATCTGCTGACAAGATGACGAAGGGTGAGGGCTTGACCTCTTGACACTTCTGTGTGTGTGTGTACTCGTACAACGCACAGACGTAACCAGTTGCTTTTCCACTTGTTCAGCATGCACGCATCATCTCCCCAGGTCATGCTGCAATGCCCCATTTGCTTCTGGTCGCTGATCATACTGCACGATGTTTCTCAATGTCCTGGTCTCGGTCTTTGCCATCTCTTGATGTTTATGCATGCTTTACTTACGCTGACCAATATCATTTGCAATGTATTCTAGTGAAAGGTGGCCACGGACAGTGGATGCACATGTCCACCAATCGTCGATCGCCCCTGCAATCTCTTCTTTTTCCACATGTCCTTTCTTTCGTCCTCTTCCACAGCTAGTCAGTGTGCCTCGGAGGTCGTCAGTACGATTCTTTCCTCTCGTTTTCGTTAAGGATTTTCATTCGTGCTTCCTTTTTTTGTATTGCGAAGACGGTCGGAACTGACGGGAAGCACCGCGACTGGGCACACGGGTTTGGTTTCTCGTGTTTGACGGAGCTCATGATGCCTTTGGGTCCGCTGCTCTCAGTTTTTTTCCTTCATGCGCTTACTAGATGTCCCCACTCGCGCCTTCTTTCCGCTGTGGTGGGTGTGGAATCAGCTCCGCCCATGCACCCCCCCCCCTCTCCCCCGCTCGAGTCTCCTCCATGTGCGACCGGGAGTTTAGAAGGTCAGGTGGCGTAGCACTTTTGTGTGTGTGGATGGTGCAGATAAGTTTGGACGGTTTGCCTTGTACTACCTTACGTAGTACGAGTCCGTGTACGTGTCCCGGTTGCACACAAACCACCTTAGCGAATTAGTCAGGCATCTGTGTGCTGCGGACGAAGCCGACTCGATTCTCGACGGCTTCCTTCTCTTTCCTTACCCTTGACCCTATCACGCTGCTGAGAGAGCGGAGGTATTCATCCCGGAAACAACAACTTCATATCTACCGAAGCACACTGTATCCGCCTACGCATCAGAAGCAGCAGCTCGTGCCCAGACATGTGTCTATCGTATGCGAGGCTCTGCGATTTGAGAGCAGTAGTTTGATGACAGTTTTTCTTTTTGGAGACCGTGCTTGCCCGATCACCCTCGCTCTCCCTCCCTCCCTCCCTGCCTGCCTCCCTCCGCTTGCACATTTGTCTTTTCCCCCTGCGGACCTGTGGTCGCTGACGGACATTTTTTTTTGTTTTTGTATCGTTAGATGTCGTGCGCGTGATTCACGCATCCCCGGAGCGACTCTTTCTGTTTTCATTTCGGGTGTTGCCTGTTCCAATGCATGTTGCGCAGGGGTAGCGGGTAAAGTGGGGAACTTCAAGTACAGATGCCTCACTAGGGCCAGCGGCATTTCGACACACACACACACACACACACACACATGCGCACATGCGCACAGCCATCTCACAAGCACGTTCATTTACCTCCTCTCCGCTCATCCACCGGCGCTTTGCCTTTCACTTCTTATCTTCTTGTGCTATGTCTTCGAGTTACAGCACAGACACAAAAACGAAATATGGCAGACGATAGTGCGTTTGCTTACTGGGCACCTCCCTCCGACTTTTATTTTTTTATCCTCGCTCGTATGCGGCGTTACTGCTGTGCAACGCAATGAACTCCACCAGCTCTTCCGTAGCGGTAGGGGAGAGACGTGAGCTGTCAGAGCAGGAGGTTCTGGACTGGCTGAGCCGCCGCGGATTTTCTCGGGCCCACGCCGCGCTCATAGCGGAAACCTCATCGCAAGGGCTGACGAATCACGACACCACTACCATGCAGAGCTTGATGTGCGACCACGCCGAAGAAGGGACGGCAAGTGTAGCGATTCCGACATCCGCCGAACTTCAGGAGGCACTGCGCGACAGTGTCGTGGAGGCCCTATCTGCATACAGGGATTTTGCGCGCGAGGAGAACGTGTTCACTCTGCTAGAAAATTGGGACCCTCAGCTTTGCTCTCGCTATGTGCAGAGAGCCGCACATCATAGCGAGGAGTACTGCTGCAGCTTAGAGAGGCGGGTTCGGGCGGCCGAGGATTCCAACGCGCAGCTTCGCATTCGCGAACGCCAGCTGGAAGCCCAGATTAAGCAGACCGTGGCAATGATTTCGGAGCGCCTCCAGACTTTGGCCAGCTGGTTGGATCCGACGCGCAAGGGTATTCTTCTTCCGCTGCTTCGTACTGTGGCGTTGCTGGGCTCATCCGGTACTGTGCGCGCCGCGGCGCGGCACATGATGCTAACTCTCTATAAGCGGCCCATGAGGGAGTATCGAATAGCCATCGTCCAAGAGTGGTTGCGTGTAGCTAAGGAGGCGCCATCGCGAACGCTGGAGCAGGTGCTGATTCCAGAATTGTACACCCTCGTCAATGCGCAAGCGCTTGAGCGACGACTGCTGGCCCTTGACTGCACCGCTGCTGTGGCGCCGCTGCTGCGGCACTCTCCGCAGGTCCGCTACTCGTTGTGTCAGGGATTATTGCGGCCGTTGTCTGAGGACGACACGTCCGCGGTACGCCGCGAGCTGCCCCATTGTATTTCGTTGCTGTGGGGTGACACCACAACCACCGGCACCATGGCTACCATGAACTCGCCTCCGTCGGCAGGCACGATGTCGAGGCCAAATGTCGGGGGCCGATTACCGTTGCCGACAAATGCAGTGCATTCATCCAAAGCGCATACATCTGATGATGGCTTGCCTGGTGCCAGCTCGGCGGCCTTGTCATCAACCCAGAAGACGTTTTTCATGGAGCTTTTGGTGCACTTGGCGACTGACAGCAGCAGCCAAACGGTGCGCCAGGCGGCACAGACGCAGCTGTGCGAGGTGCTCTACCCTGTTTTTCTTCGTGACGGCGTGCTGTTAACGCAATTCGTGCCTCTGCTGCTGACTGTGATGGAGATGGAGGCAATGCAATGTCTGCTTCGAAAGGGACCCGACAGAAGTTTCAGAGGCGGTGCTGCTTCAGGTACTATCAACGCATCTGCCAAGGCGGCTGCCATCGGGGAAAAGCATGAAGGTGCTACGGACGAATCAAGCGCGTCGGCAGCGGCTGCACTGTCTCTCAACAATGTCATAACCCTCATCCAGCTTCTTCACGCGGCCCTTCGCTGCGTCGCCGCAGAGTTGCTGCACGGTTGTGAGGCTGAGGACCGCCGTGATTTCGGCGAAGGCATTGATGACTCGCAAATGTCGTCTTCACTATCGTCTGCCTATGCGCGTGTTGTGATTCCCATCGCGTACAATGTGCTCTCTAACCTCCTCTCAAAGGTTCACCTTGCGAGATTGACTGCAGGTGAGGAGGGTGCCGCGCTGTGCGGCAGCGATGCAAATACCCGTTTGTGTGGCCCACTATGCGCGTTGTGTGCTACACTCGCGTCGTTGGTACCGCTACTTGGTGCGCAGACGTGGCAAGAAGTGAGGCACTACTTGAAAGAACCGCTCACTTTTGGTTCTCATCATGGTGCTGAGGCGGTCGCAATAAGCGAGTGCACTTCCAAAGTGGCGGAAGCCCCGCTACAGCCTTTCCTGCTGCAAAGTTCAATGGGTGGTGCTTCGCTGACCCCTCAGGAGGTGGAGAGGGGGAAGCTTCTCTTTGTGTTTTCCTTCTTCCTATTCCTATGCGGGGACGCTGTGCCGCTGCCGAAAAGTGGTCCAGATATCAGCGCTGAGGACGACGCTGCAACGCCGAAGCGTAAGAGACAGAGCACCGACACGGATGCTTTCACTCTTTCCGCAGGGCCGCTTTCTGAGCCTTTCACTCCAAAACGCATACGACGGGAGAGTCTTTGCTTTGTCGCTTCGAACGTGTCTCTCGAAAGCGAAGACGTCAGCTGCCCCCGCTCTGCGCCTCTCGCGGCTTGCATCCAGTGCGTGGCAGCCTTGGCTCCGTTCGCGATGGAGAGTCACGAGATGGCCTCTGGCATTTCAGGGCTGGTGAAGTTTCTTGTGACTTCGCCAGAGGTGCGGCAACGGCTGACGGCCGTGGCGCTGGCCCATGATACCTGTGCTGTGCTTGCAAACGAGCGCCTGAAACTAGCCTTGCTGATTGAGCCTCTGCTGCCTCTCCTGGAAGATCTGAATCCAGCGGTGCAAGAGGCCGCGTTGTCTGGAGTTCTTTCCGTTTCAGTTGCATTGGCGGAGCCGCGGCAGCAAGAGAAGGCGATTCGTCCCGTGCTACGCGTGGCGGACATTACCGGATGTACCTCTCGTTTCACTCGTTGCTTGTTGCAGCAGCTCTATCAGCTGATGCAGCGCGTGCCCGCTGAGCCGCGCGAAGCGCTTCTCTACCCGCAGCTCTTCGCACTTATGGACTGCCTTGCCCAACTGTGCGTGGAGCAGATGTCCCAGGAGGGGTTCAGTGCCGCTCGTGTGGCAGCGACGCCGTCGCCTATGGTATCGATGTCAATGAGTGCACGGATCGCCCCCCAGGGTAGTGCCGGCAGCGAACAACGTGACGTGGAGGAGCACGACTGGGAGGCTACGATGCTCGTGCTTCAGGCGCTGCTGAACAGTATCTTGAAGTGTGCTGTGGTGACGCCGACACTCGTCTACCGCTACCTCCTGCCGGGCATCCAGAAGTTGTCCAGCGACGGTATCTTGTCTGCATGCAGCCCGTCAGTGCGGGCACGCTGGCTGCGCTTGCAGAAGAGCTACCAAGTCTTCCTGGAAAACAACAACACAAGTCGAATCCCTGCGAGCGGTGCTGCCTCGTCTGACGGAAAGCTGAAGGTAGGCACACTTCTGGACCGCTTTAAGGATGAGCTGAAGCGGCGCCTATGAACCAAAGCAAATGAACGACCTAGAGGAGCCACTATGTGTCATTGATCGCCATCGCCTTTTCATGTTGGCGTGGGGCCGCGTGAAGAGAGATGGAAGCAAAAATGCACGTGAAAGCGACTGGAGATGGTGACTCTTTCTCCTTTTTTTCCGCCGGCGCTTTCATAGTAGGGAGAGGAGAACAGATGTGTGTATATCACACTGCCGCCGTTGCATTCAGCGCTGCTGAAATGGCAGCCATCTATGCCCTACCTCAAACTCACCTCCCTACCTCGCGCGACCCCTCTCTCTCTCTCTTGCTCGGTGGCTCTGGCGGTTCATTTTCTAATTTCCTTTCCCGGTGTTTCTTCTTGTCTATCTCCCGCCCCCGCTTCTCTTAAATTCTCTGAACAGGACGGGCATGCAGGCGCTCCACAACACACTATCGTTTCCGTTTGATCTCCACTGCAAGCCGCAGTCGCAAGGAAGCCACCAAGAGTTGCAGGCGCCCACGCACCCACGCACTCCTTCTCTTTGTCCATCATCGCTGCGGGACGCGTCCACTTACACACAGCGAAGCGTGCCGGGCGTTTTTATTGTCGCACGAGTGAGCAAGGGTCGCCTTTGGTTGGGAAAAGGAAGGAGGAAGAGAACACTGTTCTGGAAAGGCGAATATACTCGGAGCCACCGCGCGTAACACACGTTGGCGCGCGCCAAAGACACGTGAACTGTGATGTTCCTGATTAGCTGGAACGTGGCGGGGTGGTCGTCCACCTCACAGGCGATTCGAGAGAGCTTTGGCAGCATTCATGACTTTTTTGCATGCACTGAGGCAGACATAATTTGTCTTCAGGAGTGCAAAGGCACGCTTGCGAAGCTGAATGCGTCTCCGACGGACATGGGAGCCAGCGATCCACCCGTCAGCCGCCGACCCATTGTCGCCCCCTTAGAGCGTCTGGCGACTCAGCAGACACGGCGACGATTGGCTGGATCGGTCGAGGGTGGCGCATCCGTTGACAGCAGCGGCGGCGTCGGTGGTGGTGGCGGTGGTAGCCGCGACGGGATTGACGGTTGGGAGTCGTTTTGGTCTCTTAGCGGCAAACAGCACCGCGGCTTTAACGGTGTCGTGACCTTTGCACGGAAAGGGATCACGTGGCGATGCGACAGCAAACCCTTTGCAGAGGATGAGTTCAATGAAGAGGGCCGCGCCGTGGTGACTCACCACAGCGCCTTTGTGCTTGTAAATGTGTACGTGCCGAACGCGCGCGGTGGGACTCGGCACGGTTTCAAGCTTCGTTTCCTGGATGCGTTGGAGAGGAAGATGGAACATCTGCGGAAGGAGACAGGGAAGCCGGTGATCCTTGTTGGCGATCTGAACATGACGTATTGCGTGCACGACGCCGCGTGGTCGCTGCGGCGCATCCACCTAGGCACTCTCCTGGAGTTGCAGACCTTTGCCGAGACCAAGGGAGACACCGAATGGACTGCCTGGCTCCCCCATCTTTCAAAAGGGGCTCTGAAGCGAATCACAAACATGATCACAAATCATTTGTGTGCACAGGCGCAAGAAATAGCTGCCTCCATAGACAGCGGCGCTGCACCGGCTGTGCCGTCTTCTGGAACGGGCGTTGTTTCCGTTGATACGGAGCTCAACGCCGGCGACAACACGATTGATCGGAAAGCGCTCAAGCGACTATGCTCGCTTTTACCACCGCGAGCGTCAAGCGGCACTGGAAAGGGCGTGCACAATTACGAGGCACCGCCAGTGTCGTTGCGTGCCCTTTATGACGTCGGCTTTCGCTGCGCGTACGCCTCTGATTTCGTGAAAAGTTCTCCATGCCCCCACAACAGCGAGCTGTACGCTGTGGTGCACTTTTGCGGACTACCCCCGCACTCGGATGCGTCGGCGGAGTTCATGGGCCGGCTTCTCCACCTTCGCCTCCCGGTGTCTTCCTCACCAATGCTCCAACGGCTGCCATGGACGAAGGTCTCCGATGTGGGGACTGTTCAAGTAGGGATTTCGCGAGTACGCATGTGGGACACGTTCCTGCTAACGAAAGAAATCATTGATACGTGGTCCACAACTCCGGCGGACTCGCTACCGAATGATGCGGGGCTGCTACGCGAGATGGGCAGCCCGAGATTACGGCCCTATTGCCCGTGCCCGTACACGTGCTGGGATCAGTCACGCAACCGCCGTCTGGAAAACGAGGGCACGCGCCTCGATTACATCCTTGTTGACTCCGCGCTGCTCCCTGCGGTGGTGTGCCGCACAGATACAGCCAACAATGTCTTTGCCGGGGTGCCGGAGCGGGGCTCATCCGCGTCCATTGCGCCAGGGTCATCGGTGGACCAAGAGGACTTTTTCAGCGAATTGCATGGCGCATTATACCAGGATGGCGTGATGCGCGCGATGGCCAACGGTGCGTACCCGCCGGCGCCCTTCGATGGTACTGGGATGCCGGCGCTGTGTGAGCAAGCGCGAGAGCTATGCTTTGCTGGCTTGCCCTCTACAGGTCTCTTTGTGACCCCACCGCAACTCAGCGATCACATTGGAGTTGGCTTGCTCCTGGACTTGGCTGCACTCGGCACCGAAAGCGAGCTTCTCCAGCGTCCCGGCAAGGTAGTCGAGGACCACAAGTGCATGTATCGACCACCCGTCGGCCTGCATACCTTCTTTGCTGCTGCAGCCACCAGGAAAGCGGCGGCCTCCGTCGACACGCCGTCTGTGCAGAGGGAGGTGGCTGCCGATGGCAAAGACGTCTGCAAGGAGGGGGGAAGGGTAGCCGGGCAGAAGAGAGCCCCCGACGTCTGCATATCGATCTCTTCCTTCAACGCTCCCACAAGCGCACAGGCAGAGCGAGAGACAAGTAAGCTCCGCACCGAAGACGGTTCTGTCACTGCTCACGGCGACGTAGAGCTGTGCATCGTCGACGTGGATTAGCTGTGGGCATTGCCGTTGACAGAGAGGCTCGGCGTGCCTTTCTGTTTCTGTTGCTGATTGATCTGATTCGTGGCGCTAAGTGGTGAAGGGAAGAGAGCAACGAAGCGCCACGCTATGGCCGCATGGGCGCGTCTGCGTTGTTGCAGACGAGGGCAGTGGTGCGTGGAGGACAGGCACTTAAGCGCTTTGGGGCTCTCTTTTGCATGATACTTTCACATTCTCTGAAAGGCGCATGCATCACCATAAAAGTGACACCGATCTTGACAGTCAACGGCCCACCGTTGTTTTCGCTGCGCAACAGGAAGAGGTGACGTGCCGAAGGGAAACACAAAATGCAGAAGAAGGCCGAAACGTTCGCCAACCGAGCATTCTCGTAGCGTCACGGTGGAGCCATGCGCAACTGGTCGTAAAGCGTGCGATCCCGTTTCCCCAGTGAGTAAGGCGGTGGTGACGTGTCTGCAGCATGGACGCGCGGCATGTGGAAGTGATGCAGCACGATGTACCCCTCTCCATCTCTCTCGCGCACACACCGATACACGGAGAGTAACCGCCAACGCCTCATCTGCTACTCCGCCCTTTGTCTTTCTTCTCTTCAGGACACACGTGCTCCTTACTTCCCTGCCTCCACCTGTCTTCTCGCGCGAGCGACTCCCTCTTCCCCATGATCGTCTCTCTCTCCTTCTTTTTTGTTCTGTGAGGTGGTGGGCGCTGTCTGAACGCGACGGACGAAAAGAAGGAAAAGCGTGAAAGGACCCCTCACACCGCGAAAAAAAGTGGGTGTGGGTGTGGGTGTGCATGCCGCCTTGAGCGACGTCGACGTCAGTGGAAATCTCCGGATGAGTGCAATACGGACGCGCGATTGTGTACGCGTGTAGTTTGTGGACAGAGGTGCTATTCTGGATTTTCCTTTTTTTTGTCGGTGATCTCGGTTTTCACTGAAGGCGGCGCTGGTGGCAACTTTTCAGCGCTTCTGCATCTGTTTCTACACACACTCACATACTCACACTCACAGGCGTTCACAGCAAGATACCCACTGACATCCCTTGTCTGTACTGCAAAGAAGAGAACGTACATAAATGGTGTGCTTGTCTTGCGTCCGACTCTTGGGTCCCATGCTTTCCGTTTCTTCTCTGCCTGCGTCTCTGCTCGCTGGTATGCTCTTCCTTCTTCACTGACTAACCGTCTCTTCCACTCTCGCTTTCTCCTTAGTTTAGCTGTGTGCGCGCGGCTGCATTCATTTGGTGATCCTCATCGTACTTACTCCTCCGACGAGACAGCTAATCGGTTCTGCCAGCTCTGTTGCGCCGACCCCCTGTTTTCTCGCTCATTTTCTCCGCCCTGCCAGCCGCAGGTTTCTTGATACAATGAACGGTGCGGCGCTGATTGAGCAGGCCACTTTTGTCACGGAGCGGGCGTGGGAGTATGCGAGCCAGACGACCTCTGTCTTCAACAAGGCTCGCGCGTTTGTCGCCGGGGATGCGCAATTCTTTTCCGTTGCCCCCAGAATCGATGATCTGCGACGCAGCCTGAGCTCGGAGTCGCTCCATGACAAGCGCGATGGCATGAAGCGCATCATCGCTCAAATGTGCAAGGGAAGTGACATGCGCCACTTCTTTCCTGACGTAGTCAAGAACATCCACGTCCCGTCGATTGAGCTGCGCAAACTCATCTACGTCTTCATCGTCCACTATGCCGAAGACTGTCCCAATGAGACATTGCTGTCTATCTCTGCCTTTCAGAAGGACTTACTGGACCCCAGCATGCATGTCCGGGCCCTCGCCCTCCGCATGCTCGCGTCGCTTCGCATTCTTGCCATTCAGCCGGTGGTGATGGTTGCCGTGAAGAAGTGCGCTGATGACATGGCACCATTGGTGCGCAAGACGGCGGCCCTCGCGCTTGTGCAGATGCACATGGTGGCTCGTCAGGAGCTCGATCGCGACGCCGTGCGCCAGTTACTTCGAAAGCTTCTGTCTGATCGCAGCCCAGACGTGGTTGGCGCAGCCGCGATGGCGTACACGAGAATCTGCTCGGATGAGTGGGACTTAGTACACGGCGTGTACCGCCGCCTGTGCCGGATTCTCAAGGATTGTGAGGAGTGGGGCCAGGTAGTGCTGCTACGTCTGCTGCTGCGCTACGCTCGTCTGCACTTCGTCGACCCCAATGGACCTTTTGCGGCCAAAACTTCGCGATGTAGCCGTGGCTCCTCAAGCTCCAGCGGGGAAGGGACGGACAGTGACGATGACGACGCAACATCCTCGTCTCGTTCCTCCTTTAATATGCAGCCGTCACGGGGGTGCGGCACCAACAAGAGTGATGCCGGTGCGGATGCGCATATAGACCCAGATCTGCTGCTGCTTCTCAACTCGGCTCGGCCGCTTCTGTGGAGCATGAACAGCGCTACTGTTGTCGCCACTATCGCACTTTTGTGTCACTGTGGCACGCGACGCTTTCAGGAGGCCTGTGTGAAGCCAGCTATGCGACTGCTGAATACGTGCACCGAGGGTCATATTGCTGTGCTACATGTCGTGCACGCTCTACTACTGCTTCAACGCGATGCCTTCCTTCCCTATCTGAAGAGTTTCTTTTTGCTTCCCCTGGATCCGGCCGATGTGCGACACGTTAAGCTACGCATCCTCTCCCGCTTGGTGACGCCAGAAACTTCGACGGAGGTGTCTCGGGAGTTTCAGTCTTACCTGCGGCAGTACAACGACGCCGCCGTTGTGGAGGCGATTCAAGGGTTGTCGCAAGCTGTACAACAGTACCCTCCTTTCGCCGCACGCACCATCCGTCTCGTGACCCCGCTGCTCTCAAGTCGGACCAGTTCACCCGCTGTCGTCGCGGAGGCTGTCGCGGTGTTGCGTGTGCTGGTACTACAGGGCACCGACCTGGTGCGCATCTCACGGCTCGTTTGCCAGCTAACACTTGACGTCATGGAGGAGCGTATCACGGAGCCGTCGGCGGTGGCAACAATTCTCTGGTTGGCAGGTGAGAGCATATCCAAGCACCCTTCCATGGCAGTTGCGGCACCGGAATGCTTCCGCGTGTTTGCCACGCGCTTTGGTGGCCTCGCTTCGGAGGTGAAGCGACAGGTTCTCACGTTGGGCTGCAAAGTGTGGGTAAACTTGCAAGGTAACAGCGAACTCTCAGAGCGCTTCAAACGTGTGTATCACTACGTCGCAGAGCTCGCCAAGTACGATGACGACTACATAATTCGGGACGAGGAGCGTCTCATCGAAGCGACGTTTGATCGACAGAGCGATACATTCGCAGGTGTGCAGACCGTGCTGCTGCGCGAAAAACCGCTGCCAGACGTGAGCGACCCCTATGCCGATCGAACCGGTCTGGAGATGGGTACCTTTTCCCAGCTGCTAGGCTCAGTAGTGCGAATCTACGACCCGCTGCCGACGTGGGTGACGGAGGCGACAGATGGGGTACTGCGTCGCCCCATCGAGGAGACGAACGCGGCTGCCGCCGCGGTGACCATGTTCGAGTCCACTTCCGGTGAGGAAGAGAGCGGCAGCAGTAATAGCAGCCATTCGGAAGGAGAAGAAAGCGACGACAGCGACGTCGCAGCCTCGTCTTACAGCTCTTACGAGTCCAGTTACAGCAACTCTAGCTACGCGAGTGATGCAAGCGGCCAGTCGAGCTCTGAGTCTGAGGTTGGTACCCCGCCTCCGTCCAGCGCTTCAACAGCGCAGAAAGTCTGCAGCGGTGCCGGCACAGCGAAGGCGTCGCCACCAAAGTTAGCGGTGAAGGTCACGATACAGTCAGCGCCGCCGCCCACTTCCGGTCAAGCTTCAGCACAGACGACGGTGAAAACGACCGAGGAGACGGATTTTGTGCCTTCCGCAGCCCACGAGTTGCCGCCGTTGGCAACGACCGTCGCAGAGCCTCACTCCGTCATAGACGCGTAGACAACGCAGTTTGTGCTTCTTCTTCTCTTCCCTCTCTCGGTGTGCCTGTTGTACGCCAGGTGTGGCGCAGAAGTTTCCACATGGCCACTGCCTCGGCGTGCTGGTGAAAACGGGGGAGGGCAAGGGTGCTGCGTGCCGAACCTGCTTGCATCTCTCTCTGTGTGTCTATGGGCTTGTTGCTGCCCGCTCGGAGTCATCATCTTTCCTTCCGTGATGGTGGCTCATTGGCTTCTGCTGCTGTTCATTTTTCCTTTTTTCTCTGCCCAGGAGTGCTCGGACGTTCTTGGAGGGGCTGCGCTGCTGCGGGCCAATAGTCATCAAGGCCTTTCAGGTCAAGCAGCTGCCTTTTCTCTTTCGCCTTTGTGGGACGAGGGCGGAATCCGACAACAGCGAGGGGAAAAGAGTTCACGGAAGTACACCTGCACACGCGCTAACCCGGAAACACGCTGGGCCACACTTTGCCTTTGTCCCCGCCCACTCTCCACGCGCCCCTTCTCCGGTAACCACCGACTAAATTCAACAAATGCGTACTCTAGGAAAATACACACACAAACACATACATATATATGCATACAAAAAAAAAGGCCCCCCCCCGCGAAGAAGCATCCGCAGCGCACAGTGGGCGAACGCCACACTGCAGCGTGAGCTCACTGCTTCTGTGAAACGACGGACTGACAGTCGATGGAGATTCCTGAGGAAGTTGCCCAACTTATTACTGGTGTAGATCTCACCCCATCTCTGAAAGCCGTGAATGGCGCAGCGCCCCACCCCTTGTCTTCGCGCTGCACATCAGAGAACACATCAGTGTGCGGCGTGTTTGAACCTCGTGTGCTAACTTGCTCGAGCTTCTTGGGCTGAACAGGAGCCCGCGACTGGGTGGGGGCGGCGTAGTGAGGTGATATCCAAGACCCTTCCAACGTACCCTCCGATGAAGGGGGGATGCGATTTCTCTCGACTGTCAAAACACGAGGATGAAGGGAGTGGCTTTCCGCACTTATGTAGGGGTCTTGGACGCGCGGTGAGAGGGAGAGCAAGTGCTCTTTCGGCCAACACGCCTTCTTTTTCGGTCTCCATCTGAGCATACACCTCGACTTCGCGTATGCACCATATTCGCGCTTTTCAAGTGCACGTAGCTTAGTTATGTCTAGGCTTCTCTCTCATGTACTTCTTCACACGCTTTTTTTTCGTTTGGCGCTTCTTTGCCCTTCTTTGTCTCCCGTGCGCCTTGTATGCTGGGGTGTGGGTGTGATGGCTTAGCTGAGGGCTTGTGCATCGGTGATCCTCTGCGTCTGCTTGCCTTTTCCTTGCGCTACTCATCTCGCTCGCTTATTGGCGATTTTCCCATACACGACAGTGATGAGGAGCCTGTTTTCCTTCCCACAGACGTACTCCACTACATTCAAGCCGTTACATTCCGGTAGACAAAAAGAGTGAAGCGCGCGGGTCTTGGGCGTTATCGGCCGACGCCAGCGCTGCCACCCCTCAGCAGAACAGGGTGTTGTCATAGACATCCATCACACTCCCTTTACACACGTACAAAAGCCACAGTACATCATTCGACGCGCACTCCACCACAGAAGGCATCCCCATCGCTATCTCGACAAACAAGCGCACCTTAGTGGTGGTTATATTGATATAAACTTATACCAACACACGCAGCCGATCGGAGACCCAATTTCTTCACAATCAAGGCTGTCGGGGGGTGGTAGCTGAGACAAAGCGGGTACGAGCATCGCTTTTGCCTATCTTACACTACCTTGTTGCTCACCTTGATTTCTTAGGGACGGTGCGACTGTTACGCACCCAACAACCGTGGGCACTTCTTCACACACACACAGACACATGCATGCATGCATCTCTATACCTATAGAGACACACTTCCGCCGCACCCGTTCCATCTGCATCTGCCCCGCGCCCCCCGGGGATAACTGTTTTCAGCGCTGACGTATCTTTTCTTGTTGTGTGACGTCGGTTTCTTTGGGATCTGCGTGCCTACGGCCCAGTGTAGTCGCACCTCTTTCCTTTGGTTGTTTTTCTCGCTTGCTTCGGAGTCGGTGCACTTTTTTTTTTGTGTGGTTCCCACCCTGTTCTCTCGGCCTCTTGTCGATTGGATCCTCGAGCAGTGCGCTACTCTTTCTGTACATAGCTACCACCGTTCCTCGCTGGGGTCTTTCTCTTTCTCGAGGCCTGGACTTCACTGTATGTTTGTACGTGTCTCTTACAGAATTGCACCTGCCACTGCGGCGCACTTGCCCCCACCCCCGCCCCAATTTCCTTCCCCTCTCCCTGAACTTCGGTGAAGTGTTTTTTTTTTTCGTGTTTTCCTGTTGGTGGGGGGTCGCTCTCTCTGTGCATCTCTTTTTCTTGCGTGGGAGTGCATGAGCGAGTGGTGTACCGCCCTTCCGAGAAGTGTGCTTGTCGCTTCTACGCGTACACCGTGTTGTTCTCCGAGCAGCTGGCATTGCTGCGCTCAGACCGATTGTTTTTTTTTTTCGTTGCTTTGGTGTGGGTGTCTTGCATCGTCGGTGATCCATAGCTTCGTGCAGGTCGTTTGGACCTCACCTTTTCTCACTCTTGGTGTTGGTCAGGGAAAGCTGCTTGACCTTGCTGCAGCTGCTGCATGTGCTGTAGCTCGCTGGCTCCTCATTCCTTATCAAAAAAATTCAGCGCCCCCTTTTTCGATTATTGCACCGACTGACAATTGCCTTGTATTATTTCTGAGGATTTCCTGCTCTTGAGTTGGTGCCACTGCTGCTCGTTTTTTAAATATTTTTTTTTTCGTTTTTTTTTTTTTTGTTCAGCGATTTCTCAAAGTGCGTACTTTCTTTTGGTCGCTTCCTCATCGTTTCTGGTAACCTTGCTTCCGTTTCCCTTTGCCTCGTGGAAGGGCATCTCGTTGTCGGTTTTCGCTTACGCCACCTGGGTCTGTGCCTGCCAAGAGAAGGCAATAAAACGAATAACACGCTGTAAGTGCGTCGCTCATGTCGCTGATGGAGGAAATGAGCGAGGCACCTGTCAGCATCACAGGGGAGATGTGGGTCTGTGCTGACAGCGCCGGTCCGCTGAAGGTTGGGGCAGGTCGCGGCCTCAAGAACCTTATCACCATCGAGAAGGACCGGTTCTGCGCTTACTCTTCCCGCAGTGGGCAGAGTAGGCAGATCAAGGAAATCGCCTTCCGTAGCATGAAGCGCGTTGCGTGGTTTACGCATCACCCTAAGCTACCAGCGAGCACCACCACTGCCACCCGGAGCCGCGGCATCCACAAAGACCCACTCGCAGCGACCTACTACTATCTTGTTTTGGAGTTTCTGCGTGACAGCACGATCCCTGGCACCATCGCCCTGGGCAAGCGCGAGCGCATCGTGCTCTGCACAGATGACCAACAGGACTTCTCAATTTGGCGAAAATTTGCAGAGCTTTACGAATGCCCCCCTGTCCGCAAAGGGTTTGTGGAGGGCCGCAACAAGAAGTCCCTGAAGGCAGAGGAGAGTGCAGCTGCTGCTCGAGATCATGACGACACCACTTCAAGTGACGACGACCGCTACGAGGGACAGCGCCTTGGCAGCAGCGCGGGGGCCCGACGCTCACTGGACCTGTGGAAGAATCGGTGTGTGGCGTTGATTAATGACGTTGCCCATTTATCGAATCCGTCCTTGCAAGTCAAAGACGCTGACGTCTTCGACATGCCGGCGGACTGTGGTGGGCTCGACTGGGACGCTCACGTAGAAGCCGTGCTGCACGCCATCGAGCAAGACCTGCGCCCTTCAATGAAAGTTCTACCAGCCAATTCTGCCGAGGGTGCGGCTGCCGGTCCGTCGTCGTTGCTCTCTTCGCTGTCGATCGCCCCGAGCAGCATCTATCCTTGCGCGGCAGTAAAGGGAACCGTAGAGACGGATTTCGACGATATGCAGTCGCAGACGAGCAATCTGCAGGCTGAACTAGAGGCGTTTCAGGCGTTTGCGGCTGAAGTAGGAGCACTTGTAGAAGGCAGAAAGCTAAAGACGACAAATATATCGACGGAAACACTGCATGCCTACGTCGAGCGGCTGAAGAGGATGCCAACATCAGCAGAACCAGCTAATGGTTTCGCGACCGAACGAGGGGACAAGCCAGCTGCCTACTTTGCAGAACTGGAGAGTGCCTGTGTAAATGCCGCACAAAAGTTTACGGAAAAGGTGCAGACAGGGGCCCTACCCTTGTCAGAGGAGTCGAACCGTGACAAGGCGGAAAAACAAGAGCGGGCAGCGCTCCCTCAGCGTGTGGAGACAATCGTTGCGCTTCTTGTCGATGAACTTACACGCGCCGCCGCGGATGTGTCCACCCTGAAGGCGTCCCTTGCCTCAAGTGTGGACCCCACCACGGTCTCTCCAGCGACAAGCGTGCCCTTGGAACTGAATGAGCTTCGCAGGGTACTTAACCGAAAAGAATTAGAGCTAGAAACGCTGCAGCAGCAGCACTTCGACGCGAGCCGCCACACAAAGCAGCTTTCTCGTAGGCTGGGAGAGCTGATCGTGTCGTATGCTGATGCAGTGCATGACATGCTGCGGTCGCAGTACCGCGAATACGCGTCTCTGCGGAGCTTGTTTCTCACAGCATTGCGTGGCGAGGTGCCTCTAGACAATTCGACGGCTGGCGAAGCATCCGTAATAGCGGGTGGCTCCTTCGGCGGCACGAACGAGTCCCGTTGCTTTGGCCATCCGTCCGCCTCCTCTAGTGGCATGCAAAAACTGGTAATCTCTGCAGCTCATTTGGAGGCTATCCAAGACCTCCAACAGGAGCGCATCGCTGCCCGCGAGAGACAACGCGAACTAGAGGAAGTTATGAAGGAGTTGGAGGTGCTAAGGCAGGAACGTGATGAAGAGATCGCCAACCTCAAGTGCAACTTTCTCGCAGCGGGGGAAGCATGGGAGAAAGATGTCGCAGTCCTGCAAGCGAAAGTGTCGGCACTGCAGTTCGCCATCCCGCGAGGAGCAGTGCTGCTTCCCACCTCCTCACTGGCAACCAATGATGCAGTGAAGGTCGACATAGCGCAGAAGCTCCAATCAGTGCAACCCCACCCTTCTCCTCCTCCTGCGGACGGCCTTGTGGGCAACCAAACAGCGGCACCGATGCCTGGTGAGGCTCACAGACCACTCCACAAGCTTATAGCGCTTCTCGCTATGGCCCCAAAGGAGACTAGTCTCGACGATGCCGTCATCTCCCAGCGACTCCAGGCTTTCTACGATTGGGCACTGGAGGCTGTCGTACCCCTTGCCGCAACCTCCAGGTCTGATGGTTCACTGCTCGAGATGATCACCAGTGTTGTGCACGCCCATCACACACTCTTGGTGCACGCATCCACTACCTCCGAAGCTACACAATCAGGCACTCCTGATACCCAACCGGCTGTCCTCCAGCTTGTAAACACCGAACATGAGCAGCTTACAAAGCTGTGGGGAATCATGAAGGACAACTTGCTCATTCACGGTACCGAGATCTGCTTTCATGACAGCAATCACCAGCCCCTTTCGGAACACACAGGTATCTCGTTCTCTTCACCCCCCACCATGAAGGAACTTGATCAACTACCATCGTTGATAGAAACACTGTGCACCAATGCCAATCTCTACTTGAAGCTTCAACGCAAGAGCGGAGGCCTCCCTCTCGACACCTACATCCAGGAGCTCGAAAACAAGTCCGCTCAACTTCAACATCAGCTCCAGCACAAACAACAAGTAGAGGAAGTGCTCAAGAACATCATCGCCAAGTTTCACTCTCCGCCAGAAAAGACAGCGCCACTCCATCAACGTTCCGATTTCGTCGCTGCAGAGATGCACACGGCTGCCGATGCCGCGGAGCGCGAGCGTGCGCTGCGTGAGGAGGTAGCGGCGCAGCAGGCTGCGAGCGCCGACCAGGAGCAGCTGGAGGCGGACCGCGACGCGCAGCTGCGCGAGGCACACGAGCGGCTGGCGGAGCTGGACGCCGCGCGCCAGGAGCTGAGCGACGGTGTTGCCGGCGCGCTTGCTGCGCTGGGCGTGGACGCGCCGCCGTCCGAGTCTGCTGCCGCGGCGATTGAGCGCGCGGCTGCCGATGCCGCGGAGCGCGAGCGTGCGCTGCGTGAGGAGGTGGCGGCGGCGGAGGAGCGCCTCGTGGCGGCGCAGCAGGCTGCGAGCGCCGAGCAGGAGCAGCTGGAGGCGGACCGCGACGCGCAGCTGCGCGAGGCACACGAGCGGCTGGCGGAGCTGGACGCCGCGCGCCAGGAGCTGAGCGACGGTGTTGCCGGCGCGCTTGCTGCGCTGGGCGTGGACGCGCCGCCGTCCGAGTCTGCTGCCGCGGCGATTGAGCGCGCGGCTGCCGATGCCGCGGAGCGCGAGCGTGCGCTGCGTGAGGAGGTGGCGGCGGCGGAGGAGCGCCTCGTGGCGGCGCAGCAGGCTGCGAGCGCCGAGCAGGAGCAGCTGGAGGCGGACCGCGACGCGCAGCTGCGCGAGGCACACGAGCGGCTGGCGGAGCTGGACGCCGCGCGCCAGGAGCTGAGCGACGGTGTTGCCGGCGCGCTTGCTGTGCTGGGCGTGGACGCGCCGCCGTCCGAGTCTGCTGCCGCGGCGATTGAGCGCGCGGCTGCCGATGCCGCGGAGCGCGAGCGAGCGCTGCGTGAGGAGGTGGCGGCGGCGGAGGAGCGCCTCGTGGCGGCGCAGCAGGCTGCGAGCGCCGAGCAGGAGCAGCTGGAGGCGGACCGCGACGCGCAGCTGCGCGAGGCACACGAGCGGCTGGCGGAGCTGGACGCCGCGCACCAGGAGCTGAGCGACGGTGTTGCCGGCGCGCTTGCTGCGCTGGGCGTGGACGCGCCGCCGTCCGAGTCTGCTGCCGCGGCGATCGAGCGCGCGGCTGCCGATGCCGCGGAGCGCGAGCGTGCGCTGCGTGAGGAGGTGGCGGCGGCGGAGGAGCGCCTCGTGGCGGCGCAGCAGGCTGCGAGCGCCGACCAGGAGCAGCTAGAGGCGGACCGCGACGAGCAGCTGCGCGAGGCACACGAGCGGCTGGCGGAGCTGGACGCCGCGCGCCAGGAGCTGAGCGACGGTGTTGCCGGCGCGCTTGCTGCGCTGGGCGTGGACGCGCCGCCGTCAGAGTCTGCTGCCGCGGCGATTGAGCGCGCGGCTGCCGATGCCGCGGAGCGCGAGCGAGCGCTGCGTGAGGAGGTGGCGGCGGCGGAGGAGCGCCTCGTGGCGGCGCAGCAGGCTGCGAGCGCCGAGCAGGAGCAGCTGGAGGCGGACCGCGACGAGCAGCTGCGCGAGGCACACGAGCGGCTGGCGGAGCTGGACGCCGCGCGCCAGGAGCTGAGCGACGGTGTTGCCGGCGCGCTTGCTGCGCTGGGCGTGGACGCGCCGCCGTCCGAGTCTGCTGCCGCGGCGATCGAGCGCGCGGCTGCCGATGCCGCGGAGCGCGAGCGTGCGCTGCGTGAGGAGGTGGCGGCGGCGGAGGAGCGCCTCGTGGCGGCGCAGCAGGCTGCGAGCGCCGAGCAGGAGCAGCTGGAGGCGGACCGCGACGAGCAGCTGCGCGAGGCACACGAGCGGCTGGCGGAGCTGGACGCCGCGCGCCAGGAGCTGAGCGACGGTGTTGCCGGCGCGCTTGCTGCGCTGGGCGTGGACGCGCCGCCGTCAGAGTCTGCTGCCGCGGCGATTGAGCGCGCGGCTGCCGATGCCGCGGAGCGCGAGCGTGCGCTGCGTGAGGAGGTGGCGGCGGCGGAGGAGCGCCTCGTGGCGGCGCAGCAGGCTGCGAGCGCCGACCAGGAGCAGCTAGAGGCGGACCGCGACGAGCAGCTGCGCGAGGCACACGAGCGGCTGGCGGAGCTGGACGCCGCGCGCCAGGAGCTGAGCGACGGTGTTGCCGGCGCGCTTGCTGCGCTGGGCGTGGACGCGCCGCCGTCAGAGTCTGCTGCCGCGGCGATTGAGCGCGCGGCTGCCGATGCCGCGGAGCGCGAGCGAGCGCTGCGTGAGGAGGTGGCGGCGGCGGAGGAGCGCCTCGTGGCGGCGCAGCAGGCTGCGAGCGCCGAGCAGGAGCAGCTGGAGGCGGACCGCGACGAGCAGCTGCGCGAGGCACACGAGCGGCTGGCGGAGCTGGACGCCGCGCGCCAGGAGCTGAGCGACGGTGTTGCCGGCGCGCTTGCTGCGCTGGGCGTGGACGCGCCGCCGTCCGAGTCTGCTGCCGCGGCGATTGAGCGCGCGGCTGCCGATGCCGCGGAGCGCGAGCGTGCGCTGCGTGAGGAGGTGGCGGCGGCGGAGGAGCGCCTCGTGGCGGCGCAGCAGGCTGCGAGCGCCGAGCAGGAGCAGCTGGAGGCGGACCGCGACGAGCAGCTGCGCGAGGCACACGAGCGGCTGGCGGAGCTGGACGCCGCGCGCCAGGAGCTGAGCGACGGTGTTGCCGGCGCGCTTGCTGCGCTGGGCGTGGACGCGCCGCCGTCCGAGTCTGCTGCCGCGGCGATTGAGCGCGCGGCTGCCGATGCCGCGGAGCGCGAGCGTGCGCTGCGTGAGGAGGTGGCGGCGGCGGAGGAGCGCCTCGTGGCGGCGCAGCAGGCTGCGAGCGCCGAGCAGGAGCAGCTGGAGGCGGACCGCGACGAGCAGCTGCGCGAGGCACACGAGCGGCTGGCGGAGCTGGACGCCGCGCGCCAGGAGCTGAGCGACGGTGTTGCCGGCGCGCTTGCTGCGCTGGGCGTGGACGCGCCGCCGTCCGAGTCTGCTGCCGCGGCGATTGAGCGCGCGGCTGCCGATGCCGCGGAGCGCGAGCGTGCGCTGCGTGAGGAGGTGGCGGCGGCGGAGGAGCGCCTCGTGGCGGCGCAGCAGGCTGCGAGCGCCGAGCAGGAGCAGCTGGAGGCGGACCGCGACGAGCAGCTGCGCGAGGCACACGAGCGGCTGGCGGAGCTGGACGCCGCGCGCCAGGAGCTGAGCGACGGTGTTGCCGGCGCGCTTGCTGCGCTGGGCGTGGACGCGCCGCCGTCCGAGTCTGCTGCCGCGGCGATTGAGCGCGCGGCTGCCGATGCCGCGGAGCGCGAGCGTGCGCTGCGTGAGGAGGTGGCGGCGGCGGAGGAGCGCCTCGTGGCGGCGCAGCAGGCTGCGAGCGCCGAGCAGGAGCAGCTGGAGGCGGACCGCGACGAGCAGCTGCGCGAGGCACACGAGCGGCTGGCGGAGCTGGACGCCGCGCGCCAGGAGCTGAGCGACGGTGTTGCCGGCGCGCTTGCTGCGCTGGGCGTGGACGCGCCGCCGTCCGAGTCTGCTGCCGCGGCGATTGAGCGCGCGGCTGCCGATGCCGCGGAGCGCGAGCGAGCGCTGCGTGAGGAGGTGGCGGCGGCGGAGGAGCGCCTCGTGGCGGCGCAGCAGGCTGCGAGCGCCGAGCAGGAGCAGCTGGAGGCGGACCGCGACGAGCAGCTGCGCGAGGCACACGAGCGGCTGGCGGAGCTGGACGCCGCGCGCCAGGAGCTGAGCGACGGTGTTGCCGGCGCGCTTGCTGCGCTGGGCGTGGACGCGCCGCCGTCCGAGTCTGCTGCCGCGGCGATTGAGCGCGCGGCTGCCGATGCCGCGGAGCGCGAGCGTGCGCTGCGTGAGGAGGTGGCGGCGGCGGAGGAGCGCCTCGTGGCGGCGCAGCAGGCTGCGAGCGCCGAGCAGGAGCAGCTGGAGGCGGACCGCGACGCGCAGCTGCGCGAGGCACACGAGCGGCTGGCGGAGCTGGACGCCGCGCGCCAGGAGCTGAGCGACGGTGTTGCCGGCGCGCTTGCTGCGCTGGGCGTGGACGCGCCGCCGTCCGAGTCTGCTGCCGCGGCGATTGAGCGCGCGGCTGCCGATGCCGCGGAGCGCGAGCGTGCGCTGCGTGAGGAGGTGGCGGCGGCGGAGGAGCGCCTCGTGGCGGCGCAGCAGGCTGCGAGCGCCGAGCAGGAGCAGCTGGAGGCGGACCGCGACGAGCAGCTGCGCGAGGCACACGAGCGGCTGGCGGAGCTGGACGCCGCGCGCCAGGAGCTGAGCGACGGTGTTGCCGGCGCGCTTGCTGCGCTGGGCGTGGACGCGCCGCCGTCCGAGTCTGCTGCCGCGGCGATTGAGCGCGCGGCTGCCGATGCCGCGGAGCGCGAGCGTGCGCTGCGTGAGGAGGTGGCGGCGGCGGAGGAGCGCCTCGTGGCGGCGCAGCAGGCTGCGAGCGCCGAGCAGGAGCAGCTGGAGGCGGACCGCGACGAGCAGCTGCGCGAGGCACACGAGCGGCTGGCGGAGCTGGACGCCGCGCGCCAGGAGCTGAGCGACGGTGTTGCCGGCGCGCTTGCTGCGCTGGGCGTGGACGCGCCGCCGTCCGAGTCTGCTGCCGCGGCGATTGAGCGCGCGGCTGCCGATGCCGCGGAGCGCGAGCGAGCGCTGCGTGAGGAGGTGGCGGCGGCGGAGGAGCGCCTCGTGGCGGCGCAGCAGGCTGCGAGCGCCGAGCAGGAGCAGCTGGAGGCGGACCGCGACGAGCAGCTGCGCGAGGCACACGAGCGGCTGGCGGAGCTGGACGCCGCGCGCCAGGAGCTGAGCGACGGTGTTGCCGGCGCGCTTGCTGCGCTGGGCGTGGACGCGCCGCCGTCCGAGTCTGCTGCCGCGGCGATTGAGCGCGCGGCTGCCGATGCCGCGGAGCGCGAGCGTGCGCTGCGTGAGGAGGTGGCGGCGGCGGAGGAGCGCCTCGTGGCGGCGCAGCAGGCTGCGAGCGCCGAGCAGGAGCAGCTGGAGGCGGACCGCGACGAGCAGCTGCGCGAGGCACACGAGCGGCTGGCGGAGCTGGACGCCGCGCGCCAGGAGCTGAGCGACGGTGTTGCCGGCGCGCTTGCTGCGCTGGGCGTGGACGCGCCGCCGTCCGAGTCTGCTGCCGCGGCGATTGAGCGCGCGGCTGCCGATGCCGCGGAGCGCGAGCGTGCGCTGCGTGAGGAGGTGGCGGCGGCGGAGGAGCGCCTCGTGGCGGCGCAGCAGGCTGCGAGCGCCGAGCAGGAGCAGCTGGAGGCGGACCGCGACGAGCAGCTGCGCGAGGCACACGAGCGGCTGGCGGAGCTGGACGCCGCGCGCCAGGAGCTGAGCGACGGTGTTGCCGGCGCGCTTGCTGCGCTGGGCGTGGACGCGCCGCCGTCCGAGTCTGCTGCCGCGGCGATTGAGCGCGCGGCTGCCGATGCCGCGGAGCGCGAGCGTGCGCTGCGTGAGGAGGTGGCGGCGGCGGAGGAGCGCCTCGTGGCGGCGCAGCAGGCTGCGAGCGCCGAGCAGGAGCAGCTGGAGGCGGACCGCGACGAGCAGCTGCGCGAGGCACACGAGCGGCTGGCGGAGCTGGACGCCGCGCGCCAGGAGCTGAGCGACGGTGTTGCCGGCGCGCTTGCTGCGCTGGGCGTGGACGCGCCGCCGTCCGAGTCTGCTGCCGCGGCGATTGAGCGCGCGGCTGCCGATGCCGCGGAGCGCGAGCGTGCGCTGCGTGAGGAGGTGGCGGCGGCGGAGGAGCGCCTCGTGGCGGCGCAGCAGGCTGCGAGCGCCGAGCAGGAGCAGCTGGAGGCGGACCGCGACGAGCAGCTGCGCGAGGCACACGAGCGGCTGGCGGAGCTGGACGCCGCGCGCCAGGAGCTGAGCGACGGTGTTGCCGGCGCGCTTGCTGCGCTGGGCGTGGACGCGCCGCCGTCCGAGTCTGCTGCCGCGGCGATTGAGCGCGCGGCTGCCGATGCCGCGGAGCGCGAGCGTGCGCTGCGTGAGGAGGTGGCGGCGGCGGAGGAGCGCCTCGTGGCGGCGCAGCAGGCTGCGAGCGCCGAGCAGGAGCAGCTGGAGGCGGACCGCGACGAGCAGCTGCGCGAGGCACACGAGCGGCTGGCGGAGCTGGACGCCGCGCGCCAGGAGCTGAGCGACGGTGTTGCCGGCGCGCTTGCTGCGCTGGGCGTGGACGCGCCGCCGTCCGAGTCTGCTGCCGCGGCGATTGAGCGCGCGGCTGCCGATGCCGCGGAGCGCGAGCGTGCGCTGCGTGAGGAGGTGGCGGCGGCGGAGGAGCGCCTCGTGGCGGCGCAGCAGGCTGCGAGCGCCGAGCAGGAGCAGCTGGAGGCGGACCGCGACGAGCAGCTGCGCGAGGCACACGAGCGGCTGGCGGAGCTGGACGCCGCGCGCCAGGAGCTGAGCGACGGTGTTGCCGGCGCGCTTGCTGCGCTGGGCGTGGACGCGCCGCCGTCCGAGTCTGCTGCCGCGGCGATTGAGCGCGCGGCTGCCGATGCCGCGGAGCGCGAGCGTGCGCTGCGTGAGGAGGTGGCGGCGGCGGAGGAGCGCCTCGTGGCGGCGCAGCAGGCTGCGAGCGCCGAGCAGGAGCAGCTGGAGGCGGACCGCGACGAGCAGCTGCGCGAGGCACACGAGCGGCTGGCGGAGCTGGACGCCGCGCACCAGGAGCTGAGCGACGGTGTTGCCGGCGCGCTTGCTGCGCTGGGCGTGGACGCGCCGCCGTCCGAGTCTGCTGCCGCGGCGATTGAGCGCGCGGCTGCCGATGCCGCGGAGCGCGAGCGAGCGCTGCGTGAGGAGGTGGCGGCGGCGGAGGAGCGCCTCGTGGCGGCGCAGCAGGCTGCGAGCGCCGAGCAGGAGCAGCTGGAGGCGGACCGCGACGAGCAGCTGCGCGAGGCACACGAGCGGCTGGCGGAGCTGGACGCCGCGCGCCAGGAGCTGAGCGACGGTGTTGCCGGCGCGCTTGCTGCGCTGGGCGTGGACGCGCCGCCGTCCGAGTCTGCTGCCGCGGCGATTGAGCGCGCGGCTGCCGATGCCGCGGAGCGCGAGCGTGCGCTGCGTGAGGAGGTGGCGGCGGCGGAGGAGCGCCTCGTGGCGGCGCAGCAGGCTGCGAGCGCCGAGCAGGAGCAGCTGGAGGCGGACCGCGACGCGCAGCTGCGCGAGGCACACGAGCGGCTGGCGGAGCTGGACGCCGCGCGCCAGGAGCTGAGCGACGGTGTTGCCGGCGCGCTTGCTGCGCTGGGCGTGGACGCGCCGCCGTCCGAGTCTGCTGCCGCGGCGATTGAGCGCGCGGCTGCCGATGCCGCGGAGCGCGAGCGTGCGCTGCGTGAGGAGGTGGCGGCGGCGGAGGAGCGCCTCGTGGCGGCGCAGCAGGCTGCGAGCGCCGAGCAGGAGCAGCTGGAGGCGGACCGCGACGAGCAGCTGCGCGAGGCACACGAGCGGCTGGCGGAGCTGGACGCCGCGCACCAGGAGCTGAGCGACGGTGTTGCCGGCGCGCTTGCTGCGCTGGGCGTGGACGCGCCGCCGTCCGAGTCTGCTGCCGCGGCGATTGAGCGCGCGGCTGCCGATGCCGCGGAGCGCGAGCGTGCGCTGCGTGAGGAGGTGGCGGCGGCGGAGGAGCGCCTCGTGGCGGCGCAGCAGGCTGCGAGCGCCGAGCAGGAGCAGCTGGAGGCGGACCGCGACGAGCAGCTGCGCGAGGCACACGAGCGGCTGGCGGAGCTGGACGCCGCGCGCCAGGAGCTGAGCGACGGTGTTGCCGGCGCGCTTGCTGCGCTGGGCGTGGACGCACCGCCGTCCGAGTCTGCTGCCGCGGCGATTGAGCGCGCGGCTGCCGATGCCGCGGAGCGCGAGCGTGCGCTGCGTGAGGAGGTGGCGGCGGCGGAGGAGCGCCTCGTGGCGGCGCAGCAGGCTGCGAGCGCCGAGCAGGAGCAGCTGGAGGCGGACCGCGACGAGCAGCTGCGCGAGGCACACGAGCGGCTGGCGGAGCTGGACGCCGCGCACCAGGAGCTGAGCGACGGTGTTGCCGGCGCGCTTGCTGTGCTGGGCGTGGACGCGCCGCCGTCCGAGTCTGCTGCCGCGGCGATTGAGCGCGCGGCTGCCGATGCCGCGGAGCGCGAGCGTGCGCTGCGTGAGGAGGTGGCGGCGGCGGAGGAGCGCCTCGTGGCGGCGCAGCAGGCTGCGAGCGCCGAGCAGGAGCAGCTGGAGGCGGACCGCGACGCGCAGCTGCGCGAGGCACACGAGCGGCTGGCGGAGCTGGACGCCGCGCACCAGGAGCTGAGCGACGGTGTTGCCGGCGCGCTTGCTGTGCTGGGCGTGGACGCGCCGCCGTCCGAGTCTGCTGCCGCGGCGATTGAGCGCGCGGCTGCCGATGCCGCGGAGCGCGAGCGAGCGCTGCGTGAGGAGGTGGCGGCGGCGGAGGAGCGCCTCGTGGCGGCGCAGCAGGCTGCGAGCGCCGAGCAGGAGCAGCTGGAGGCGGACCGCGACGAGCAGCTGCGCGAGGCACACGAGCGGCTGGCGGAGCTGGACGCCGCGCACCAGGAGCTGAGCGACGGTGTTGCCGGCGCGCTTGCTGCGCTGGGCGTGGACGCGCCGCCGTCCGAGTCTGCTGCCGCGGCGATTGAGCGCGCGGCTGCCGATGCCGCGGAGCGCGAGCGTGCGCTGCGTGAGGAGGTGGCGGCGGCGGAGGAGCGCCTCGTGGCGGCGCAGCAGGCTGCGAGCGCCGACCAGGAGCAGCTAGAGGCGGACCGCGACGAGCAGCTGCGCGAGGCACACGAGCGGCTGGCGGAGCTGGACGCCGCGCACCAGGAGCTGAGCGACGGTGTTGCCGGCGCGCTTGCTGTGCTGGGCGTGGACGCGCCGCCGTCCGAGTCTGCTGCCGCGGCGATTGAGCGCGCGGCTGCCGATGCCGCGGAGCGCGAGCGAGCGCTGCGTGAGGAGGTGGCGGCGGCGGAGGAGCGCCTCGTGGCGGCGCAGCAGGCTGCGAGCGCCGAGCAGGAGCAGCTGGAGGCGGACCGCGACGCGCAGCTGCGCGAGGCACACGAGCGGCTGGCGGAGCTGGACGCCGCGCGCCAGGAGCTGAGCGACGGTGTTGCCGGCGCGCTTGCTGTGCTGGGCGTGGACGCGCCGCCGTCCGAGTCTGCTGCCGCGGCGATTGAGCGCGCGGCTGCCGATGCCGCGGAGCGCGAGCGAGCGCTGCGTGAGGAGGTGGCGGCGGCGGAGGAGCGCCTCGTGGCGGCGCAGCAGGCTGCGAGCGCCGAGCAGGAGCAGCTGGAGGCGGACCGCGACGCGCAGCTGCGCGAGGCACACGAGCGGCTGGCGGAGCTGGACGCCGCGCGCCAGGAGCTGAGCGACGGTGTTGCCGGCGCGCTTGCTGCGCTGGGCGTGGACGCGCCGCCGTCCGAGTCTGCTGCCGCGGCGATTGAGCGCGCGGCATCGGCAGCCGCGGAGCGCGAGCGTGCGCTGCGTGAGGAGGTGGCGGCGGCGGAGGAGCGCCTCGTGGCGGCGCAGCAGGCTGCGAGCGCCGAGCAGGAGCAGCTGGAGGCGGACCGCGACGAGCAGCTGCGCGAGGCACACGAGCGGCTGGCGGAGCTGGACGCCGCGCGCCAGGAGCTGAGCGACGGTGTTGCCGGCGCGCTTGCTGCGCTGGGCGTGGACGCGCCGCCGTCCGAGTCTGCTGCCGCGGCGATTGAGCGCGCGGCTGCCGATGCCGCGGAGCGCGAGCGTGCGCTGCGTGAGGAGGTGGCGGCGGCGAAGGTGCGTGACCACGAGGAGGCGAACTTGAGGACCTTCAGAGCAATGTTGAGTTTGTGGCGGGCGTTTCGTAAATGTCTGCTTCCTCAACTGGTGGAGAATCCGGAAGATCTGGGGGCTGGTGCGGAAGAGGCATTGATTTCAGCTGGCTCCGTTGGGTGCCGGGCGACGGAAGGAGAGTTGTCGCGTGCTGCTGAGATAGTTGTCGAGGGAGCGGAGCGACTACGTCGCACACAGGATGATTTGCTAGCTGTGTACGCCACTCTACGTGGCCATTTTGGAGGGGATGGTGCGTCTGTTGTCACCGACAAAAATTCTGGCCTACACACGCCGGCATGTGTGCTTGACAACAGCGGCTCCACGTTGATGCGCTTCGACGACACGGTGACAGCTACGCTTCGTCTTGTTAGCACCGTCGTGAATGCCAAGTGTACGTCTGTGAAGGACTTCATCGATCACATCGTTTCCGATGTACTGGGAGACACATCGCAAGTTTCTCGAGTTTCCTTTTCGGCCCTGCGCCCTGGCGCCTTCGTGGAATGGCTTCACGGTTTGTTGGCTAGCCTGCGTACATTACGGGAAAGCAGCGATCAGCATCGCGATCGGGCTCGCCACCTGCCCGCCTTCATGGACGCGTTGGTGGAAGCTATCCAAAGCCATGGTGGGCGGGTGGACGTAAAGTCTTCTGAAGGTACAGGGTCTCTCACCATTGCGGACACTACCGTGCCGCACCGTCACGACCCAGCCATGAAGCTCGAGGATTGGTACGCAAGGGAACAGAGCGCAATCCTTCACGGCCTGCAGGCACTACTGAACCAGAAAGAGCAGCAGGTTCGCACCCTCACAGCGGAATGGCAGGACGTGAAAGCAGAGTACCACCAGCTGTCTCAGGAGCAGATCGCCGCAGAGGAGACGGTTGTGGAGCTGCGCCGCCGTGTGCAACTCAAAGTACAGGAGGATTACAAGCTTGAGGAGAGTCTTCGCGAACTTGACAGACACCTTTATCAGCAGGCCCGTGAGCTTTCCATGCGGTACTTGGCTGATCAAGATGCTATTGTACGACGCTTCACGCTTCTGAGAAATCAGATTCACGCAGCAATGCGTCTGCCGACGCGGCGGTCGGTGTCTACCATGCCGTCGCTCACACCAGACCAAGACACCTTGGCCCCGCAAACCTAATCGCACCGTGAAGTGTTGATAGTTCGATACGTGCGTTAGCCAGTGGATTTGCCCAGACGCCACCAAATCTGTTGCTGCTTAGTGGGGCGAATGTGAGCCCTGCTCTGTTGCAGTCAACTTCTCGCGTGTTGTGTGTTGCTACGTCACCTCTCCCCCTTATTTTTTAGATCTGCGAGCGGGGGAGGGGAGACGGGTGGGACTTCGCCAGTTCCCAGTTGAGCAAGAACAATTCAAAAGAAACGAAACGAAAACGGATCCAACTGTGGAGTATACAAATAAAGTGGACCGGCTGTAGGCGACATGCCTCGGCGGCAGACTGGAGTCGCTCTTACCCTTCCTAAGGGCTCTTAGTGAAACGGAGACAGCGTATGGCAACAACTGTAATGTCAGCGCGCGCGGCCGCACACACGTGTGCCAGCTCGGGAAGCTGCAGCATGAGCGTGTTTCAACCAGCTGATGAGCCTTTTCACGCTGCTTCGTGCGAGGCGCTTGTGTGCAACCATCCCCCCCATGTCTATGTGTTTTCCTCTTCCGTTTTTGAAACGGCCACCACTCTTTATTTTGGTCCCTATCATTGTCATGTCCACCTCTTGTTGGCTGCGTCGCGCCTCACCCCGTCTCCACTGTCACTCCTTTGCTCCCTCTCCTGTCGTTCTCGTCCGGCGCTTCTCCGATCCGCTCGCGCCACCCCCTTGGTGCATTTTGTTGCCTTTTTTTTGCTCTCATTCCTCGTTTCATGGTGGACCTCCTTTCGCATACCACACACACACACACACACACACGCACACGCACACACGTGACAGTACCCGCTAAACCATGGCAAACGCTTGTTATCTGGTCATCTCCACCATCTCTCCCATTTCTTCTGGAAAGTCAGAGCCGTCGCGCGCTTTACGTTGGGCGGGGCACGCGTCTGCATGTGTACACGAACGCTGACAGAGGCTTTAGGTTACGTGATACAGGCATACAGGCACACGCACGGTTGTCTCGATCGACCACTTACGTCCACCAGCGCCCCCGCCACGCACTCTCGCGGTGCCGTCGGGACGGCCCATTGTTTAAATATTTATTTTTTTGTGTACTTTGTGCTGCCTTCCACCTCCTCCTCCGCTGAGTGTATTGCTCCGAATTCTCTGTTTCGTTTCATGCGTAATGCTATCAAAGCTGACTGAGGATGGGGCTGGCAGCACGTCTGTCGGATGTCGCACCGATGCAGCCATTAAGGTGGATCGATGGGAGCTTCGGGAAGACACCCTTCCCGTCGGCGGCCAGGCGCTTGTGAGCGAGACGCTCTTTTCTCTCGGAAACGGCCTTGTCGGCGTGCGTGGGCATCCAGAGGAGACTGAAGCGGCCGAAAACCGCCACGAACGGCATAAGGTGCGCACGAGTCGTCAGCGTGCGTATGAGAACAGCCACCGAGGTGGTGTTGAGCTGCCTAGCGACGGAAAGGATCAATACTCTCCTTTGGTGGATGAGGGAGACTGGCGGCACCCACGCGCGCATTACGGCGGCGGTAGTTGCGGTAACGCCATTGGCCCGAATGGACGACGAGGAGTGTACTTCGCTGGTTTTTATGAGCAGCGTCCTCTCATGCATCCGCGCTCTTTCTCAGTTGGCCTCTCCACCAAGGAGGGATACCGCCTGCGCACACCAGATCCCTTCTGCGTCGACGCGTTTCTTAGCGGCGAGCATATTAGCGCTGCACGGGGTCCCACAAGGAGTCACATGCGTCGCCTCGACCTGCGCACAGGGGAGTTGCATCGGCGTTTTATCTGGTTCTCCAACCAGCAGCACCGCGAGATTACAATCGATACGCGCCGCTTTGTTTCTGCAGCGCGGAAGAATATCTCCGCCATGCACTACAAGTTGAGTGTGCGGAATGCGCACAACACCGACGTGCGCCTCATCTCACGCACATTCCTTTCCGCTGCCGAGTACGACGTCGAGACAATGCTCACGCAGTCGAACATTCAAGACGCCATGAGCGTCGTAGTGGTTCGAACGCGGAATAGCTGTCGTCATCTCGCCATCGCCTCTGTTGAGACATGCACGTCCCGCTCCTACCCTGCTGGAATACAGACTTTCCCCTCGAGGGACACCAACACTCCCACGCAAGGCGGCAGCGGCGGAGACCCGGGCTTTGGCACATCTCCGTCTGGCGGTGTCTCGTCGTGCAGTGCTTCCCCGCCAAGGCCGGCGGCTGCGTCTCCGACGACTCTGACGCCAAGAACCCGCGAGACAGAGTGGGGGACGGAGGCGTCCTACACGAGCTGCATCTCTGACGGCGTCATTGTTGAGTTTGTCAAAATAATTGGCCACTTCGGCGACGAGGATGCGACAACGGAGGAGTTGCTTGACGTGGCAACACATCAGACTCGTGAGGTGGCAGCGCTCGGCTACGAGGGGCTATTGGCAGAGCACCGTGAAGTCATGAACGCCTTCTGGGACACAGCGGATGTGCGAGTGGAGCCGAAGGCGGATGTGCAGGGCGCCTTCCGCTTCAATATCCTCCAGACCTACATGTCGACTAGTGGGGACCCGTATTACTGCTTCGCAACTCGCGGCCTGACAGGCGATATGCTCCTGGGTGTGCAGCAGTGGGATGTGGACGCGCTGATCGTGCCGTTCCTCTCCCACGCGTGCCCCAAGAAGGCGCGCGCGCTGCTTGAATTTCGCGTTCGTACGCTCAACGAGGCAAAGGACATTGCCGCGGACATGTCACTGCCCCGGGGCGCTTTGTTTCCATATCGTACGGTGACGGGAGAGAAGAACCCTACTCCTTACTGCGGCGCGTTCCTCTTCGTGAACGCCGTCGTCGTTTACGCGCTAAAGGAGTACGTCACTGCGACGAACGACACTAGCATCCTCGTCCAAGGCGGTGCTGACCTTGTCTTCACGACGGCGCTTGTCTGGCTGCAATGGGGCACATGGGAAAAGGGACTCTTTCACCTGCGCTCGGTATCCGGCCCCGACACGTACAACGATGTTGTCGACAACAACTTCTTCACGAACTTGATGGCGCAGATGCATCTGCAGTGGGCAGTTCAGTTAGCGGTGATGTTGCGGCAGGAGAACCCGGAGATGTGGCACGGCATTATGCACCGAGCTCAGATGACGGAAAACGACATCATTGCCATGGACCAAGCCGCTGCTAAGATGGTGCTGCCCTTCGACGGTACTCATCGTATTCACCCCATGGACCAGTCCTTCATGCGCAAGAAGCGTTGGAACCTCACGTCGCTCAAGGATGGTGCGGAGGGCCCGTTGACATCTCTGTACCACCCGACAGTAGTGTACCGCCATCAAGTGTGCCACATACCAGATGTTCTGCTGGCCATCATGCTCGCTCCGGACAGGTTCTCGTTAGATGAGGCAAAGGCGGACTTCACGTTTTACGAGGCTGTAACTGCTTCGGACTCAGCTCTACGGCTTGCCATCTTTAGCGTGGTGGCGGCGCAGCTGCGCCTGTCGAACAAGGCGATGAGCTACTTTCACGACTCACTGTTTGTGGACATCGACAACCTCATAGGCAACTCCGGCGGCGGCCTTCACTGCACCGCGGCGGCGGGCTCGTGGAGCTCCATGGCAGTGGGCATCTGCGGACTTCGGGTGGCACAGGGAGTTCTACACTTCAATCCAGCTTTGAGCGAAGAAATGGATGAGTTCGAGTTCCACGCGCGGCACCGCGGCTGTCTCGTGCGTGTCCTGGTGACGAAGCGGCTCGTTACATACACCCTAGTCAGCGCGCCGGAGGGTGTGACGGACCTCATGCTGGTTCACGCCGGCGTAAATCGTATCACCCTGCGACTGAATCACCCCGAGACGGTGCGACTCTTCATGGAGGTGCGCGTGTTCGACTTCGACTGCGTCGTCTTCGAGCTTGATAGTGTTGTCGAGGACATTGAGGGCGTTCATTACCATGCCTGGACACAAACGCTCGAGGAGCATTTTCATCAGCACGGATTTTCCGACTTTTCGATGACGAAGGAGCTCTACCTTGCTTATCTGCGCCATGTGAAGCCCTTCTACGGCCTGAATGAGATCTTCAAGAAATACAACCAGAACCCACTGCCAACCGGCGAGGTGAGCGACACGGCGGAGTCGAGCACTCTCTACGGCTTGTGCACCCGTAAGCTGCAGCTGTTTCGTTCCTACGCGACGACGCACGGCATGCCGATGCGTGAGGGTGTTCTGCAGCTTATCTCGCTTCTTCGCCAGTATGGGATCGCTGTCGGATGTGTCAGCGGAAGTAAGAATGCGAGATGGGTCATTAACGAAACCACGAAAGGCAGCTCTATTTTTGACAACTTCCTGGAAGGCAAGGAGGGCGAGGAACTCGGGCTGCGTTGGCGGCCAGAGATGGACTACTTCGAGGCCTGCGCGCATCGCATGGATACAGCGACAAACCGCGCTGTTGTGGTCATGGACGGCATCGATGGCTTTTCAAAGAAAGCGCTGGAGCGCTTCCGCATGGTCATTGACGTAAGTCCTGCCCCTGAGGAAACCACGTTGTCTATTCCCAGAGTGCTCGCAAAGAACCTCAGCGACATCACGATGGAGACGTTGAATGAGTACACTGTTCGCGGCGGTGTCGTTAATCATCTGCGGGAGATGTAGGTTTTTCTACATGTCCCCACAAAACGGAAGGGAGAAGCAGCAGAAGGATTCAGAGGGCTGGAACAGTGTTTAGTGACTTCATGCCGTGCGGAAGCGCATGCGTTGCGCTTTCCTGCTCCCCTTCGCTTCTTTTTGTTATTGATTTTTTTTTTTACTTTCTCAGCTTCCCCCGTTGCTATGGCCGCCTTGCCATCTATGTATGCTTTATTGTTTGGTGCCGTAGTGGCAGCGGAAAAGTGGGGAAGGGGGGAGAGTGGTGGCATGTGTTTCTCTGCGTGTGTCGTATGGGCGGCAGTGAGGCTTTTCTCTTCACCACGACCATCGCGACGACTAGCGTCCTATTCTCCCCTCGGTGTTGACGTGCTGGAATCGCGTGTGGTTTTTTTTTTTGTTTTTATCGGCACTACCTCCGCAATTTTGTGTGTTCACTCTGTATGGTTGTGCTCGTATGGCGTACTCCTGCTCGTTTACCTTTCTCTTCTTGTTCCTGCTGCTGTTCTCGCGTTTGTCTGGTGGTGGAGAGAAGGTGCGGTTTTTCTCGAACGGCAAGCCCCTGTGCACATGCTCTTGGACGACGGCTCTTTCGACCGTTGTACGATCCTTTCCTGTATCTGCCTGTTGCAGCATCCCTACCCCTGCGGCGTATTGCGTTCTCACGCACCGGACCGATGGGCTCACGTGTGCTCCACCCTCCGGTGATTCTCTTCGCCACACTTTTTTTTTTCGCTTGCCTCTTCTCTTTTTCTTTGTGTGCATCACTGTTCTTGCGTCTTGCTCGCGCTCTTTGTTTGTGCTGTGGATGCGTGTACCTCCTATGGCTTATTATGACGGCTTCATCTCTTGGGTCTTTCTTTCTCATTTTCGCGTGTGCCTTGTCCATCACCTTGTGCGCGCGCGCTCTGTCTCCCTCTCTTCCTTCCTTTCGATATATACACATACGTATAGGGAGATATCTTTATATGCTATACCTATCTTTTCCGACCACCTCGTTTGTTCACCTCTCTGCCCCCCACCCCACCCCTTCCTTCCTTTCTAGTTTGTATTCCCCCTTTTTGGTGCGTATCTGCCCCCACTCCCTCTCGCACATTGTTTTTCTTTCCGTTCGACGAATTTCAAGAGGCGTGCTGAGGCATACAGGCAAGCAAGCAAGCACATACACATACATGCATCTCTCTCTTGTGTGTGTATATATATATATATATATATATATATATATATACATAATTCACCATTCCTATCGTCATTATTGCGATCATCACCACGACAATAAAAATCACGAACGATGCAGATGACACACAGACGGGCGAATTCTAACGCCCTTCTCCTTCCCCTCGCTGTTGCACGAGAGGAGCTAGGAGGAGAAAGAAACGTGGGAGGGGGGCGGGGATAATGGCACAGTATGCTGTGCACACAGACACACCTTCGGTAACTGAGGGGCATCGTTCTTAACGCCCACATGCATACCCAGAAGGCATTCTCTCTGCAGGTCCCTCTGACCAAACACACACACACACACACACACAGGCACACCGACAGTCACATACGTACACGAATAATGCGATTACAGTCCTGCGATGGCCAGTAACGGCGGAAAAGAAGCAAAAGAAGGCTACCGTGCAGGATACAAAAGTGCTCATCTGGAACCGCGGCACATCACACTTACATGTTTTCACCGGTGCCAGAGTGCCTTGATGCGTGGTGCACACGATTTTCGTTCCGATGACACTACACCGGAGCGGGCGCGCGGGGGCGTATAACAGATGAGAACGCCTCCCTTACCCTCCGATGAATGGGACTGTCACTCACATGCATCTCCCTTTCTTCAATCTCTCACGCTTCCCATATACCACGGCGTTTTTTTTTTTTCGTTCTTCTTTCCTCGTTGCACCAACACCTCTCCTGGCCTCCCACCCTCGCCGACATTTTGGGCGATGTTTGTACAAGGAAGTAACACAATAGCGTTGGCATCGAGCAGTCCCAGTTGTTTGTGGAACGCTTGTTCTGTGCACATGCGGCAGCGTCGTGGCAGTGCCCGGGTCTCTGGTGCGCCCTTGTCCCCTGCTGCCGCTCGAGGTTCCACAGCTAAGAGCCGCTCGAGATACCGGCAACGATGGTGCGGAGTTTGGATTGCAGCAAGCTGTTTCATTGCGTGCGTGGTGGTTTACGTGTGTCTCGGTAGCTCTGTTTTCCATTCAAATGCCCAGCATCACCAGCGTCGGAGGGCGGGGAAGTACCCTATACTGGCCGAACGTGATCTGATGGCACTGGAGGTCGCTTCCTCACAGGTGGAGAATCTGGCAACGTTGCCAAATCTAGAACACCTGGCTAAGTCAGCAGCTGAGCTCGGGGCAGTGTATGGACAGTTGCTCGAACAGGTAGCTGCTGCGCAGGAGTTGGAGGACGGCGGACGTGCTCTTCGCCAGCTGGACGTCAACTTCAGCCAGCTTTCTAGTGGCTGCTCTTCCTTGCGACGTGCTGCCGATGTGAGTTACACAAAGCTCAAAGCCATGCTGCTTCAGGAAGCGAACGCAGAGCTGCATATGGCGCCGACCTCACTCGTGCGCACCATGCATGGGTGGATGCAGAGCAACATCTACCTGTATAGCGCAGTGCTGCCGGAATGCTACCTCCTTCAGGATGATAGCAATAGCCATGCACTGGTGCTCTTGCGCAGCATCAACATGCTTTCCTGGAGTCCACGCGTGCACACGGTGTCATCGGCGGAGGCGCGCGAGAAGGGCGCGTTGATGGTGACCTATGACGTGTTCAACTGGTCTGGGGGAGCGGCGTGCAGGCGGGGGCTTCTGGGCGAAGTGCCGCACGCGAAGCGATTTTGTGAATCATCCTTCTCCTCGTGGCCCGCCGTGGCGCGCCGCGTGGCGGCGACATATGAGGAGCTTATTGTACTGCACCCCACGTACGCGCCACTCCGCCTGCACTACGCGATTTCGCTTGTGTTTCTTGCCATGGATACCGCAGCTGACGCGACGGCTGGGAGCACACGAGGTCTTAACGACCACGCCGCAAAGGCGCTCAAAGTAATCCGAAACGACCGCTCAAAACTTGAGAGCACGTACAGGCATGTCGACGCGGCCCATGGGCCCGTTTTGACCCTCCTCGAGGTGTTTCTCACACGAGTAGGGTTGCGCACCGAAGACCAGGATGCTCAGCTTGTGGCAGCACTCCGTGAGTGGGGAAGCTGTGCCGAGTTGCAGGCAGCGTTGCTGGAGCCGCCCTCGTGGCCCGGAGGCGTTTTTCCTGGAGAGTACCGGGCGCCTCTTCTTCGAGACTCGCAGCTGAGGCACTTACTGGCCAAGGTGCAGCTTGATTTAGGCGATGCTCATGCATCGCTTCAGACGTTGCGCTTGTGCTTGTAATTCGCGTGCGGAAACGGCGTCCTCTTTCACATGCTAGCAACCGAAGCGGCGCCTTAAGGTACTGAGCTCGCATGGCAGATGGATCGGCTCCACGTGGCTTGCGACGGCAGGGCACCTTGTCCATTACCCCCCCCCCCCCCCGAAGTGTGCACGCGTGCAGGTAGTGAACGGGTACGATTTGTTCCTCCTTCCTTTCCCCTGGCATATGATAGACAACTCAGACACACACATGCACACCAGCACACTTATATACTCACATGCAAGAGCTTGCGCGACGTGCCTTCATGGTACACCGAGTGGAATCATGGAGCGTGAGACAAGACTGCTGCGCCGCTTGTGCGCATGGGTGATGACTTGAGGAGGGTGAAAGAAGAAGGCAGGGAGTGGTGGGGAGTCACCTCCAAGACTGTCTGTAGCGCTGACTACGTGAGTGGAAGAGAGCCCATCCACCTGGGCTACTGCCCTTCGTCTCTCCAGTGAGGACATGACTGGAGGCAGTAGTGACATACTCATCATACACGTCCATCGCATATCACTTCATGAAAATACGTGTGTGTCTGCTTATATCCATTTTTGCTGCCACATCTTCTCGTCATGGGATGTGCACTGTGGATTGCTCTCTTCGCTGCTACTGTGGTGTACATGCAGACTTCCTGCACGAACCAAGTTTTCTCTGGCTCTTTCGCCCTCCACTTCTGCTCACTCGATGCACTGCTACGGTTGTGTGTGCACACTGATGTTTCGTTGTTGGAATCGAGGAACGGGTGCCTGCTTCTACGCACCATGACGCAGTGTTGCATTGGCCGCTAGTCCACCAAGAGTTGCTCCTGTCCCTGTTGAGGCACATAGTCCTCCACACGTGTATTTATACACATGAACCCCCTCGCCTCTACTTGGAGGACACAAACACAAAGCGTTGGGCTTCTACGGAAGTAAAGCGACATCAGCGGCGAATAGTAGCGATAACACCTGAGGAGGCGTTTCTGACCCCCCCCCCCCCCCCATTGCCCTTGTGAGCACTTTCTGACCTTCGTTTGCTTTCAGGCAATGAGGTGGCTCAGGGACTGCATATGGTGGCTTACTGTCACAGCTTTTGCTGTTTGCACCCTTGAGCTGCGTAGCGCTGCCGCAGCGCCCATTGATTTTTCGAATCCTGTAGTGCACAATCATATTCTCCTCTTAGCACCGTATCGTGATCATCATGAACCGAGCGTCAACGCTCACGAGACAAACAGAGCGCGGTATGTGCAGCTGAGCAACGGCTCTCGTTTTGTGTGTCACACGACGAACAAGAAGCGCTATGATCTATTTGACGCCAATAACTATTCATTGCAACATCAAATGGATTCCTTGATGACCATTATGCGTAGCTCTGACCATCGGTGCGTACATTATGCAGAGGACAACTACGTGACTGTCTACTGCTGGGACAACGAGGTGCGCGAAGATACTCTTACAGAGAACAAGGGCCGCTCACTGGGGAGGCGAAGGACTGATGGTCCGCAACTGTACTGGGCCTCTAACGACACCTTCGGCCGGTACGCTGCAACCGTCTACGGGGAGGGTGACGAGTGTCCGTACGATAAGGGTCGCCGGCTAGGGACGGAGGTGCGTTTCTATTGCCGATATTCCGAGTTTGAGAACCCTATCCCGTACATGAGTCTCCACGAGTCGTCGCAGTGCCACTATACGCTGCGTCTTTTCTCAAGGAAGTTCTGTTCTGTGATCCAGCTAGGTCACGCAAAGGAGGAGGAGACGGTGCGGTGCCAGATGCTGGATGGCTAACAGGTGATCGATCGGCATCTGTGTTTTGGTTTTGCCGATGAAGAGGATGCGTGAGCCGTCAGATGTATACACTCTTCTGCTGCGGCTCGCTCACCTCATCTTGATCTCCCTGCTGTGGCGTTCGTGGACTTCGGTGGAATTACTGGAGTACTGCTTTGTAGTGGTTGCCGATTATGTCTGTGTGTGTGTGCGTGTGTGTTCTGGGTGCATGTTAGCCGCTTCGTTGGTACCCGTGTGCAGTGTTCTTTCGTTTTCTCAGTTGCCGTTTTTGTGGTCGAATCTGCAGCTTGATGTACAATGCCTCTGCTGCTCGCGGTGAGGAGGACCTGTGTGGGGGTGCATGCCATCAAGAAGGAGTCAGCAACTCTCTGTAGCTGCCGTGTTTAGGCAGCTCCTAGACGCTGATGACGTGGGAAGTACCTCAGCTGTTTCTCGCAAGGCTGAGTGCGCCTCACTTCTGTGGAAAGGAGGCCAGGAAGCTCCACCTATCCCTCCAAATACTTCACCGCTTCGTGTCGTGACAGGGCCAATCTCTGGACGGTGTTGCGGGGGGGGAGGGAGAGCTGCGATCATGGGCATGCGTGCGGCGCTTGTATGATGGGCGAAGTGCCAACGTGACTCAAACGTATGTCACCCCCACTCCTTGTCCTGCCCACAGATATGGAAAAGTCTGAGTACCCCTGCGGGAGGGATGCACTAGGTGATGTCCAGCATAATGGGTCCGGCTGAGGGGTGGATGGGGAGAGCATGAGGCAGGGGCCGTGCTCGCAGATGGATGGGTTGCCGGAATACTGTAACCCGTCTCTCTATGACCTCTGTGCACCACGCGATATGAGCCCTGTGACCGGACAGCGGAAGTGGCTGCACGACCTTTGATGTTGTACTACCTGGCAGCGAACAGGCGCGTTGAATTTCGAAAAAGAAAGCAAATGCAATCGTTTTGGAGGAGAAACACACTCATGCATTCACAAAGTCACACATCATCAAACGAAATAAGTGTTGAAGTAAAGATGCGCTCACGCCTGCCTGGTCATGAGACGGGCACACCGCAGCAACTTGTGGACTTCTTCACATGGGCGCGTTTGGTGTGTTGCTGTCTCTCTGCTCGTGGTCAAGAGAGGGTGCCACTCCACTGAATGATACGACACAAGGGTGCGCTGCCCATGCCATGCTTTGCTCCCTCCCTACCTCTCCCTCCAGATTAACTGCCCTCGTGTGAACCGTCTTCATCACCCCCCCCCCTCTCCACCGTGCCTGCGTCTTTTTTCCTTTCTGCTCCCACGGCGACCGCACCCCCAGACACAACGGCTGGCGTGCGGTGTGTCGTGTGCACGTCTTTGTCTTGTCCACATGTCCAGCTCGGCGTTCTCTTTTCCTTCGGCACCCATGCGCTGCGACGTGTATGATGCACCTATCACTGCAATTGCGTGTTCTGGCTCACGTGGTGAGGTGCTTTTTGCCACAGGGAACACTGTTCACTGCAGCCGCACGGATTCCTTAGTCTGCAACACATCGGTGGGCGCGCCGAAAGCTTCTGTTGCCACTGCACGCCTTGCCACAGCTCCCCCGGGCACAGTCATCAATGCAATTGATGTGGCGCATCCCTCGTCTCCATTGCCTATTGTGTTCATGGGTGCTGCGGATCGTGTGCTTGCCCAATGTGGCGCAGCGGCGGATCCGTCACAGTGCTCTTGCTGCATCGTTCTCCATGCCCAAGAAAACCGTGTGTTGCGCATCGTAGTGGATGAGCAGAGAGGTGTCGTGCGTGTGATTACTGCCTCCAACGATTTGTTCTACGGTTCGCTGCACCGGATCTCGCAGGCGCTGCGCGCGCAGACGACATCCAGCCACTACGATGTCTCCTCTCGCTGCTCGTTTGCATGCATTGGCGGTCCACGGCTAGGCGTCGTGCTCGCCGCTGACTGTCTAGTGCCACATCTGCTCTTACCAGCGCGGTATGAGGGCGTTGCAACTGCCGTGCTGGAAGTGATGGCGCGTGCGTCATGTCGGCTTTTTTCGGCCACATACGCTGGCGAGGTTGTAGAGTGGGAGGCTCAGGAACAGGATGACTGTATAGGAGCGGCTGGCACGGAGCCGCTGCAGTCGAGAAGGAAGTGCGCGCGACCTCCCTCTATTGTGTCTCGTGTGAAGGCTCATCCCAGCGGCTGCGCCATCTTCGCGGTTCGGGTAAAGGCGACGCATCCCATGTCGTATGACACTGACAGTGCGCAGGAAGACGCCATAGCGTTGGCGCGCGTGCACCTCGTTACCTGCAGTGACGATCGGTCTGTGGCGCTCTATGAGCGACGCTCTACCATCACATTTACTGGCAGCAACTCCGAAAAAAGTGCAGCTCCGCAGGAAAGTGACTGGGTGCTGCTGTGGCGTGGAAGCGGTGCCGGCTTTGCCCGAAGCCGCATTTTCGACGTTGCGCTGCACGCTGCATGGTGGGTGCGTGAGAAAAAGGGCCCTGATGAGTCCTGTCGTAATTGCATCGTGTATGTTGGCGTTGCCGGCGAGGATGGCTCTGTGCAGGTGATGGAGGTGACCACCAGGGAAGAAGACGACTTGGTTGGGTGGCCCTTGAGCCACCAAACGCAGTCTGACTGCTTGAGGCCCGTTGCAACGCCTCGTCTCGTACGCCTTCATCAGCATCGCGGCCACGGCGCCTATCGCGTGGCCTTTTCTACCTCTTCACCAGAGTCTGTGGCTCTCATATCTGGTGGCTTTGACGGTGCGGTGTTTGCCCACACACTACCGTCACTACTACGGCATGAGGCAGGTGGCGTGGGCAGAGCGGTCCAGGTGCGAATACAGGATGTGATGCTTCAACCTCCGACTGTGGCGACAGCAGATGCCGGCGACGGCATGGGCAGGGATCGTCAGGAGTTGCTACAGCAACATCCGCCACTAAGCTCATCAACAAAGAAGATTAATCAGGCGCGCGTGGTGCACCTGGACGACAATGGAACGCTGCTCGCCTGCACTAGCCGCGCCTTATGTGTGGCGTGCGCGAATGCCTCAGACCAGAGCTGGTGGATCGCTCTACCGACCGACCCGTCACAACGGTGCTGTAGAGTAGGCAGGGATGAGCCTGGCTTAGATTGGGGTATACCAGCAGCCTTGGAGAGCGCCTTCGCACAGTGCTGTGTATCCCCTTCGAGAGGATCGAACCTTTCGTCGGTTGGGTGCGCCTTAGTTGGGACGACAACTGGTACCCTGTGCGCCGTACCTTACTGCTATTCCCACACAGGACTTGGCGGCGTTTTTCCTGTTTCCTCATTCGCGGCACCGCAGACCAGCGCACCAGATGGGGACGCGCTACCGTCGACGTCAGCTTTGCAGATATTCGGTAAAATCACCCAGATATCCGCTCTTCGAGTGCCCAAGGGCAGCTTCAGCGTCAGCGCACACACCTTTAGTGAAGACAACGATGCCGAAGCGCTCCGCTGGACTGGCGCCAGCACGAGCGAGTTGGTTGTGGCGACGAATCACATCCGCGGCACCATTGCGCTCTCAAGGCTTCTCCTAACCCTGTGTTCTGATTGTAGCCGGGGGGAGCATGCGAAGACGGATGATTGGTCTATTGGGCTTTACGTGAGCGCCGTGTGGCACACCCTCACCATCTACAATGACTGCCCTGGACCTCTGACGACGGTTTTGTCTTTGCTGCCTATTGTCTGTGGCCGAGATGGTGCCCGTGAGAGGAGCGATGAAAACGGCTGCTGTGTGGAGCGTAACGTGTCTCGTTCACTCTGGCTTCTCGTTGGGGATAGAAATGGGTACCTCTTGGGCATGCAGTACGAGGTAGTGAGTGGTGCCCTTGATTTGGCGCACAATCGCCTCGATTCTCAGACACTGCCACCTGCTATCTCTCTGAAGGCTGTGGCCACGGTGCACCGCTACGTGTTTGCCGAGCACCTTCGTATTGCCATTTCTGCCATCTGTACCGAAAACTACAGCTCTGCGACTTCTGTAGGTAACGTGCGTGTGCCATCGGTCACCCTCATCACAGTTGCTGGAACCGGTGGTGTGGTAGAGTACGTCTACCTGCACACCTCTACCTCTTCGAGCAAGGGTGAAGAAGTGGGGCCGTCTCCGCTGTCGTGGCGGCCGAGGGAACCTTTGCGCCTCCCCTTTGAAGTCTCCTCTGTGCTCTCCGTGTCGCCGTGCTTGTGGGTGGTGCAGTGCGGGACTACAGTTTCGATCCTTTATCGCATCCCGGGGCAGTCATCCTGGGTGCCGGTGGGCAGCTGCGACGGGGTTCGTGCTCCACGTCTGCTCACCGCACGTGCCGGCGCCACCTCTCCCACCGGTAGCCCGATGGCGTTTTTCGCGCACTGCTCCGATGGTCGAACTGTGGAGTGGATGGTAGTGAAACCAGATCCCACCTCATTGCCGCATTCATTGCTTTCCTTGTGTGGTGCTCAAACTGCTCTTCTGCATGGGCTGGGGTTCCCAGGCAAGGACTACAACTGCGTGGCGTACGCGCCAGCTCCACTTCACTGCCTTTTAATGGGCAATGAGGACAGCAGCATTGCTTTGTATCCAATACCGGCCGCGAGCTTGGGCATGCAGATGCCTAATGCCGATCCATTGTTCAGTGAACTTCTCGCACCGTTAAACGTCTGTGGTGCCCATCACTCGAACATCTTGGCGATGGCCGTGCTTCCCCGGACTGAGGTAGACGCGTTGCGATTTGTTTCGGTGGGCGGTGGGGCCATGGTGAACTTGTGGTCTGCTGGCCTGATTTCTAGTCCTCTGCAGCTGCTGGACTGGTGGTGCGGCAGTGGCACCCCGTCTCCGCAAAACACCGCGATATCCTCAGCGGACGGCGCCTCGTTAGCTGACGTAACGAAGGAAGGTGTGCCTTGTGAGCCTCGCATCAGCACTGCCCGCTACCAGAGGCAGCGTGAGAAGAGGGTTGCTGTTTCCTCTACGTCGCTGACGCTTACAGACCGCATCCCGCGTTTTATGGCCGTCACGGCTCTGAGCCCAACAGACATCGCTGTTGGCAGCAGCGATGGAACAGTTCTATTCTTCCACCTGCACGACGATCGAGACACGAAAGGCGAATCACCTAGGTCCATAGGGGTCACGTTACAGCTAAGGTGGCAAGGGGTGCTGAACATGGAGCGGCCGAAGCCGCTCATGTGTATACGTGACACACACGTAAATGATCACAACGCGTCAATATGCTTCTCAGACAGCAAAGACGCACCACTGTTGATAGTGGCCGGGGACACAAATGGAGTGATATACGCAGTCGACTCCGTATCACACATCGTATGCTCACACACGAGACTGGAGCAGTCGTGCGTGAATGCGATCAGCGAGCTGCAGCGGGTGCCAACCGTGCCACTATTTAATGGAGAGATGAGAAGATACCAGTGGCGGTTTGCCGCAGTGCACGACTCGGGGGTTGTGCATTTGATGGCACTCGAGGCTGCTGCAACGCAAGGTGGAGGTGTTCAGACTGCTGAGCTGCGTCGGCTCTGGAGTGCGTCCACTGGCTTGACGGCAGGGAGGAGTGCGCATTGGCCTGCCCTGTCATTGCCACTTCTTGTCGTCACTGAAGAGCACATCATTGAGTTTGATCCAATGGCGGCGCAGGACGGGGAATTACGTCATTTGCGTACCGAGCGGGTTAGTGTGCGCTGTGTGAGCGGGGCCGCTGTGGTGAGCGGGACGCCAAGCAATGAACAGCTGCCATCGCGATCACTAGTGGCCGTCGTTGGCCAGGGATTCCAGCTCCTTGGGTGAAGGGCACACCGGGAATGAGTGGCCGAAGAGTGGCGGATTTTTAACCTCCGCTGCCAGGTGAGTGAAGGCTGTCAATGCTCTCTGTATTGCAGTACGTCTACGTGAATAGGTCGCTGCTGCCAGAAGGCGTGGGCCAGTGCGTGAAAATAAGAAGGCGTGCATGTCTGTGTGCTGTGACTCAGGTCAGCGTAACTGCAAAACATGTGCGTACACTGTGGCATATGATTGAGTGCATTCTTGACTCACGACGCGTCTCATCTGCTCGTCCACATCGTTCTCTGCTGGATGTAGGGCCCTCTCACGCACGATGCCGCGGTCCCTAACCTCACTAAGCCATGATGTTGCCCTTTGAGGTCCTAGCTGTGGCAAAGGAGGGAGTCGTTGTGAGTCCCTGGTTGGGTCCACCAGTGGGCTCGTCCTCCTGGGCCCTCTTCCTTTCCCCCCACAGTTTCTCTTTCCGAGGGTGTTGAAGCGTCCTCCGAAAAAAAAAAAACCTGTGGAATTCAACACTTTCAGTTTTTGGTGGTGCTCTTGCAGGTTGAGCCTTTGAGGTTGTTGAGCTGAAACTGCAAGGAGCACGACGGCAATCTGTGCCTCGTCAACAATCTGCGTCGACTCTCCCCGCAGGTGTCTCCTCATATCCCTTTGTGCACATCTCTTGTCTTAATCATTTTGATTTTTGCTTTCCTTTCCAATACACGTTTCGTTGACGGCATCGCACATGGGCTGTGATGTCTTTCCGCGCCCTTTGCGCGATTCTTTTCGTTTGCAAGGAGCGCCGCGCGGCACATAGCCGGCTTCACTGGATACGAGACGGTCTCACATGTCGGTGCTGGTTTCACTTGTGCAACGGGCAGCTGCCATCACGAGGCCATACAAGTCACAGGACGCGCTCTTGCTGATCAAGGCACTAAGCGTGCTGCGGCTCAACCGACCAGAGGTGAGGGTTATATGTGAAAAAGCCAGCTTCTTGTTGGCTTCCTCGCCAGCAGAGGTACCGACAGCGGTTTTGATAGACGCTGTGAATAGTCTGTGCACACTCCAGTCTGCACACATTCCAGTCGTGCAGCGTGTTCTACTGAAACGCTTTTGTGAGCTTCAGAGCGAGTGCACTGCTCAAGGGAGCTGCAGCCGGACACCGACGTCGTCGTTTGCTGTAGATCCGCGCACCGCTCAGAAGGCGGCGCTTGTGCTTGCCAAGTTGGGCCGCACTGCAGGGAAGACCCAGGCTACCGAGCACGTGCTTCGGCTTCTCCATGCGCTTCTAGAGCACCGACGTGAGGATGCGGGTTTGCACATGGCGTACATCGCTCTTTACGTGAACTCTTCTCGGTACACGAGCAATCCCCGTTGGTGGGCGACGACGGCACCACTCAAGCGGTCCGTACAGACTCTCCAACGCAGCGTTCATTTTTTGCTTAGCAATCGGCAGATACTCACACGCTCGTCAGGCAATGTCGCATGGCAACTGCTGCACCTGTTACTCGTGATACCTCCCTCGGCGCACGTGGCGGTGGGTTTGCAGAGGAGCAGTGCATATCTTCTTGAAGGACCAGAGTGTGAGCGCTTTGACGACTACTTTGCTGCCGGCGCGCTGGCGCCAAAGGTCAGCGTTGGGGCATACGCGCAGTTTGTGCACTCCTTTGGCGCGGACATGTGCCAGCTAGACCTGCAGCGAACCGTCGCTCTTCTGAGACCACTTGCAAGACCAAAAGAGGAGGCCTCTTCCGCAGTGTTGTACACACAAAAGCGGTGGAACGTGTACGACGCAACGAAGCTGGCGAACGCCTTGGCTGCCATTCTCGCAGTACTTGCAACTCACCCGGCGCGTTCAACCTCCTTCGTCTCACATGGAGGCCCGGATGAGCAACATCCTGGAGTTCAAGCTTCTGTGTGTGAGCACGAGGTATGGCGCACAGCCGTGCAGCTTTGCCTCACAATACTGTGCGATTTGGTGGACCGCGAGAAAGCACGTCTCTGCAGCGCTCACGCCAACGATGATGTCCTGATGGGCACTTTGATTTCCCCGGATGGATTTCTTCTTGCAGCTCTGCTTGACGGCTACGCACGGGGTTGCGCCGTCTTGCTCGAGTCTGCTGAGCCTCCGAGAGGCATGCGCAGCACAGCCTCAACGTGGTCTATGCTTTCGACCTCCATCGCTGCGCTTCTTGGATTCGTACCACTGCTCTCCGAGACACCGCCGACCATGATATCGTGGATGCTGCGATCTCTTGCCTCGCTGGGACGACGAGGCAACTGCGTCGACGGCGATCAGCTGGAGCGAAGCGCTGCCTCTCTTCTTCGTCAGTATCTTTGCAGTCCGTCGAAGAGTCGGTGCTTGCGCTCAGATGTTGAGACGCTCTACGCCTACGCGCGTCTGCTCAGCTTCACTGGCAACCCTGATGGGAGCAGAAAGTGCTCCTCCACCGCTGGAGCACTGACGACACCGGGTAAGCCACCGTCGCATCGGCTTCCACCGTTCTCTAACCTTGATCCAGTCGTTCGAGATATCGTGTCACGCCTGCGTGTGAGGCCATCGGTCGCCGACGACGAGTCGCATACGGAAGATGCGGACATGCTTCTTACTGCGCTCCTTTATCTTCACGAGACGATGCTGTCAACCTTAGCGGCAGCGAGTGACGCGTCTACGGAAACGATGGAGGTGCCACCGCTACTCGATGAACTACAGAGCATCCTCGCCGCGTACTATTGCGACATGGTTGCAGGCACACCGAGCTGGAAGGTGGAAGCTGATGTGACGGTTCGCGCCGCGCGTCTCCAAGCAGTGGCGGCACTTTTGCGTAGTCCACAGGTTTCTTTTTGTCACTCTGGCGCTGCGCTAGCTACAGCAGCAGAGCGCATCACCGAGCAAGTGGGGATGACTGAGACCCCTGTAGGGTCTTCGTCGATGCTTCGGGCCCTCGCAGTGCTGCAGCGCGGACAACGCACTGGCGTGACAGGCGAATTTCTCTCTACGCCCTCCATCGTTTTTCTTCTTTCCACCCTGTGTCATCGGTACCAGCAGTACATCCACGAGCTCATGCAGATGGGTGGGCGACCGAAGCACATATCCGAGGTAGTGCGTGTCATGTGGCGCGCGCGGCAAGTCGGTGTGCAGCTCGGCTTCGCGGAAGAGTCAGGCCAGGATGTTTTGATTGACGCCAGCATTGTTCTCCAGGGTGGTCATGCTAGTCTGCCGCAGCTCTGGTTCCCTGCTAACTTATGCCGTCTTGAGTACCTCACCTGCTGTGCTGCTGCTGATCTGTTACAGCTTATCGCGGATTCGCAGCTGAAAAGTCCAGCGCTGGTGCAAATGCACCCTCACACTGTCCGTCACCTGCGCGCAACACTTTTCGAGCAATTGACGGCGGTGGCGGATGTGGAGTGCGTCATACGACTCCTGCGGTCAAATGTGACGACGGCGGTCTCGCAGGTGGTCTTGCCGGAGAAGGACGATTTGTGTGGCGTGGTGCGCTGTGTGGATGCATCTGTTTCAAGTCTTCTGGACTCTGCGCTGAGGACAAACGGGGTTGCTGCAGAGTCATCTCAAAGCGGCGACTGGCGAGAGCAGGCAGGTAGACTACTTCATGCACTTGTCGAGTCGCAGTTGTTCATTCGCATACCTGAGATGGTTTCTAGTGGGAAAGATGGCGGGCTGCGACGTCGGATGCTGCAACTCGCAGAGTATGTGGAGAGCAGCTCGCGCAAGACAGACACGATTGCAGTGCTGAAGATGCGACTCTTTTTCGGTGACGTTCTGTGAAGTACAGCCGCGTCGAACCTGGAGAGAAGGCGTGTGCTTGTGTGTACCTTGGGCACGGGATTTCTTCCACCAGCGACGTGACGTGCTGCTCCCTCGAGAAAGAATGAAAGCAACTGCTGGGATAGCCGGCTGGTACGTGCTAGCTCCTTCCCTCGAAGAGGTGAATACGCGAGGGCTGAGTGGTGGCAGGAATGAAGACCGCCAGGAATATCACTAGTCATGTGCTCCAGATGCACAGATTTTCTGCACGAATTGTTTAATACACCGGAAATAGCCTTCCGTCACCTCACAGACACACATAGTGCACACATTTACAAGCAATAGAAGGCATGTCAGCAGGATGATCGCCACATCCACAGAGCCCGGAAGGCGCTCTCTCTTGCTTTTGGGTGTCGGGTCACAGCACTGCGGATCATTCCCCTCTGCCTCTGAGAGCCCTCATTGGTGTGATCTCTGGGCGCCTATATTGTTCACGATACTCTCGAGATTCCACCCTTTCCGAATTTCTCCTGTCTGCTGACTGCACCGCACGCACACTGGCGTGCGGCGCACTGCGCGCCGTGGACGCTTTTTTACCATGTCTCCGCTTGAACATAAGCTGAAACGCACTTGCAAGTGCGCACTTGTGCCCATCTCTGCGTGTGCGGTGTCTACGCGCATTGTCACACAGGAAAGCGTCTGCCACACCGATGGACGACGTGAAGAAAGATGATGATAGCTCAACACCCCATGCGCAGCTTTCATTGAACACCGAGGTTCTTCACAATGGTGAGACAAATAGATATGACGACGACGTATCAGAGCTAGTACCGCTTCTTCAGCGCAGTCGTTCACAGCGATTTCCTCCGCTGTCCTTTGCTCTCGCCCCCGCGGTGCCGCTGCCTCTGTGGCAGCGTGTGGCCATCTCTTCCCTGCAGTCGCGTGAGGCATCGCTCCTGTCGCAGCGAAAGTTTAAGCACATTCGCCAGTGCCTCGTCCGAGACCTCGCCCGTTACCATGCAGAGCTTCAAGAGCGCGCGGAGAAGCAGCGCCAACAACAGCGCGAGGCGCGAGTACGCGCTGGTCAGCGCGTTGCGGCCGGCGTACGCAGGTACTGGTCCAGGCGTGGCGATGTCTTCCAGCAGCTGGCAAAGGTCGAGTTCGATGTGATGAAGCACCAAAGAGACCGCCGAAAGCAGGAGGACCTACTGCGCGAGACGGAGGAACTGACGCGCAAGCTCCTCGAGAGCATTTTCAGCGCCGCGCGAAAACAGCCGGCCTTTGCATGTGCAGCTTCCGTGGAAGGTGAGGTTGTCAACTGCAGTCCTAAAGGAGCGCACCACCACACCCCCGATGCACCTCCACTAGACAGTACGCCCCCCTTGTTTCCTGTTACTGCACCGGCGCACGCGTCGTTCTGGGATAAGGTCAGCGACGAGGACGACTCCCCGATCGAGGCGGCGCTTTCGTTGCTGGATACGGAGGGCGGAAAGCGACCGTTGCGACATTATCAGCGCTCCGCCCTACGGTGGATGGTGCACCTGTACGAAAACAACCTCAATGGCATCCTCGCTGACGAGATGGGGCTGGGAAAGACAGTGCAAACAATTGCGCTGCTCTGCTACTTTGCGGAATACCGCAACGACTGGGGGCCACACCTGATTGTGGTCCCCACGACTGTCGTGCTCAACTGGAAGGCGGAGCTGGAGCGGTGGGCTCCAGGGCTAAAGGTACTCACCTATATCGGGTCTACGAAGGAGCGCTACCAGCTGCGCAAAGGCTGGACAAGCGAGGACGCCTTTCACGTGTGTGTTACCTCGTACAATTTGGTCGTGCAGGACCGTAAGGTGTTTCGCCGCCGTCCGTGGGGCTTCCTCGTCCTCGACGAAGCCCATCATGTTAAGAACTTCATGAGCCTAAAGTGGCAGGCGCTCTTTGACCTGCAGGCAGAATACCGCCTTCTACTAACGGGCACCCCGCTGCAAAACTCGATCATGGAGCTCTGGTCTCTCTTCCACTTCCTGCTGCCCTTTGCCTCTGCCTTTCGCTCCAACGCGGAGTTTAAGGAGTGGTTCAGCAATCCGATGGACGAGATGATAACAGGACGGTCGACGTTGAATGAGGACATCGTGCGGCGTCTGCAGGCTCTCATTCGACCGTTCATGCTGCGGCGGCTCAAGAAGGATGTCGAGACGCAACTGCCTACCAAGACAGAGAAGGTGGTACTCTGCCACCTCTCACGTCGACAGCGTTCCCTGTATGATGACTACATGCAACTCGCCGAAACACGGCAAAAGTTGCGCGGTGGCGGTGGCGCTGGCGGCGTGCTCAGTGTACTGCTGGCGCTGCGCAAGGTGTGCGATCACCCCGACCTCTTTGAGGAGCGGCCCACCATCTCTCCACTGGTACTGAGCTACGACGCCGTCGTTGAACAGCGGGTGCCACGTGAGGTGCTCCTCCTCGATAACGATGACCGAGGCCGATGGCGCTTTCCGTGCTTCTACGTGCTTGATGTAAACGACGATGACGGTAGGGTTCAAAGCACCCAAGGGCAGAAAGAGGTGCTAGGGCCGTACTTGGCGGTCAGCGAGCGCGAGTGCCGATCAGATCTGTTTCTCTCTGGCACTGGAACTTGTGCTCCGTGGTGGCTCTTCCTTACTCAAGTAGAGCGACCTGACGCCCCCACAGGGGATGCGATGGCATCGTTCGCGAAGCGCTTCAGCCCGTCGTTTCTCGAAGACCCAATGAAGCGTTGTCACGAGTCAGCGCCGAAAGCCTCTCAGCTATGCCACTATACCACGGCCCTAAAATCTGCGTTTCTTAGCGTCTTGGCCCAAGCTAGGCAGCAGAGTTTCTCTCGACACCACCACACCATTGCGGCACAGTGGCAGCGCTACCACGCTATTCAGACGGCACGGAACACGTATGTGCCACCTACGTGCCGGGTGTCGCTTCGACAAGCCGTATTAGCGCAGCAGAACCCGTCTCTGTGTCCCTCCATCGCCGAACGCGCTGCCGCCCTCCTTCCTGTGCTTGAACGAGTGTGCGTGTACGTTCCGGCAGTACTGGCGTCGCACCCGCCGAGGCTGTGGTGGTCGCTTCCAATTTCTCACCCCGCCCCCTTCGAGGCTCTCGGCCGTGAAGGGTGCGCACCTTTGATCGGAGCTGTAGCCAAAATTCAAGATGCCGCTCACTGCGGCCGTACGGCGCCTCGGCAGCGATATGATGCGGCCTTCTTCCTGCGGGAGATATGGCCTATACAAGTGCGGCGCAGCTTTCTTTTCCCCGACAAGCGGTTGCTCATCCACGACTGCGGCAAACTACAGTTTCTCGAAACAGCACTGAAGAAGATGCGGGAAGAAGGGCACCGTATGCTGATATTTACCCAGTTTGTGCACATGCTGAACATCCTCGAACGTTTCCTTGCCTTGATTGGGGTGGTGTACACGCGTCTGGATGGCTCCACCAAGGCCGAGTTGCGACAACAGTATGTCGACCGCTTCAACGCCGACCCGCGCATCACGTGCATGATTCTCTCTACGCGCTCCGGTGGCATTGGCCTTAACCTCACCGGCGCCGATACGGTCATCTTTTACGATAGTGACTGGAATCCGACCATGGATCTACAGGCACAAGATCGATGCCACCGCATCGGGCAGACACGCCCAGTTACTATCTACCGGCTCGTCAGCGAGCACACCGTCGAAGAGAGCATCCTGGAAAAGGCGCGAGAGCGAAAGAAATTGAACAACATCGTCATTCGTGGTGGCCAATTTCACACAATTGCTGGAGTGAGTGAGCAGTTCGATGACAGCGCCGCCGCCTTCGCAGCGCTTTCGAACCCGGTAAACCTGCGCAGCTTCTTTCACGACCTGGACGAGGATGCCACAGTTGCACCCACGGCCCTTGGGTCTCCCATTACTGCCTGTGGCAGCGCTGCCGAAGCATCGTCGCCATTACATGTTCTTGAGGCGATGGCAGACGTGGAGGATGCGGAGGATCGCGCAGCGGGTCAAGAGCTGCAGCGCGAGATCGCTGCGCATGCTGCAGAGGAGGCAGAGGGGAACGGCGACGAGGATGACAACAGGCCGGCTCACGTGGGTGACTTCTTGTACAGGTCTTCTGCTAGAGAGAAGGGGGATGGTTCGTCTGCTGCGTGCGCCGCCAGCGAAGATGCCAAGTGGCAGAGGCGGCTCCCGAACTCGTTTCTTGATGCATTATTGTGGTCTTCGACCAGCGTCGATAGTCATGTAGCCTCCCACTGTCGCGAAGGCACTTCAGTGGACTCGGTGTCCTCACGACAAAACTCGTCCGCCGGTGCCCTTCTTTTTGCGGTACGCAAACGACAGCGCGAGGTCGCCATGAAGGCGCACGCCCCTGTTGATCAGTTTCTTGCCTTTCAGTACGGACGCTGCCACCGCGCAAACGCCGAGGAAAGGTATAACGCTTTGGCTTTGTCCTATGGGGTGCACACGGACGAGCACGTTGGTGACGATGCCGAACTCGAGCAAGAGCAGGCGGGCCTCTTTCAGCCGAGATTCCGCGTCGAGTACCGGTTAGGCTGCTGAACGGTGAATGACGCCACACCACAAGGGTGCGCACAGGACTGCGGTCCTTCTGCGCATGTCTTTGAACGCGCACGGTCAGAATGCGTCATCCGTTTTATAAGCGTCTCTCTGCCCTCTGTGCTGCAGCGTGGTGGATCGTCTTCTGAGCGACACATTACCTCACGCATCGTCGCCGTCGCATCCATGGCGCAGGCACAACGGTGTCGAAGTGCAACGGGGGGGGAGGAGGGCAGCACTGAGAAGTACAAAGAAAGATTGGAAAGAAGGCACACACATCAGTTCACAACTTAGCGCGCAGGGTAGTGTCGACACAGCTCCTAATGAACAGATGACGGCTAAGAAGTACCTGTGCTGGTTCCCTGTAGTTTACCCATGTCCCCGTATGCCGCCTCATTATCTGGTGGTTTCGCGTCAGCTTGACGTCGACACGACCACTGCGCGGAAAGGCGGTGACTACACATTGTCTTTCTGTGGCTTTGGCCTGCTCGACCTGGCGATGCTCCCGTAGCAGGTCGGCCCTGAGGGCCTCTCTGCGTTGCTCGCCGTTTTTTTCTGCTTCGGTACGAGCGTGCAGCATTCTCCCTCTCTCGCACGCAAACGCGCCCATACTCTCATGCTGGTACGCTCGTCGGCGGAGAAGCATAGCTGATCTACTACCCGTCTCCTCTCTCAGACAGGCAGCGCCTTGCCCAGCACCTTTTTTTTGGCGCTGTGGAGCGCAGACACGACTTTCTGTGCGTCGCTGTTGTGTCTCTCCGCCAATTGAACGCTTTCTACCCAAATTGTTGTTTTTTAGGTACTTTTTTCGTGCGCGTTGCTGTGCTTTAGATTGTCCTCTCACCTAACCCTGGCTGCATCACGCACCAACAGACACACAGCCAGGCATACTCACACCTACCCACCTAGGCCCACCGTAAAGAAACGCCAAAGCCCCGTTAGCAAGGGAACGAAACCGGCGACACAGTTAACAGCACCCAAGCAAGGCAAACAAGCAGCCAAGGTGTTGGTCTCGAAACCACTCGTGTGGCGCTGTAGTCACCAGGTCATCGACTGCAAATACTGATTCATTGCACAGGAAAGCACTAGGCAGAGGATGCCGCAGCACTTTGACGTCAAGAACCCCGCCACGGGTGCTGTGGTGGGCCGGTACGTGCAACAGCAGGCGTCCGATATTTCAAATGCGGTGGCGAACGCACGAGCCGCGCAGAAGGTGTGGGCTAAGCTCACGTACGACCAGCGGGCAGTGCACTTGAACAAGATGAAAACCTTTCTCGCTGCTAACGCCGAGCGCGCGACCGCGGTTATTGTGTCTTGCAGCGGGAAGACTCGCCAAGATGCGCTCGTGACGGAGGTGCTCTCAGGAGTCCTGGCGTGCGACTGGTATGCCAAGAATACTAAGAAGGTGCTGGCTCCGCAAAAGCTTCCGGTCGGCTCTATTTTATTTGCCAACAAGTCAAACACAATCCACTACGATCCGGTGGGCGTTGTCGGCATAATCTCTCCTTGGAACTACCCCTTCTCCATCCCATTCGGCGAGGTTCTGATGGGACTGATGGCCGGCAACGCGGTGCTGCTGAAGGTGGCTACCAACTCCACTCCGGTCGGCTGCTTCATTGAAGAAGTGATGCAGGCGGGGGAGTTGCCGGTGGGACTGTTTCAGCATCTTATCATCAGCGGCGCCGAGGCAGGCCGGGCTCTGCTGGAGTTCGGCATTAACAAGCTGTTTTTCACCGGCAGCGTTGGTGTTGGCAAGAAGCTCATGGCTGAGGCAGCCAAAACGCTGACTCCGGTGTCCCTGGAGCTCGGCGGCAATGACCCGATGCTGGTACTCAAAGATGCGTCGATCGAGCGTGCCGTAAACTGTGCTTGTTGGGGTGGCTATCAGAACGCCGGCCAGAGCTGTGGCGGCGTGGAGCGCATCTTCGTGGACGAGTCCATCTATCCCGAATTTCTCGCACAGCTGAAGGCGAAGACGGCGGCCCTGCGCCATGGTCCGGACACCGGCACCTTTGATGTCGACATAGGTTGCATCACAACCAAGGGCCAATACGAAACCATTGCTGCGCAGGTGGAGGAGGCCCTTGCACAGGGTGCGAAAATTGAGGCGCAGAGCCGCCCTAGCGCGAACTGCCCGAACGATGGTCTCTTCTACCCAGCGACGGTCCTCAGCGGCTGCACGCCATCGATGAGAATTATGAAGGAAGAGACCTTTGGCCCGATCCTCCCTGTGGTACCCTTCAAGACCGAGGAGGAGGGCATCCAGATGGCGAACGACTGTACCATGGCCCTCACGAGCAGTGTCCACTCTCGCAATACGAAGCATGCCAAGGAGGTGGCGATGAGACTGGAGAGCGGTGTCGTCACCATCAATGATCACCTCTACTCTCACGGAATGTCGGAGGCGCCGTGGGGTGGGTGGAAGGAGAGCGGAATCGGCCGTACGCATGGCTACCTCGGGTTGAAGGAGATGGTGAATGCAAAGTGCATTAACTCGGATTTGATGCCCTCCGGCTTTCTACCCCGAAATCTCTGGTGGTATCCGTTCAACCGCGAGACAGACGCGATGCTCCGCAACGTCCTTTCCTTTGCTGCCTCGACTAGCATCTGCAAGACGCTGTCGAGTCTTTGGTACGTCATAACGCATTGCAGGTACATGTTCCGCCCATGGGAAGTGAAGAGCACGCAGAAGTGAGCATCTCCACTGCACGCGCGCACTCTCCATGATACAAGAGGTGACGCGTCAGAAAGGAATCCCAGCCGGCACGCACCGACCCCACTTGCCAGGACAACTCTTAGGAGTGATCGACCGCGACCCGAAAACCGAACACACGCCTGTCTGTTGGATCAACCGCCTTCTCTTTTCCTTCTTGTTTTTGCTATTTGCCCACTTCTCTTTCTGTCACGGGCCACCCAAGTGCGTGGTATGTGGGTCCACCACCCATACGTGGTGGAGAAGTCGAAAGCGTGCGCACTCCCTTCACGTGTGTTTGGTATGTTCATCTTGTCGGCTGGCAGAACTCCGCTGCCGCCGTGCAGAAGAGACTTCCTGTCATGATCACCGCTGCACCAGCTAACCAGGAATCATCTCGAGGAATCAGCGCCTATTAGCGAAGAGACACGCAATGATCAGCTTCACAGGGTGCGTGTACAAAACATGGGGTCTTTCCTGCATCGGACCAGCGGGCGCCGATATGGGGCACAGACGCGGGGGCGCATGGCGAGAGAGCGACGGATTCGCGCCATCGAGTCTCCCAGACCCGAACGTGAAGGCCACCCCTCCTCCACACCACCCTATGAAACGCCGCCGCTTGACGCGACCGCGGGAGACGCATGGCATACGGCCAGACTGCGCAGGGGCTGAGAGGGGCTCTCACTTGAGGCTGGCTGAGCTTCCTTCTCGAGCCCGGGCGGCATGCACGGGAACCGCCCCTGGGGCCGTGTCCTGTGGCGCCGCCCGCTCAGCACGTACCCGCAGAAGGAATGTGCGGATCCTGCCGGGGAGCATGGCGCGATTCGACAGCACGACATCCCGTTCTAGGCGGCCAGTATGCCGCCGGGGTGCGGCCGACGTAGCTGACCGGTGGTCGTAGATGCATGTGTACTTTTTCGCGGACGTGTTTGTGTTGAGGTGGACACCTTCAGGGGGAAAAACGTTATTTGTCATGCTGTCAACTGTGCCATTTGCACTGCTAACGGGCCCCGCATAAGGTGCGCATATATAGAAATCTCTCTTGTGCACAAGGAGTGGTCCTGCCATTCTTTCCTGCTCGCGCCGCATCAAAGACGACACATGAGAGACGTTGGTGCGTTGAAGTGACGGCCCCGCTCTCCATGAAGCACAATAGAGGTTTTGTTTGGGGCATTCCACTGTATGCGGTGGGAAGAAGATGTGAAGGAGACCACTGGAGGTCGATGAATCGTGGGAAGACACCGACGCAGGTTCTGGACGCGCGTTTTTGTCTAGGTTTCCTGACTGCATAGGGTATGCCAGCGATAAGCGCCGTCTAGGAGGTGACGCGGTGCGTGTATGGGGGGAGGGAGTGCAGCTGGCCTGGACGCTCTCCCTATGATGCAATGCTGTGACATCTTCGAGAGGGCGTGCTCCATTCTATTGGCCGTACTGCTCGTCCAGCGGGACTTCACATCTCGTGTTCTCTCTTCCCTGTTTCTCATTTTTTTTTTTTGGGTGGGTGGGTGGGTGATATGTGGGATGTGCGCGTACGTGTGTGGTGGTGCACGTAGGAGTGGACGTTGTGTAGTTGGGCGGTAATCCCCATCCGTATTGTCGCGCCCTCTTTTCATCGTCAAGTGCCTACGTGCATATTTGTTTCCGTTGTTGTTGTTGCTGCCTACTTCACGTGCGTCATTAGAAACCTGTACGGACATCAGAGACGAGAGTAGCGCAAGCCACTCCACTTCCTCTTCACGTGCACCCATATATAGATATATATATATATATAGATATATATATATTTGTTTCCGCTTTCCGCTTTTCACTTTCCTCCCTGCTCCATATAGCCAGGGAGGAGAGCCGAGATGTCGTCGATTGAAATCTCGTCGGAAGATCGGCCGCACATCGACTACCTCGCTGATCTTTTTGCGGTCATTATCGCCATCGAGCAGGTCGAGAAGGCCCACCGCCGAGACCTGATCAGTCGAGATCAGTATGACTCCACCGTTCGGAGGCTTCTAGAGAAATACAAGAATACCGTTGCACACCTGCAGTGCGCGCGGAACCCGTACTTCACGACGATTGACGACTTCTTCGACAAGTATTGTGCGCGTTGCCCCGCTGCACGGGCGACAATCCGTGACGGTCCGATGAGTAGCCCCAACGAAAACAACGCTCGTTTTCTCGCGCGCCAGTCGGTGGAGTGCAGCGACCACTTTATCACCTTGCTTGACTCTCTGCGTCTTCAGCAGACTTCTGTCGACATCCTTAACCCACCGCTCGGCGACCTTTTGCAAGTGTTGAGGAAGCTGGGTCTGAGCAAGGAGGAGTTCTGTGTGCGCTTGCAGAATTGGCAGCGACGTCTGGATAGTATGAACGCCGCAGACATGTTAGACGAGTCCGCGACGCGTGAATTCGCCTATGACCTGGATCGTGGGTATGCCTGCTTGAAGGCGTTCTTGGAGAGTGATCCGACGCTGTCCACGAGACGGTAGGAGCGGGCGTGTAATTTGCTGTGGACTTGCGCACGTGCGCCGAGTTGACCGTTTCCGTTGTTCTCTTTCCACTCCGACTGTTGTGTTGGTGAGACGAAGAGAGACGCCTCTACAGCAGTTAGGGCGTGCCGTGAAAGGCGTTCTCTCCGTATGGTGCCTTTTTATGTGGATAGGCAGGCAGACTTAGTTGATGTGTGACTTTCTTCTCCCTCTTCTGCGTAAGCGTCTGATGGAGGCGGTGGTAATGATGGCAGTGGAGGCCACTGTGGGGGCGCTTGTTGGTGCCTCTTTTTCCATGTGCTTTAGGTGCCTCCTCTCCTCATGGTGGCCGATCGACTTGCAGTTCTTCTCGTCCCTACTTTGCACCACTTTTTTGTATCCCCGTTGCTCCCTGCGCTCCTCGATCCCGTTTACCTGTTGCACTGCATTATTTTTTTCTTGCTTTCTGTGAGAGGCAGAATGTATATTCACCCACCCCCCACACACAAATACACGTGCCCGAGACGTGATGAAACGTGTGAGAGTGATCATACGTACCTGCATGCACAGGAGGAAAGGGCACCGTTTTCTGCGGTGTGAGGAACGGCGCAGATGAAGGCGTCTTTCCGCCTCTTCTGTGCCGCCGGTGCCCTTCTTGAGGCGAGGGATACGGTCTTCTTGTATTACCCGTTATTTTTTTTTCTTTGGTTGTATGGCTGAAAGCCATGTTTCTGCAGCATGTGTGCGCGACCAGGATCTTCATATGGGGAGCACGCACACCGTTGTGCAGTGCTGACTGTATCTACTTTCTTCTTGGCGCAGACGAAGATGTGACTGCAGGATGGTTTTCTACTTCGTGTGTCACTCGCTGTGGGCCTTGCCACACCTTCATCGTCAGTGATTTCTTTCCTCCTCCTCTGTCTCTCGCCTCTCACCAGAGCTGACTTACCGGCACACCCCCACTCCTATTCTAGTGCGGCAAGAACAGACCTCCGTCATACTCGAGCAAGCGTCCTGACGGAGCCATCAATACCGAAGCACCCATTGAGGGCAAAACAGGTGGTGCACACGACAGGGGATTCTGTGAAATCCTGACTCAGTGAGTGAGTATATTGCAATCTGTTTTTGTTGTTGGTGGGACACGCATCCCCGGTTCTGGTGCGTTGCGCAGTTTAGCTTCTTGACGCACTTAGTCATCTCACACAGCTTTTGCGTCAGCTTCCTATGTCTCGTTACGTTCCTCCCCACCGGCGTCAAGCAGTGGCATCGTCCTCTGAGGAACTGTCTTCTACTAGCTCGGTGGCGTTTCAGCAGGAGGCATGGCGCGCGTTGAGCCGTAGCATCACGGGAGTGGTGAACAGGTTGAACAAGGACAATCTGGAGCAGTCCGCCGTGGAGCTCTTTCGCGAGAACCTTATCCGCGGCCGTGGCTTGTTGGCTCGGAGTATGATGCGCACGCAGCAGGTAGATCCGGATCTTACCCCGGTGCTGGCTGCTCTGACTAGCCGCATTAACAAAGATCTCCCAACAGTTGTTGAGCTTCTCTGCAGGCGCCTTGTTGTGCAGTGGAATCGTGCCTACTTGCGTAAGGACTGGCGCTACGTTGAGAATGCCAGTCGCTACCTCGGGTGGCTCTTCCTACTAAACGTTGTCGATGTGGACATCATCTATCAGTTGTTGCTTAAGCATCTGATGTCAGAGAAGCGGTGCGACGAGGACATTGATCAGGCGGCAAAGTTGTTCCGGGAGACGTTCAAGGTGATGTCACTGAAAGAGCGACGTTCTTTCCACGAACAAATCCTAACGCCCTTTCGAGATTTGTTGGCCATGGATGACGAGGAGCTGCGGCTGTCTACTCGTTCCCAGGCAGTGCTGGAGTCCTGCCTGAAGGAGGTGCAGGAGTGGGAGCGGCGCAAGGAAAAGGAGGAGGCAATCCCAGACCATCTCATTCTCTTTGAGCTGGAGACGCAGCAGAGGCACGAGATGGACCTCGACGCCAAATACTCGACAGAGGATACGCTGGACCGCTACGCCTTTGATGCGGAATACGACACTCACGAGGAGCAGTACGAAGCGGTGCGAAAGGCTATTCTTGGCGAAGACTGGGAAGTGGAGCTGCTGCAACAAGTTGCCGAGGCCGAAGAGGATGAGGAGAAGGGAGGTGATGAAGGTGACGACGAAGCCGCCGATGGTCCACTCGCTGAGGCAGGTACAGATGTATCTGAGGCCGCTTCGTTCCCCACAGGTGCAGCCCTTGATACATCCAAGACTCTCATAGATGCGGAGGAGCGCAAGCTCCGACGTGAGGTGTACCTGGCCATGCGCAGCAGCATCCGGGCCGATGAGGCGGTACACAAGATACTGCGACAGATGCAACCGCAAACGGAGCGCACCATCTGCTTCATGGTAATCGAGGGCTGCTGTGAGGAGCGAGCCTACCGCAAAATGTACAGCATGGCAGCGGAGCGACTGTGCAAGAGCAATGCGCGCTTTCAGGCCTTCTTTGTGGAGGCGTTTCACGCGCGCTACGAGAGCGCGAGCGACCTGACGCTAAAGCAGATCGAATACACGTGCAAGGTGTACAGCCATCTGCTCCGGACCAACTCGGTGTACTGGAGCCGGTGCCTGAGTTGTCTCGATATCGTGGAGAACAATGAATCGCAGCGGCTCATGATCCAGTATCTCTTCAAAGGACTGGCGGAGGAGATTGGGATGCCCCGCATCATGGAGCGGTTTCAGAAGGACGAGGAATTGCGCTGGCACACCCAACAGTTGTTTCCGGTGAATCGAGGAGTCGAGGCACTGAAGAGTGCAGTGAATTTGTACGTGGCGATGGGACTGCCCGAGATGAGTACTGGTCTTCGAGCGGCGCTCGAAGAGGAGCGGGCGGCTCACAAGCGTACGCGCTTGGACTACTAAGGTAGCGTCCCTTTAGTTTTCTGTGTGCAACCCACAGTCGCTCCCACGTGAACAATCGAGTAAACGTCAAAGAAGGCACACAAACCCCACGGAAAGAGCGCGATGATGCCAGGAAGTAGGACGCACGAGGTGTGCATCTCTCTTTTTTGTTCTCCATCTGCCAATGCAGCGGAGTGGGACACACCACGGGCACGCTCGCTTGTACTCCTTGTATGTGCGGGTCTCTCACTGCGGTCTTGACCCGTTTGTGTTTCCGTGCCAAAAACCCTGCATTCCTCCATGTGGTTGCGTGTGCGTCTCATGCAATTCATTTTGCATGAACGACCTGCAACACATACAGCAGAACAACTACGTGCAGCTGTTTCGGTGGTGCGCCTGGGCCGAGGGGGGAGGGAGCTATGTGGAATGCACATTCGCATACGCCTCATCCTGTTATCTTGTACGTGTGTGCCTTCTCTACTTCGTCTCGTTAATGCTGAGCGGGGCGATTTCTTACACGACGCATGCGTCAGGGACAGTACGCTTGTCTCGTCACTCTACCGTACCTCTCACCCGTCTCCCTCCCTCCCCTCCTCCTCCGTGATTTGCACAAGGTGCACGTTGCCATTGCCTTCTTGTCACAAAGAACGCCTACATCTATATATATATATATATATCCTCGTGATAACGCTCGCAGTGATTGTGTCGCTTACCCGACGGCCCTAGTAGGTATCCACTGCTTTACATTGCCTGCGATTTTTTTTTTTCCTTTTACCCACGCTTCTCTTTGCCTCTTTCCGTATGTACGACGGAGGTATGACGATGAACTTCAAGAGCAGCACGTGCAGGAGCTTTGTGCGCGTGCGCCCCTTCACGTCATCGGAGGCGAAAGTGTGTCCCGAGGGCAACGTCATTCCCCGCGGCGTTCTCAAGTGGGACGGCGATAACACTATCTCTGTCCTAGACCCACAAAACGACTTTGAGGTGCGCCACAACGGTATTTTTCCGGTCAGCGAGGTGCTCTGGTCATTTCAGGAGCCAGGGGAGGAGACCCTGAAGTCTTCCAATAAGAAGAGGCCTGATACACAGCAAGATGTTTACAACCGTGTCGTGGCGCCGATGATCCCAGCGATTGTTGAGGGCTACAGCACCGCCTTTTGCGTCGCCGGTGCCAGCAGCAGCGGCCGCTTCTACACTCTCTATGGCAGCGGGGTTGAAGGCGCCCATCGCGGAATTTTGCCCCGCTTCGCTGAGGACATCATTTCCTCTTTCAAGACGAACGCGCAAACGAACAGCTCCCTCAGCGTGGAGCTGGAGGCGGTGGACATCTCCGGTGAGACATACGTTGACCTCCTTGCCACGGGTAGACATGGCGGCGCCAACCAGAATTCCACGGATTCACTGAAGCTGATATCGACCTCTAGTGGGCCGCGGCTGGTGGGTGTTAACAGCGTCGATGCAGAGGGCGCACCAGAGTTGCTAAAGGCAATTCAGAAGCTCCATGGCATTGTGGAGAAGCGAAACTGCACACACACTGTCTCCTTCCGCTTCACCGAGACGTTCGAGTTCGAGGATCCGGAGAACATCGACCAGTCGGTGAGCAAGTCCCGTCGGGTGCAGGTACTATTTGTGCTTCTGCGCAATATGCCGTCCGCCTTTCAGCGTTGCATTGACGTCGCCGTAGAGCATGACAGCGGGGAGAACCCGCTGGCCAAAGTGCCGGTACGCGAGAGCGCCTTCACGAAACTGTTCCCCTCCCTACTGCAGCAGGGTTTTCACCTGAACATCATTTCGTGCGTCAGCCCATACTACGAGCATATGCGAGAAGATATGAACACACTTCAGTTTAGCGTGAAGGTGAAAAAACTGAAAGGCTGCCCTCAGCTGCTCCACGACGAGAGCTTCGCCGAGATGCGCCGGCTGGCAGACGAGGTAAAGGGCCTGCGGGTGGAGGAAAAGAAGACCCACGATGCGTTGTCGGTGGTGCAGAATGAACTGAACACGCGCGAGGTGGAGCTGATGAAGCAGGAGGCTAACTATAACAAGACGATGAACGAAATCGCTCAGTCGCAAAATCAGCTAAAGCTGGTAACGATCGGCCGCAACATGGAGGCCGAACGCTCGAACCGTGCACGCAAGCAGATTAACACAGAGCTGAACAAGAAGCGAGGAGAGATCAAGGAATTTCAACAGATGCAGAATTCTCTCGACGCGGCAGCGAAGAAGCAGATGCGCGACGCGGACGATGCGAAGACGCGCGCGGACGCGGTGGAGACCATGCTGAAGAAGCAGAAGGAGAACACCGCCATCTACGAGAACCGCCTCAACGAGTACAAGGAGGAGGACAGGAAAACCGAGCGCATTGAAGCCTTCAATGTTGCCACCCCAGATGAGCAACGGAGGCTCCTCATCGACGACTCGGACGAGAAGAAGAATGCGGACGCCGAGATTCAAAAAATTGAGCTGGAGCGTGCCAGTGCGAGGGGGTTGGACAAGATCGAAGAGCAAATGCGCGCGATTCAAGCAGACTACGACATTGCCTATAAGGCCGCAGCGCCGAGTCATGAGAGGGCGGAGCTGGAGGAAGAGATCGCCATGTATGAGAAAGAAATAGCTGAGGCAGAGCGCGAGATTCGTCGCCTGCAGGAGGCGATGAGCAAGAAAAACGCGCAGTGTCAATGCACCCTCATGTAGTGCGGAAATCACGTAGTTCTTTGTGGACTTGGGAGTACTCCGCTTGTACGAATGCCCGCGTGTGCATCAGCACACCGCCACACACGGGCTGATACATAGACCCCTTCAGATTCCTCCCAGGGGTATTATCGAGATCCTCACGAACGCCTTTGTATTCCGTACGTTTCAGCCATTATTATATTTTTTTTTGTTGTTGTTGTCTTTGTTTGCTTGCTTATAATGGTTGGCGGTGGTATGCCTGGCGAGTTTTGCGTCATCTTTTCTATTTTTCCCCGTTGTTTTTCCACATCTGTAGAGCGTTCACGAGTGGGCCGTATATGAGCGCCTGAGCAAAGAAGGGAGAGGGCGCGTTCAGATGCTTTTGTTCGGCATGCTTGATGTGGGCTCTCTTGTTTTGTTGCCCCTCCTCCGTGAAGCTCCGAGGCGCTTGTGCAGACGAAGTGCAGGTGCGTGGGGAGTGGTGGATGGTGCGGCGCGCGTGGACATGGAGGTCTCTTTCGATGCTGTATTGCTTTCTTCTTTTTTTTTTTCTGTACCCAAACGCGCATGTAGTGATGCCCGGCTTGTGCCTCGCACATGATCTGTATCTGTTGCGTTTGTTCTTGGCTGCCTGCCTTTCCTCGTCATCATGGCCTACTTTGTTGTGCCGTTTGCTCCCTGTACTGACGCCTCTCTCACCTGTACAAGTTTCTACATCTGATCCATGTTTTTTTTTTTGTTGGGGCTGTGCAAGGGACTGCGAATTGCCTGCTACACAGGCAAGTGCGCTTCATCGTGCTCCTGGTCCCTCTTCCCACTTAACCCCCCCTCTCCTCCATTACTTTCTCATGTAGATGCGGCCATGCCTGTTTTTTTTTTTTATATTGCTCGGTGCAGAAACGGTCTTGGCTGACTGACACACAGACAGACAGACAGACACACACACACACACACACACATACACGCACGCACATATGAGGAGATTGGAATGCACAACAGGGCATGCTAAATTTCATTATGGTTGTTGTTGCGGATGCCTTCGTGCTTTGATAGTGGTCACACCTTCTTCCATGTGGACTAAGCATATCCTGCATCCATCGGCCTCTGTGTCTTTGGCTCTGTTTTTGTTTTGGTTCGCCTCTCAGTCTCGTTCATTCTTGCTTCGGCTTTAAGAGTAGATAGTGTCACTACGACGTTGTGTGAATGTCCGTGTGCGTGTGAGTGGGGGCAGGTGCACCTATGTGCCGCTCCTTTCCGCTCTGGCGTTCTCCTTCCTATCGCGGATTCCTTGTCACTGGTGTGCTGGGCGGTACGATGAGGGAAGCGGAGACACGTACAACCAAGCAGAGAAACTGAAAATGCGGGATTCTTTCCTTTTGGGCCTTTCCTTGTGTACCCCTTTTTTTCTTTCGGTTTAACGTTTGCACTTGCGTGCAGAGCGCATGGTGCGGTGGCTCGAACAGTTTCCACTCTCTTTCGCCGCCGCACCTCATCATTGACGAGCTACAGCGAGCGAGAGGCAAACGTATGGATGGGCGTAACACATAGGTTCCCTCGTGTCCGCTCCCTCACGTTGTACACAAAGCATGCCTGCCTCTCTTTTTGCCGGTATCTCTTCGTATTGTCGTCTCCTTTTCCCTTTGCATGAGGCGCCAAGACACATCCTGTACACGCGCAGACACAGACTTGTATTCTTTGCTCTTGTTTCTCTCGTATGCTTTTTTTGGTTCTCGTTGTGGTGGTGCTGATTGGGCGTAGCTACCACGTCATAGTTCTTAAGAGAACGCTTCCGAGTGTTCTGGATGGCATTTAATATAGAGTATCTTCACTTCGAAACAAAACTTACAGCAGCGCTCGAATAGAACAGTTCTGTAGAGGTGGTCTGTATCCGGGGACGCCCCCGCCCCCGCCCACCCCTGCCTCACAAATGGAAGCAGAGGAAAGGGTGGGCCAGTCCTTTGATGGGGGACCGAATCGCAAGCAGGTGCATTGGATCGACTTGTGTTGTCATCGCCATTGCTCTTCCTCGCTTATGATTGGACTTTGCAGCTCTTAGGAGGGATAACGAGGGATCAAGGCCCCATGTGATGCGCAATAGGAAACTTGCAGTATGTTGCAGTCTTTCTTCCATGGAAGGGAGTGGTGATGACGTGGTCTCATCGTGGCATACATGGAGTGGCCGAACAAGCCACGTATACATTTGCTGTGCCACCACGTCCTTTATGTTTCTCACTCCTCAACCACTTCTTGCCATGACAAGACTGCTCTTTCTCCCCCCGACTCCATCTGCCCCTTTTCTCTTTCTTGATGGCCTCCCCGTGTCGTCACGATGTGCTAGCGTCTCGAGCGTCTTTGCTGCCATTGCTGCCGTCGACTGCGTCACCGTGCGAGTAGAGAGGACGCACAGCTGCACTTTTTTTTGTATTTCATTTTCTCACGTGCATTACAGCTTTGCTCATCGTTTTGTGTTCTCGTGGAGCGTTTGCCACCCCGTTGCATACCGCGTTTCCTCGTCGATCGTGACGCCACTGGGCGTCGCTTTGACCGCGCCCCATACCCACCACGCCCACCTCGCGTTTCCCCAATACCCTCCAATCTTTTTCCTCTCCTTGATTGCTCCGTAGGCGCCGGTATTATTATTATTATTGTTTTTGCTTGTTTTTTTTTTTTTTAGGATTTGCCCGAACAGATTTTGATCCTGCATCAACAGAGACGCAGACACTCGTGCCCTCCCTACGATTTCGGTGAAACCGTACTTCCTGCCTCCTCTCTGCTCGTCATCTCGGCCGTCCAGACAAACACCCCTCCCCCCCCCCCGCAGCTCCCACCACAATGGTTCAACTATCGTTCCTTGAGCAAGTCATGGATAAGGCGTCACGCCTTATTCCAACCGCTTACATGGACATCGTGGAGGAGTGCACCGCCGCGCACCTTCTCATTCCCACCTACGAGCATGTCAAGTTTCTCTGTGAGACGGTGAACAGGAAACCTGAGGAGACGGCTGACGTGGTGCGCGCACTGCGGCGCCGGATCGCGGACTCTCAGGTTGCTGTGAAGCACCTCACGATTCAGCTGCTCGAGTCCATGATCAAAAACTGCTCAACAACGTTTCACATCGAGGTGGCGGAGAAGAAGGGCCTTCTGCGCGATCTTGTTGCTGTCGCGTGCATGCAGCCGACAACTGGACGCGCGATGCAAGCGAAAGAGGCAGCGCTCTTGCTGACACTCAACCTCAGCATCTGGTTTCGTGGTCACCCCGCTGAGGAGTGCTACATCCTCACTACTCTCGCCGACGACGTCCGAAACGAAATGGGGCCGAATTGCTTCGAGGGCCTCGAACCGCAGCGCAATGCACGCGTGAGGGTGGACGTTAACGCCCCCGACCGTGATCCAAAGCAGTCAAGGCAGCGTTCAGATGTTGGCCACGACAACCAGAGAGCACGCAAGCACGGCCATCACCGTGACAAAGGTAATATCGTGGACGCCATTGCCATCAACCTTCCCACCTCTGAGCGTGTGTCCGCAATGCTGGAAACGTGCATGGCTTTTTCTGATTACATGAACGAGGCCGAAAAGAATCCCAATGTGTGCTTGGGCGATGATGAAGTTGCGCCTAGCTACGTGTCTCAGCTGCGCGACGACCACCGTTACGTTATAACTCTACTGTCCTCGAACTTGCAGCTGGACCGTGACTTACTGCGGACCGTTTCTGATAGTCAGTCGGCTGTGCTAGCGAAGGCCGAGAAGTCTATGGCACGGCCGCGCGCTGAAGTCGCGTCAGCAGGGCCGTCAGCTTCGCCGCCAGGATTGCAACCAACCCTAATACGCTCCGCTGGTGACACAGAACAGATCTTCGGCCACGCCTCCTCTTTTGAGGACACTGGGATGCAGCCACGCCCATCACCTCCGCTCGCTAAGCTGCCAGGCGGAGACGCCAGTGTGACGGGCAACTCTCCAGAGCCGGTGCCCACACCACCCGTCGCGGCTGCTCCAGAAGTGGAGGACTTGTTTGGAGAGAGGCAGCCCGCACTACAGGCAACTGTTTCAGTTCCCGAGTCACCTGTGCCATCAAGGGAACATCCGGTGTCGACACCTGTGGCAGTTGCAGCAGAATCACCCGATGAGACTGTCAACGCTGCGGAGCCCTCTGTGCGCGAAGTCGCTACACCTGCGCACACTAATTTCGATGCCACAGCGCCGCCGCTACCTGTGCCTGCAGAGGCAGGGAAAGAGGATGGGGTTGGGGCCGAGGAGGTGCCTGCGTCACTAAAGTCTGCAGTGCCTGACTCCGCGATGGCATTGGAGGGTGGCCCGACTTCCGCCCCAAGGACCACGGACTCACCAAAGGACTACGATGACTTCGATGCCTTCCTTGAATCTCACACGGCCACTTAAGCAGAGTGACAAGTGCCGATGCATTTGTGGTATGTGCCGACACTTTTGGTGTCATTTTTCTCCCTCTCTTTTCGACGTTGTTCTCTCACCTCTCAAATGAGATCAGTCACTGCTGCAGAAGGGAGAGGCACCCTTCTCTGAGACTTCGGTGAACAGACCCGTGCTAGCGTCTTCTGCGCGGGTTGTCACGCTGCCTGTGTGTTTGTGGGGTCTACTCCTCCCCCCTCCTGATTTCTCTCCATCATCATCCTTCGGGCTATATGTTTTTTTTTCTCTTTTCCTTGTTACCGTCCTAGACCTTATGCTCTTGATGCCTTTGATGACGGTTGCAGTGGCATCTCTCAGTGTGTGTGTGTGTGTGTGTGTGCGTGTCTGTTTCCGGGCACTCCATTGATTTTTCACCATGTTTACTTTCTGTTTCCGCTTTTGGTCGTTCTGTGCGCGTGCACATCGACGGATGCAGGTGTTTGGCTCCCCAGCTGGCGTAGTCCAATGTACGTCGTTCTCTCTCTCTTTGGTGTTATTGCTGTCAACTCTAGCGTGTGTGAGGAGGAGGATGTGCGCCTATGTTTTCGTGCGAGGGGCTGAGGCGGGCTTCATGGATGCGCTAATTCCTTTTCCCATTACCTTCTCCATCGAAACCAGGAGCGCGCACACTTGTCAGGCTGCTCTCGTGTCACCCCCCCAAAAAAACAATCCACAGACACCATTCATCCGAGATGGTGCGCGAATGCTACACCAGTGTGCTCCTTAGCGTCGCTTTTTCTGCCTTGGTTTCGTTTTTCTCTCTCGGTATGTACCTGTTCTCCCCCCTCTGTCTGTGTCTCTCTCTTTTGCCGTGGACGATGCCACAGTTGCTTGTAGGAGTCTATGTGTTGCTCTACCAGGGCTTCCCCACTTGATTCGGTGTCTGCCTCTTTTCGTGGATCCCTATTGTGTGTACTGAAGACAAGGAGAGAAGCACCTCAGTTGCCCACTATTCTCAAATGCCGATCCACTTCTGACTGTGACGGGGGGGGGTGCGCGTGCAATTCGGGGAGGTCAGTGCGATGTGCCGTTTGTGATATCAGTGGTGAGATGCTGGCTGATGTTGCGTTGAAGCGAGCTTCGAACGTAAAGGTACTTGAAGCATCGTTGTGATGGCCAACGCGTTGGCGCCACTGAAAGTGATTCTCTCTAGATATCACACTGTCTACTGATGAGCGCCCGAGCCATCCCTGGTGATGCATCACGTGGCAACCGACAGAGCCTGGAGCTGCTCTACGTAGACCTCCTAGTCGTTGGCCTGGAGGCAGTTTGATTCAAGAGCTCTGCGAAGAGGACGGAGCCGACGGGTCGCTGTACGGGCTACGCTCGCGTTCGTGGGCACTATGCGGGTCAGTCTTTGGAAGATCGGGGGAAGCCCCAACCATGTTCTATGGCCGAATGGACACACGTTGAAAATCTTGCACCTCAGAATAGGAGCCTGTTGCACGGTGTGGGACTGGGGGAGCCAGTACGAGGTCAATCTCTGTTTCCCTTGTGTACTTGAAAATCTCTGCTGGGTGGTGAAGAAGAGGGATCGGAGATGGCGCATTCGCTGCTGTTCTTTTTACAAACTGGCGAGTGGCAGCTGTGAAGCAAAAGCATCGTGCTCTTTCCTGGAGGCTCCAGGGGCAGAGCTGTGATGTGCGGTCTCACGGTCCAACCATCCTTGCGCCTTACCTGCATGACATCTTGCGTTCATGCTACTCTTCACTCCCACTTCGTGAAGCATGCAATGTACTCGCCCCCTTCTTCTGTGCAGTCTCCCCTCGCCTCCTCTGTTTTTGCAGACGACACGCCAGCTCATCAAAACAGATTCTTTGAGCTTATTTCTTCTTTAGCCATCACCCGGCAAGGATGGTCACAGCCACGCCTCTCGCGCGGACAGTACGGCAGTAAACGAATACAAATGCTATTGCGTAGTCCTTGGGATGTGAAGGGGGACTGCGCAGCAGAGGAAGGAACCGGCCGAAAAGAGAAAGATTCTGCCGGCGCCCTTCGCTCCAAGAAGCAGCAAAAACTGTGCAATGAGCACCCGACGACGCAACTCTCAGTGACTTCTGACAAGAGGGCTTCCTGCTCGATACCCCGTTGGCCGGCAAAACAAGAGAAGGGAATCAGATGTTGGCAGGTGACAGCTTGTCACGCAGGAAGCTCACAATCCGCAGAGAAGAATTTTCATCTCCAAGAGTGCATCTCAGCATAATTGTGTCAAAAGTGCAGACGAGTGGCGGCTTTGGCAGCTTGACTAACGCGATCCTGCGTACGACGAGCACCACAAGAAAGAACCTAGAAGACATCATATCCGTACACGTTTGGGTGTGAACGGGCAACGAGCCATCCTCTGCTATCAGACTCCGCCCCGGGCACCTCTCGCTCTGAAGCAGTTGTGCCACACTGCGGCCCTCGTGCGCAAGCACGCGGGGGCGCTGCCGGTGGGGGAGGGATTCGAGCTGGGCGTTCCACAGACAGAAGGGAGTGTGCTGAGCGCGAACTGGACAGGCGAAACGTCTGCCGGTGTGTTGGAATGAGAGCGAGTCGATAGGCGGCGCACGACCAGCAACGGGAAACACGCTCGTTGATCGCTGCCCAGGCCCCTGCACGCTTAGCCGAGGGGGTGGGGAGGGGATCAAAAGCAGAAAGTCACCGATGCACCTAGTGACGGATAGCAGCAGTCAGAAACTCTCCCCGTCAATAACGTAGCGTCACCTACTGCTGCTGCTGCCAGAGTTCTAGATACTGTACTTGTTTCACCGCGCGGGCCTTCGGGTACTCTGTGAGGCCCCTTCACGGGGCCGGAGGCATCGTTTGAGTCGACACGCTTTTTCTTGTGGCATCTGCTCACATCTGTCAAGTGTGCTTCGGCTAGCCCATAAGTACGGTGTGGCGTTCATTCTCGTTGACCTATTTGCTCTTTCACTTTTCTGTGTCGTTCTCTCTCTCTCTTCCTCCCTCCCTGTGCGGCTAAATCTGTGCTGCGTGTTGGACGGTGTGGTGGCCATTTTTACTGCATGGATGCTTGTGAATATGTGCATACGCGATGCGCCCGTGTGCCTTTTTCTTCGGACGCGCATCTGCGGACGACATTTATGTGGTCTCGGCGCCTCACTCCTCGACTCTGTTTCCGTTTTCAGTTGCCGAATCAGTGGCGTTTTCTTTTCTGCTTACATTGGGCAGCTGCCCATTTTTTCCTTCCTTCTCTTCGTGCCAAACTCACACATCCCTATCGATCGTGACTGGTGGCCCGTTTCAGCGACCTCACTCCTAAATCTCACGGGTGCGACTTCCCTGTCCGCGCAACTCTCGTTCGGCGAAGGACTAATCCACCTTTGCATATCCCCCTTCCTCACGTACGTACACGTATTCGCTTGGCAGGCAATTATGTATATATCTGTACAAAATGTTTTTTTGTGTGTTGTTTTGCCTCTCCTCGCGTCCGACAAAGTACACATTCTTTGCGCTTCTTGCGAGTAGAGGCCTCAACGCGCCGTGGACTCCTTCCGTACGCACCCTCTCTGCCTGGTTTCCTTTCTCTGCTGTGGAAGACCACTCCACATGCAGAACAGTGCGCAGCGCCACCTGCGACGCACACGGGAGCGCACTCGTCATGTGTGACAACCTTCACGTTCTGCTTTCCTTTCCGTACTTCTCCATGCTCATACAACCGCCTCTTCCCCCCCTTTTTTCCCTTTTATGACTATTGCCCTTCTACCCCACCTTGCTGCTGTGTACTCCCTCTTGCCACCTTCCGTTGCTTCACGCACGTGTACCATGAACCCATCTGCGCAACGTGTGGGCCGTTAGGCTATCTTACTCTGGTCTAGATATTTGGACTACACACACACACACACACACACACACATACACATACACATACACATACACACCAGAGCAAGCAGTCATGTCGGCTCCGCCGAGCTACAAAAATCTTGCTAACGTTGTGAAGGAATACCTGACAAAAGGTAGCGATGTATGCGGGTGGCAGCTGGACGCGAACGAGAAAGGAACTCCCGGGTGTGTCAACGCGTTCCCCTTTGCCAGCCCCAAGGCTGTTGGCGTGCACCTCTCCTACGAATGCCCGAGCTGGCACGCGACGGTCAAGTCAAAAGTGTCTGCCGCCTTCACATCATGGCGGGAGTACCTTCCTACCATCATCTATCGCACCCAACTCCACAATACGATAGACGACATAGAGGTGGATACTGCTGCAGCCTCTGTGAAAGTGACAGCTAAACATTCTGTTTTTAATGCCAGCTGCGAGTCTTCGCCTCTCGACGGGCTTGTGACAGATGCGAACGTAACGACGCGCGTGTTCGATCAGGTTTACGCGGGCGCATCGCTGCAGTATGATCCCAAGCGAAGTGGAGTGCGCGACTTCACCGCGATCATGGTTCGCTACGCATGCCCGCACATTGGCAAAGGTGACCTGCTTGGCCAGTACAGTCTGCGGAACGGTTTCTCGGTGCACCTACGCATCCCTCTTCACACTTACATGGATGCTGCTGTTGTGGCCGAGCGCAGGTGCTTTATAGCCGGCGTGCAAGCCCGCTCGCCGTGCGGTGCTCGCCTCATGCTGAATACAAATGTGTCAGACCGCACGTACACGATGACAGCTATCCGAAACATGAACGACATCTGGAAGATCACGGCAACGGTGACGGCCCCGTTCTCTGTGGGGGAGGGTGCCCCGGCACCTCGCTTCGGCCTAAAGATCACGAACATGGACGCCAGTGATTAACGCCAAAATTGGAACTCTTCCGCGCACTTCGCGTCCATGACCGTGCGCACAGCCCACGAAACGAGTATGAGTGAGAACATTGCGTAGGGTAAAAGGCTCCATCGCTCTCGATCAACCGGCGCGCAGTTGTGATGGGGTAGAGGCGGAAATGTGTACGCACCGGCAGAGCGCGTTAAAGGCAGGACAGTACTCGTTTTGAGACCGCCTCCCTGTCTTCGCCATCGGCCATTGATCAAACACATTTGTGGTCTTGTACATTTTTTCATAATTCTTCCAGTGGCTGTCGTATGCACCCATCCTACGCGTTTTTTCTTTCCTTATTGAATCCACTTGCCTACTGGGCTTCTGTGGTGTTGTGGATGTGTTTCCTGCCATGGCACGTGCGAACCCTAACCGCTCATCGTTGGACCAGAGGTGGTGCAGGTTCAACCACACTAGTCCCCCCTCCGTTTTTCCAGCCGTGAAAAACGAAACGCTCAAGGTGAAAGTCACACGCAGCACAGCACACACCAGGCACAGGTTGAATGGTAATACGATGCTCTGCTACCGTTGCGTGACGGCCTTTATCGGCATTGCTTTATCTTCCTGTGTGTGTGTGTGTTGGTCCGAAGAGCTGTACGGAAACGATCACAGGCAGAATTGGCAACATCAAGAGAAAATCAATGCATCTTTGATTCGCCGAGAAGAAACACAAAGGCCTGCCACGAGGGACTAATAGAGCTGAACGGAACCAGGTACTGCAACTGTTGGTCTAGGGGAAATACGAAAGTCTCCTCGGGTCAAGGCGGATCCAGCAAACGGGGGACAAACAATGTATGCCATCATCCGTGAGCTTTCGTCGCGCATCTGCCCTTCACCCCAAACCCGTGAAACGACTTTGAGCATTCTTTACGCTTCTGTGTGTACCTGTGTGGCAGCAGATCGCTGCTACTCCAGTCTGCTTTTCTGACTATTTTGGTGGTTCCGTTCCTCGACGCATCCCGCCGCGTGGTGCGCTTTTCCGTAGCGCGTTTCTGTGACTTGTAGTGTGGACCTTTACTTTTGGCTCTCTCTTCCCACACCACTTTGATCAGGTCGCCAGAGAGATGCCTGCAAACGGATGGACGGCTCTCTTTTGACCCTCCCCATTCTGTGCTCACCACAAGCGCCGCGCCGCTTGACCGTTCGGGAAGGGGTGTGATGACGGTGGATTTATGTGTGTGGAGCTGTTTAATAACGAAAAGCAAAACCAAAGACACACCCCCACCCACACACACACACACACACCCACACACACACCCACACCCACACACACACACACACACCCACACACACACCCACCCACACACACTTCCATCCAGTGCGCTCACAGTGGGCGCTGGCTGCTTTTTTTTTCTATTTTGCTTGCTTCAGGCCTCCTGGTGGTGCCCGTGTCCCGGGTTCATGCAACGAAGAGCGGCACCAGGGATGCTTTAGGCGTCAGTACCAATACCACACAAACCAGTACCTCCATTACGGTGCAACCAGCAACCAGCCTTGTACACCCCACCGGTACCTGTAGCAACTCTCTCTGATAGTGCTTTCCATCGCCTTCCTTTCTTACGCGATTCGAGCACGGTGTTTCAAATTTCTTCCCCACGTCTGCTCATCGTTTTTATGTTCGCACGAAGCGCCCATTCCCACATCTGCTTCACCACCTTCCGCTGGGAAAGAAATGCGATTCCTGTGGCTGCTCCGACGCTCAGCTGGGCTCATTACCAGCAGGTTGTGGCGAAGGAAAACACCGTGTGCGGCAACGCCGGAACATTCAAGGAAGTCGTGTTGAAGCTGTCTGTGCCAATCAGCCATGTTGATGGTGGGGCGGGGCGGGGCGGGGGGCATAACTACTGGAGAGTAACACAGGGACACGAGGGGCGCTGTCAAAACAGCGGGGTACTGTCGGTATCCATACGAAAAAAAAAGCTATCCTTAGTAGTGAAGGTAGCCTCCACTCAACCTAGCCGATATTATGTAGCGAGAATCAAGTACTGCCAGCTATGACCGACAAGAACTACACTATGATTCTAACACACTGAGCAGCCATTGCAGCATAACGAAGGCTTTCCTATGAGGTACTCAACAATATCGTCTAGAAGAGTTTACTCACCGAACGACTTACGCTGATGCCCATCTACATAACACGTCCGCTTCCGCGAGACGTTCGTGCACCTCCAAAGACATGCGCCAACAGGAGATGATTTGTCTTGCGATGTGTGCGAGGAGTTGTTCGGTAAGCCGCTAAAGCCAAGACATGCACGCGCACACACACACACGCACACCTGGTTTGTGCTCAATGTATTTCCTCCCTCCCTCTTGTGTTTTTGTTTGCCTCACTCATCTGCTATCTCGACGCGAACCAGCCAACGAAATATATATATGTATAATAGGGAAACGCCTGAGTACTTCTCGCTGCTATTTCTTCCTGCACGTGCGAGGGCGGCCGCCATCTGGGTGATTCCTTCGGCGTCTTCGGAACCGGTGCATGCTCTACCCGTGTGCCCACAAGCTCTTATTCGCTCCGACCTCATCGGGGCGTACACTGCCTCTGTCTCTTTCCTCGAGCTGCCCCGCGCTGCCTCGAGAATTAACTGGCTTGCCTGGGTGTCTTCCTCATTGATGCATTTGACGCTCGGGACAATGGGTTTCTTGTTCTCTTTCCAACTCGAATCTGCGGCTGCAACGTTTTCCACTGCATCATCACTTGTCTATTCTTCCATTCACAATGCTGTGCTCACTCGTCACACTGACATCACACCGACTTGCGCCGATATGGCATACGCTCATAAACCCATACACGCACACACTTCCCTCAACTGCGCAGTCTTGCTACCTCACGGCTTTCCTACATCTTCCCACCTCTACCCCTCACCCGTCACGATGACCTCTGTGGAGTCTGGCTCGAAGGTTCTCCGGATGAAGGAGAGCGACGCGCAGAAGCTTCTGGCGATGCGCTGCCACATTGGCACGCGGAACCAGAGCAGCGCGATGAAGAAGTACATCTACGGCCGCACGGCGGAGGGCAGCCACATCATCGACATGCACATGCTGTGGGAGAAGCTGATCCTCGCTGCTCGCGTGATCGCTGCTGTGGAGAACCCGAAGGACGTGTGCGTGTGCTCGTCACGCCTGTACGGCACGCGCGCCATCTACAAGTTCTCGCAGCATGTGGGCACGAGCTTCCACGGCGGCCGCTTCATCCCTGGTACGTTCACGAACCAGATCCAGAAGAAGTTCGTGCAGCCGCGCGTGCTTGTGGTGACGGACCCGCGCACGGACCACCAGGCCATCCGCGAGGCGTCACTGGTGAACATCCCTGTGATTGCGCTGTGCGACACGGACGCGCCGCTGGAGTACGTGGACATTGCGATCCCGTGCAACAACCGCGGCATCAAGTCGATCGGCATGATGTACTGGCTGCTTGCGCGCGAGGTGCTGCGTCTGCGCGGCACGATTGTGCGCTCTGTGCCATGGGAGGAGAAGGTGGACCTGTTCTTCTACCGCGACCCGAACGAGGCTGCGGAGGAGAAGGCCGCTGCTGCCGCTGCGGCACCCGCCGCGGAGGCGGAGGAGGGCTTCGGGTGGGTCGAGCGCAACGACGACAACGCGTGGGAGGCGTAAGGCGCTGTGGAGATGGTTGGAGTTAGAGGAGCGGTGAGAAAACGGCGGGAGGGGCGTCCGTTTGTAGGGGATTCTGTGCCCCACTCTCGGTGATTTCCTTTACATTCCTCAGGTCATACCATCTGTCGTGCGTTCTGCGTAGCGAGTGAAGTGAGGCTGTGCTGGAAGCGCAGGCGAAGACACTTTTTAACAAACTGATCTAGTCATTTTGTATTTTTGTTTTGTTCGCCCCGTACTGGTCTGAGTGATGCCGTCTAGACGGCGCACAAGCGGGTGCTGGGTGTCTGACATTCGACGAGGGAATTGACCTTCTGACAATGGTATGCCCACAGCACCGCTGTCTAGGTGGTCCTCAGGACCACAAAGCGCGTTTTATTGTGTCAGTCACCATGATTTTGAAGTACAAGAAACACAGCTAAACCAACGAAGCAGTCGCTGGAAGGGGTGCACGAGAATATGCAGGCACAGGTCGCTTAGCATATGTGCTGCGTCTTGGCGCTGCAAGGGTTGATTGCTGTTGTGAAGCAGGCTGATTGGGATTGGCTACTACTGCACCTCATGTGCACGATGAGTGGATGGCGAGGGAAGGCGCTGCAGCGGTGATGGGGGGGGGGGCTCCTGATGCACACGAAAAGCCCTCAACAAACGGACGCCACTCGCCTTCTGTCGTGTCAAACTGCCTGTGCAGCTTGCCACAATGCCCGCGTGTGCCCCTCTTCGGGCACTCGCCTCCTCTCCTTGTCTGTTACTTGCTCGTCTACTACACCTGACCTGCCCCCTCCCTTTTTTTTTTGATCTGTGTATATCGCATCCATTGCTCTTTGCGGGCACGGCGCTTGTGGGCTTGTTTCCCCTCGCTGGCGTTGACACTCATAGTTGTGGTGGCCGATAGAGCTTCTGGGCATACCTTGCTTCAAGGTAGATCATTAGTGGTGTATGCGCGCCTCCTGCAGTACCCTTGCACTGTGCGCATGGTCGTTTGTCTTGGCAGTCCAAGGACACCCCGTAGTTTTCCTTGACCTCTTGTGCACCTCGTCGTGACTGTGTGCAAAATGGAGCAGTCGTCGTCATGCTCTGGCCGCGTTTGTCGCGGCTGCTACGGCGAAATCGCGGAGGTTGTAAGTCACATGAATGGCGTTTACATGCTGCAGACGAAGGGGCAGGGTACAGCGCATCAGCTGAATGCCATCTGGCGTGTTTTGGGGGAGCAGCTGGAGGAAATGCTCATCAAGAAGCGATCCGGGATTGTGCTAGACTTTTTGCACGCCAGCATCAAGGTGCAGCGAATCAAGCGCTTTGATAATTCCATTGCGCTCAAGCTGAAGCCGCAGTTTGTGCTTGTGCCAGACTTTACATCAAAGTTTCACCTGAAAAACGTACTGGAGATGCAGGATGCGCATTACCACGCGACGGTGCCTAATACGGTGAGTTACATTACCATCGCCTCCATAGTGGGTACTGACCGCTTCGTTGTCGAGGCAGCCGTGAAGGACTCGGTGCGCGAGATCGGCAAGTACCTGCAGCGCAACGCCGCTTCGACGCTCACCATCGACATTGGTGTAGGGTTCGTGGAGTTCAAAGACAGAACGTACCGCATGAAGTGGAGCCCAGAGTTCCTCGCTCGAATGAAGGCATCCGTTGGCACGGATGGAGTGGTGACGCCGTACGACCCGCCGTCCAGGACCATCGGTGGCCCTACGGCGCCTTGCCGCTTCCAGAAGGGATGCACCTCGGAGAACCTTCTGCAGACCCAGGTCCGCGACACCATGTTGGCTGAGTCACGCTTAACTGCGGCGGAGCTGAACGATGGCATGGGCGGCTCCTCGTATCGCAGAACGCATTGGTAAGCAGGGGCTAGGGAGGGTGTGCTTTTCTGCCACGAGCCCCGCCTTCATATCTTTCCTGTCGCGTTATTGCACTCGTTGATAGCGGCACTTTCCCGTGCCATAGAGCAGATGAAGATCGACCGACGTATTCAGGAAGCGGCTGTGGAGGCCCCGTTGTACTCCGCATTTATTCCTCTCCCCTTCCTCCCTCCACACACTGCACTCCCTTCTTCGTTCTCCAATCCTGCGCTTTTCAAGCACCCCTGCAAGTCTATGTACTGAGATGGTGATCCACAATAAATATATATATATATATGTACATGTGTATGTGTGTTTTCCTTGTTTTAGGCATCTATGCAATTTTTCTACACAGACGCCTCATGTACACTAGACTGTGATGTGCCAGAGAGGTGAGTTGTCTGGCGTTTTGTCGACACCACCCGCACATTCGCACTTTTTGTGTTCAACTTAGCATCATCGATGTCTTCAACGTGTGACTTTCCATGGAGCGCGCGCTATAGGGACTGAGCGGCAGCGCGCATCAGCCGTGGATCGTCTCGTTTAAATTGGTGCCTCCAATCATGGCACAAACTGCTGCTTGCTGTTTGTGCTGAGGTCCCTGGGTGTCTGGCTAGACTCACCGTGGTCATATTTTGTGAGTTACCATTGCTGCTCACCAGATGTTTGTCAGAGCGAATTTCACTCTTCCTAGTGTGCCTCGTATGACGATCCTCTCAGTACTGCCTTCTGTGGGTCTGTGATGTTCTCTCTCTCGTTCTCTATCTTTCCTATTATTATTATTGTTGGCTTCTGTTCGTGTTGCACTACTCTCTGCGCATGCATGCTTCTCTCTGTCTCGATGTGCCTTACTGCGGCGAACTCGGGGGTTGCGCACTTCCTATACATTGCCGTCTGCCACCTGCACACGTGCCCGCGCTTCCGACTCCTCACACACGCGCGCCCATTCACACGTTCCTGTTGAGGTGTGTGTGTGTGTGTGGATTTCATCTTGTGCACCGAAGATCACGGTAGAGAAATCCGTACATTTCATTTATTATTGAGCGTAATTCTTCCTCTGCCCCCGGAGCCCTCGCCTTGGTTTCTCGCTATTCTGTTAGGCCTAGCACGCGTGCTTTTGGAAAGGGAAAAATGCAAGGGGAGGCACCAAACAACGGAAATCCGTACGCCGGATACCAGCGCGGCTACCCACCTCAGGTTGGTATGCAAGCATACCCGCAGCAGGTGGGCCGCGGTGGTGGCGTCGGCTACTATCCGCCGCAGGTCCAGCAGCCCCAACAACCGCAGCAGCTTGCTCCCCAACAGCCACAGCAGCTTGCTCCCCAACAGCCGCAGCAGCTTGCTTCCCAACAGCCCCAGCAGGTGGCTGCACAGCAGTACGGAGGCTACGGCCAGGCCTACACGCAGTCGTACACTGCTCGTGGGGGTTACCAACAGCCGCTGCCTCAGCAGCAGGCACAGTTGCAGCAGGCATATGCTTCTCGCGGTGGATATTACCAGGGCAGTGCGGCGTACGGTGGGGCGGGCATGCCGCAAGCGTACCCTGGCGCTGCTGCTCCGATGGGTCGCGGCGGCTATGGACCGGGCTATGGGTCAGGCTATGGGTCGGGATACTACCCTGCCCAACAGCAGCAGGGCTATTACAATCAGGGCTACAACCAGAACCCCAACTACGCACCGGCAGCTCGTGGCGGCTTCCAGGGCGGCGCGTACGGCGTCCAGCAACAACAGCAACATCCGCAACATCAGCAGCAGCCCTTGAACCAGCAGTACGGTCGCGGAGGGCGTGGCGGTCCGGGCGGGCCCCAGCGCGGAGGTCGCGGCGGTGCCCGTGGTCGCGGTGGGCGCATGCTCGAGTCGTATGCCGTTGTCCACCTCGACAGCTACGCGCAGCTGGAGGAAGTGGGACGCAAGGGGGCGACGGAGACGATCGTCGCACCGGAGGTGCTCTCTGCGATGCGTTCGCGTGCCCGCGGTAGCACGATTCGGGTGCTCGTCATCATCCAGAAGAAGTACGCTGCCGCCTGCTTATCTATCCCACGCGGCCCCGAGGACACACTCCTCTCGGAAAAGACAGCCGAGACTTTTGTTGGTGTCCCGTGCGTGATCGTCGGCCATGCGGAGCGACTCATTGACATGGCCAATGGAGCAGCCATTCAGGGCCCCGTGTTCAGCACTTTCCGTTCCCTTATGATGCTTCTGACAGCCTTTGACAAACCGCAACCGACTCCAGCAGAGGGCCAACAGCCAGTGAACGTGCATGAGAAGACCCGTGACGAGCTTCTGGAAGCGATCACGAAGGATATCGCGACATACGAGGCACTGATGACCGAGATGGCAGCCGACTCGGATGAGTCCACGAAGCTTTTCAGCAGTCTCATGCACTTCTCAGATGATGAGGAAGATGGTCCTCAGCAAGCCGAGGCTCAGGAGGAGGGTGAGGACGCCGAGGAGGGCCACCACGAAGGTGAGGAGGGCGAGGAAGGTCAGGAACAAAAGGCGGCGGCCTCTGAAAAACCCACCGAGGCCGCCAACGCCTCCAAGAAGATGGTGAAGCGGACGCTGATGTCATCGCCGCAGGGTATCCGCATCCTGCATGCTGCTCTCACTGTCAGCCGAAAGCGACAGATCTTCTTCGAGAAGATGACACCGCCACCGCCGAACCCGGAGGGCAACCCGCTCAATCGCATCGAGTGGAGTGCCTCCCTGCGCCTCATCGACCCACTGTTACACTACCCTCTTCTGTCGGAGCTAGTCTTCCAGTTCTTTGGCGTTGTCCCAGTCGGTGCGGAAGCCGTGAAGCCGGTGAAGGCGAAGGCCCAGGAGGTGAAGGCGCTGTGCGACGCTATCGCACGATACGGTGTGCAGCTCACCAGCTCCGCCAGCTGCGGCAACACCATTCTGGCCCTGCTGCAAGCCATGGACCCGCAGCACGCCAAGATGAGCGTAGTTGAGCGCGCGTCAGAGGAGTCCAACAAGAAGCCTGGCCTCAAGCGCGGACGGGAGGCGGCGGAGGATGGCGGAAATGCGGACGATGCCGCGCAGAAGGCGAAGACGGAAGAGGCACCGGAGGGAGAGAAGGAAGCGGCTGCGGAGACGCCGGAGGCGAAGCAGGCCCCCAGCAGCCTCGCCGAGTACAAGGCCTCGGCCGCGCCGTCGGACTGGCGTTTATACTACGCTGTCGCTGAGTCCTGGTGTACCGGCGAACAGCCCGTGCTGCGCCGCAAGCGCACCCGCTTCACTACACAGGCGCAGCTGGACGCGGATGCTGCTGCTGCAGAGAAGCCTGCAACAGTGGAGTCTCGCCTGCGCTATGTTGGCCACCACCTGATCGGCTCATTGGTTCTGCGCTACATGACTCCGATCTTCGCCGACGTCATCCTTTCCGCGCTCAAGAACCCCGCTAGCCGCAAGAAGAAGGAACATGAGGCATTTGTTCAGCAGTGCGAGACAATCCTCTCTACTATGTCAGGTGCATGGTCGATCAACGATGCCAGCTTCACAGAGGGAAACGTGTACCGAAACCTTTTGACAAGCCTCGCCAGCCGAGCTGTGCCTGGCACACCCATTGAGGAATATCTCCGCAAACTACTGGATTCCATTGTCAACACCATCTTCGAGTCCTCAAAGGAGAAGTACCTTTCTCACTGCGTGCAGGAGGCGCTCACGGTGGCTCGGCAGACGAAGGATGGCGGGCGATTCACGCTGGAGGTGGCACGTGCGTTGATGAAGAATGCCGATGAGTCGTTCATGAACCTCGCTATCAGCCCCTCCGGCAACTACGTGGTACGCCATCTTTGCGGACAACTGACGGACTACGCGACGGGCAAGGTGGCTGCGGAGTCGGAAGTGGTGAAGGAGGCCAAGGAGTTGGAGGAGAAGTATTACGCCTTCATGACAGCCAACTTGGGCAAGCTCAGCAGAATTCAGTACGGCAGGGGTCTTGCCGGTTGGCAAAGCGAGCAGGCTGCCCGCCTTGGTGCTGCAAGCGCACCGAACGCTACGAGTGCGCCCAGCTCTCCTAACGCTGAGTAAAGCTGTGTCTGGCTTCCTCTCTCTTAAATGAAGAGCAACCTCCAGCCCCCGCTCCCCCATCACACAGACACCAGCTCTCCCCTTACGTGTGTGGGGACATATCACCTTGTCATTTGCTTCTGATCTTTGTGCTCTCGTGTTCTCTGATGATCGTGGTCATCTGTCTTGTGTTGGAGCGGGGTCGCATGCTTGTGTATCTGCATACAGATATGTACGTGTACACGCGGCTATCTGCCCGAACAAGTCTCACAAATGGAAAACAAGTCAAGGCGCCGAGAATTGAACCGGGTTCCTCTTCCTTTCATCGCTACCGTAGCGAGAAAAAAAAACACCTCAAAAGAAAAAATGTGGACAAACCCTCGACGCAATAAAAAAAGTTTTAAATTAATGCATGCAGTGGTGTGGTATACCTTTTACACGGCAAAAAGATAAGATCCTGCGTACAGACACACGCAGGACCGTGTGTAGGCTGCATTCGTAGCGAAATCCTGGTGTAGGCGGGAGGGATGTGTTGCCGTGGACTAACCACCTGGGGTACAAAAACGGTAAAAAAAAGGCGTGCCGCATCATGCCCTTGCTGCTTGTAGAAGTACTGTTTTTCCTGTGATGATGAGGTTGTTATGGTCTTGCACGTGGCATGCTGGGTTAATAAACAATAGGAAGCGAAGGGGATCTTCGGATGGCAAGCAGTGTTGCAAGCGTTGTGTCGAGCGCTGAGCTCCGTAGTATCTCTCTTTCTCTGTTGCGGTGCCATTATGAAAAAAAAAAACAATTTTTTTTTTTTTTGCTTCGCCCACGGGCGTGTGTTGAAGTGGGTACATATATATATATGTGTGTGTGTATGTATGTATGTATGTATGTGTCTGTGTTCGTGTGTGTGTTCCCTTCTTTTCCTCTTTGGTCTTCTAATCCTACCCGTGAAACTCAGGATAAGGGGAGCGAGGAAGGGGAACGGTAGGAGTGTAACGAAGACGCACGAAGATTTCTTCCTGCCATTTGTCAGCGCTTACTATTGTTAATTGAGTTTATTTAGTTTATTCATTTGTGTGGTTGGAGGGCATGTGACATCGATTTATTTTCCGTCGTATTTGTTCGTGTGCTAGCGAAGGTGGTAACATGCACTTTGGCCTTCTTGCGTTTTAAATATATATCGGTGTGTATGTATGTGTGTGTGTGTGCTTGCCTCCGCATTGAGCGTCTGTTCTTCTCTGCGTCTCTCCAGCGATGGTACGACATCTCTATTGAAGATGTATCTGCGCCAGTGCTGTCGACGTATTGATTTAGGATGTGATGCATGTGTCTTTGGATTTGTGTTCATCCTCGTATGAGAATGCGTGTGCTTCTTTGCGGGCGTTTGTGTGTGCGTCTCTCCCTGTGTACGCAGGCACGTTTCTTTGGTTCATCTACTCCCCCCCCCCTCCGTCTGTTTCATCGTCTCCACGTCCGCAGCATCTCCTTCTGACGCTCTGCTCTCCCCTTCCTTCACCGTTGACGTGTGCCATACAATCGAAGCTGCAGGTGCCGGAGGGGAGAGAGGGGAGGCTGAGGGTGGCAGCAGCGTACGCGCAGACATTTCCAAACAAAGGCACATCCAGCCTGGCGAACAGGGATCTAGGGAGGGAGGGAGGCGGTGAGGCAGCCTTGCTTTTGTGTGTTCATGTCGTGTATTTATCTTGCATAGAGGATCTTGTTGTTAGGAAAAGATGAAAAAGGATGAAGGAAAATGCCAACAAGACAGAAAACAGGAAAGGATCACGAGTGTCTTGCCCCGCTGTATGGGATACGAGGCTCTCGCTGTTGTACTTGTGCGCGCCTAAGTTGTTCCACAAGTGAGTCGGTGTAAAATTGATAAAATCGACATTTTACACACGCATATCAAAAAAGAGAGGGACTGTGGGGATGTGCACGGAGGAAGGAGGAGGGAAACTGAGTGGCGCTTCTGTGGAATGAGGGCAGTTGACATGACGCTTATGATTATGTTCTCTCGGTGGAGCCCGCATGTCTCTCTCGCTCGGCCCTCCCCTCCCCCCTCCCCCCCACGCACGGACACGCTCACATGGTGTCTCCCCCACAATAATAAAGGCGCAAGCGCACACTTCTGGTGCAGTTACGACGCACACCTATGTATTTGTGTTCTTATGCGCCCATCAATGAGCGTGAGCACATCTTTTGCTGGATCACTCTGCCCTCGAACGCCCTCAAGCCACACAGAGCTGAGGCATGACGGTGTGTAGCTGATGCCAGCTCCAGTTCCTTGCTGGGGGAGCCGGAGATAGCGACACAGAGAGACACGTGTTTTGCTCGACTATTGGTTTCGTGTCGCCCAAGTACGGCGAGACGCGTGTTTGCCACTACTGCGCCACAGAGCAGAAACAACCTCAGGTGTGTGGGTGCGATCGGCGTGGAAGGGAGCCGAAGTCCTGTCAAGACCTGCTCTCCTTCTATGCATCCGCCTCATCCTGATGCTGCGTCCTCACGAGATGACTGATGCTTCACCACTCTTTCAGCCACGCTTCTTCTCCGTGTACCGCCTTCGTTTCTACACAATGATATCCAACGACATATTTCCAGTCTTCTTTCTAACATTACCGTGGATGGCAATACGTTTGTGTGATACACTCTGACGCGGGCACGGAGTACTATAATACTTTACAAGGAGGTTTTTTCTTGACTCTTCAGGTTGCTGTACAGCTGGCTCTCCGTGTTCTGCTCTCGCCCCACTTGCTGTTTAGCGAGTGTGAGCGTTTTTACGTTAGCTCCGCTGACGTTATTCGCTGCTGCTATCCGTAGCTGTTGCATCTCTGTGGTGCCGATCCTTTGAGACGGCCAGGAAGACACCAAAAGGGAAACGGGAAGAACAAAACCTATACTAAAGGACGTCGGCATCGTGCACAAAAAGAAAAATGGATGAGGCGTACTCTCCAGAGAACATGGAGTACGAGTACGAGGATGAGGAACTGGTGAGCTGGATTACGTGGTTCTGCGACCTGAAGGGCAACGAGTTCTTCTGCATGGTCGACCGCGAGTTCATCACAGATGATTTCAATTTAACTGGATTGGCTCCAATAGTGCCATTTTATCACTATGCATTAGAACTGATCCTCGACGTGGAGTCGATGGAGAGTGACGGCCTCACTGAGCAGCAGAAGCGTCTCGTCGAGAGCTCCGCGGAGATTCTCTACGGCCTTATTCATGCCCGCTTTATTACCACTGGCCGAGGTCTAAAGCTGATGGAGGAAAAATATATGCAGGGTGAGTTTGGTAGTTGTCCTCGAGTGTTCTGCGAGGGCCATGCGCTGCTTCCGGTCGGTCAGAGTGACGTGGTGCGCGAGAGCTCGGTGAAGCTATTTTGTCCACGCTGCGAGGATATTTACCACCCGCGCTCTGTCCGGCACCGTAGCCTCGACGGCGCCTTCTGGGGCACAAGCTTTCCTCATCTGCTGCTTATGCAGCTGCGCGAGCGCGGCGTGTCCATTCCTCCGCCAAGCCAACAGTACGTGCCGAAGGTGTACGGCTTCCGCGTTCGAAAGCCAGGCACATCCCTCATCACCAGTGGCGCGGGCGAAGGCGAGGCCGGCGTCGCCTCCGCAGGTACCGGGGATGTATCACGGAATGCCGAGGTGGAACCTCACCCGCAAGAAGAAGAGGGCGCCATCCCAAGGTTGAAGGCTTTGGATCGGAGGGTATCCGCAGAATCCCCAAGCTCTAGCTCAAAAGGAAAGCCAGAGTAGACGCACACTCCGCGTAAAAAAAAAATGATGGTAAGGAAGCTACGCACATACACACACACACGCACGAAGCTACGGGGTGGGCGAGGATCAAGGTATCTGTACCGGTGGGTTTTCCGTTGCTCATGTTGGCGTATGCAGAGGGCCAAAACGTATCTCTCTTCCTCAACCTCCTGATCCTTCTCCAATAGAGGTTTCGAGGCACGGGAGGAAAGGTCAGCTTCTGCGTTGCAAATGCGCAATTGCTTGTGCCTTGCGCTTGTTTTGTCTCCGACTCTTAGCCCGGATTGTCGATGCTGACATCCCTGTGCTTTGCGTAGCGGCAGACTCTCTGTCTCTCTCCACCGTATCCCAGGCGTGTGGAATCCATTACCTTTCACCTGAGCCGAGGCGAGGGTGGGTGACATTGCTTGTATGTGCGTGCTTGTGCGCTTGGCAGCTCGATGCCAGGCACACGCGTACAGCGAAGGGCCCTTGGCAGACCTATGAATTCCACTGAATCTCCTGGTGGTTGATCTGATCTCGTCTCTTGGTCCTTTGTTTACCGTTGTTTGTTTTGGATGACCTGTTTCGTGGCGAGGTGTAGTGAGCGCCCGGTGTCTGTGCGGGGGTCGCCAGCGCTGGCTTCTTCTTTTGTTGTTTCCCGTCTTTTGATTGTATCTCCGGTCGATCTTGCGGGAAGAAACCGAATGAACATCAACCGCTACTTCACGGAAACATCCTGAATTTGATCTCTGTGCCGCCCTCAAATGCCGAGTGACAGCTAATAGTCTTGAGATGCCTATGCACGTGTATATGGGTATGCATGTATGCCCTTTGTTCTTTTCGAGTATGAGAGTCGGTTCTGACAGTGGACTGTGATGTGTGTTCGTGTGGTCTTGGTCCCGGTGCTAGGAAGAGACTGTCTTTCTATCGGTGCCGATGTGCTCTTGTCGTTGCTCGGGATGCCTCTCGCGGTGACCGCGCAGCACCGTGGCTCCCGGTGAGCTAAGCCGTGCTATCTCTCCACGCGAGTTTAAGTGGCGACGCACGTCGGCGACTTCTGCGTGAAAGAAATGCCAAAAGAAAAAGCGGCGATACGCACCACATGAAACCTTGAGGCTGACTCACTAGTGAGTGTAGTTGCATCATTCAGCATTTAACTCTCGGCGCGTTATCTCGGACATCTCTGTGTGTGTGAGTGTGTCGCGCCTTGGAGAAGGAAGAAGCAACATCAACAGCACCACGAAAGGACTGCGTGAGTTTCGACAGTGATTGTAGGAAGCGCTATCCAACACTCTTGTAGTCCGCAGCTTCGCGCAGGAAATTCGAAGACGACAACATGAGAAACATACACAGATGTGGATGTCTCCTCTGGCAGTTTTTCAGCCTTGTGCTGGGCTTCACGACTCACTTACTTTTTGCCTCCTTTCTACTGTGCATGTCCCCAGGTGGGCTACCTGGATTCGGCAGCCCTTTGCCTCACACTCAGCCGCGCCTTCAGCGCGGACTTTGCGTCATTGTTGCGTTTCTTTGTTGAACAGTTGCAACCATCGAAGTGCCTCCCATCTACCCCATCTGCTGCAAAGTAGGAAGCTGATGGAGCCCCCCACGTCATCTGCAAGCGCCCCTGGTGGGAATGCTCCCTCATCCAGAGGGCGCAGCCGCGGCGGACGCGGCATGTTTCGAGGTAGTCGTGGCATCGGAGACCGCCGAGGTGGTTACGGTCGCGGGCTTTCGTCTTGTGGTCAGAACGCTTTTCGAGGCCGTGGCAGAGGTCGGAGCGATGCTCGGGGTCGGGGCGATACTCACGGACGACGCGGAGGCAACAATCCTCGTGAGGGTCGCAGCTTCGTGCCGAAAAAGCTCATGCGTCACCGCTCTCTCTCGGGGAAGCATGGCTCACACGCACCCCTTGGTGCGGAACCGGCGGCGAAGCGCGAGAAGAAGGAGAAAAAGCCCAACTCCAATTTTGCACTTTTGCGCTCCATGCTGGGTGACGCGGAAACAATCGCCGAGTACATCCGCGATTACCACTCAAGCGAAAAGTTCCGTGAAGTGAAGTCAGTCAATACTTTTCTGCAAGCCGTAAGCCAACGCCCCAAAGCAGTCTACGAGGAGCTCATGCTTCGGTACAAAGACGAGCTTTTTACGACACTGGAGCGCTTGTTTGCCGTGTACGCGCTCGGCAAAAATCCGATGATTCCGGCAGCGCATGAGTTTCTAATCCGCTGCGAGCAGGAGGGTGTGCGCAAATCGGCGTGGGGTGAAGGCGTTCGCACACTGCCCGTAAAGGTAGCAGTGGCAGATGGCACCATCCCCGCGGAAGGCGAGGGACCGTCTCCGAAGCCGGCTCCGCGGGCGGAACATCCGCTGGATGCAGAGGCGGTATCGCTGCTTTCACCGCGCGAGCTTCTCAAGAAGCTCGCTTCTCTTGACCCTGTTGGTCGCCTGCAGCGGCTGATTGAGATGTCCACAACTGTTGTAGACATTCAGGTGTGCGCTAAGAAACTGATAGCGTTGGTCTCCGACGTCCACAAGAATGGTGAGGAAGGCAGTGTGTTTTCCACGTCGTCCGCAGAGAAGTTCGACTATGCAACCAAGTGCCAGCTAATCAGTAAGCTCTTGTCCAAGGCGCGTCGACTTGTAGAGCCTACGTTCGCAGCGCCGCCAAGGGCGGCAACAAAAGGTGCCACAGGTAACGACGGCGAGAAACCGGTGGAAGAGGCAACTGAGGGAAAGGAGGAGCAGGTGTCTGATGGGGACGATGAGGAGGGCCTGCGGCAGAGAGAAGCCGACGCCGCTTCATCAAACCATTCCGATAACGCAGTGGAGCATGCAGCTGAAGTCCTCACTGAACGCCGCAGTCCTCTAACTGACGACGAGATCGAGGGCTTTCAGGCGACTGTCTCTGTAGCCTTTCATGCGTTGGAGACGGTACTGGATGAGCGCTTGCCGAGCGTTACGCAGCAGCCCCTTTCCAAGTTTTGCAAATTGCTAGAGTGGTGCAAGGAGAAAGGCCTGCTTGCCGCTACGGATGAGCGATTCGTGACGCTGCTAGAGCAGAAGGCGGAGAAGAGCCTCGCGGAGCAAGCGAATCAGATCGAGACCGTTATCAGCCTCAAGTCTCTCACAGCCGGTGACACCGCCGCACTACGGGAGGTAGCAGATCAGCTGTGGGAGGCCGGGGGAAAGAAGTGCTTTTCGCCATCAAGCGTGGATGTGCTTTCCGCCATTGCTGTCGCCGCATCTGTAGATGGCATCGATGCTGATGTGAAGCGAGTGGTGGCCGATCGTCTTGTGCAGACTCAGCATCACCTTGCGGACACGGTGGTGCTGCCGCGCCGAGCGCTGCGCTTTGTCAACGATGAGCGCAACAAAGTGAAGCAGGCCGCCATTGCCAAGCAGCTGCAGGCGGAGGCGAGCAAGCCCAAGGCGAATGGTATCGAGTAATAAGGAGAGGGATGCCGGTGATGCGGTGTGCCAGTGCATTGAGGCACGTTTGCCGACTCGTACACACACATAAACGCGCGCGTGTATAGAGAGGAGGGTGAAGTGGAGGAGGTAAGCGATGTCTGCGTTGAGTAGATACATTTTCACATGTGTGTTCTAACGACCGTCTATCGACCACACTGCCGGTCACCCTCTTCTGTTCTTCAGGTTTAACTCTAACAGACGTGTAAAAGCCGCTCAAATGTAAAAAAAAAACGTTAATGAACCCAAATTCATTGCTTCTAGTCCTTGCACCCCCCCCCCCCGAGCAGGGCCTGTGCTTGTACGAGGGTCTAACGAGACGAGGAGCCCACCTAACGCGAAGAAGAACAAGAGAAAGGAACGCATCTGTATAGGAGCTTTGGCTCCATTGTGGCAGGAGGTGATCATAGAGGGAATACGGAAAGGAGAGCGATGTTACCCTGGCACACGCGCAATGAAGAACCATGTCGCCACCGTCCCGCACCCACACACTCACGCGGATGTCTCATGGTGTTGTCCAATTTGATAGGAGCGGTGCCAGCGCTGCCCACTGTCGAACCAGACGACGGCCTGCTGCCTTCTCTCTCCTCCGTCTTGCACGCCTTTTCCGTTTGCCCCTTTTCACCTTCTTTTTGCTCCCCTTTATTATTATCATTATTTTCCTTCATGTCTTGGCCATGTTGCCTCACCCCAAATGGGCGCATGCCGCACACCACTGTCGTGCGTGAATTTCTGTGCTGGACAAACGACGCACCTTTATATTTTATGCTCTGTTTTATGCGCGTGTCTGGTGTAAGTTCGCTCTGTACGCGCGTGAAAAGAGGCGTGTTTGCAGACGCAACCCGCGTTCCAGTCCCATTTCAACCTCCGTTCTGCCTCTGTTCCTCTTCCCGTGTGTGCGTCTTCGGTGGAAGCCGACAACAAGTGCTGTTGTGGGTTGGATCATCACGACACAGCTGGTCACAAACGTTCCGTGCTCTTGTCTCCATCCCTTCTCTCTTGTTCTTACTTCATTCGTTTCTCTGTAAACGAATACTCACACGGAACTTCAAGCGAGGGAGATGAGCTTCAATCTCGAGAAACTGAATAGGGGCCTTACACGGCTCGTGAGTGTGCGCCAGTACCCTATAGCGAAGAAGCAATATGTGGCGAGGCAGACAAAGGGTCGCGTCTTCCGCGTGGGTGTGCTGCACAAAAAGGAACTGACAGAATCTGCGTTGCTGCGCAATCGACGCGGCTTTATCAACGCACAGCTCAACACCGTTGCCCATGCTCCCTCACTGTATCACTGGCTCTTTCATCGCTGCGGTATCCCGTTTGCGGAGACGCAGGCGCTGGTGAAGAGCGGCCGTTTGAAGGTGAATGATGTGGTCGTATCAAGTGCCAGCGACCTAGAGAGCCAGCTTAGTTGGGAGACGTTTCAGCAGCTAGACATCCAGGTATGCTCTTCTCTGCCAGCGCTGCAGTCGAGCTCGTCGACAGGCGCAGGCACACAGGAACCTGCACGCAATGCTCCAGGTACATGGGTGCCGGCGCTAAAGCGCGCATTGCATCGCACCTACACGTTCATCTACCTGAACCCTGGCGTGTCTGTTTCCTCGGAGGAGAGCGAGCCCCGTAGTTTTGTCCACCGTATGACCTCGATCATGGGTATGGATCCAAGTCCATTGCTCGGGCTCAATGTGCTTCGGCCCATAGGTTTCTTTGATGGCATGAAGGGCATTGGCATTGCAAGCAACGATGTCTCCATGGTGCGGTATTGGAACAACGAAAGCCTCGGTAACTTTGGCGTCTACGACGTACGTTTTCCTCGCGGGACCCCCCTTGAGGTGGTGCGCAATGCCGCGAAAGATGTCGAGGCGACGCTGAAGGCAACTGTGCAGGCTCAGCTCCCGACGGACGTCGGCGTGTCGTGCTCGTGCGTATGCTGCCCACCTCCTCCGTTATCACGTGACACCATCGCAAACCAGTTGTTCTCCGCGATGCCGTTGCTCGCAGAAGAGCGGCTGCTTGTCACTACCCCTCTGCTGCCATATCGAGTTGCACGCAAACTTCAACGCAACGGTGCCGTCATCTCTCTCGTACGGAACGGTCCTTTTGTTCTGCATTACTCGCTAGTGCGCGACAAGCTTCGGCCCTGCAACGCTACAGATCTGGCGCTTCTGTTCACGTTCGAGCGTCGCTTGAAGACGAACCGCATGGTACTGAGCCTGCGCGAGTTCGACGCTGGAAAAACGTAACGGCACTGTCACAACGAAAGGCAGCGTGAGACTGTCAGTGCGGTGCTCCATCCATCAATGAGGGTTTGCAGAGAGGTCATGGACAGACACGCCACGTGTTGGGCATCCCGACGCAGACGCAGATGCCGTTCCGACGTCAGGCACGCCTGTCGACTGCCGTTTTCGTCTTTGCTCAGACACTTTCTACCCGATCGATTGCTGGGATATCTCCCACCCACGCCCACCACTCCTTTCTGTGGGATGCGATCTCTGTATATCGGTGTGCATGTATACAGAGAGGGCGATGGGGGCTTTGTTTGCAGGAAGCTGTTCTCACACCTTGTTAACGGACGTAAGGTTCCACCTCAGGAAAAGGAGAGATGAAGACGGCAAGAAGAAACAGGACAGTGCATCAACAGCGGAAAGAGCTCTGCAGGCTTCCAAAGGAGTCTGAAAGCTTTCAGCGGCAGGCTCTTGTAGGGTACGGGGGTCAGCCCAGTGAAGGGCATATGTGTGCATGGTTAGGAGGGAGATACACACACTACCGTGCCCTTCACGCAGTCGGCAATGATGCTGTAGGTCACATCCTGCGTTCTTCGGCCCAGGTTGTGTGCGTGAAACCGACGCGCAACCGCTGCCTCCGCCTGCCACCGCCCTCCCACCTTTAACTGTCTTTATCAGAGTGATACCTTCCACTTCCCGTCTCTCGTTCCCCTGCCTGCCCTCGCCTTTTCTTCTTGGCCGAATAATTATTTTGTGAGCTGTGTGGAAGAGTGGGCTTCTCTCACTCAGCTCTCAATCGACGAACGGAACGCTTTGCTCTTTGCGTCCTGCTTGCTTTTTTGAAGTGTTGCTTTCGCCAGTGCGTCTGTGTCTGTGTGTGTGTGTGTGCTGAGCACGTCGCTTCTCTTCTCCTCATCCGTACTCATCGACTGGCCTCGCTGATTTACTCTTTGTTCATCATCATTTGCATTGCAGGAAAATTCCCATGTCGTGGGCAACACTCGTGAAGAACATAAAGCCTGAGGAGGCGGCCAACTTCACGGCCAAGCCGAAAATTACTGTGTACGCTGTCGACCCCTCGCAGAGTGATGCGGAGAGGCAGCTGCAGAACCCACTACACGAGACGGCAGAGGTGAAACTCCCGTCGTTCTCGAAAGGTCTTCTCATCTTAGATGCCAACGCCATCATCAAAGGAATGGACAACTTTGTCTCGACCGCCGATGCGCTGGTGACGATACCGCAAGTGATTGCTGAAATCAAGGATCGTGCATCGCGCGAGCTGTTGGAGCGGCTACCACACAAAGTGACGGTGCTAGACCCCACCTCGGAGGCAATCGCTGCCGTGGTTGCCTGTGCCGAGCGTACTGGTGACTTTGGTGCCATGTCCCGCACCGACATCCGCCTCTGCGCCCTCGCGCTTGACTGTTGCAAGGTTGGCGGCTTTCTTGGAGAGCCGATCGAGCCGCGCCCGCCGCAAGTGAACCCAAGAAACGCCGACAAGGTTCAGGTAATGACGGAGGAGATGGGCGAAGACGCATTCGATGATGAGAGGGAGATGCCGGAGCCAGCACGCGCACAGGGCGCTTCGTCGGGTGCGCTGCCGGGGTTGGTTGGTTGGAGCGATGAGGTGGAGGGGATAGACGGCGAGGGCGGTGCAAGTGTCGCAGAGAAGGACGATGGTGAGGGGGAGTGGATCACACCGGAGAACATACAAGACGTACAAAACGGAACTTGCAACACCGGGCGTGCCTTCGAGGCTGGTATGGCCTGTGTGACGTCTGACTACGCCATGCAGAACACGCTCATGCATCTCGGCGTCCCAATTGTGGGCATGAATGGCCTCCACATTCGAGAGTTACGCCTTTGGATGCTGCGCTGCACAGCCTGCTTCACCCTGGTCGTCGATACAACCCGCCAGTTCTGCCCTGAATGCGGCTCCGGTGATACGCTGCGGCGCGTTAACTACGTGGTGAATAACCAGGGAGAGAAAAAGCTATATATCAATTTTCGAAAGCGCATCAGCACGCGTGGCACCATCTACAACCTGCCGAGGCCGCGTGGCGGTACGCGGGGTACGAACCGCAACCTTGTGCTACGTGAGGATCAGTTAGCGCACGTGATTCGAGGCACAGCGAGTAGCAAGATAAAGGCGCAGCAAGTGATGCATAACGACGACAGCGGCCTCGCCGCCTTCGGAGAAGCACCGAAGCTGAAGAAGAAGAACTTGGCCGACCCGCGTGTGTACTCATCCTATCACAAGTACAACGTCAACGAGAAGAAAAAGGTGCGCGCAGCTCACCGGAAGTAAGCGGAAGACGTGGCGACAATGCCTACAGAAACGGCGCTCCGTTCCTGACGATTCCAGAAGGCTCTCTCCCTCCACCACCGACAGCGTCTTGCAGAAAAAAAAAACGGAAGCCAAAGGTAAGATGCGCTTGGACGCAGTCACACGTGAAGTAGGTCTAGGACATACTCCAAGAATTATTTTTCGATTAAGCGATGCTGGCCGCTCTCACTCAGCACATGTTCCAAGGGAGGAAGCAAGGGTCATGGCGCGGCAGTGCCTGTTAGGGGGTGAAGGGGCGCCGTTGTCTATGGCGTTTCCTAAGGCCTTCCCTACACTGCCCGTGCGGCACTTCGCATCAGAAGACCACACATCGTTCTCCCGAGACATCGCTGAGAATTAATACGTGATAAAGAAAAAAAACGACCCCCCTACACACAAAGCGTCTAACGCGCCATGACGTTAGAGGAGCAGCGGACACCTGCCCGCTGAACTGAGCGGAAGTGCATAAGCCTTCGTCTACTATGATCAGCGCTCGTTTTGTGTTTGTATCGTGTAGAGCTGTGCTGCTCTTCAGATTGGCGTAGGTGCTTCCGCACCTTTCCCAAAGCGTTATCTGTACGGGTACACCTCTCTTGCTCTGTTTCAGCGCACACATGCTCCTCCCTCGCACACACCCAAACAAACGAGTTCGGTGGCTTTCTTGAGGCGAGGCTGCGTTCTGATGTGCCCTGTCTCGCTCTTTATCTGCGTTTCTATTTCTCTCTTGTGAACGCCGGCATTTTACTGCTCTCTCTCTCGTCTGCGATTTGGACTTCACAGTTTCCTCGATATCTGCACGAGCAACCGTCGGCTACGATCGGCGGACGCTCTTTTTTTTTGCCTTTCTTTCACCGTTTACCCTCTTGTGGCAAGCGGTGGTCCTGCTCCAGTGGTTTGGCTTCCTTTCGCACCGCTCCTTTCCCTGCTGCGGCACACACTGACTCTGGAAGCGCGCATGGACGACAATGACAAACGGGGGCATACACGAAGCGAATCAGGCATCCGCATCTACTTCAATCACAGAAGCACACGCACACGCACAGATCTGCTGACCAAACGGTAGGCACCACCTTGCACGTTAACGCCGTGTGTTTGACAGTCCGGCAGTATTGCATACGGGCTTAGTGCGGGCCACAGGAGGTCAACTCTACCGGGAGAAGGAGTCTGATCAAAGAATCTCACTAGCGTGCTGCGGCTTCTGCTGCACATTCGCTCCTCTCGCTTCTCAGAGCGGTATGCGAAGCCCTGCACTCTCCTCGCTTTACTTCTCTCACCAAGTATACACATACACTGACACAAGAGCATGGGTACGCGACTGCGTTTTACGGCGGGCCGCGTCTGCACCGCTATTATTGGCGTGCACGTCGCTATGACCTCATCCCTTTTTCTCTGCTCAGCTTTTCTTCACGACCGCGCGTTTGAGCAGCACTGGGACTATAGTAAACCCACCCTGCGAAGGCGGGCCCATTACTTTAATTTTTGGAGAGCCGCCTTCTACTCCCCTGTGCTGTCAAGCGAAGAGCGCGAGTGCCTCGACGTGTGGTTGAGCATTCTAGGGGTGCATTCGCCAAAGCTTGGCACACTTGAGCTCTCTCCGAAGGCTATCCTGCAGGACTCAATGGCGATGCTGCAGGGCATTAGCGAACTTCGAGATGGAGTCTACCTTCTCGAGAAGTTGCCGATCCGCGTAGAGCCGTATTTGCAGGAGATTCGTCGCGAGATACAGGAAGACGTTGTCTTCTTGCACGGGAACACTCGCACCGATATTTACCTCACGGTTCCCTTCACGAGCTATTCTATTCCGCTCTTTGTCTTTCCGGCCTCCTTTACGTTGCAACTCGAGCGTACTGGCGCGAAGGGTCACTTGCACATCACCACAGTGGAGCATCGCTGGTTCAGCGGTTTGATCTGCTCTCACCAGACAAACTCCGTGGCATCTCCCTGGGGGGATGTGGGAGACTTGTGTCGCCGATACAACGGCTTTCTGTGGTCGCTAATGGTGACCAAGAAGATCTCGCTTGACGAGCGACGTCGCGCACTTTCGACGAGGGTTTCCGAGATCGAGGCTGATTTGAAGGAGCAGCAGGAGAGGCAGATCAGCATGTAGGGTGCGGGACAGAGCGCACACAAACATGCACGCACAAAGGACCTGCGAAGGGGGGCAGAGTATGGGCAGGCGGTGGGTATCGGAATGGAGCGAAAAAGATGCGTTTATCGTGGCAGGTGATCCCTGTACTTTGTATTGTGCCCATCACTGCCAGTGTCTGGGGGCAAGAAAGCCCCTGCGTAGATAAGGGCGAACTCACAGTACCAGAGTGCCGTCTCGAACTGTCGTTTGCAGATGTAGCGCACACCCACCTTACAGAGTTGACGGAGTGTGTGACTAAGTCGTGTGTCTCACAGCCAGACATCCGTGCACTTGCTGGCGCGTCTGCTGCTGTCGCAAGTGCCTGTGCGTTTGGGATTGTCTTTTCCCTCTTTCCTGTTTCAGTGGGACTCTTAGTCGGTGACACGGATTCTCTTTTTCTCTCTCATTGCCACGCAAGTTTGCGTCCCCCCGCTCCGCCCCCCCCCCCCTCCCCACTCGCAGCACACGAGGGCGTGGAGGAGCCACTTCTTTCACTTCCCCCCGGTGGCTGCTAGTGTGGCGGGCTGGACCCACTCAAGGATCCGAATTGGACCACGCCACCCTTCACCTCCATAGACTTCGCTATCGCGGTTGCCCTCTCCATCTTCACTGCACCATTCCTGGAATAGAGGAAGGGCTTTCGCGTACGTTTTTTGTTGGTGGTTCATCTAAATTAGTTGTTTCTGTGTTTTTGCCTGTGTCTTCCTCTGTATCACACGTGGGTACCGCCTCTCTGTGGCTCCTTCCGTCTTCACATACACATTGTTGCCTTTCAACTCCTCTCACCCCCTTTTTTTTTTGTGTGTGTGTGTGGGGGGTAAACCTCAGCTTCGCTGTCGTGCTCACTTTTTATGTTCTCTCTCCCCCTGCCTGTCACTTTCCTGTGTACGGCACACTATGGATATGGGACTTACAGCGGAGGAGCTACACTGCCCAACAAGAAAGAAGTGACTGTAACACACGAGACCGATGAAGCCTTTCTTGCCCGTATTACGGGTGCCTGCGTGCTCGTGCTCGAATACTTTTGTGTATCTGGTGGCACACTCCACCAATGGAGTGCTGTGAAAAGAACTAGAGATCTGAAACCTGCATGGTAGCTGCGCCTCGTTTTTGCCTTACAGAGTCATGTTGGCGGCTCTAAGAGTTTTGGCAAACGAGGGAAGTGAGGTGAGATCAGCCTCTGTCCGGGGTGGCATGATTGCACCATCGACGTCCTCCTTTCACGTACGCTCTATGTGTTTCCCGTCTCTTCGAAGGGGATGCCACACTTGCATGCATTCGATGACATGTTTTTCCGGACCTCCTCGCACTGTCAGTCGTGCTTGCCTACCCTTTTCTCCAACTTTACCGATCTCTTTGAATTCGCTCGAGTGTACCGACACTGTCAACTGAGCATTTCTTGTGGAGCATGTACATCCGTGCGTGTCTGGAGAGGTCGCACTGACAGGATACTGCTCGAGTAGCTCGAGTATTTCTGCCGTGTTGTCATCACTCATCCCGCACAAACTCCATACACGTTCTCTAGGCTCTCTCCCCCTTTTTTAGGGCCCGTTCGGCCTTTCTTGTGGTGGCCTGTCCTCATTTTCCCCTAGCCTCTGTATAGTAGTACGGCTCGAGCTGAACTGTCAAGCCCCTCCCCCATCCCCCCCGTCTTCCCCTCCCTCCATTTTCCACCTCCCACATAGCCCCTCGCAGTTGCCGTTTTCCCTCTAGATCTATATCGAAAAAGTTGAAGGTAAATAAAACGTGTGAGAAGGAGTAGAGTGCCCGTGTCTCTCTCACACTCATACACAAGAATCGGCGACGACTGTATAGTACACCGTAGTATTCTTCTTTTGTTCTCGTGAATCGTTTTCTTTTTTTCGCGTCTGTAGGTGTGTGCGTATACATGTAGATGTGTGTTTCCCGCTGCTTCTCGCACATCGTCGTTGGTTTCAGTTCTCGTAGCAACGCATCTTGAGGGCCTGAGCCACTGGCCAGGAAAACGAGACGAAGATCAGCGCGCCTGTTTCTCTGTCAGTCTGTGTGTGTGTGTGTGTGTGTGTGTACGTGTGTCTGTGGCTGTGCTGCTGTTTTGTGCTTTGCTTGTCGTTACTGCTTTTTTTTTCTCCTTCTCTACGCTTTTCTCACCGTCATGCTGCGTCGAACTTTCCGTAGATTGATGCCGAGCGACGCTATCGGCAGCGTGCACCCGGATGTGTTGTGGGGGTATCAGCAGGGCCAGTATGCGGGACCTGGCTGGGCCAACTTAATCAAAACGCTCCCGCTTGAGACGCTCGCGATGCAAGGTGGTAGCACCATGGCGAACCTGAACGATCGTGCCGGCACCTTTGTCGACCCCGAGGACCCGCGCCATCCTCTTGCTCTCATGCAGTTTGGTATCATGGGAAAGATGGACGGCACTTTCCATCAGTTGGCCTACGGTGACTTTGGCCGCATATCGAAGGGGTCGCGGCTGATGCAGGTGCTTTACGAGAACTACCTCGAACCCTTTTCCATGAATCGTGTGTGTGCACAGCTCTACTTTTATCAGAAGGTGCCGAACAACTATCACGCTTCCGTCGATGCGACAGCCGAGTACGTGGGGCAGACGGCGTCTCTCGTCGGGCAGGTAGTTATCGGCCTCGGTGCCTGCATCATGGAGGGTGTGACCATTCGGGCGGACACGAACTGTGTCTACATTGCGGAAGGAGTGCAGATCTTGGAGAACACGTGCATCATGAGCGATGCGCCGACCGATCTGCTGGCGTACCAGCGTCATGAGCTGCTTAACCCGTACCAGCAATGGGATGGTATGGATGGTGTCACGCGCATCATGCCCAACACAATTGTCGAGTCCAACTGCTACCTTGATAGCTGTTCCATTGGCTCCTTCAACCGCATTGGCCACAATACAAAGATCATGAAGGGCGTGACAACGGGCATCATGGTGCACATCATGCCTGGTAGTGTGGTGACTGCGGATACAAAGATCGGCGACGGCGAGCTCTGGGGCGGTGCACCTGCTCGAAAGATTGGCGAGGTGAGCAAGTTTGAGTACAAACGGCCGTACTATGCATCGTTGCTACATCGCGAGAGTGTCGCTGAATCGTATCGAAACATGTCCCGATACGGTGACCAGTTCGTGCATTTCAGAAACGCGATGGGCCAGCTGGAGACGCTCATGATTCAGTATGAGGACCACGTCACACCAGGCATTAAGGCCAAGGTGCGCGACTTTGAGGAAGGCCGGGAGCCGTTTCATCACACCATTACTCGCATTGCGCAAGGGTGGTCACCGGCAAACCGCCCGGATGACAAGAACTTTGCCATGGCCCCTCCTGCGCCGGGCGTAAAGCTGTTCGCGGAGCACAACACCGACTCGTCGCCAAGCGAGTGGAACGGGTCGTACGCTAACATCACAAACATCTTCAACGATTTCCGCTGGTAGATGATGCACACACCGAAAAAGGGAAGGAAAAAGAAGAGCCAAATGGAGTACAGAGAAGAAAAGCTTCTTTGGGCGCTAACACGAGCTCTCGAGCTTCATCGTCTGATCAGACTCGCTCTTGGGAGGGGAGACTCAACTTGTATGTTTTCCTCACTGATTCCGTGCACGGGTACTTTTCAGCTGTCGACTCATCAGCTTGTTGCCGAAACGTACGTTCTTTTTTTGTGTGTGTGTGTGTGTTTTAGGGATTTGTTATTGCGCTTTGTTAGCCCCTGCCCTCCCCCCTTCACGCCCTGCATGCTCCTCTGCCCCCTTTCCCAGCGTTCATGCTCTCTATTCTTTTTTTTTTTTGCTTGTATGCGGGTACATGCGTAGATGTATCAATGGGAGCCCTTCACTCGCTTGCTCACCGGTCCCCATCGCCTTGATATCCTGAAGCATATGCGTGCCTGTCCTCTTGCTAGCTAACACTACACTGTGGCTACGTTGAAGTCATCACATCTGCCATAGTTTCCACTTTCGTTGATCTCTCTTTTGCACAGCTCTTGTGCTTCTCTGTTGCTCGAGGGGAACACTTTGGTGTGTCGCTGAACTCGCTCACTCCTCCCCGGTGCCTCTGCAGCTGTTCACTGACACCTCTCTTGTCCTTTTCGTCGCCGCTGCCCTTTCTGCGTGCTTGACCGGTGTGTGCGCCTTTGCCGGGGGCGGGGGGCGGATCACATCTTCCTTGTCAGGGTGAGGGCAACACATGTGCGCACAGAAAAAATAATAAGAGCGATGGGAGAACGGGAGGAGAGAGACAGGAAAAAGGAGACAAGGATACGTGTGCGCGCACGTTGCAAGTAAGGAAAAGAATCGAACGTGACAAGAACCCAAGGAAATAAAGAGGGAGAGCGCAAACATGGTACGTCTAGGATGCACACACCCTCACCTCCTGCGTCACGTTTCTGCTTACGACTCGTGGTCAGCGCGGCTTGCGTAGCCTCATCATACGCTCTTACACTCAGCTGTGGGCCGTGAAAGCAACACCAGTCGCACAGAGTACTACGTGAAAGCTTGTGGACCGTCCCCGTGCTCCTTGGACTGTCTGCTCTTATATCGCTCTCCATCCACCCTGTTTCGACTCAGTGATAGCGAATATGCCGCACGTTAGAGTCTGTACTTCTTCATCTCCGCATCCCGTGCATCACTTAAACCGCTCTCACTCTTCCCACGCCATTCTCCGTACTTCTTTTCGATTGTCGGATTTTTGTTTTCGTGGCTTTCCGCCTCTGCGTGCCCCCTGCGCTACTCCTCCTCTCCCCCGATTTTCTCCGCGGGCACCACCACCGCAAGGTGGTGTGACGCCTCCCCTCCTTGTACGTCTGCCTTTGCGCTGTCCAGCCGTGAGCAGTCGTGTACGGATATAGAGGGAGCCCTAGGCATCTCGAACGGAGTGGTGGCCGTCAAACCCATCTTTGACCGTTGTCTGCCGATGACTGCTACGATCATCAGAGAACGAGATTGCACTCAAGAGGACTAGGCTTTAGGCACGGCATACTCCCGCATACATAGATAGAAGCTTCTCTGGCTTGCTTGATCTCGCCGCACGCCTGATACAGGAGGGGCTACTCCAGCGACTAGTAGAGTCATAGAATCGCACCAAGCGCACACGCGCCATTCTGAGTTTCCCATTTCGTGCTCCTTGTTGAGTCTTCCCAACCGTTTACAGATCTTCGTGTTTGCGTGTGTGCGGGAGGGACGCTGACGCCACAGCCTCCTTAGTTTGTACGCGCAGCTTTCCACCGGTTAGACCTACAAACATGTCGGCACTGAACGATAGTCGTACAACCAGCAGACGCGTACTCCCAAGCGGAAAGTCGAATGCGCAGTGGCTGCAATTGATACCTCCTTCGCTGTGTGTCGATGACGTGGGTACTAGCAGTGCCGGTGGTGGCATCAGCGACATGGAGAGAGCCTGTGAGCATCCCCACAGTATACATAGTGAAGAGGAGGGTGATGCAGAGGCTGACTCCTTTCCTGAGCAATGCCTGCGTCTTATTCAGCGAGATGTGCATCGTCATGAACTTCAGATTGCTTCCCTCCTCAGTGAAAAACACGAACACTGTGAGAACTTGGCCAATGTTTACGAGGAGTTGGAAAAGGTGCTTCGCAAGATTCAGCTTGCCCCACTGTCGGACCTGAAAGGGTATACCTCATCTTCCCCCGCTTCGACGTTTTGTGCACCGAGTAGTGATGAGGACAGCTATACGGCGTCTAGTACCGTTTGTGCGCTGGCGTCTTCGCTACAGGAACGTTTTCACCAGGTGCTTCAACGCCATCAAGATCGTGTTTACGACGTTCTCGTTGACTACCGTCAGGAGGTAGACAAGAATGAGTCTGAGACTGGCCGTCGCCTGTGCGTTTTAGAGGAGGCGATTGCGCAGATTCAGTCGGATGTGCGCCAACTACAACACACAACTAGCATCCAGGCGGAGGAGCTGCGACAATTTCAGCAGCACATGCGTCAACGCATAGAGGCGGTGGCCGCGCAGCAAGAGGTGCAGCGCGCTGCCCTCGAGGCGATTGGTGAAGCGCGAGAAACATTGGAAACAAATCTGCTAAGCAAGATTCAAGATGACCTTAATCGACTGAGGGCGGATACGAAAACTGCCCGAACGCAGCAAATACGACGCGAAAACGATTTCGAAGAGCAGATTCGGACGCTGCTTTCATCTCAGCAGAGAACGGAGGAGGTTCTCGAAGGACATCGTGCGTCTATACTGCAGCTGCAAAACAAGGATTCGCTTGAGGGCGCGTTTCATGAGGTGAAGGACTGGCTGGGCGACCTCGAAAAGCGCATGGTCAGTCGTGGCGAGCTACTGCAGTGGACGGAGTCCTTGCGGAGTGAAATCCATCAGATGCGGCGGGTCACGGGTGGAGGGCTCGTGTACACGACGGAATCGAACTCTCCTGCCCAAGATAGCTTGCAGACAGAAGGTTTCGCGCGTGCGCATGCGGTATAAAGCTCCGCGGATGCGTGAGGAGAACGGTACTGTGGTATGCAGCAGGTCTGCGCACTGCCATGCCACCGTCATCTCGTTTTTCCCATCCTGTACATTCTTGTGTTGCCAGGTCCTGCTGTGGTCTGATTCAAGGTGTGCGAGTGGCGTTGTGGGTGCCCTGCAGTTAACACGACGGCATGCTTCATCGAAAAATATGAAGGCATGGTAGGCCTAAGTGTTGATTGTGCAATGTGTGCAGTCATCGCAGATGGACCAGACGTCGTTGGACGACGCGTTGCAGGGGGAGAGCACTCCGTACCTTTTTCTGTGATCTGTTATGGTCTTTGTGTCCATACACCATTTGATCGTAATTGACAACAGCTACCGCATGGGTCTATCTTCTACGCGGGCGTGCATGTGTGTCTGTGCCGCTGTTTGGCGTGAGTGCGATGGCCATTCTGCGAATAGAATGAATCATGGCGTCACTTTCTCATCTTATTCTCTCGTTCCTTTTTTTGCTGTTGTTGTGATTGTTGCGTCTTTTCCGCTCTTCGGGCTCCCCACGATTTCTACATTTCTGCATCCCTACGCTGATCTTCAAGTTCACGGCGCCCACTTACTGCACAGGAGTTGCACAAGGGAGGTGCATTGTCCTGGCACTCACTGAGGGAGCTCAGACTTCGCTTCAAGTCTTTCTCAGACCTCTAATCGTGCACTTTCTGCGTCCGCAACCCACCATCCCCCTCTCAAACGCCCAGGAGGAGGAGGAAAAAAATTGTTGTGGGTTCCTTCTTTTCTTAGACTCTCGCCCACCCTTTCTTCCTGGCTTTGGTGAATGGTACAGAGGGGGGGCCCTACATTACATGTCGTCCTAGGTATCTCACACAGATTACGTCACGCTTTCAGAAAACCATGTCGAGCTCAATCAAGCCTACGGAGTCCGTCCCGGACACTCTCTTCAAGGCCTTGGAGAGGGACTTTGAGGAGGTCATGTGCGCGCTGGAGGGCGAGGAGTCTCTGGGGCACTTTCGTCTCGAGTACGATAAGCTGTTCCGTGCACTCAAGAAGACCCGCAACTCTGAAAACGACATTGCTGCACAATGCCAGCAGCTGACGCAGGAGCTGCTTTCCAACGCGGCGAAGATGCAGGCCGCAGTGAAGCTCGCGCAGGGAGACCACAGCACCATCGAGGCGCTTAAAAAGGAGATCGAGAAGGCGTGGCGCACCGTGGATGTGGCAAACGAGAAGGATCAGCGCGCGCAAGAAATGGTGAAGACGCTCAAGCAGGAAATTCAGTCCCTGCAGAGCATGATCCATGATGGTACTTCACTCTCTACTGACCACACGTCGACGCTGGAGGAGCTCAAGATCAGCAACCAGCGCCTCCTCACAGAGAGTGAGGATATGACGAAGCAGATAGACACGTACACGAAGGAGGTGGTGGAGAGGACCTCGACTGTGGGGACATTGAGGACGTCGACAGAGGAGGCTGTACAGGAGCGCAAACTGTTGGCAAACCGCCTGGAGCTGGTGCGGCAGGAGTATAACCGCGAGCGCAATGCGCGCGAGCGGGCTGAGTATCAGTGCTGTGAGCTTCTGTTGACGCTAAAGACGCGTGAAAAGGCATTGCAGGAGCGACAAGAGCGCTACAACTTGATTCAATCACATGTAGATAAGCACAAGACGGAGATGGAAGCGCAGCAACACCGACGGCAGGCTCTACAGCAGCAGCTTGAGACTGCTGAGAAGCAGCTCTACCACACAAAGCAGTCGTTAAACGACAGCGTCGACACCACAGTAGATCTCAATGAGCGACTGCACGCGATGGAGAAGCAGATTGCGGCAACGGGCAAGACAATCCTCGAGACCCGTGACGAGTGCGCACGAGTGAATCGCGTCGAAGAGCGTGACTTTCTAGAGTTTGACCGCCTCAGACAACAAATTGACAACATTCGAAAGGACGAGGAGAGAATCGCTTATGAGGAGGAAACGGTTCGAAAGCGCATTTCTGCGGTGAAGCAGGAAAAGCGCAGCCTGCAGGAGGCGCTGAAGCTCCTCGAACGGGAATGTAATGCCCTGGAGAAGAAAGGGGCCAGGGAAGAGTCGGTGCAGGCTGCCAAGCAAGCGCTCATTCAGAACGAACTCACTCAGCAAGCGGAGCTAGAGGCTTGCATCGCGCAAGAAACCGAAATCGGGCGCCGTCTCCGAGACACACTACAGCGTTTGGAGAAAGAGCGCGAGAACTGTGTGAACGAGGTGTCGCAGATGAGCGGGCAAAGCAAAAGCGCTGCGGAGGAGCTCAAGATGGCAATGTTTCAAGTTGAAGAGGTACAGCGGAAGCTTGACGAGAGCGAGCGGCGCCTGACGCAGCAGCAGGCAAAGTACGAGCACATGCGGGCAGAGCGAAACCAGCTATCCAAACGTCTCGTCGATGCTCAGGATGAAATTGTCGAGTATCGCCAGCGGGTGAAGGTGGTGGATCATCAGGTACACCAGTTCAAAGAGGAGCTGGCGCTGAAGGCGCGCAAGTGTCAGAGCGACAAGTCGCAGTACAAGCTTAGCAAGGAACGCCTCATGAAGGCACGTCAGTTTGTAAACGACAGCACGGCTAATTTCGACGCGACGAAGGAAGAGGGGAAGCGTGTGGGGAAGGACATCAAGCAGCTGTTGAAGGTGGTCGAGGAATGCGACAAGAACCTCTCTGCGCAGCAGGAGGAATTTAAGAAGATGACCAACGAACGGGACACCCTAGCCGCTCAGCTCACTCGCCGCAACGAGGAGCTTGGCCTGCTGTACCAGCAGCTGCAACTGATACAGGACACTATCAGCGCAGGTGAGGCTGCGTATCGAGACCGACTTGACGACCTGCGCCTCCTCCACCTGAAGCTACGGGAGATTCAGCATCAATCGACGCTGGCGCACGTGCGCGGGGGTGAAGTGTCCACCGCAAAGGATCGGTTGCGGGCCAAGCAGAAAGAGGTGCTGCTGGAGCAGGCCAAGGTAGCTGCCCTCGCCGAGGAGCTCGAGAATCCGCAGAACGAATCTCGCTGGCGACGCGTTGGCGGAGCCTATCCGTCGATGGCGGAGATGGAGTCAAAGATGAAGATTCTGCAGCGCAACCTCCTCACCAAATCGGAGGAGTGCATGAAGCAGGAAATGGCACTGGAGGAGAAACAGCGGCTCATGATGGAGCTGCATGCCATGGCTGCGCGTCAGCCGGGCCCGGAGGTAGCGCAGCAACTAAACGCCTATCAGAAAGACTTGCAAAAGAAGAATGCGCAAATGAAGCAGAAGGCATCAGAACTCAACATGACTGCCACGCACACAGCTGAGCTGCGCTACGAAGTCGCCCGGCTGCGTCGTGAACTCGACGAAATGCGGCAGAAGTACTACGAGGTGAAAGTGAAGAACGAAGCCTTCATGGCAGGCGATCTTGTTTCTGCTTCCTAGTCCGTTGGTGTGAGCAAGACATCGATGAGCTCTACTTGTCAGTCATCAAAGACGCCCCTACGAGACGGGCTATGCGTTGCGCGTAAAGGTGGATGACCTCTCTCCAATTTCCTGTAGTTGATCCAATATCTGCGCTTGCTGTTACCCGTGCGGGTTGTGTGCGCTGCTTTGGAGCCCGCCGCTGTGCAGATGCAGACGTGTGCGCCTCCAATTATTATTATTATTATTTTTTTTCACCGTTGATGTTCTGGCACGTGCCCTCACCTCTGCTTGCCTCATCTATGTACAATACAAACAGTGACGCTGCCGATGCTTTTTTATTGTGGGGCGTGTGACCCACCCGCCCTTTTTTTTCCCCTTGTTGGCTGTCTGACGCATACGACCGTGTTCGTCTGCCTGCAGTGAAGGACGACGATGTGTACCATACACATGCCGAAATGTGGTTAAAATTAAATACAGAAAACGGGCGCATGGCCAAGGTGCCCTGCCTGCTTCTACGCTTCCCTAACAGGAATACGCATCTCAGATGCACCAAACACCCGGCCCGTTCTTCCGTGATCATACCACATCTTCTGCAAAGCTGAATGGCTGCTGTCTTGTCTGAAGAACTGACGGGGTGCTTCGTCTCGCTCTTGCTCTTGCATTTTCTCTTCTCGCGTTCGTGAAGCCACGGACGGTGGTCCTCTATTGGCAATGTGTCGTTTCTCTGCACTGCACACCTTCCGCTTCTCCCTTCTCACGTTCTCTCATGCCGAACTTTTCCCGCCGTGCTTTCCCGTGCACGGTGGGTGGTGCACACACGACTCACAAACACACGTACACACACGTTCTCTGCTGTCCATTCTCGTCCGCTAGTTTTCATCCCCCTTTTTTCGTTAGTCGATACCCTTCACTTCCTCTACCCCTCACCCGTCACGATGACCTCTGTGGAGTCTGGCTCGAAGGTTCTCCGGATGAAGGAGAGCGACGCGCAGAAGCTTCTGGCGATGCGCTGCCACATTGGCACGCGGAACCAGAGCAGCGCGATGAAGAAGTACATCTACGGCCGCACGGCGGAGGGCAGCCACATCATCGACATGCACATGCTGTGGGAGAAGCTGATCCTCGCTGCTCGCGTGATCGCTGCTGTGGAGAACCCGAAGGACGTGTGCGTGTGCTCGTCACGCCTGTACGGCACGCGCGCCATCTACAAGTTCTCGCAGCATGTGGGCACGAGCTTCCACGGCGGCCGCTTCATCCCTGGTACGTTCACGAACCAGATCCAGAAGAAGTTCGTGCAGCCGCGCGTGCTTGTGGTGACGGACCCGCGCACGGACCACCAGGCCATCCGCGAGGCGTCACTGGTGAACATCCCTGTGATTGCGCTGTGCGACACGGACGCGCCGCTGGAGTACGTGGACATTGCGATCCCGTGCAACAACCGCGGCATCAAGTCGATCGGCATGATGTACTGGCTGCTTGCGCGCGAGGTGCTGCGTCTGCGCGGCACGATTGTGCGCTCTGTGCCATGGGAGGAGAAGGTGGACCTGTTCTTCTACCGCGACCCGAACGAGGCTGCGGAGGAGAAGGCCGCTGCTGCCGCTGCGGCACCCGCCGCGGAGGCGGAGGAGGGCTTCGGGTGGGTCGAGCGCAACGACGACAACGCGTGGGAGGCGTAAGACTGTCTACCCTGTATCAGAAAATTCAGGGCATGCTCTGGTCTTTTCTTTTCGGCACATCCACTGCAGCAGGCGCGATGGACTTTTATTTGCTCTCGTCATTGCTCGATCTACCGGAGATGGAGGAGAGGCATGTGGAGGGTTTGCTCGTCTACTTGAGCTGCCTCATGCGCTTGGTAACGGAACAGTTTCAGTGGCAGGGCCAGTAGAGGCCAACCTTATTTGGCACTCTCTCTCACATTTTCTTCCGTATTCTTCGCTAATCGACGCTCTCTGACCCACCGTCTGTTGGTTTGGCGTGGTATCGATTGTGTTGACTGAGCAAGTGAATGGGCGCTAGCTGTGTGTGGTGGGCTGAGGATCGTCTTCGCTGCGTTCGAATATGTCGCCCTCGCTCCCCCATCCCAGGAGGGGAAGACACATGCGTTAATTTCTTCATTTTCGGTTCTGCCATCTTTTCTGTGATTTGAATGCAAAACGAAAAAAAAAAGTGAAGAGTGGAAGTGTGTTGTGGAGCTTGTCTGGGTGTCGACGGCTACACTCTCATCCCAGACGTTCATGGAGGCGAACGTAACGGGGTGTAGCGCAGGTGACAGAAAGCGATGGGTCATTCACCACTCCGTGGCCAGTGAAGTCCTCGATGAGTGAGCGGGGGGGGTGCGCGGAGGCGGTCTTCCCACTCGTCTCTGGCTAGTTCGCATCACTTCGGAGTAGGTATGTGCTGCACTTCGGGTACGCGCTCCTCCCCGGGAAGGGTCCGGTGAGCTCATGATCTGATTTTTCAAATAGGTGTCTGCACATAGACGGTGCTGCGTATTCATGTTTTCTCATACTTTGAGATGTCGTTAGTTTTCCTGTCATGCCTTTCACTTCACTCCCTCTTCTTCTGCGATACGCTTTCTGTTGCTGCTGTCTCCTCCATGTCCACCCCGTCCGCGCTTTCGATTTTCCCTGGCGTAGTTATGGAATCGGAAAAAGCGCAAAATAAAAATAGAAGCACTCGACGTGTGCATCTCTTACAATTTGAACAGTCGTGCGGTTTGCACGGACGTCGTCGTGATTACTCTCTGTGACGTGCACACGCACCGGAGGCCGCGTAAGGGGTTTCTCTCTCGGCTCCTCATCAAGTCACATAGAGTGCGTCTGATTACTGCGTTCTACTTTTGCTGCACATTGTGGCGTCTGGTCGTGCCGCCGGTCGACTCTCTTCACGCGAGGGCGCAATCTCCTGCTGCATTGTCTGGGTATCATCTTTTATTATTATTATTTTTGTTTGGGTAGGGTTGTATGCACCGCTGGTTCCTGGCACTACAACGGCGGTGCTGTGCCCTTGTTCGACTTTTGCCGGTGGCATCTCCATCACTTCTTCAATCTGATCGTAGCGGCTGCCGTCTGCTTTCTCTCTCTTCGTACACAACCTCCGTACAGTCCAATTGAATAGTCAGACGAACAACCGTCTCAGGGAGGGAGGTAACAAGGATCTTCACCGGGCGTACCGGAGAGCGGGTATGTTTCTCACGTACCACCGAGGGAACATTATAATTGTATTGACTCCTTCTGGCTATTCTCTCCTTTTTTTCTGTCTCGATTGTACGTTATCTTGTCCATCTGCGGCCGGAGCTCCGTGACGCTCTCTCTTCGCCTCGCCGTCGTACACTTCACACTCAGCGCTTATCTTTTTTTTTTTTCGATTCCTTTTCTATAGTGAAGAGCGGCCTTCTTCTCACCTGTGGGTGGATTGGGAGGGGACAAATCAGTTTTCACTTGAGTGATAATTCGGTGTACCCCGCCGATCGCCCAGTCGTGTAGTCCGCCGTCTCTTCCTTGATACATCTACCACGTCTGCTCTGGATTCTCTCCGTGTGTGTGTGTGTGCCTCTGTGTATGCTAGTGCTGATCCGGCTCTGCATGTATTTGTTTCTATGGTATTTTCGTGTGCGATGATCTGGGTGTTGTGGTACGTCTCTTTTTGGTTATGCTCTCCCGCTGCATCTCCTTCGAAGTGTCCTTGACAATTCTTTTTATTTTTCTTGTGTGTTTTTATTATTATTATTTCAGACTAGGGTGGGGTTCTTCCGTAATCAGCATGTCTTTGTGGAGAGGATCTGTGACCATCAATCGAACCCTTGTCACAATCGTCCTGCTCTTGACACTTCCACTGCTCTTGGATCTGACGCAGCTGCCGGACAGCGCCACAGCGCAGGAATACGTCTTCTCCCTCCTGTCCCCGTGCGATGAGGACCACCTCTGTAGCCTCTGTGGGGAGGTGCTGCAGATGGTAGACCTTGTGCAGCGTACACTAGTGAATCCATTTGAGGATGAGTTCACCCTTCCGATGGGGGACTGGGATCAATCTAGCTTTCACTTATATCAGCGATGTCTTAGGGAGCCGTTGCTGCGCGGCTGCGATACGCTGGTTCACAAAATTAAGATGCAGCGTGTGGAGTTTGCGAAGCTAATACTGGATCTCGTTTCTAGGAATACGCAGTTTCGGAATAAGTGGGATTCCTTAGCTGAGGAATATGTTACCGACAATGTCGTGCAGCTCACCACCTACATTTTCGATTCACAGGAGCACTTGTTTGGCGCGAGGCGTGATGCACACAAGGAGGACGGCGCTGCGCAGAATATTGTTTTCCATCCAGCTACACTGAGCCTCGGCTGTGATCCTGAGATCGAGAGTCTGCTGACCCGCGTGTGGTTCCTGCGGCGCGATGTCCTGCCTCTCCACCAGGAGTTCTGCTACCCGGTGTGTGAGGGTAAACTGACAGTCTTCGAGCGAGTACAACTGAAGGTGCTGCGTTTCTACGTGCGACACGCCATTAAGCCTCGTCTTCTTGTTCTGCGACAGAAGCATCGCGGTACGCTAGTGGTTGCGGAGCTTATGATGATTGGCTTTGCTTTCTGTGTGGAGCGAGTCATGCGTCCTGGACCGACGTCGAGCGGCATTGTGGCCCGCCGTATCAGGCGCCTGCAGAGAGGCACAGCATCCTCGACGTCCACTAGCAGCGGTTTGGTGAGTGGGGTCCATGGCGAAGAGAGTACAGCGGCAGCGAACAATAGCGGTGGAAGCGGTGGCGGTGGAAAAGGTCACTGTCGACCAGGGGGACGACGACGCTGGGTTGTGATGGTCTGAGTTGCAGAAGGACGATGTGATTTCTCGGGAGAGGGGTAACCGAGTTTGAGATAATGCCCGGCGCGAACAGCTCTTCTGAGAGACGGGGTCTCCTACCGTACAGCATGCGGGCATGTTTCTTTTTTTTTTCCCCAGAGAATAACGCTTTTATTCAACATAACCTTGTAGGTGGGAGGCGTCACTTTTTCACTTGATGCGCAGGAGTTAACACTTCCTTTTCTTCGGTTGCTCTCTGCTTGGCGGGTATGCATCGGTAGGCATTCGTGCAGCGCTCTAGCATTACCGGAGGTAATCGAGTCAGTGGTTAGTGTTATCGTGGTTGCGGCCGTTCTTCTTCTGCTAGATGACTGTAAATCAGTAACCCCAAAGCGTGAGAAAGGGTGCTACCTTGTCATACGTACATGAGTCGGGGGATTCTTATGGTAGGAAAGTCTCGCGTAGCAACCTGGTCTATTTCATTCCCACGCTACTGTCTCCCCTGCACTGTGCTGTCTCTCTCTCTCTTTCTCTCTCTACATTTGCCACCGCTTTCCCCCCCCCCGGCATACGTGGAGGTGTCATTCTCGCTGTGTTCCCGATGACAGTGGCATTTCCGTGTGGTCCAAGTGCCTGGAATCTGTTCCTTTTCATAGGTGGAGGCGTTCGCTACCGCTGAGAATCTCGAACCATCCTGTGGTGGTGCCAAGGTTCAGGTACCGAATGACGCAGAGGAGCGTCGAGCCACGTATGGTGGCTGCTATCCGGATACCCGGCTTTGTGGAGGACGTAGCGTAAGATCCACTCGCGACCGTGAAAATATTTTCCTGCAAACAATGTTCCAATGCATCAGCGTTACTCAAAGGTATCTCACACCCGACTCTCGCATTGCCTTCTCATCTGGCGAATCCCAACCACTCCAGTGCTATATATGAAGTGGGTGGCGACCTGCATAATGGGAAGTAACTGTAGAGCGTTCTGCAAGGTGGGTGGTGGGGTAAACTTTCAGGAAGGGGCTGTGCTCAGATAACCGGGTGACCGAATCGGTGTAGTACGCGTATGTATAGCGCTGCTTTGCACCACGTTGGTGGTCCGGTGACGGACTGGCTCTGTGCGAAGTTAAACTCATGTTTTATGACAGAGAAAATGGTCAGTTGGTGCAAAAAAAAAAGTCTATGTGTGCGTGTGCAGCACAGATGGACACAGCAGATGTAAGCAGAGGAGAACAGGCGCACCGTACCCCGTCTCACTGTTCCCTCATTTGTCTTTCGCCCTACTCCTCAGTGTGTCTTTGTTTTTTTTACATTGAAATGCAGCTCACTTCTGCTGTGTTTCGCGTCTGTTTCCATCTCCGGCCTTTTTTTTTTTCGTTTTCTCCTCTTATGCTTGTTGTACGCCTTTCAAATTCCGTAATTCCCGGGAACCGTGAACGTTGCCGTCGGTGGTCGTCCTCCTCCTCTTTTTTTTTCCTTTGTTCTTCACGTGACTTGGAGGCTCTCACTCCCCGTCTCTTGTGCTTCCGTGAAGATACTCATACAGTATGTGCGGAAGGTAGATGAGGGAGGAGGTGGGAGCCGCGTCCCTCGTCTTCTAAATGGCACGTGTCCTGGGGTAGAGAGAAAAAAAAAAACGATGAAAAGGGGAGTAGGTCTGCAAATCATTCGGCCAGCTTGGAAAAGGTGTCGGAGAGAGAAGAAATGGTGCTAAGGACAGTGACCCCCTCGGAAGCGAAGATGCGCAGAACGGAAAGGCGGCTGGTACTGCCTCATTGCCATGATGTGGGGGGGGGATCCCCACAGTGGCCGAAAGGCCCTCTGTGTTGAAGGATGACGATGCATCGACTCTTCATCCCGGGAAGTGAAGCTGAGATGAGAAAAAAAAACTTCTTGACCACCAACTGGTGCACTCTGCACGGCGTATCTCACTCTCTGCGTGGCCTTCCCCCTTCTACCCGCTCATCTCCTTTGATGATGAAACTCGCCTATGGGCCAGCGGCTCAAGTCACTCTTCTAGCGGAACAGGCGCACCTGCGTCGTCTCAGAGGCACCCGTGTTTCTCATCACCGCCCATGACAATCAGAGCTAGAATCGTTGTACTCTTCACCCCTTTGTTCTCCTCTCTACAAACACGGAGGCGATTCTGCTCTTGCCCATTACGAGAGCGGTGCCATACGCGTGTGCATACACATTGTAAGAGGTGCCGAGTAATTCCGTTGAAGCCCTGCGTTGTACACCGTCTCAGACGTGTTGGTCGTCTCACTCGCGCCCCCTCCGCCCATCTTTTTATGCCGCCGTAGAAGAGACGCGTTGGAATCGCTGCAGATGCCATCTGCGTTCTCTGAGATTGGCTCGTGTTTGTATCTGTGCGGACATTGGCACCTGTGCACACTATAGAGACACACACAAAAAAAAGAGAGAGGAGAGAAACATATAGACGCATACGTAGAGATATGTACGTAGACGATCCCACCATTGTCGACATTCTTGCCTGAATATTCAGGCCGCTCCCGCACTCACATGTGGCGTAGCATCTGTGCATCTTCTCCTAGCTCTGCTTTTATTACTGTTCCCTGCACGGTGACCTTCTTGGTTTTGGGACGATGTCCACTGTACACGTATTTGTAGGGCAATGTGGCAATCAAGTGGGCACGGCGTTTCTAGACACGATCGCATGCGAGGCGGAGGCAAGCGTCGATGAGAGCTATCAGATGCGCGTGTCGGCCCTGGACTTTCGGCCTGCGCTGCGAGTGCTGCCAATGCAGCGCCATCATCAGGCTTCAACAAGGGTGGGCTCAACAACAGGGCTGTCACGTGAGCGGACTGAGGAGGCGAGGCGCGTAGGGCGCCAGCAGTACTACTCTCTATCATGCTGCGCGCAGGAGAAGGAGCGTGCGGCTCTCGATGCTGCTTTACCCCAACCGCGGTGTGTGTTGGTGGACATGGAGCCCAAAGTGATTGCCGCCACCATGCACCGTGCACACAGGCAACTCGAGCAAGACGAATCGTCCCCTTTGTCCTATTGCTCTCCACCGCAGTCTGCGTCAGGGCGCCTGTATTCCCTGGCACCGCAGCAGTGTGTGACCCGCGGTGAAGGCAGCGCCAACAACTGGGCCTTCGGGTATCACGAGCAGGGACAAAGCCGCCGCGACGCCATTGCGGAATGTCTTCGGCGCGAGAGCGAGCAGCAAGGCACCGTCGTGTCGACCTTTCACGTGCTTCATAGCATCGCTGGTGGCACTGGCTCGGGTGTCAGCTGCCTCGTTGCAGAAGAGATCAAGACGATGTTTCCACGCTCCACGTTGCTGCATTCAGTTGTGTGGCCGTTCCGTTGTGGTGAGGTTGTGACGCAATGGTATAACATGGTCATGGCGGTCAGCACGCTTGGGGGTTTGGCAGACGGCGTATGCATTACCTACAATGACGCCGTCGCAGAGGAGCTGAAGGGAGCACGGGCGAATCGGGGCTTCAAAGACACCGGCGAAGTGTCCTTTCAGCTCATCAACCAACGCATCAGTGAGGTGCTCGCCCCCCTTCACCTACCGCAGCTGCTCTACACTGTCCCTTCTCCCCAGAAAGACCTGTCGAAAAACCGAATTCTTGGCACGGGTGGTGGAACTCGCCGAGGCATAGTAGGGGGAGACCCATCCGGCTGCGTCGCGGAAGGCACGGCACCGCAGCGGTACGCCACTGCCAGCGATGTCGTTGAGGCCCTTTCGCTGGACCCAATGATGAAGTTTTTCACAGGCTCACTGGCACCACAAATGGTCACTGACTCCACGACATGGGCTGGGGTACTTGGCGAAGCAGCTCGAGCCGCGCAGCACAGCTTCAATGCGAAGTTAACTGACGCCTCTGCATTTTACATGCAGCACCGAAGCTGCTTGTGGGCTATTCGCGGAGTGGCGGCGCATACTGACGGCATCCGTGAACTGCGTCACCTCATGGCTGACACCGCCTCATCGCCATTTCCGATGACGTCGCTCTTTGTGAGCCCTGCGGAGGAGTGGCGCGCCACACCAGCGTACGCACGGCCTGATCACAGTGTCGCCTTCTACGGTCCTACGCCCCTAGTGGGTGTATCGATGGCGGATGCTGCTGGCCGCGCCGAAGAGCTGCTCAACGTGGGCGCTTTTGTGCATCATTTTGAGCGGTACGGAGTATCAAAGGCGGAGCTGCGCGATGCGGTGGCTATTTTGTACGACACAGCCGCTGCCTACCATCTTGAATGAAGAATAGGAGAAAAAAAAACATTTTTGCGCTAGTGAATCGATACGGCGTGAAGACGAATAGGAGTGTGCAACAGACTCTCCGCCGTACTCCTCCCTGAAACTGGTTTGTTGGCGCTCTGCTGCCACCTCGGGCGAGAGCCGTTCGTGAGAGCTCACACGCTGCGCAAAGCAGCCAGGAAACAGACGCCTGCCGGTGGTGGCGCAAACGGGACGAAAAAAAAAACGAAGCAAAGAACACTATAGACTGTTACATGCATTTGCGCGCTGCCGACTTGGACTCCTCTGTAGACGCTATGCGAACTTCTGCAAGACATGGCGCACATCCCGTGCACAGGTAGCATCTGCTGTGTGCGCATCTAGGGCGGTATACGATTTTCACATCGCGTCTTGCCCACCTCTGCAGTTAACTAGCGCACTTCATACACGCCGGCGACATCGCGCGCGGTTTCATGCCTCTGTTGATATTGTCTACCACAGACCAACAATGCTTTCTTCTCGCTTTCTCTCCTCATTACCTCTACAGAGATATTAACTGACGAACGACTTTTGTGAGCTACAATCTGCTGATCTTTACGATTTTGTTCTGCTCGTGTGCGCCCGTGTTTGTGCATCTCTCCTTTCCCAGTGTTTGACTTTGGCACCCACTGCCGTTGGCCACCAGATATCTCTTTTCCATTGTTTTTTGGTGGCTGTTGTTGTTGCTCTCTCTCTCTATTGCTGCTTCGCTAGGCGTTCTGCTGACTCTCTACTTCTCCCCGTGAAGACCACTGGTCTGCCAACTGGACTTTGGAGCTCTTCCAACGTCGAAGGCGTGCATCGAGCAGGGACAATCAGCGTCGCAGGCAAATTGAGAAATTGGTGCAGCGTCATCATATCTTCAAGCGAAGTGGTACTCTAACGTCTCGTACTACTCCTGCAGTGCGGTTGCACAGATAAAGGCAAGGGGCATTGAGAAACGACTCCACGACAGGGTGAGAGGCAGCAGGAGCCACGTAGCAAAAAGCGAAAAGTAAACACGCTCTCCTATCACGAGTAGAGCAACTACGTCTTCTTCCAAAGACTCAACAAGTGCACGTCAACACACAGGAAAAAGAAAGCCAACAAAGAAGATCGACGAGGAGGCTCAAGATATCATCGCGAAGGCGCTCTATACCAACACACCCCGAGTCGGTGCCGCTCGTGCGCTGTTTCATTTTCTTTTTTTTCTTTTTCTTTCACGCGTTCGTTTGGTGTTCCCCGCGTGGCGGCGACCATTTTGTGTGCACCTCCCTCTCCTGCCCTCTCCCCTCCTCCTCCTCCCCCCTTTTTTTGTGTGTGTGTTCTCACCTCACTCGTCCTTCTATTCCGTTTCTCTTTCCCTGTACCGTGCTTGAAAGTGACCGCCTAACGCTCTCAGCTGTGTGTTTTTGCTTGTGTCACCACGGCACTATCCCGCCCCCTTGGAAAGACGCGTTTCCTTGTCCTCGTGCTTATGTCCTGTGGGCGACTTCTGTAGATTAAGCATTTTCTTTTTCTCTCTCACGTTTTCGTTTTCATCTTCTGCATTTGCCTTTGCTGCTCAGTCGCGGTGGGAATTCGGCATCAGGAACAACGGGAAACGTGTATCGATACCATGACGACCACTGTGCTCCCCAGCGCTCCTAGCCTCCCAGAAGGCCTGCCGTCCCTCCCAGCGCCCTGCTACCGTCATAACCCCTACGCCTTCACTCTTCTCCAGGAGAAAGACCGCGAGAGGGCCGCCGAGTCATTTGGCTATATTTACAGTGTCCTAGCAGATGAGGGCAGGACTTCGCCTCCTCCTCCACAGCAGCGAAAGAAAGCGAGGAAGGGCGTTTCTGGAAATAAAAGTGGCAGCAAATATGACTCCATATTCCTGGACCCCGACATGCAGCAACTAGATTGGTCGTTCTCCAAAAGCGGTGCCGCCGCCGATAGCAGCAACGACGATGGCGTGAGCGAGACAAGTAGCGACTCTGGTAGCCACTATACAAAGGAGCTTCTCGCGATGTACCCCTCCGGGTTTTCTATCACCAGCTCGCAGTTGCACGCTGGTATTTGCGGTGCGACTCCTGCGGGCACTTCGATTTCCGCCGCAGGAGCCTCTCTCATCCGCTACGCCTCGGTGAACTTCCGCTTCGGCTCCGCTTGGTTTGTGGCCCCGTTTCGAACGTTCACCGGTGACATGGTCGTGGTGCAGTACCCGGGCAACAACAGTTTGCACATGGGTCTTGTCAGTGCTATTACAACCGCCAAGCCCATCACCTTTTACACGGAGGACAACATGGATCCCAACTACCTCTCTCCCGAGGAGCTGCAAAGTGTACCTCGCCTTCTTCGCCACGCACGAGACTTCGACAAGGAGGCAAAGCTGGATCTCCGCAGACATGATTTGGGCTCGCTCGCGAGCGCTCGGAAGCTTGCCACAGAGCTTGGTGCCCCTGTCCAGTTCCTGGATGCAGAATGGCTACTGGACCTGAGTGCTGTGACCTTCCTCGTGAAGGTGTTTGGCAACACGGCCCTTGCAGATAAGCTGGTGGATGAGCTGGCGATGCAGGAGGGCGCCGAGGTCGTCTTCACGTACCCGGTCTCGTCATCGTCGATGTACTAATAGAACATTTCCGGCTAGAGAAGTACAGCGAACCCCGAGGGGCCGATGGAGCGATCTGCATGCGAGGATGAAACGCAAAGCACATCGACCATAAACAGACGACCGGGTGGGGCTGGGCGACGGCGTGTGAACTGAACACTGCCGTCGCTTCCCCAGCAGGTCGCGTACGATTTTCTGCGCTCGCGTGCGTGTGTGAACTACTTTGTCTGTATGCGTTTGTTTTTCCTTCGCGTGTCTTTCACAACGTTGTTCCAGGCTTGCCTCGTATGCACAGTTCGCTTTTTTTTTAGAATTCTATCGCGCGGGCAAGGAAGAGCTGCGTCACATGTGCTGACCACCCCTCTGACATGGCTGCGTGCACAATCCGTGTACACCACACGCGTTTTTTTTGTTGTTGTTGTCTGCCTCATTGTTCAGTCGGTCTCTCCTCCTGTGGATCCGTAACATGCCGACTGGTGGTTTGCTGGGGAGTCCTTGGTTGTTTGGTCAGCGTGCATGGGTAGATACAGGAGTGGGGATACATATATATATATATATATATAGATGTAATATGTATGTGTGTGTGTGCCTCAGCTGTGCTATCTTTTTCATGAAGGGTAGCGCTCTCCGGCACGCTCACTAACCTTGAGAGAAGTGGCAAGCGTGGGCAGCCATAAAACCTGTCGCCGTCTCCGTAATAGGCACGTTCTCTGCCATTTTGCACTTTTTTTCCAAGAGGGATGACTGTAGAAAACAGGAACTATGTGCAGTGGTGCTGGTTTATGGCGATGTGCTAGGCCATGCGCACGTAATAGATGTATATAAAGAAAAGCAGCAAGATCGCGTCTGTAGGGCTGACGTGCCGGGCTGGGCTTACTCTGCATTTCTGTGTTTCTAGGCTTCCCTCTCTTATCCACACTACCCGCCTCAGTGTCCGCTTCTCTTCTTGCCTTCTCTTGTGGTCCATCATTTCCTATACGTGTTGGATGCTTGCTGTGTGTGTGTGTGTTCCTGTATGGATTAAGTGGTTGGCCGACTCTCTAGCGAGAGGTTGAATGCATCGCTCCATAACGACGCCCCATCCTTGAAGGAGGCGAAGCGGGAAAGAGCATGGACGCCCTCATCAACTTACACACAGACTTTGGCATCTAGTAGGTTGTGAATGCACCAATCATGTATGCCTCTCCTGTATGTGTGGGGGTGAGGAAACAAGCTTTTTACGATTATGGTTGCTCTCTCGCTGCTTTTTTGCTCCCCCCTTCCACCATCTCCCTTCGCTCTCCGTTCCTCGTTCTTGGCGTCTTTGCTGTCGCGTTTCTCTGTCTTGTCGGTCTCCTCTTGTGTTCTGTGCGTTTGCGAGCGCAAAAAAACACCAAAGCGGCTGTGTGTGTTTTTTTTCTTGTGTGTGTGTTTCCTATAACCTATTTCTCCCTCTTTTACATGATTTGTTTTGTTTGATGTTGCTTGTTGTTGTGTTGTTGTTGTACGTGCACATGCAGACGCTCGCAAGGATCCACGTTCGACTCGTACGACTTTGTGTTTTATGCGATCCCTCGCTTTCCTTCAACCCTCTCAAAAGATGGAAGCACGCTCTCCTACCCCACACCACCTCCCTCTCTGCTAAGCATGCCCCCCTTCTTGTATTGTGATTGATTTGCTCACCACCTCTCCCTTTCACTATTTTCTTCTCTGTATATATATTTTTAATGTCTGTCGTTTTTAAAGTGCTCACAACGGGGATCGTCAACTCCCAGATATTGTACTGTTCATAAACCTGTAACACGTGGTATGAGCTACACAAGAACGTTGGAGAAGGACTCGGGCTGATTTCGGAGACTGCGATTGTGGATGTACGTGTGCTGCTTTGATGAGTGAACCACCGCTGATGACAATTGCTTCGTTGCGAAACGGAGAACGAGGTGTTTGAGTTTGCGTGCCTGTGCCCCATGTATGTGTGTGCCGCCTGCGCGTTATTTTATCGATGTCCTTTAATTGAACATACACGATGCTTCACCCTTCGCAGTTATCTCTCTTCCGCATCTCTCTGCTCACTTTTCTTCTGCGTTTTTCATTTTTTTTGTTGTTTTTCACTTTTTAGAATTCTTTCACTGTGTCTGCTCTCTAGCGGCTCTAACGCGCTTGTTGGGACGCTTTCAAAGTTTCTGACTTGCACGTTTTCTCCGTGGATTGTAAGAAAGTGAGAGCGGCGCCAACATGGGGAACAATAGTGAAGCAGCAGCGGCGGAGAGGGGTGTACTTCATCACCAACTTCCCCGAATACGGGAATTTGAAACCAGGGAAAATGAACGAAGGGATGGCAGTCGCATGCCTGTGTAGTGCACCCAAGTGATGCGAGGAGTAGTATTCAGCACAGTATCATGTAAAGTGTCCCGCGTGACGCACTACTGTTAGCATGAGCTAGTGAAAGATTACGCTCATGTCGCCTTCCCTCTTCAACACAGTGTTTACGTCTTCGTGTAAACGTTAGAGATTGACCACTGCTACTGTCAAAGTTTTTTTTTCCTTGCCCTCCCTTGTTCTCGAAGATCGCTCTGGTGATGTGGTCCCATCCGCGCTCTCTTCTGCCCAGTAGCCCTCCCGCTGTTTTCCGCTTGCTTTCTTCACCCCCTCATCTTTCTTCCTGCACATGTTATTATGCTTATCGATGAGGTCATCATGATGGATTTTTATGTGTGAGTTCTCTCATGTTTTCGCCTTTTGTTTTGCTCTTGGTTAGCGTTGGCACTACACGCGCTCTGCTGATCTCTTTTGGTTCGGTCAGCTTTTCGCGTGTGGAGCCACCCCTGTTCCTGCCGCTTTTTTGTTTTGTTTTCTCTGTATGTTTTTCCTCAATATGCTGCTTTGTTTCCGTTTCCTATTTCTCACCTCCCTCCCTATCTCACCATCCGAAATATTGATATCCTTAGACGGTAAATATATATCTACATATATAGATGGATGTATGCGTGCTTGCGTGCGTATGCATCTGCGTGTTGTCCCCTGTTTGTGCCCACGTGTGCTTCATCTTTCACCCTGTTTTCCCGCTCACGCATATGATCTTTTTATTTCCTTTGCGTTTCTTTTTTTTTTTTTGCTCCTCTCCCTCTCCTCTTTGCCTTCCGCTCTCTTTTTCTGACACACTGTGTGTGAATCTGTTTCTTGTCTTCGTTTCCCCCCCCCCTCCCTCCCTCCCTCCGACCCCTTTCTCCCTGTCTCCCTCGTCCTCTTTCTTTTTTTTCTTCCGTACATTGTGCTGCATTCCATATCTCCCCACACACCTGTTCTTTTCCCTCTTCCTCACACATCGCGTTGTCTTGGATATTCGCTCTGTTTGCGTTTTGTCCACACATCTTCCAGTTTCTGTAAATCACGAGCAGAGGTGCTGATACGCGCTACGTGTGCTGCAGCGGTCGTGCTCCGGAAGTGTGCGGATGCTTTCGTGGCGAGATGTGTGGCGTTCGTCCTCGACCAGCTGCGCACAGACAACTATCCATGCTTTGAATCCCTGTAGTGGCGGCTGGCCGGCGGCGGCAGGGTGGCGTTCAGAGGGTGTGCTGCCAACTTTTTTTTTTTCCTGGCGCTGTGGTGCCCTCACTCCCTCCAGAGCCCCCAGCCGGCCTGCTTTTCCGGTGAAGGTGGCCGATGCGGCGTCGTACCCGGTGTGCGACGCGAGACTCGCAGATTGCTGGATGCGCAATGTGCACCTTGATTGACGCCACGATTCTGTGTGCAACGGTGCGATGCCGCACCTGTCACTTGCGCGGCATGGGCTCTCCGCGCTGGGTGCCTGTACCTGCCCTCCTCCCCCCTGTGCGCCTTGAGGCAGACACGCTGTGAGCTCTCTGGGCGCCGGCACGTGTCCTATGTGTGTGCGTCCTCCGCTTACCACGCCCGCGTCTGTGAAGAGCGCACGAGCTCAGGAGAAGCTGAGTGTGATCCTGCTGCCGCAGAGCAACGGCATCGCCCCACCTTGGTCGACGCGCATTCGAATGAAGTCACGCAGGCCCCCTCCGAGTCCGTGTGATGACAGCCGCGCGGCACGTACGCTAGGAAGGGACGAGGAGACGCGAGAAGAAGAATCCGCACCACGCGTGGCTCGAGTCAGCGGCAGGGTCGCTGCCGTCGAGCGTGCGTATAGACGTGGTGCGAGCCACCTACACCTACGCACGGGAAAGAGCGGCAACGTGATGAGAGCAATAATATGTAGGAAAAGAAGGTGGGGCGCATGCAAAGTAGCATCAAAAGATAGGCAGAGATGCAACTCTGGTGCCCAGGAGAGAGACAGAGACGAAGGTATATCGTAAGGGCCGAAGTGGCGAATGGTTTACTGATACCAACCTGAACCATGCGCTGAATCTCGTTTCTCAGGCAAGAGACGAAAGGAAGCCGGACTCGTATGAAAGACGTTGCTCCTTGTATATTAGCGAGCGCCACTGATGGGTAGCGCTTCACTGAAAGCGTTGTCTTTCTCCTGTCTCGATTATGGCGGCCGATTTACGCGATGCTTCTCCAGCATCGCAGTAGGCAAGTGATGCCCCCTTTTTTGGTTATCTTTTTCTTTCATTATTGTTGGACCTGGCAGCGGTCGGTATATTCACTGTATGCAGGAAAATTGAGCACGCGAATGAGGGAGCACAAAACGTTCGCACACGTGTCTTGGTTAACGCACAAAGGAGCCCATTGGAAGCCTGGTCCCTCGAATGGGCCTAAACGGATGCCTACAAGAAGAGGAAGAGAGGAGAAAGGAAAGCTGTAATGTGTGTACCACTTACACCCGGATCCCCATCTATAAACGTGGAGGCACACGGTCTCTCTCTCTCTCACACACACACATACATTGACACAAACGCAGTGGTTCCCACCTCTGGCGTTTGGGCGAGAGGGTGGGGCGGAAGGATGTCTAAACAGGAGAGTTCTCGGTCTTTCGCGTGACTGTGAATTTTCCGAGGAAGGTAGCCGTTTTGTCGCGGATGTGAGTGTATCTGACGGCATTCTCTTCCCCACCCCTGCTTAAATGCATGCGTTGCCATCCTCATCTTCATTACAGGCCAGGAGCAGTGTGCTCTGAAGAAAAGGTGTGTCTTTGGCGAGGGAGGGGGTGGAGTCCGGAGAGACGCATGTGGGGTACAGCGAGAAAATTGATACAAGGCTGAGTAGTGTTTTTCGTTGTCTTCATTGGCTTTGTGAAACAGTATGGACATTTCCTACTCGCAAATGATCCTCGCGGCTTCATTCACCAGATTGTGAGCGGTATCGAAGCGGATGTGGTGCGCGTGGGCCTCTCGCCTCTCTTCCTCTGCGCGCAACCTTTGTGGAAGGCGCTGGTAGTTTGGAGGCGCCATTATTATTTATTTTCAGGTCTGTCGTTGTCCATGGCTTCGATGGTGTATGCCTTTTGCATGCCAGACACCAAACGTTTTTATCGCTCTCTGTGTCTCTCCTTGTGTGTACCTCTCTTTTTCTCGTTCGTTCTTCTAACTTCTTTCTCTTTCTTGTTGCTCTGTGGTCTGTTAAAAAGTAGAAGGACTTTGCGACACGTATGTAAGTCTCTACTTCGTAAGCATTCGCGTGCCTGTCGGCCAACGGAACTCCTTCCTTCTCTCTGTCTGCGTGTGTGGGTGTGTGGGTGTGACTGCATGCTTTCTGCGCACATGAGCGTATCTGTTCGTTCTGTTGCGGTGAAGTTTGCCAAGTATCTGACGGAACCCGGGACAGAGGAAGCGAAAGGAAAATGTGGGCATGGCGTGTGGCTGCTGCGCCATCGCGGACTTGGCTATTGCTCGGTGCTTGAATGCGTTTCCTCTATTTTTTTTATGTGTGTTTGTGCATGCCCTTTGCTGAGCAGAATGTAACGCGCGCGCGTTTGTTGCTTTTGTGGTGCCGCTGACTTGTCGGATGAGGCCGCACAAGAATTTCCCCTTTTTTCTTTCTTCGTGACGTGACTCTGGCTGTGCCCCTCTCTCGGTACGTCTTTACTTCTCGTTTTGTGGTGCTTGCGTGCGCTTGCGCTTCTGCACCTTCTACAAGATCTATATATCTATATATATGTGTGTGTGTGCCGTCGGTTCGTTTTCTTGCATTTTGTGATGAGGATTTGCGCCTTCTTTGCGCGGTGTTCAGCTTCGTACGTCTTGATACGATTCCGTATGTGGTTGTGTGTATGATTGTCGCATGTCAACTTCTCTCTTTTTTTTTTTCGTATGCGTCTTCCACACGTCAAAGGTGGCCAAAGAAAAGGGAACTCACCTCGACTCATTAAGTGGAAGGGGCACGACCAAAGACGGCCCGACAGACACGCATGCGCATAGATACCGAAGGAAGCACACCTAGATCTTTCCATGGCGTATTGGCGTATCGCAAAAGAAGCTGCAGAACCATCGAAGGAAGAAAATGAATACAAAAGAAAACAAATCTCAGCAGACAGCTCATCATGTATAGTGCAACCGTAATCGCAAGCGAGAGAATACAAAAATTTGATGTGCGGCCATCTTCACGTTCTGGTTTGTGTGTTTGGTTTCGTACGTGTCGTGTATTTGATGCGTTTTACTGCATTTTGGTGACGGGGTAGAGAGACGAAAAGGGACTCAACAAGACATATCTGCCGAGAGGAGGGGCTGCGTGACTACTATGCGGATACGAGGAAAGAAGCGCGATAGATTTTTGTGTCAGACGAAGCAATGACACATATATGCTTCCGCAGGGCCTCCTACCGACACGCTACCATTCCTCGTCTTCATTAGCTTTACACTGAGTTGTTTTCTCGTTCTGACTGTTCCAGCACCCGCGGACACCACAGCAGCACATCTTTTGCTTCCCTGCACGTCTACGTATGCGCACCTGTGAGCCGACGAATTTGCTCCTTGTCGCTGTCTCTCCGCCTCTCTGTGGGAGGTTTGCATGCAAGGGCATTTGGATCGTACGCTTGGGCGCGGCTCTTCTAAGTAGGTTTCCTGTCGATGTACTTTTCCATTATTTTCCTCTGTGCCGCACACTTTTGTTTGGCGTGTTTCCGTTTTAATTTTTGCGCGTATTATGTGTGTCGAGTGTGTAACACGAATCACGGCTTGGATTGATGTTTCTTATTTTGTAGTTTTCTTGCTCGGGCTGATCTTCCCTCATTTTTGCTTCTCTGGTTTCTTCTATTTTCTCTCTCCTCCCCTCACCTTTCATCTTCTCTCGCAATTGGATCCCTCTTCCTTCCTTCCCTCATTTTCTGTTTTTGTTGTGTCTCTGTCATGGTTGCCCCCACCCCCCACCCCCCGACAGGTCGCTCTTGAGAATCGTTTATGAGGCAACTCCCCTGCGGCAATGAGAGACTTCAACAACAACAACAACAAAAGAACGTAGCAACAGGAAACTGGAAAATACACCCACGAAGGAAAACCAAGCGACAGCAGAGAGCGGAAACGTTCGCACTTCGTAGGCGAAGCTAGGCGGTGCCACATACACACAGTCGCGTGGAAAGAGCACCATCCTGACGATCGAGGGCTGGGTCGCGGTAAGTGCTCCTGGCTCAACGTACCAGCTTAATCCCGACGCTGAAAGTGCCACGCAAGAAAAAGAACGAGGATCACGTACGGTAGCTTGATGGCCGAGAGTCTGTATGGAGGTGTGTGCCATGGAGGGTAGAAACAGGAGCAGATGCAACTCCATGCTTCCCGCTGCGAAACAAAAAAGGGGGGCTACCCTTTCGTTGTTGCCAGCCTGCCCTCCGCTGTCCCCACCCCCTCCTGCTTCTCCCCCTCCAGCTGCTCACTTGCTAGCTAAAGATGAACGGGCAACTCGATGATGTCTGTAGCTCTCCCATCTCACGCGCTGTGCGTCTCTTTCTCTCTCTCTGCATCCTTCGTGTATGTGCGTGCTACGAACCTCTCCCCTCCTCTCTGCACAAGCTCACAGCGAACAAGTCTGCTGTGACAAGGAGAGGGGCCGACTGCACTTCAAGTGTGCACCTCGCAGTGCGCCCACCGCCGTTTTAGCGCACTCTTTGTTCGTCCGTGCGTGTGTGTGTGTTTGTGCATCTAGCGGCACCTTTGTCACCGCTCGAGCCGTCCTCGCGTTCCTTCAATGCTATAGGGCTTTACATGTCTTCTCTGAAGCACGGTACCCCGCCTAGTCTCCCGTAGTTTTTTTTTTTTTTTCGCCATGTTCTCTCGTACTGTCTTCCGCTGCGCCCCTGTCGCTGAGGATATCGTAGCTGCATTCAAGGTGCTCGGTCTCACGTACAATCCACACGCACCGGCATCTAGTCGACCCGGAGTAGACGATGTGCGGCGGCAGTACCTAGAGATGGCACGGCTGCACCACCCGGATTTGGGCAGCGGCGATGATAATCGCATGAAAGTAATTAATACAGCCTATGAACTTATCCAGTCCAGCGGCATACTGCAAGGCGCCTACGACGCACCGACGGGTGCACGAGAAGGCGCGGCCGGGCCGCAAAGCGGCGAAGCCGCGACTTCGACTCGTTTTGCCCGCAAGGCTGGCACGCGTCGGCGCCGTATGCCTGACGACTTTGCAAGCGGCGACGATACTTCTTGGTCGATGAAGACGTCGCTGGATTGGCAAGCGATGATGAACAGTACTGAAACGCTCTCGGAGGCAGAAATCAAGAATCCTGCGAACCATCCGTTCAGTCACAGCAAGTTCTTCACCTTCGACGATGATCTCACCATCTACCGCATGATCCGTGGGGGTGCCACTGTGCGACAGGTGGCCAGGTCGATGGGCAAGCCAGCGACGTTTGTTGAGCGACGACTTCAGAACGCGCAGTTTAAGCTGCGAGTTCAGTACGTCCTTCGACAGGACAAGCGCAAGTCGGCGACGGCTTCGTCGAGTGGTGCGGGCGCTTCGATGTCTACACGGCAAGCCACCTCGACACCAATTACCGAGCCAACTACGCGTCGGGCGCTTCGCCGCTCTCCGTACGAGGATACGCATGCTGGCCGCACACCTGCCACTTTCACCACCCCCATGAGAAAGCGGGAGTGGGAAGCATCGTACCCAGAGTGGCAGGCACCGCGCTACCGTGATCAAATGACCCTGGAGGAGCAGGGAAGGCTCGACGGCCTCCTGCGCGAGATGCCTCGCCCCGCCCATGGTACCGGCGAACCAGTATTATCCCGGCACAGTGCTGCTTCCAAGATGGGTCGGTCCTATGCCAACTACAAGCGTTTGAGATCGAACTTGTGAGAAGGCTTGTGAATGCTGGTTCGTACCGCTCATGGCTCCTATTTCCGGTGCATGTGCGTGTGCGTGTCTCTGCGCGTGGTGGCACGTGACACCGGGGAGAAGAGATGTGAGAGACCACAAAGGCAGGCCATGATGCTTGCTGTTGTTTACATTTTACATAGGGCAAGCCGACAGACAAGAAAAAGAAAAAAGAGGCCGCGCTTTTTTTTGGGAAGCTTTGAGGTTTGAGCTGATGCATTCTCAGGTGCGTTGCGCGAGCGGGTTGCGGAAGACCTGGACATAATGCCAGCAGAGTCCAGTAAACCACTGTGTGGAAGAAAAAGGCGGGCGTGTATCTGACTCAATTCGCGATTTGGCACCTGCAGTCGATCAGTTCCCATCGTGGTTTGAGAGGAGAGAAGCTGCGAATATATGTACAGCATCTTTTCCTCATTTTTTTTTTTGCGGCATACTTCTTATATCATCACCCTGCGTCTGCATTTTTTCTCAGAGGATGGCTTTTCCGTTGGACCTGTACCTGCTGGTGTCTCCATTCCAACAACAATGCCCGAACGAATACACACACACACACACACCGTCATCACGCATCCACTACCGCTTGCACCCTCACTGATTTTTTCCTTTCATGCCTAGAAAGGTCGCTCCCTGAGTGAACTCGAAAAACTCCAGAGCGGACGGTGTGCTGCATCTCTTGAATGCACATCTCCTCTGATGCGGACGTGGTGGCTGCAGTGCCGGTGCTGAAGCCTCTTCTCATGCTTGCCAGCTTATCTCCTGTTTCGTGGAAGCATCTTTCTAGTCATGACGGGTACAGTGTGTCAGAGCTCCCTCCGACCCCGGCCGTGGGACTCCCTATGAAGTCCTACCGCACGCACTTTGTGGTGAACGCGGACCTCAACTCCTTTCATCGCGTGCTCAGCGACGAAGCTTCGGTTCGCCAGTTTGACCCTACGCTGAGGGATATGGAGATCATAGAGCGGCGCGCCCCCAACACACTGCTGTACACCTCGTACGTGTCCCCGTCTCCGTGGATTGTCGCACCACGTGACTTTTGTGTGTGGTCAGCAACCATCTTCACAACACTGGAGCAGCTGAAGCGCGTGTGCTCGGAAACAAAAGAAAGCGTTGCTGACTCATCCAACGTTTTTGTGGCAGTACAGAAATTCTTTTCCACATCCCAGCAATCTGGGGTGCCGCCGGATCCCACTCAGACGCTGTACCTACAGAACAGCGTGACGGCACTGGAGTCGGAGGCTGCTGCAGTTCCGTCAACGCAAAGCGGAAAGCCCTTTGTGCGCGGCGTTGTGTATTGTTTTGGCTACGTCGCTTTTGCAGACCCCTCCATTCAGGGTAAGTTGCGCGTTAGCCACTACTGCTGTGTTGACCCGAATGGCCAGATACCCAAATGGCTGGTCGCCACTGCGATGAAGGAGAATACAATGAAGCTGAAGAGGATGGCAGAGCTCGTCGAGGATGCCGCGGCAGCTGCGGTGCCAACAGCTGAGCCTACATCAGCTTGCCTCAATGCGTTGTCAGCTGAATCGCTGCCGGCAGAAGAAGCGCAAACACTTGATTCACCCCCGAGGGATAGTGCCGAGGAACCATCCAAGGATGCAAAAGACGAAAGTGTCTCAACTGCACTTTTAGCCGAACCTTCCTGCGCTGATGCTCCGTTACGTTTGGTACCCACAGTGGGGACCTCTTCTGACAGCGATGCATGCCCGTCACCGGATGAGAAGGCCAGTACAGTGTCTTTTAGTGCTGTGGAATCCGCTGATGTCTCGTCTTCACCGCAGCACATGCCGAGGGAAGAATGCAGCGCTTCACTGCCGCTAACGATGGCGAGAAACACTGTTGCCCATAATTTTTCTCTCACTTCCACGTCACCGCAACACCCCAACACAGAAGCAAGTGTCGATCCGAGGGTGGAGATTCTGAGCTTGCTTGCGCGCTCTAGTGGGTGGATTACACGCCGGGAAGTTGGGGAGATGCAGTACGCGGAACTGCGCGTTTTACCGGGGCCTCTTCGTTCGAAGGACCCGCTGTGCTTTGCCATGCGCGTAAGCACATCGGTCAGATGCACTTTGGACACATTCGCAGCAGTACTGCACAATCGGGCATTTTTGCCGGAAATCGACCCGGAGCTCGTGCGAGTGGTTGCCAGCATGACCCCGTCTAGCGCATCGAGCCGAACAGCCAGTCGGGAGCCGAGCACAGCACCTCACAGCTCCGCGCCCACTGCGGGCGAGCTGCGGCACTATCAGTTCGACGCCCATGGCTCATTTCGCTCCCCGTGGGACATGATCCTGCAGTGTACGGACTTCGAGCTGACACAATTGGACGGGGGACGGTACGGATTTCACACGCCTGGCGTGCCCGCGGCGACGCACGTGTGGCTGGGCGCAGACAGCGCGACTGACTGCTGTAGCCGTTTATACCCGAATGGGCATCATCAGCGCATGCAGGTGCGTGTGTTTGGTGTAGCGGCCGTTGCCATACCCCGCAGAGCCGAAAGCATCCGCGTCTCGCAGTATATGCTCTTTGATGCCCGTGCACCTCTTCTGCACAACGCTCTCAGCACTTGGCACATCTCGTCTCTGAAGAAGTGCCCGACGGAGAAGTTCCTCTCAGGAGTTTCGAAGTGGATGGAGAGCCGCATGGAGCGCCTTTGCCGTCTAAGCGAAGAGCAGCAGCGCCGACGCAACAGCATCGCCATGGTGGAGCTGGACAAGGGGCCACTGTTGCGCTTTCTGTACACAATTCACTGCGCTGAAGGGCGTCACGCGCTCCAGAGGCCTGAGGCGACATGGTATGGAGACGTCCTCGCACGGGCTATCCGGTGGACTGGCGAGGGAGGTTGCCGAACACTCCCGACGGAAACAGCTAGTGATGAGCCGCCGTTGCTGGTCCTCTCAACTCTGTTCCCGTGCTCTCTGGCGAAGCTTCGTGACTATATGCTATTCAACTTGCCTCGTCATCGCTACGCTCTCGAGAGTGGGGTCTACACATATGAAGAGTTGTCCTCGCCGCCAGATTTCACGACAGTGCGGGTCGAGTACGGCCCAGCAAGCGCATCCTTCCCTTGGGTGCGTCTAACGGTTCTGGAGGCGTTTGGTGAGCTCAACGAGGTGAATGGTGCCTGGCCGACGTTGGTGCTGAGCCGCACAGGGATTGAAGGAAATGTCGACGATGAATGTGAGGGGATGGACTCCAACAAGGATGACTCTCACCACCCGCGCGTTGGCGTCGACGAACGATTTGAGGACGGCCGTGTCTTCTGTTCTGGGTGGGTAGCCACAACGCTCCAGGACAGTGGCAACCAATCGTGCGCGAACAGCCCCTGGGCGGCACTCAGGAGCCCTCACAGCGGCCTTGTGCCAATATCTCCAGACCTGTGCACTGAAAAATCCACTTTAGACAACAAGGCTGAGGAGTGTGCCGTAAACGAGACGCAGCGGATTGTGGTGACGCAGTACCTGAGTGTCGGTCTCCCATCATCGCACCGACGCAATCTCGGCGCAGACGGGCTACCATGCGGGTGCATTGCAGAACAGGCATCGCTGCTGCAGCGCTTCCGTGACTCAGTGTGTATGTGGCGCGCTTCGATCACAGCTACGCCTTCGGAGTGACCGCCCGAAAGAGTTGTCGGTTTCGTTCTCCTGGATATATGGCGACAGGAGTCTGTGTATGTGTATTCGGTTGGAAGTGCTCATCGCTGTTCTGAAGATGTTTGCGTCTGGCCCTTCTCAGTTTCTTTGTTTTTGTCGGCGCTCGTCTCGACATGATGGACAAATCACCGGTGACTTGGAGGCACCTCCACAAACTTGCTTCTGCGGGCCAGGATGTCTTCCTCACGTCATGGATACACCGCTCGCCTTTTTGGTGATGTGTGGTTACCTTGCCTGCCCGCGTTATTTTCTGCCCTGACCACCTGTATTAGTCTGCGTGTAAGTAAGCGCGCGTGAATTTGCCGAATTGTGGGTGCTACTTGCTTTTCCCATTCAAAACACCGCAACCGGTCGCGTTGCGCTAGTACGTCTTCCTCGCTTGGTGGCCTCCTCTCTCAAATCGGTCGTGATGCCAAAAATGTCGCTTGCCAACACAAAATAAGCGTTTATTTTTGATAACACGACGTCTCAGCTTGCCACCTCCACTCGGTGCCCTCGCATTTCCCCTGGTAGTCGTCCACGCATTCTTCGCTCAAGCCCTCGAATGCTTTCCTTCCGCACATGCTGAAGCTGCCGATGCTTCCCTCGGACGGTTCGGCATACCACCACACCTTCTGTCGCTAACTCTCACACCCTGTCTTTCCCCATTCTGGGCTGAGCTCTGCGCTTTTTATTTCGTTATGCGGGATAGTACATCTGCTTGCTCCCGTAAAAGCTCTACTGGTAGCTTGCAATCCAAATCGTTGCAACCGTAAAGGTGTCGAAGGGATTTAAAGGTGGGACACGATATTTTTTTTTCGCGTGTGTGTCTGTTGGCCGGTCTTACTCTACCGGCGAGCAACATATCCAGGGTTCTGCTAATCTTCGGCAAGGGCGACGTAGTTGCGGCCCTCTCTTCGCCAACTTGCGCAAGGCGGCAGGGGAAGAGGCGCTCCGATGAATCTGCTTAATACCACGCACATGAGTCGTACTTCTCCCGTTTAGGTTTACTGAAGTCTCTGACAGCGTTTTTTTGTTTGGTTCACACACACACACACACACACACAGGGGAGAAAATGCGCCCCTTCCGACTACTGCAGCGGGGGAAACACGTTATCCCTCGCCTGCGCGCAGCAAACGCATTTGAAAGGCCGCAACAACAGCGCCGATCCGTTGTCACCAACGCCCCATCGTCCTATGCTGCATTTTCGAGTGTGCCAAGCGGGATCGGTGCGGAAATGAAGGCGAAGGGATTTCAACACTCCACCCCTAACTTCAACACCGCCGAGTTCACTGACTCAGTCGACTCCTCTGACTTGGCCAACGACATTGTGACAGAAAGCGCAGTTGGGGTCGACTTCACGCGCGACATTTACGGTCCGTGGCTGGTGATGACCGACGATTTGCAGGGTGAACTCTTTGTCGATCACGACGGTTTTGTGTACTATCGCCCAGCCAATGGGCTCGGCTACGGCATCGGCAAGCTGCAAGTACTCGACGCAGGGGCAACCGGCACTGCTTTCACGTGCCACCTGGAGAGTTACAGTTACCAGCCGACGAGCACAGTGGTTCCCCAGTATGGACTCACGTTTGACATTACCGGGATGGTGAAGTTGGTGACGACAAAGTCTTCTGACTATAGGACCTTCTCTTTGGTTGGGGTCTGGCGCCGGAGCAATCGTAACAAGGACGCCCCCGCGCTGCTTCCCTCGCAGCGGTCCCACAGCGGCGCTGCGATCGAGGGTGCCTCTGCCGTCCCTTCACCAGAAAGCCTCGGTAGCCCAGGCACCTGTGGCGGGCCAGGTGAAAAGGTGAGCGGGCAGTTCAATGCGGCAAAGCTCTCCCCGTGGGACCCCTCGGCCGCTGCGAAGCCATTTAAGCCAAATGCGGAGCTGCAAAGCGTTTTCGCGCAGGTTTTTCCAGAGCGTCTTCGCCTGGTATCGCACGTACAGCGTGCCGAGGCGCACCGGGAGTCGCAGGCGGCTCGTCATCTCGCCGGCACTGCCGATAAATCTTCTTTGATGCACATGGATCTGGAGCAGTACGCTACGGGCCACATTCCGGGCATCTACTATATTCCCGACTACATCTCGGTCGCCGAGGAGGCACAAATCTTGTCGCTCATTCAGGGGACACCAGAGGATCTGAAGTCGAAGTTAACCAAGCGCACTTGCCAGGAGTGGGGCTGCACCATGTGCGAGAGCTGCCAAAAGAGTTTCGTGAGCGATGCAAATATGCCGCCATGGGTGCAGGAGTTTATTGACATGCAGGTCTACGACGGTCTGTTTACTCCAACGACATTTCCCAACAGCGTGCGCATCCATGAATACCACCAGGGGGATGGCATTGGACCTCACTGCGACGGTCCCATCTACGTCCCAATGGTGACTGTGCTCTCGTTAGCCTCCTCGTGTGTCATGAGCTTCTACCCAAAGCAGCCGCTTTACGAGAACCACCCTATGGACCACTACAATGACACCTTCAAGTTTAGCGACGGTGACATCGGCAGACGCGTGCCGCTGCAAAGTGTGGTGATGGAGCCGCGGTCGCTGCTGATCTTCTCTGGGGAGGGTTACTACCACTATCCTCACGGCATCTCTGACAAAGCCGAAGAAGTGCTGACCCCGGAGATTTTTGGCGAGGTCGTGAACCGGCGCTTCCTGCGGGACCCGGATGTGCAGTCGATTCCGCGCACCTACCGGGCGAGCATCACAACACGAAACTTGATGATGCGCTGCAACCACGAGCCGGCACGTGCCGAGTACGCGATGAAGCGGGCATGGTATCTTTATAATCATCTGCCGATTCCAAACGAGCTGTTCACACCTGCGCCGCAGCTTTCAGAGAAGCAGCGGCCTGTGGGCGTATTCACGGGAAGTATCTCTGGAAGTCAAGACGCACGTGACAGGGGTGCTACCTCGTCGACTGAGAAGCGTGTCGAGAACTGTCTCCCCGCCTGCTCAACGCCGGGCATCTACACTGTTGATACAGAGTTGCGAGAGGTGATCTACGAGATGAGAGCTAGGCAGGAGGAACTCCGGAACAATGTGGAAGAGCTCAAGCAGCTTGTAGCGCTCTCGATCCCTGCGCAGACCACCTTTCAGACGGAGACAGCCACCATCTTAAACCACCTCTCGTCGTCGGTGCTCCAGCTGGAGAGCAAGGTGGAGGATCTGGTCGACGAGATGGGGAGCGCGAAGAAGAGCTCAACGGATACGTGACGAACATGGCGATGGGTGATCCTGCAGTGTGAGGTGCCCTCTGGGCACTGCCGCGCCATGTCTGGGGATTTTCTCCCACGACCGTTTCTTCGACGTCGTTGTTTTTCGTGATGTTTGCCGACGTGATTGCCTACGGGCAGGCAGCGCTAACGAAGGGAGCCAACACAGAATGTTCTCACAATCCGCGACCTTGCGAGGGTGTTATGGAGCAAATCGCATTCGACTAACTTGACTGTCACTCGAGGGCGCGCTGGGCGTACGGATATGAAGCATTACGTCTCCTCGTTGGGACTCTTTGCTGATCGTCCTTTTTTTTTTTTACGTTTCAACATCCCCTCACCCCCCAGACACACACACATATATATGCAGCATCTCGACTGTTTTCAATGTTTTCCTGGCAATCACTTCCTCGTCTTCCGGCTTGTCTTCGACATTCTTCTGTTTTCGCTTGTGATATCGTGGGCTCCATCTCACATACCTGTATACATGCGCACTGAGTCGACATCTCCCCCATGTGAACCGCTCGCATCGGCGCAAACCCCTCTCTTGCTCGCTCACTCGTACTTGCCCGCCTCCTCCTTCAACATTGCGGCGGGGAACTTAGAAGGGAAGCGAACGCGGGTAACCCCACGAATAGTGAGGGAGCGTGCTGAAAATGTCCACTAGTGAGGAGATCGACATGATCTTGAGTATCTTTAGCGACGAGTGCGAGCGCTACAAGGGCGCGCCCAACTCGGTCATTGTACATTTACCGTTTCACTTTCAGCTGCAAATAACGCTCCCATCACACGGGTACCCGGATGAGAGCTACCCGCAACTCTACCTGCTCTCAAGTCCGAACGCGCAGCTCACGAGTACCTTCTCTCAAGAAATGAACCGTCGCATGCGCGACGAGGTCCCACTGGGGATTCCAATGCTAGCACTTGTCATACCCTTGGCCCAGAGCTTAGCGGAGGAGTTGAAGGATTTGAAGGAAACGGCGGAGAAGGCGCGACAGGAGGAGGCGATGGACGAGATGCGCCAACTTCAAAGGATGGAAGACCATCGGAGGGAGACCGCTATCGATATATGGTCAGGAGAAGCGATAGTGGACCGTGGCTCGCGTTTTGTGGCGCACATGGCACGCGTGCACTCGATCGATGAGGTGCGGGAGGTCGTGAGGCATCTTCGCTCCATCAAAAATATTGCTTGCGCCGCGCATCCGACTATCTACGCGTATCGATTCACTGACACGAACGGCATCTTGCAGAAAGACAGCGATGATGATGGGGAAAGTGGCGCATCCATTAAAATGATGTTTCTACTGGATCATCTGCGGGTTGATGGCTACGTAGTGGTCGTAACGCGGTGGTGGGGAGGCATTCTTCTCGGGCCAGACCGCTTCAAGCACATCATGGAGGTGACGAAGAATATTCTCTTGACAATTCCAGAACGAGAAGAGGAGATGGCGGCGTCAGTGAAGAGGAAGTCTGTCAAGTGATGTGCATGTATCTGCCCCCGAAGAGGACGAGGGCGAGGAGGAAGAAGACGCCCGACGAAAAAATCGGTACGGGGAACCCCTCGAAGCACACAGGAGCCGGAGGAACTCTCTGATGCGTGCATGGATTTCAGGTCTCATCGCGTCTCTCCAACGTAGGGGTTGCAAAGGAAAACCGTACTTATATATATGTGTGCTTGTGTGCATACATATATTGTTGGTGCCCTCCACTCGCTGTTGCTCCTTGTTATCATTATCGCGTCATCTGGAGTACGACATTGACTCCTTCAGTTTCACATTTTCCTGCACGCAACTAGCGTAACATTACGGTCACGTTCCTCATTAAGCGAGGACTTGATTTCCGTGAAGATTTTTATGGAGGTGCCGTCTGCGTTTCATAGTCGTGGTAACGTAGCGATGGTATTGCTTCTCTTCTTTGCTGCTGCTTACGCCCCTGAACCCCGTTTTCCCATTCAAGCGCACGTCTTCGCACCCCCATCTGCATCTCTCTTACATCTGCTGTGCTCGTTTTACTGGGAAGGATCCATTTCCCGTCAACGAGGGCTGTGTATCTTCTTGGCTGCTGGATGTCCGACACATGCCTGCGGTCGCCGTTTTCGATCGTCAGCTGCCGGAGGCTCATTAGACTGGCGTGTGGGACAAAATCCAGCTGACAAGAGGGAGGCCGTGACATCTCGTGTCTATATTTTTTCGCTGTATTTGTAGCGTCACTACCGCTCCCAAATCATCATTTTCGCATCCCTATCCTTTCCTTGTCATCGTCTTCTGGCATGATGGCAGCGTGACATGAAGGCCGTAGCCATGTGCATCACGCAAGAACCCTCTTGAGAAACTGTACATGACTCTTATTGTCGCATACGTCCCCTACACAAGATGGAAAATATATATATATATATATCATCTGCAAGAAAAGGGGGCAAGAGTGACTTTCTCGGGTTGGTTGTTTCCTTGAACGAAGGCATTGTCGGCTGGCGCTTCTGCTCCGTGTTGAATGGCATGCTGCCGATTGTCACATGGGTGCTTCTGTGCAAGAGTTAGCAGAGCACGTTGGGGGTAGTCAACACCGTGGCTGACATCATCTCTGTCAACAGCACGCTATTTCTCTGTGGATTGGAACTTCAGAGCATGAATATGCTCACCATGCGGCGTTTTCCTGTCACCCCTCGTATTTATGAGGGGCAGGCTACTCACTGCTGTCCTCGTACGGAGTGCGAAGATCACTCGTGTGATGACCATAACGGTCATACTATTGTACGTGGTAAGAAAAAGGGAATACGCTGCGCTTCAATCCCCTTTCCCCATAGGGGGTCATTCTCGCGTGTGCATGGGCTGTGACGGGTAGGCCGGCGACCACCTGACCGAGGCGAGCCACCACTACAATAAAACAAAGCGTCCAGGTGGAATCGATGCCGCTCTGTTGATGTTGTTTCGACCTCGTGTCGTGGTGTACCTGTGGACTCACTTAGCTACGGTGGCTATCTCTCACGTGCGCGAGTACCTCTCGTTTTTCTCACAGAAATGATGCTTCTATGCCGTCACGGTAAACGGTGTCACAGGACGCGACAAATGAGACGGAAAATTAACGCATTGAAAGGATCAACCGCTTCGTTATTCACACCGTCGAATACGGCGGATCGTTTTCGAGCATGAGAAGCGCGGCACTCTTTCGATGCCTCGTGGGGAATGGGAGAGGAAGTGAAAGGGATCCAGATGGATGCACCCGGCCTCCTGTGGGTGACGCTGCTCTCCATTTTTGTTCCCATCCTAGCACCCTCTTTTCTTTTTGGTGCCCTGTGTTCTGCCATCCATCGATGTCGCGCGCCATCAATGCACTCCTCTCCTTACACCCTCCTACGCATGCAGAAGGCAAGCGCCTCATACGCTACACTCGCAACAACGCGCGAAGACACCCCCTTCCTACAGAACAAGAAATCGCTCTGAGGTTCTTACCCAGCCGACTCGTCAGGAGAAAGGTCTTGCGCTGGCTGCTTCTTCTTACCCTCACCCCTATCGAATCATTTTCTTGGAGCAAGTGACTGTCATCATGTCCAAGCCGCATCACCGCACACTGGAGTCGATCAAGTACACGCCAGGCTCTTTGCGCCTGCTGGATCAGCGCAAGCTGCCTCTCGAGACAGTATTTGACGATGTGGTCACCGTGGAAGATATTTGGTCGGCCATCAAGGAGATGCGTGTGCGTGGCGCTCCGGCGATCGCTGTCAGTGCAGCTCTCGGGATTGCCGTGTCAACACAGAGAAAGGTTTCCAGCGGCGAGCTAACGAGTGGGAGTGAGGTGCAGGCATTCTTGCTGAGAAGCTGTGACTTCGTTATGACTAGCAGGCCGACCGCTGTGAACCTCTTCAACTGCCTGCGCGACCTTAAGATGCAGGTGGATAAGCTTGATTCTACCAAGACGGCGGCTGAGGTGGCGCAAGCCTTCGTGGAACTGGCAGAGGCGGTGTACGCAGAGGACGTGGCCTTCAACGAGGGCATTATGCGGCATGGCGCAGCGCATATTTTAGCTGCTGCCAATCCCGAAGGACGGGACAAAGTGACCATCCTCACTATCTGTAACACAGGAGCCCTAGCAACGTCGCGCTACGGCACGGCGCTCGGTGTCGTGCGCCAACTATTCTACGATGGTAAACTCGAGAAGGTGTACGCGTGTGAGACTCGGCCGTGGAACCAAGGCGCTCGACTCACGGTGTACGAATGTGTGCAGGAAGGTATCCCGTGCACCCTCATCTGCGACAGCGCGGCCGCTTCACTCATGAAAAGTCGCAAGATCGACGCTGTCGTCGTTGGTGCTGACCGCATTTGCCAGAACGGCGACACGGCGAACAAGATCGGTACGTACAACTTAGCGGTGGTAGCCAAGTTTCATGGGGTGAAACTGTACGTAGCCGCTCCTACCACGACGCTCGACACGAAGACCGCTAGCGGCGGCCATGTCGAGATCGAGGAACGCGAACCGACAGAAATTACCATGAACATGGTGACAAAGCAGCGCGTTGTGGCGGATGGCCCACAGCTCTCTATATGGAACCCCGTTTTCGACATTACGCCGGGTGAACTAATTACCGGGGGCATCATCACAGAAAAGGGTGTGCAGGTACCCGCAGCGAGTGCCCCGTACTACGACGTAGCCTCCATCATTGCTCAGTGATGGAGAGGCATCACGATGTTGAAGGAGGATTACTTGACTTTCTGGAGGGCATCCGTGCGGATCTCGGCCGGAACAAGCGCCTTTTTCTACCTCTGCTCAACACGTCCATTGTCTGCACGGCAACGCAGGCTCACACCCCACTTGAGCGTCAATCGGCCCTCCCACAGGCCGTCCCCCCGTTTCGCGTCGTTTTCAAGCAGCGATAGCGACACGCACGCGACACCAACAAGTCAATCCGCTCTTTCCAGCACGCCCTCCCCCTTCCGCGAGCTCTGCCTACTCGTTACTCAGTACACCTCACAGTTGTCCCCATCGGAAAGCTCCGAGATTGGTGCGCCGACCCCTTTGGGGCAACTCAGGCTCTCCGCACGAGTAGTCATCGGAAGGACTGGGCTTGGGGTGTGTTTAAGGTAGATTGAGGCTTTGTTTCTCACCTGCAGAACACAGATACAATTACCACTACAGATGACCTCAACCCCACGTCATCCAGCGCCTGAAAGCCCACCTCAACAGCCATACATCGCTCTGAACGCCGGATGTCCAGTGCAGTGTACTCCATCCTCACCAGAACTGGTTCCCAGTAAGAAGGTAACAAGCCTTCTTGGCTTAACCCCACACAGAGGAGTGTCCTCTACGCCCTCATACCATGCTGAAGTCCTCTCCCTTCATGAACCGCTCACTACTCCTAACAACTGCACGCGCTACGTGTGCTGCAGCGGCCGTGCTCCGGAAGTGTGCGGATGCTTTCGTGGCGAGATGTGTGGCGTTCGTCCTCGACCAGCTGCGCACAGACAACTATCCATGCTTTGAATCCCTGTAGTGGCGGCTGGCCGGCGGCGGCAGGGTGGCGTTCAGAGGGTGTGCTGCCAACTTTTTTTTTTTCCTGGCGCTGTGGTGCCCTCACTCCCTCCAGAGCCCCCAGCCGGCCTGCTTTTCCGGTGAAGGTGGCCGATGCGGCGTCGTACCCGGTGTGCGACGCGAGACTCGCAGATTGCTGGATGCGCAATGTGCACCTTGATTGACGCCACGATTCTGTGTGCAACGGTGCGATGCCGCACCTGTCACTTGCGCGGCATGGGCTCTCCGCGCTGGGTGCCTGTACCTGCCCTCCTCCCCCCTGTGCGCCTTGAGGCAGACACGCTGTGACCTCTCTGGGCGCCGGCACGTGTCCTATGTGTGTGCGTCCTCCGCTTACCACGCCCGCGTCTGTGAAGAGCGCACGAGCTCAGGAGAAGCTGAGTGTGATCCTGCTGCCGCAGAGCAACGGCATCGCCCCACCTTGGTCGACGCGCATTCGAATGAAGTCACGCAGGCCCCCTCCGAGTCCGTGTGATGACAGCCGCGCGGCACGTACGCTAGGAAGGGACGAGGAGACGCGAGAAGAAGAATCCGCACCACGCGTGGCTCGAGTCAGCGGCAGGGGCGCCGCCGTCGAGCGTGCGTATAGACGTGGTGCGAGCCACCTACACCTACGCACGGGACAGCGGCAGCGTTGTGCTTGAAGGAAAATATTTCCGGTGAATGCATGCAAGTCTGCACCGATGGTTTTTTTTTTTGTGTGTGGGAAAGGTGATGGCGGTGAACGCTGATGAGGAAAGGTGGAAAGAGAACTTTAGAGAGGCTTCGTTATAGCGAAAAACAGTGAGTTGTCGAGGTGTGCATTATAAGCTATGAGTCGCTTTTTGATGACAAAGGAAGTCGCTTTTTAGGCTACGGAACATCTGTAAGGGACCTCTCTCCAGTAGACTCGGAAAAAGGGTGTCGACGATCTCCGCAAGTGTTAGCATCACTTCTACTGGTCTTCACTTGTCTTCATGCTTCCGCTTTTCTCGTGGAGGCTCTGTACCGGGGCCCTATATCTGCCATACAGCATCTTGTTCAGGGTCCCTCAGTCCGCAGCTGCAGTTGTGTGTCAGGAGGACAAGACATGCACTGCATGGCGGAACAGGGGTCCTTTCAATGACGAAGGAAATTTCACCCACGTTTGTCTCACCTCTCGCCCTCATTGCTTTCCTCCGGTGCGTTCTCATACGCATACCTGCACAAAGGGAGACGCTGTACACCAAGCTGCTTGGTGACGTCTTTGTGTAAACCCGTCTTCAACGATTTCTCTTAGTGTCTGGTAGTGCTGTTCATTCATGTCGGCAGAGTTCACGGTGCAAGACAAGGAGGATCTCAGGGAGATCTTTCGTATCTATGACTTTTCCAAGGTGAATAAGATTGATGATACAGTTGCGCTGGCCCAAAAGGCTGGACAGACCCCTGTCGAGCTGTTCGACGACCTTTATCAACTCTTCAAGATCCAGAAACTGAGTCAGCGAGATGCTGTGGCGAAACAAATGCGCGAGGCAGTCCCCAACGCCACAGACGCGGATATCGAGAGTGTAATTCGGGAAAGTGAGATGAAAGGTTTGACCGAGCGCGACGCCTTGCGTTCGCTGGAGCGCAAGTACAATGTGCAACGCCTCAATAGGCGGGCTCTGCCAATTTCGTGCGGAAACCACTCAAGTCCAGAATGCAACGTTCTAGAGAATTCTGAGCTGCGGAGGGCGGCCAGCTCGCTGCACCACATCAAGGTAAATGAGACCTGTGTGACGAGCACCTCACCCCTCGCAACCAGCGGCGAGGCGACGGAAAACACAGAGGATTCCTCTCTCATGTTAACCAGGCCAACCAGTAAGCTGAGCGCGGCGCCGACGCGCGAGAACATGGACGAAATCATAGCCGAAGAGGTACGCGACTGGGTGGCGAAGATAGTGGGGCCCGCGTACAACCAGGATGTGCTGTCAACGCCCAACTTTATCGATACCTTGCGCACTGGCTTCCTGCTGCACGTGCTGCTGCAGAAGCTTGAAAGCCCTCCGGTTTCTGACGAGAACCTGAAACTTCCCAAGCGGACAACCGGCTTCTTCGTGCGTGACAACGTCGCCACATTCCTGACGACAGCGAAGCAGCGCTACGACCTCGTCGACGCGCAACTGTTCACCGTCTCCGACCTGGTGGACGGAAAGAACGATCGTCAGGTGGTGACCTGCTTGATGTCAATCGCTCGCATCGCATACAGTTCTGGTACCATCAAGGACGCACCAAACATTATCGTGTACGAGCACGAGATCGAGCAACGGCAGAATCGCCTCACCCGGCTCGATCTGGATCGTATCGTGCAAGAGGCGGAGGAGGACGAGGGCATGTCTGATCTTCTCCCGTGCCAGGATGAGCCGGCGAAACGGTCCTCGAACAAGATGGACTCGGTGCCCGCCCCCACCTCGCCCACCGTGAGTTTAGGTAATGAGCTCCAAGACGTCGTCACGCCTCCAAGGCAAGAAGCACCAGGCGCGTGTGAGACTGCGTTGAAGCAAGACGAGTTGACTTCACCAGAACTTGCAGTCGAGGAGCGCGTGAGCAGCCATGTTCCCGGCACACAAGCGGCCACAGACATGGATAAGTCGAACGAGAAAAGTGGCGAAGACAAGCCTGAGGCAGCGGCAGCACCTACGCTGCCTGTTGAACATACGCCACTGAGGCGGTCACCGTCTTTGGACAGTATGCATCCGCTGAGTGCCTCCGGCATCGGGTATGCGGCAGAGCCAAGTGTGCTGCCGGCACCGACAGATGTCGGAGAGGGCTCCTTACCAGGAAGCATATCCATGAGGCACGCATCACCGACGAACGGGCAGCGTACACCTAGCAAAGACGATGAGCAGCTCGCAGCGGGGGCGCAACAAACCGCCGTCTCACTTGCTACCGAGACTACAGAGCAGAAGACTGAGGCAGGAGACACACATGTGTCCGATGCGGCGCCATCGGGGGGAGGCGGCAGTGGCGAGGAGAACATCAACGGCGGCGGGCGTGTCTTTTACCTGCGCAACGGCGTGATCCATCCAGCCCAGCCGACGCCAATGGAGGAAAAGGTCTCTACTGAGCATCGCAAGAAAGCAGGTCCGCGCATCGTATGGAAGAATACCAGCATACCTTTAGATGCCACACAACCACCGCGATATCATAGTCGGCACTGGGATGGGATTGATCTCGCGCTGGGTCGTCATTTGAATATACACTATGAGAAGCACCCCCAGTCTCACTGGCGCTTTCGAACTGTTCTTTCGATGTCCGGCGAGTACGTGCTTTACAACCGCCTCAGTGGCAGCAGGCGTGTTGTGTTCTTGCGTATTATTCAGAACAAGCTTCTTCTTCGGAACGCCGGCAAGCACCAACGGTGGATTGAGATTGATGAGGCCTTGGATGGTCTGGAGAAGTCGGAAGGGTAGTCAACGCGAGTGCACGGTGTGTAAGAAAGGGAGAATGCCACGGCAGTAATGAATGATATTGCGTTTTAGCTCTAGGGCTTGGAGAGGAGAGGATGTCGTCTCCCCCACTGCCCATTTCCGCACCGTTGGTTACACGCAGCCTGCTGTTCTTCCTGCCGGTGTCTTTGTGGCCACCGGCTCGAAGCTCTGTCCCTCACAGTCTGCTCTCTTTCCATGTGCGCACAGCGCCGTTTTCAGTCCTGTTTCCTTCTGCGCGGTGTTCACCTATGACGGAATCTTGCGCCAATGCGCCGCCGCACAGACTTGTTTGTCCTCCAGGACTTTTACTCCCGCACCTCTCTCGCTCTATCGGCGCACCCGCTGATTCCACAGAACTCTCTGTAGTTTTGTTTTGCTTGCTTCCATGCGTCCACATTTCACGAGGTGTTCTACTGTAGCGCTGTAGCTGCGCCTACAGGTGAGAGCAGGGCGGAGTTGATGGGAGGAGACATCAGGGAAGGGAGAGGAAGAGACGATTTATGAAGCAATCAGTACGCACAACGTGTGCGTACTCCGGTTTCACTTCGCACTTTTTTCTTTTGTATTCCCGTGTCTGATTGTGGCGTGTTTTTTTCTTTACGTGATCTTTTTTTTTTAAGGGAAAGGGATCCTTGCTGTGATTGCGGTTGAGCTCACCAAAGTGTGTTCCAACGTCTTGTGCACTCGATTCGCGTGTGCCTATGCCATACATCCAGTCTTTTTCTCCTTGTGCCCAGCACATCTATGCGTCAGATGCATTAGCGTGTATCTGCTGCTCTTCGGATTTTTGCTGAGAAGTGCCACACTGCTTTACTTGTTTCTCTGTAAACGCATTTACGTGTGGTTTGCCACGCTAGCTGCCGCCTCCCCCCTCCCCCCTCCCCCCTCTCCCTCCCCCTGTCACACACACGTTCGTTATCTTTTTTTCCTTTTTTGACTGCCTCTGGCTTTATTGCCGAACTTCTGGCATCATCATCATGGCTTCACAGGTCATCTACACGCAAACGCACTCGGAAAAACAACAACAAAGAACTCGTCTGGGACTCTTCTCGTGTTATTGCTGTTTTCCGTCTCTCTCTTCTTCTTGTCGCGCCACCGCACGTGAACGTGGGCTTGTCGGCAGGGTTGTGGACGTCTTGTGTTTCATAAATTTTTTTTTTGCTTATATTTGGCGCTTGTGTGGCTCCTTGCCTCGTTGTTTCCATGCCTCCCCCGAGACACCTTACAATGTGCCGATATTACTTTCTACTGTTCTTTTCCCAGTCGTCTTTAATTTTGCTGTGTTTGCGTGTGGCGTGCATGTCTCTCTCTTCTCTTGATTGCTTTCGGCTGCGCAACTGTTCTGCACGAGTTGGAAGCAACCACATGGGAGTTTGTATTCTTCTGAGGTCCTCTCTCTCTCTCTGTCCCCGTCGGGACGGAGGTTGCCTGGTGTGGCAGTGAGTCGTCCTTCAGAGTGTCTGCGGTGTGCACGTGTGGATTTGCCTTCATTTGCGCTGTTCTATATATATATATATATGTAGGAGGTTTCTCGCGGATGTCTCGGTGCACATGCCACGATGTGCTGGGGTTGTGTGCCGGTGTATTGGTTTGTGTGTGGCGGTGGTGGATTGGGCGCGAGGGAACTTCTTTGATCATGGTTGCGCTCACCATGTTCTTTCCTTTCACATGTCGAGTTCGATTGTCTACTGGAGGAAGATGCCAAAGAAAGTCACGCCGGATGAAGCTGGCGTAGGCTGCGCTCACCGCGCGCAGAGTTCAGATGTGACGGCGGACACACACACACACACACACACACGCACTCAACTGAACAAATTGAGATGACGCCACCGCCAAGAAAGCGGTCTGAAAGAAGAAACACCTTTAATACGTACAACGCTTTGGGTCCTGCACGCAGCCACGCAGCCTTCTTCTCCCTCTCTCAGGCCCTATGACCTGTCATGCATCACTTCAAAGATGTCCTCAAAGCTGCCATGTCAGCGCAAACGAGACAAAGCACGCTGTTGGCGGCGCGCGCATCAGTTTCTTCTTTTATCTTCTCCCCTATTTCCTTTTTTTTTCTGCTGACTACGCGAATTACTTTCAGAGGCGTTGTAGCAGCTCCTGATTGCGTTAGAGACTGCATGCGGAGACACTCTCCAATAGTGTGTGCCCGCTCCTGTCACACTTTCGCAGTGTAAGCGCACCTTCGTGACTGCTGCTGCCGTTGACCGTTTTGGCTTTTCATCGAACGGGACACCGACACGCCCGCGTGGCTTCTCTGTTGCCCCGTTATCCACGCGGATTCTTCTTTTTTTTTCACGTGCTCTCTTTTACGACCTTTCCTGCGCATCTCTCTCTCTCTCTCTGTGGGTGCGTGATCAACGTAGCTCTACATGCGACATCCACCGACGCAGAAAGACACGCTTAACAGTACTCCTTCGTGCGCACGCAAGCAGACCACTATTCGAGTAACCCTTGCTACTGCTCTCCGTTGTGTATTCCTTCTGCATTCTTACTTCCGCGTACAACTCTACACTGTTGAGCTACTGTCAACTAAATCATCAGCAACGCTCGTGTGCACGTAGTTTCCACTGCTGCTACCAGTTTCATCGAAGAGAGTTTTGACGCCTGACGCAAGTACATGGCCGTGCACGTCGCGTGTCTTGGGCACGCTCCACAACACAAGTACACTGTGTATCATGTTGTTGGTGACTGAAGGGGCCCACTGGAAAGTCGCGGTGATTGGCAGGTGTCGAACTTTCATGGCGCCCACCTCTCAAACTGCTGCATCGTGAACCTGATTTTGAGGTGTCTTGGGTTGCCACGCGAGTACGCCCATGTTTTTGATTGCAACTCAGGGTGGCGGGAGTGTTCTGCCACCGCACGTGGATCATAATCCAATGACGTGAGGAACATGGTGGCTTAATACCACCTCAAGAGAGCCCTGTGACCACACGGCATCAGCAGAGATGTGTTTGTGTGTGTGTGTGTGAGCGGTGGGGGGGCGGTGGGGGGGGGTGAGGTTTTGTGAGTAATCAGGAGAACGTGTCTGCTTGCTCGTTAACTCCAGCTGTTGATACAAGATCGAGCTCCAAACACCATCACTGACGTACGTGTAAGGTTCAAGTCGGTTTTTATCACTGCAATAATCGAATTGCTTTGGAATGTGGCCGGCTGCGGCTGTGTTACAACTGCGTTGATGGAATTAAAGACTCTGCTGCCGAGCTGGCCTTCGGGTCAGACCGAGGACTCGGTAATTCTCTGCTTTTACCCACATCGAACCTCGATGCTACCGGACACCGTCTGGGTCTGGGTGATGCAGCGGAGGTACTTGGGAGCGACAGCGCCGTATTCGGAGCCTACACTTGATTCAACGTTGCAACCACCATGCCACCTAAATAGAGGCTGGGCATAGGCAAATCTCTCGCGTCTCGGGCGTTCTGGAAAGTCCCACTATCTTTTTCTTGTGCGTCAAGCCGTGCCGCTCAGTTTCACGCAGGCTGGGGGGACCCCTTCGAAGAAGAGTGCATGCGTACAGTAGAGCATCTTCATGGTGTGTCAAGCGTACGATCTGCCCCGGCGGACTTCCCAGGTAGGGGGGTGGCCCGAACGACGGCGAGAAGTACCACTCGGGAGCCGCAGTTTGTGCTGTTCAATACAAGCATTTTGAGCGACAATCCTGAGGCAGCTGTGGCAGATAGTGGAAGCAAGAAGGGCAGCCGTTCTTGGCGACACATGGCGAGAGTACTAACACGTCCTCCTTCACTTCAATCGACAGCTCGGGTTTCTCCTCGAGAAAGTTGCCGCGCATCAACTTGCTCATAGTCATGGCGTACAGCACGTTCCTGGTGGTTGCCGTGGAGGACATCAGCGCCATCTGGGCAACGGAGCAGCGCTACTGTTTTCACCTGGAGTGTGTGCAATGATGAGGAGTGCACCAAATCCGTGCCGTACATGCCCAAGCCAAAATCGTGGGAATGCTCACCGCCGTGGTGTTGCCGTACACGTGATGGCGCTGTTTACTTCCTCGGTGTACCCGGTGGAGGAAGTGTTTGCGTCATGCTCGGTAGAAGTCTCGGGTGTGCTTCCGCTGCAGTGCACACTCGACGAGGCAGAGAACATTACCCTGCGCACCTTTTCTTTTCCCCTACAAAGATGCAGCTTCTATGTGCGTCCCTTCCTCGGACGCTCACCTACTGTTCAGTTTTTTTTTTCTCCTGCTATGAAACCATCAACGCGAAAACGTCTCACTTTTGAAGAGGCTTACACAGATCAGCGTGGCAGGGTGCCGCATCCTTCGTTGTCGAGGAAGTGTCGCGCGCGTGCCATTGCGGAGGCGCCTTTCCCTGAAGCACTGCGACTTCTTCGCACAGCACGCACTCGTGCCTCCGTCGCGTGTTGATGCGCTGCATTGTTCTGCTCAAGCAACAAGTTCAAAAGCCGATTCGATATCTACAATGTCACCATTTCCTATTCGGCATGCATATACTGAGAGCGAGACTCCGCAGTAGACGCGCATTCTTTCGAGTATCGTTCGTATGTCTTTGACACGATTTGTCGACTCATGCAAGCTATCCCTCCCTGCCTCTTTTTCGACTCCTTCTAGTGGTTACACAAATCCCACACGCACGCACAGGCACCACTTGAGACGTTCATCTCAGCTAATATTGTACGTATTCTCCTTCTGTAGAGAAGTGCCATTTGTTAGGGTAGTGCTCTCTCTCTCGCTCGCTCTGAATCCTTTGCTCCCATTCCACAAACCTCTACAGTCCTGCCCATATAGGCGCATACGGCTTCTCCCTCTCCACACACACACACACACACACACACACACACACACAGCAACAGCAGCAGCCGACACCTTTCTTCGCACACCATGCCATTGCCACCTGTCGAATCTGGACCGGGTGCCATGACGCGCCGAAACTTCCTTGTTGAGACAAACCGTCTTCGTGTGTCGCAATATGAGCCGCTGCGGAAACAACTGGAGGAGGAAGATCTGCGCATCGCGACGATCCGCCAAGAAGAGAAGCGGGCGAGGCATGCAGAATGGACGGCGTCGCGCAGGAAGGCTGCTGACAGTTACAACGCCGACGGCACCAACTCTGGCCGCCCGCTTCCTGGCAGCGTTGCGCGTGCAATGCGTGCGTCTGGGAAAACCCTGCCAGAAAAGAGCGCGTACGTACTGCAGAAAGAGGAGGAGGCTGCGAAGAAGCGTGAATACAACCGCCTGTACGAGCAGGATGCGAAGGAGCAGCTGGCGGTTCGCGCGGCGACTTTGAAGCAGATGCGCGACGATGAAGCCCGCCAGATGGAAGCACTGCGGAAGTTGAACGAAGAGCAGAACTGCAAGGTGGCCGAGGCGCATGCGAAGGCGATGGAGGAAGAGAGGCAGTACATGGAGCGGCTGAAGCAGTCGAACAAGCGCGAGCTGGCGGCCAAAAAGGCACAGCAGCAGGCAAGGGAGGCAAGTGATCGGCAGCTGCAGGAACTCGTAAACGAAAATAATCGCCACCGTTCGGAGATGGACGAGCGCCGGCAAAAGAACGTTACGCGCATGCTCCAATTGCAGAACGAGGAGTTCCACAGGGAAGCAATGAAGAACAAGAAAGCCTCCAGAGAAGAACACTTGGAGGAGATAGCGGCAATGGAAGAACGCAACCGTCGTCTCACCAAGGAAGAGCAGGAAGCGGCGCAGCGCAAGAAGGAACAGTTCCGCCAGGACTTCGAGGACTGCATTGCCCGGGATAAGGAATTCCGCCGGAAGCACAACTACGACGAGCCTGCAGAGGTGACGCGTGAAAGGAACGAGTTGGCGGCTCGGTCCTACCGCCTCGTGCTTCAGGAAGAACGGCTGCGGGATGCGGAGCGCCGCCAGCAATACCGCAAGGATCTGATGGATCAGATCATGGCAAAGGAGACGTATCGCATGACACACCTGGGCGAAGCGGGCATTTAGAGATCCGTTTTCTGTATATACATGAGTGTTGCTGTAGCGTTGCACCACCGTAGACCCAACGCGAGGAGACGCAGATTGGCACACACACACACACCACACCACACTCATCGCACCCACACGGCAGTGAGGTGCATGTGATGCGGAGTGCCGTGTGAGTGCTGTTCTGCTGCTGGAGTGTGACATGTTGCAGCGGATCTCTGAACCTCCCCCTTCCCCCTTCTCGTCGCGTCCGTGGGTCTTCCTTTCTGTCCTCCTTGTGATTGGTGAGACGCTTTGCCGCGTCGTTGGGTGGCGCGCAGGCGCCATGGTGGACTACCTCTGCGTGTAAGCTCAGTCTTTCCTTCTCATTGTGCGCCCTGATCTCTCTCTCTCGTCACTCCTCCTCCACACATAAAGGTGCGCTTTTTCTCATGTACATTTCTCAGGACGGAAAATGCCACACATGCTAGCGGCCTCTCTGTTCTTCTCAGAGCTGAACTCGCATTTGTGTGTGTGTGGGTGGGTGGGTGGGTGTGCGTGGGTGCTCGTGTCTACGTGGGTTAGCCTTCTTTCTCTCTGGTGCCGGCACCTCTTTATACATTTTCCCTCAGCCTCAGCCTTCTTTGAGGGTGCGAGCGATGTTTTTTTTTTTTTGGTTTCTTACCTCTGTGCTCTCTTGTTTCTTGTGCATTTGTGTGTGTGCGTGTGCGCGTGTTTGTACGTCGATGTGAGACTGTATATTCTGCCCTCCCCCTTGTTGTCATGTACATGTATAGCATCACCGTATCTTCGGCAGTAAGGCCAGCCAACCAAAAAAAAAAAAATGTACCTGCTGGTAGGCAGAAAGCTCGCGGTGGCAGTCACATTCATTAGTGCATTGCTTGCATTTCCTTCTCCAACTTTGCGCTTTGGCGTGTGTGTGTTACTGTGCTGTGATGAGTGCAGGTGGGGAGATACTTCGTGCTGGTTCTCCCCTACCAACGGATATCTACCGGTTCGCCCTGGTACCTCCGAGGCATTCCTCATAGCACCCAGGAGGACTGCGCCCAACGCGCGTGTAGTATGTCTACAGGGGATGAGCTGCGATGCGAGGCACCAGATTTGCTTGCATTAGCCAAAGGAATGCTAGCTGCAATCGTCTCCCTCCGGATGCCTTTTTTTTCCTTCCACACGGCCTGCATTGTCACCCCACTACCCCTCTCTTTGCATGAACAGTCGTCGCTCACAGCCCAGAGAGCCGCATACACACTACCACCACACACATGCGCGCACCTACATGTATACATTCATACGTTTGCTGACGGACTCTCTGGCGCGCTGCAGAAATAACGGCACGGCCGCCTTGCATTGGCGGCGTTTGGTAGTGTTCTGCATCACAGCTCTCGCACGCCATGTGTTGGTGGTCCCATTGGCGGCTCGAGTGTTTCCTGGTACTGTCACGCCTTTGTGGCGAGGTGTACTGCGCCTCTTGACTGCCGTGCAGTTGTCTATCAAGCACCGTTATAGTGCCCCCCACCCCACCATATCCCCGTCGTCGCTTCATGCAGTACATCTAACGCTACTCTTTTATTTGCCTTTTGTTTTTGTTCTTTTCCGTCGCTTCTCGTCTTACCCGTCTGGTTGCCAGCTGCGCCTTTGCGATGAGGGATTCCGGCAATGGTGGAGTTCATCGAGGATCTCGACCACGTTTACAAGAAGGCTGCCTCTCCACCATGTTGGTTAGGGACCTGCCCAAAAGTCAGAGAAACCAGGGCTCTGTGGGCAATACAGAGGCAGACAAGGAGGAGGGGAGGCTCCTTCTCGAGGGCGCACAGAGCCGATTACCCGAAGTCACCGCGTTCACGGTACTGCCGATGACTCCTCAGACCTCAAGCCATGCAAAGGACGCATCGTTCGAAAATTCGTCCTTCTTCTCGCATGAGGACACCTCGTACACTCTCGCAGAAGACGAGGAGGCGCTACTGCTGCAGGAACTAGCGAACATTACTGCCGGGGCCGCGCCCTTCATTTCCTCCGCCGTCCAGGAGGGGAAGGGTGCCGGAAGCTCGGAAAACAGGTGCGACGAGGCTAGAAGTCTGTTGGGGAGCAGTCAGACAGGCACACGGATACCTGACGCGTCGACCACGGCAAATGGTGATGCTGTCTCCAACTCCTGGAAAGTGCCGGCGAGCAAACCCTCCGCCACTTCCTCGCCTCCCTCCTCTGTACAGTCCTCCACTGATGGAGGTAAAAGTGTTAGGTCTTCGAAGGGAAGGCGCGCAGCTCCTTTACCGACAGCCTCGAAAGAGACGGTGCTGAGGGAGGAACAAGACATACTTGACGCTATTCTCGAAGCTGTGGATGGCCAGCAGTCCAGCGTAAGTGGTGATCTGCTGGGCGAAACGTCGTTGGCGGCTGCTCCAGAAGCAGCAGAAACTTTCTATGACATGGCTGAGGTCATCGATAGCGAGGTGGGCCGGGTGCTGGAACGGGCAAAGGAGCTGACCTCCTCTACTGTGCTATGCGACAGTCATCGTGACGAGCTGGTACTGCACGTTCACGAGCACATGGCGTTTCCCCGCAAACTGGAAGACGTGCGCAAAGCAGTCGGGGAACCGACGTGTGTGGCTGTTGTTGAGCCCTTCGATGTTGGTGTCAGTGCGCTGACGCACTCCAGCACCGCTTCACCTTCGACTGACACAGTGTCACCCTCGCTCAGCTGTGCCATGGGCACATCTCTCGGTGTCGTTGTTCTCTTCGATCGCCGATGGACTGTGCTTGGCATATGCGGCGCCGTGGAGGCCAGCGTCGTGAACGCCCGAGGTGCCGTCGTTTCCCTGTCACTCTGTACCTCTAGCACTGCTCTTGGTGAAGCCAATGAGACGTGTGATGGACGAACGGCAGCCACTGGTCACGCAACAGGCACGTTTGTTCTCTGGTCGCTGCAGAGGCTCTCCCCTCTTCGAGTCGTGTCTGACGAGGGAAGGGTGCCGGTGTTGCGTGTGATGCACCTGCATCAAGATCCGACACGCATTCTCGTCTTGGATAGCCGAGGTGCTGTGAAGCTTTTCCAGTTCTGGAGCGTGATGTCGAAATACATGCTGCGCGCCACTTCCATCACCTCTGCCGCAGCGGCATTGCTGATCAGTGACATCGATACGCTGCCGTGTCCTAGCGCCTTCTATATGGTCAATCGGGCAACGATGAAGCAGGACATGATCTCCATCGACAGAGAGGGAAGAGATGTGGACGCAGACGCACCGTGGCTATGCGCCCCACCACCTCTGGCACCGGCAGCGGCCACGGCGGCAGGCGTCTCGATGACGACGTGGCCCGTCCTCCCGGGCAAACACTTTGTCGCCACGGTGGGCTATGACGCGGTGCTGGTGTACATTGTAGAGACAGGCTTGCAGGGCACTATCAGAGCTCGGGCACGCCATAGCCATATACCGTCGTCGGCGCTCAGGCACGAGCTCATTCGCTTCATTGTGATGGAGGAAGGTACGCCAACGCCGCGGCTACTGCTCTGTGTCTCGTGGAACACCGAAGTGGAGCTGCTGTTGATGAATCTTCGCATCCCAGAGCCTAGCGGCAGCAGGACGACGGCAACGGCAGAACCGATGCTGGAAGGCCTGGAGCGGCTTGCCCTAATCCGGGTGTCGGCACCCCTGGTGCAGATGGTTCCGCTCGCGGGATGCAGTATACTTGTCTGTGACGAACACAAGGAGGCTTATCTCATGGACGCGTCGGTGGGCGTTATCGTGGAGCGGTACCGCTTTCGCTCTCTCGAGTACGTGGGCTTCGCAAGCCATCTATGCGGTGGCAAATACCACGGCACCGCCGCGTCGAACCGCGCCGCAGCTTTGCTGATGGGCAAACATCGTGTCTATGGCATATCGCTGCGTTCGTGGCGAGAACGGCTTTCCTCACTTCTCGCACGCCGCAAGTACATCCAGGCATTGGACCTCGCGAAAGGATTTGCCGAGGAAGTGGCGCTCTCCGTCGCCGGCTTCAGCAACAATGCCGCAGCCTGCCGTCGCGAGCTTCACCAATTCATGGAGCGCATCCTTATTGGGTATGTGGAGAGCCGTCTCGCTGTGGTACCGACGAGCGAGGTGACGGATGAGAGCAGGGGTGGAGGGCGAAAGCCGTTAACCGGAAGCAGTGACCCTGCTACTGGGGCCGAGTCCCTCTTCGATGCACTGCAGCAAATTGCATCTTACTGCAGCGCTGTCGACGGATTACACTTGCTGTATGGCCCCGTCGCCTCTGCACTTCAGCAGCGGGGCCTGCTTCCACACCTGCTGTACGCACTAGAACAGTCTATGCTGCACGGCATCATCACCTACATGCCTGAGCCACTGATTGAGCGATTTATTCATCTATTTCGGGATGATACTGAACTTCATGCGGTGGAGGTTGCACTGGGAGTGCAGTCGCGAGAAGCACGCGATGAAAAAGAAGCGCGAGCCAGCGTGTTCGATGCTAGGCAAGATCTGGATTCAACAGCGAAGATAAGCGGCAAAGCCCGTATGGAGCTAGCTCTCATGTGCCTGGACTCAGACCTTCCCAATTTACTGCGGCTTGCGCAGGAGCACAGTTTGGTACGCCTCGTTGTAACCATTTTGTCGCTGCGGCAGCGGCGCTACGCCGATGCACTGGAGTACGCGTTGGATGAAGAGCAGAAAGGCGACGAGGGACTTCTCGGGAATGGTCTCGCTCCAGACGTCTGTGCACCACGAAATCTAAAGCGTCAAAGTCTCTTCGACTCACCCCACGCCACATCGGTGGCTGTTGACTTCGTTGAGTGCACCTTGAAGGGGACCAGCCTCCTGCGAGGCGCGTATCTGGCCGTCGGTGAGCAGAGACTTGCCAAGAAGGTGATTCTCGAGTACCTTCTGCTAACGACCGCCTCCGACGGCAAGAATGCAGGCCACAGTGCCCCGGGTGGTGGGGAACACAACCTGCTCCGTTTCCTGCGACGGCAACCGGAGCACGCCATGCGTGTGCTTCTTTTTGCCCTCTCCGACGAAGGTCCCTCTAGTCCGTGGAGCGGCGCTGATGGACTCTCTCGCACCCAGTTTGTGTCCACTGTTTATTTCATCTTGACAGGTGGCTCGCACAGCCGACCACGCCACGCGGCGGAGAGCGACTTGCTGCCCGTGAGCGGTCAACAGCAGACACCGGTGGATCTTTTCCGCATTGACAACGAATCGCTGAGCTGCTTCCCGGCCCTGCGGACGCTGAAAGCGACAGAGCTGGCACAGCGCCCCTTCCCGCCGTACGTCGCTGTTCACACCTTCCTGTCTGGTGCCGCCATCTTCAATGAGCTGTTTCTCTCCACGGATACCGGTGAGCTCGCCAGCGACGAGCCTGGCCGTCCCCCGGTGCGCCTCGACGTGTGGCTGGACCTGGTTGTCCAAGACGCGCTCTTCGCGTTTCAGTGCGCCGAGAGAATCGATGATCGACGAGAACTGCAGGAGCACCTGCTCCGCGTCCTCAGCTGCGACCTGCTTTCACCATATCGTCTCGCCGTCTTCCAATCAGACTTCAGGCGGCTTCGCATGGGGCGCTGCCTAGCCGCCCTCCTTTGCAAAGACCAGCGGTACGCAGAGGCGATTGCATGCTACACGGACCCTACGTATAACTGCGTTGATGCGCAGCTACAGCAAGATGTTTTCACGATGCTCCGGGACGAGATGCAGCACTTGCAAGACGTGAGGACGAAAATAATGAACCAAGCTCGGCAAGAGCCAAGACGGTGCGAACGCCTTGGACGCAGTACACTTGAAAGCGATTGCGACGCTGCGCTGCTAATCCGCGGATCGACCACATCTGACGTGGGCGGGGGCTTTGACGTCGTCGACGACCAACACTTGAGTAGAGAATCCTCGTCCATCTCAGCCACAGTTATCGTCACAGCCACCGCTCCTATTGACGCTGCCATCAAGGCCCTTCAGCGAGCGGTTATGAGTCAGGCGGAGTTGCTCGTCCGCATTGATGCGACAGCCCTCGCGCAGTTTATCTTTGACTACTTACCGTCGAATCAACTCGAGGTGACGAAGCTACTGCATGAGTCTAGCGCTGCCTTCATGGAGTACCTCGATGTACTGCTAACCCAAGGGGACCAGGCGATGACAAAGGACATGAACTTGCACAATGCATACATTGAGCTCCTTTGTGCACATGCTCCGCGGCGCGTGTACACCTATCTACAGGAAAAGGGTGATCGAGGCACCTACGATGTGCAACTGGCGCTACGTGCGGTTCGCAAGCACCGCGTCCCAGACGCCACTATATACTTGCTGGAAAAAGCAATGATGATTGAAGATGCGATGGCGGTCATGCTTCGAGCCGTGCGCGAGCTGCTGAGCGCCCTTCGCGAAGAGATTTTGGCCCGCTTCACCCCAGGTGCAGAAGCAACGACTGAAGCGCGAGGTAACCAAGGGCGTGAGGGCTGCGCACTGCTGTTTGCACATACAGACGGCTCGGAAGCGGTCGAAACAGCGACACGGCACGGAAGCAAGAGTAGCGCAACGCACCGAAAGGACACCGCACCGCTGCCGTACGAACTCGCCTCTTTCCATTCCGCGACTGAGCTGTCGCGCTTTGTTGGCATCGGGGAAGAATTGTGCCGCAAGCATCAAGCGGGACGTTCTACAGGTGGAGCATCGACCAAGGGTGCCACCACCACTCTTGCAGCCTTGCCTTCGAGCACGGTAGCTTCAACTACGCACGACCTCCCCGATGACTCTGAGCAACATCACGAGTACTGGTTTCGACTGCTTGATGTCTTCATGGTGCCGCGTCGTCTTTTGTGCGAGATGATGGTGCAGGATGACCGGCTGCACGCTCTTCACACAGTCTCATGTCCAGATCGTCCATCTGCAGGCAGCGACCCCACAGGTATGAGCAACGAGCTGCAGGCTGCGGCTCGCATTGCCATGGCGACTTCTGCTGCAGGGTCTCCACAGCACTTGGCGAGCTTGACCACGCCCCTCAGCGGTGAACAGAGGCGGTGTGTCGAGGTGCTTATCGCGGTGTATACTCAGTACACCTCCACCATTCTGCAGTCGATGATGCGTTCGCGTGACATTTCCGTTATCGCGGACAAGGTGATGCGAGACAACAAGAACGAAGAATTCCGCACCTTCAAGCCCCTTCTTTTGGATATGATGGCTGTCCTCAACTTTGACCTCGAGGGGGCTCGTCTCTGCAAGCGTGCGGCCGAACATGACGTGATGTTGCTGGGGACAGAACGCTATCAGATGCTGAGCTCCGGTGTTGTGCCCCAGTCGGATTGCTGTGCCTTTTGCCACATTCACCTCAGTAAGCCACCGCAGTATCCAGCGGTAGAAGAGGTGAGTGCTTCCGCCTCTGGTGGCCTCGTACCTTCGGCAGTTTCAGTGTACACGTGTGGGCACGCTTTCCACACGGTGTGCGCGGTGAAGGCGATGGGGCGGCACCAGGGGTGTGGGGCTTGTACGCAGAGCAAGTGTGCTTCTCGCAAGTCGGGAGGATCTGAGTGTGATGGCAATGCCATGGGCACATCAGCTGTATGGCCTTCTACAAACGGCGGTGCTGCCAGCAATCACGCTGGGCACCGGGACGATGCCGATCCTGTGTCTACCACGGTCATGCGGGCAACCGAAGGCATCATCGACGTGGATCTCATGCAGCGCCGCGTGCGCCAGACGAAAATGAGGATGGACCACCCCGACGACCTCTACTCCGTTCTGAAGTCACTCCTGGTATGGGACACCCCTGTACCCGACGCGTCGCTCGGTAAAGCGGAGGCGGTGAGCATACGGAAGTCGGCGCTCCGGAGCAGGGGCGCCAAAACTGGGTCTAGTGTGAAGAGTGAAGAGACAGGCAACTGGGTACTTGCGCCGTCTTCAGGGCCTGCAGCTGCCGCCCAAGTGCATGGGCCCGTGACAGCCGGGGTGTCAACGACGCAGGACAGTGTCTTTGACACGCTCACTGATGCAGAGATTCTGGAACTCTTTGGAGGGGTCTGATGTGCGGGCCCTTAATTTGATTCTTGGTTATGGTGACCTCTGCTATAATTACTTCGCGCGCGTGAAACGCTGCAGCCCTCGTGGGTGGCCTCCTTACCCATTGGTGAGTTGCTGATTTCACCGCACTTGTCTTCTCTGGTGTTCTCGCCTGTTGCCTCTCTCGGCATGCGTTCCCCATGAGGGGTGGGGGAACTCACAGAGCTCCTCGTGATCGAGGAGATTCTTTGCGATCTGGTGGAGCACGTCCTTTCCACCAAACACGTTTCGTTTGTTTTTTCTTTGTACGCGCTCCATAACGATGCACGATGACTCTTTACTGTCCTCCTCTCCTTCATTGTTTCATCTTCTATGCGGGGCCCTTGGGCGCACAAATCACACACACACACACACACACACACACACACACACGGGTGCACAAGCAGACTTCTCTGTTTCGGATATCGGACCCCGTCGTGCGCAGATGAAGCGAGCTGACGGTCGAGACTCTCCGGAGGCAGTGCGTGCCATTCACGTTGCCACCAATGTCCTGGCGAACTGCCACAGCAGTGCGTGTGTGGAGATTGGCAAGACGCGCGTCCTGTGTGGTGTTCATCCACCGCAGCAGCTGGTTCAGGAATACCGCGGCACGCGCGGTCGTGTCAGCTGCCAAGTCCACCGCAGCACGGCGTCCTCGTCGAACCTTGATAACGCGGGCGACCGCGACATGGCCCTTGCGCTCGAAGGCGTAGCAGAGCAAGCGGTGGTGCTGGAGCGCATTCCACAACTGCTGGTGGAAGTGCTAATTGAAGTGGTGCACGACGATGGGGCTATATGGGACGCCGCAACGACTGCCTTGTGCGCAGCTCTCACCGCGGGTGGTGTGGAGGTCTACGACACCTTTTCAGCGTGCAGCGCCGCGCTGCGGTACGATGGCGCGATAGCTGTTGACCTCACACAAGAGGAGGCAGCGACTGCGATGGCGAGTGTGGTGGTGTGCAGCGGCCTCTCCCTCGGTGGCGTGTACTACTGCTGCCACAACGGCGCTTGTGAGACAGCGACGATGAGTCAGCTGGTGCAGGCGGCGATGAAAGGGCTTCAGGTGCGCAAGGTCCCCCTCTTAGAGCAGATCCGTAACCGGCTAGTTTAGCCCGGCCATCTCTGTGTGTGGCAGGGGGAGAGGTGCGGACGTGGCGCTGTGGTCACTGCTGCTCATGGAGCTGAGAAACTTTTTGGCAGCCACGTGTGGGCCTCACTGTGTTAAGCGCACGAGTAAGAAAAACGGAAAACAGAAAGTAACGCCCCTGCCTATCCCAAATCTTTGGCGCCACCGCCTCTTTTTCCACCGTCGAGGTGCGGGCTACATGAAATCCTCGGTGTCGGTTGCTGCAGAACAGGGGAGTGGACAACGAATGAGGGTGCGTGTGTCTGCGCTGTTGGAGCACCCACTTGCCGCCACTGTGTGCACCCATCTCATGCTTCATTTCTGGCTTGTCGCCTGGCACTCTTTTTTTTTTCTTTCCTGCTGGACGTTGCTCCTCCTTGTCGGCGTCTTTCCCGCTTCTCTTTCCACCGAAAGTTGTCTTGTACACCATCGTCCCGACGAAAGGGGCACACGTGCACCGCGCAAATACCAGAAGGAAAACCATGGAGACTTGTGACGGCCTCGATGGCGCCACCGGCGAAACGAAGATGACGGAGTCGCTTGTTCTCCAGCTGTGCCGGAAGCAGCACGGCTACTGGACACCTGAGCTCAACGAAAAGCTTTACCTGCACCACCTCGGCTTCCGTCAGCTCAACGGCCTCGCAGCCTTCACCGGCTGCGTAGTGCTATACCTCAACCACAACGCCCTAAGCGACCTTGCCGGGCTCGCGGCGCTTACCCGCCTCGACTCTCTCTACCTTTCCTGCAACGCGCTTTCCCGACTGGACTCGATGCCTCGCTTGCCGGCTTTGCGCACATTGGATGTTGCCCAGAACCAGATTGTGACACTCAATGGGCTCGATGAGGCCGCACCGCAGCTACAAACGCTGCTGGCAAGCCACAACAGGCTGCGAAGCCTCGATGGAGTGCAGGGCCTTTCCAGCCTCATGTCGCTTGATGTGTCGCACAACTGCATCGAGAACGAGGAAAAGACCACTGCCTTCCTGTGGGGTCACCGCGCCACGCTCCGCACTCTCCTGCTTCATGGAAATGAGCCCTGCCACCACGCACCGCACCACCGCAAGCGCTGGATTGCAGCGTTTCCTGCGCTACGGTTTCTTGACGAGTACCCCATCTTCGACGACGAGCGCGAGCGTGCCGAGGCGTTTATCAGAGGAGGTGCGGCAGCCGAGGCAGAAATCCGCAGTGCCCAGCGCTCCCGAGCCATCGCTGAGGCGCGAGAGCAGTTTGCGTACTACGGCGATATGCGCGAGGAGCAACGCGCTGCTCGCCGCCGCAACGGTGCAGAAACGAAAGCGACCCCATACTTCCTCGCTCACGCACCGGCCATCAAGAGGACGGCTGTGCAGGATGCCGATGACGACCCCATTTACATCCCAGCAACTCGGAACGCGACTGCTCACCATGACCCGATGCGCGTATAACGCCCCGTGCGAGAGTTACTTTATTCTGACCACAACCACGTTGCCTGTGTACTTTTTTTTTTTTTGCGAGTTGCTAGGCATCATGTAAAAGAGAACGCGTTTTGATTTGACAGAAAGAGAGGAATTTGTAGAACGTGGGGGGGGGGCCCCCGCCCCACCCCCCCACCCCGCGGAACCCCCGCAGCGCCAATGCCAGGACCCCCAAACCCCCAGCACACACCAGAACCCTTTCCCCTCATCCCCAAGATAGCCGACCCAACCCCAGGCCGCCAAATCCCTCCCTCCTTGGGGAGGGTTGGGCGAGGGGGGGGGGGTGATGTTAAGGGTCGCGTGGCAGGGGGGGGGCGGGTGTCGTGTCGCCGGCAGGCGGGCATGCCCCCGAGGAACGGCCCGGCAATACCGATATGCATGTGCGGGCGTGCTTTGCGAGACGCGGCGGGCCCCGCTCATGAGCAAACACTTCGCAGAGGCGTTTTCTATACGCAGGGAAAACCACAGCGAAGCATAGTGGGGGGAATCACGCGCGCAAGCTGGGCCCAGGGACGTGCCTCTTGAAACCACGTTTTAGTTTTTCAACGCATCCTTTTTTTCTTTTGTAGGGTAAAAGCAAAGTCGAAACCTACCCCGCTGGGTCGCGGGCCCATCGCGTGGTGCGAAGCAGCCGTTGACAAGCGTGTTACTGCAAATTGCACTCGCTCAGCTATCGCTGGACAGCCCCATCAGTCAAAGTCAACCCCCCTACCCCCCAGCCAATCCCATCGTGCCAGCCACCACCCGACGCATTTCCCACGGGATTGCTCCATCCATCCCCCCCCCCCTCACACACACACAAACACCAGTGAACGACGTGGGGGCTGAGGGGGAGATACATCTTTGAATCCTGTTGACACTGGGTCTATGGTGTAGGTATCACAAGCCTGTTCAGTGGTGCAGGCTGCCGCGACTTCGGGCCATCCCAAACATGACTGACAGGATTAGTAGCGATACATCGCTCTGACTTTCCCACCAAACAAGACCTTGACACCGTCACCACCACGAATTGTTCGGCACTTCATAGAGGATATGCAGGGAGGGGGGGGGGGTACTGCGTGACTTCGTTCCACCGAAGGTAGTGCTGTGTGTACGTGAAAAGCAGGCGGGGGGAGGGGGGCTCTTGGGCTCTGAATATCACGCTGCGTCGTCCAGCGTTGTAAATTTCTAGTAGCCAGTAAAAAAGCATAATTATAGTGTAAGCAAAGGTTTCTCTACAGAAGCCGGTCTTTGACCATTCCCCCTCGCACAGATAGGAAGCAGTCGTACGGCATTCTGGAAAGGCAAAGGAGGGGGGGGGTGCGCTCACCGAGGATGCGATCGCCCTCAAGATTGGGAATGCAAGATTCAATATCTCGCCCGTCCCCTGCATATCCTCTTTCCATTCTTTCGCTTTGTGACCTATACTGCTTGCGCCAGCACTTCGACGGTGAAGGCTTCTAGAGAAGGGGGGTCGGTGTTTGTGTCGCCGTGATCTCCACACGCTCTCTAGTGTTGCCACCGTACCAGACGAGCAGGAAGATCTGGAAGATGCACGCTAGTGTGCAGAGCACGTTGGGAATCGTGATGAACATGTCCAGTCGCACCAGACCATACATCGTCCACAGCACGCTATTCACGGTCGCAAAAATGACGGTCGCCGGCTGCAGTGAATCGGCGTTTCTTTCGCGGATGATGGTCTTTCCCATGCTTAGCGGCGAGCTCAGCATGAAGACACTACAACAACCACCCAGGACGCCATTCAGCTGTGTGGCAACGTTACTGCTCGAAAAGTTGACGAGACACAGAAACAGTAGCAGGAGGAGGGCAACTAGCAACACGGTGAAAATTGCAATCTTCAAGGATGTGTCATAGCTCGTCGATCTAAGCACGTGACCCGCTCTCTCCTCCATGCGTGCTACTGCCAGAAACATCAGAATGCAATACGCAGCCACAGAAGACCCAACTGTGTTGCAGATGATAACCGGAGGGGAGAGTATTTGCACGCCGTACATGCCCCACACGTTGCAGTTGAGGAACTGCGCGCAGAAGTAAGTGATGGTCTTGCTGCCGACCGAGCTTGCGGCACGCATGCTCTTGATAGTAATGACGGGCGACACGACCATGCACAGCGTCGCCAGTGTTGTTAAGATGGATATGATATAGAAAAGGACGCCCATTCTTTCCTCGCAGTCAGCAATGCTGAGCAAGGTACCTGTAAAACAGAAGCGGCAAAGAATAGATGTATATATATATATATGTGTATATGAGGACGATGTAAGGAAATAGAAAGAATGGTGCGGGCCAAACAAATGAGGTACTTTCCTCAATGCGTTTGTCTCTGTGTTCGTTTCTCTCTCTCTCTCTCTCGCTGTGCTGGTCAATCCATTCGCGTTCGTTGCGGGGAGGTGCGCTATGCCCACGCCAGTAGTGAGCTTTATCGCAGGCGCAACAATATCAGGACGTGGTGCTCGCCGATACACCACAGGGGAGGGAGAGAGGGTGGAGTTCGCGAGAGAGAGAATGGCCAGCGTAAACCTGTCGGGGCAGCAGTCACGCTTCCAATCACCACGGACACAAAGGCAGAGCAGCTCTGGAAGTAAAAGAGGCGCCACGAGGGTGGGGGGAGGGAGGGATGAGAGAAAAGGAACGAGGCAGAGGGTAGACAGCGGACGGTCAAATGAACGAAAGTGGCAAAGAGGCAGACAAGACGAACAGGATCAACGAGTACAGTGAGGAAGCAGTGCCTGCTGAGGTGCCACCATACGTGGAGGCTCACACTATGCTGCATGCGTGTCGCACTGAGAGGTCTACCCTTTCGCAATGGCTCTCTGCTCCGGTCATGATATCGGGAAGACATTACTTCTCATTAACATATATAAGAGACGAGGAATAAAATAGGGAATCTCAGCCGGCAGGGGCTCCCCATTCCATAGGAGAGGTGACCTGCCGAATGCCTGTCAACGTGATCAGCTCCAGAACGATATTGGTTCCGTATCCGTCATCATCAGCATAAACTCACACCAGCGACACCGTGTCGCGCTAGCCATTGCTGCCGGCACATGGGTCGTATGAAACGCATCCCCTCTACACTGTTCCAAAAGATTCGGTAGACACACCTGCATGCTGCCCTGCGCATCCGTCGCCGAGTACCAGACAAGCACGGGCACACGAAAACGCTACCTACATCGAGAGCGGTAAAAGCAAAACACTTCGACGCCAACGCGGGGCGGGCGCGCGGAATAATAATACTAAAAAAAAAAAAAACGGTGTGTGCGGAGAATCCGCCAGCACCACGAGCAGCGACGTCCCCTCCCCTTCCCGTCGTCATGCATACATGCGCATGCGTACGGAGAGAACAAAGAAACGCACACAACTGAAGTCATGAGACACACAAATCGCGCAATTTTTTTTTTTTTAATAGGATGAGAAGCAGAGGTCAGATAATGGAGGGTGGAGATTAGAAGGTGAGGTGCACACAACCATCATGACCACGTCGGGAGAACAAGTGAACAGAAAGAGAGAAAACGAAGAGAGAGATGGGAAACAACCTTTCTGTGGTACACTCAGTTCTCGAGAAGTTCAAAGCAGGAGCAGAAGTTGCCCATGTGACTAACCACGAGCCGGCACTCTCTCCACGGAATCTCAGTCTTTTGCAAACACGTAAACGCTGCTACATTCTCCTCGGTACACGCGCCGAGTGTGATATGCGGCGTGTAGTTTTCGTGAGCGTACTTGTTTATAAACGACAGCATCCACTCCGAGGTAGTGCTGTTGCTGTCGGCGGGGAACTTCTTGTGAAAGGTGGCCTTCGCCACATCTTCCGATCCTACTTTGACGTGGTACGGGCTCAGCTCCTGCATGATGGTTTCATGTAGCGACATCAGGTTAGGGCTGCGCTCCACCGTAATATACGGGAGTCGCACAGCTTGTCCACCCTCCCTTGTGGCAAAGGTCGGGCCGTCGGCGATTCCGGTCAGCACCAGTGACTCCTTCGATTCCAACACATGCTTGCGGAACTTCAGCCACGTCTCGCGTACAATCGAGCGAATGGCCTTCAAGTCTAGCGCACGCGCACAGAACTGCATCACAGTGCAGTGCGCGTAGCCATACCCTCTGCGGCTCTTCTCCGTGAGTGGCACAAGACCATAGCACAGCGATGCATTCTCAACGTCCCCATCGACTTCGACCGGGCACAGCGTTGATGACAACGGAAACGCCACCACGTCGAAGGAGGAGCTAACAATGCACACGTTCAACGCAAAGAGAGACATGTCCGATGGAAGGGGTGCACACGCACCCACGCTGCTTTGGTTGACGCCGATATTTTGTCTCAAAGATCTTAGACCTCACCACGCTAACACATTTACGCTAGTTGATGCGAAAAGAAAAACAGAGCCTCCGAGGAGGAAGAAAGCAAGATGCGACAGCTATTGGAATGTGACACTGGTGCGACGCCGACGTTTGCACACGAGGCCCTTCCAAAGCAGTCCACCCAAAGTTGCGTCCCTCTCTGTGTGCCCGAGTTTCAAAACACTCACACAGAGAAGGGGGGAGTAGAGGAACACGGAAGAACGTCAATTACTACACGGAACGCACACGCACACACGTGAAGTGACCACAAGCAGAGCGCAGCAACAGAAAGGATGGAGCCAGCTCCCGTAATCAGGCAAAGTAGGCCTAAGTTGGAAAGGAGGCACACAAGGAAACCGCACGAACCAAGAAGAAATCAACCACTAAAGTCCTACCGCGTCCAGCACACAAGCGAGAGGGAGAGAAATCACACGCTACGACACGCACACGCACACAAACAACAGAGGGGGGGGGAGACACGGAGCAGGCTATCACGCGGCAGTGACTCCTCGGCACGACGGAAAACCAATTCACGTGCCGTCTCTCTCTTCTTCTTCTTTGGTAAGCTGATGGAAGCGCTGTCGAACTAAAAAGCCGTCCACAAAGTGGGAGAGACACGCGAGAGGTACACAAGTGAAAAAGGAGAGCGGAAAAAGGAACTGTGCCACAATGAACAGGCCCAACGCCACAATCTATACATAAACGGGTAGATATGTATAGCGACTGTGTGTGTGTGTGTGTGTCTCCTTGTCCTCGCAGGAAAGGAAACTGTGAAAGGGAACAGTCTCCGCTCCTGTGCCTGCCTCCTCACTGAACGCCGTGTGGCGATGGAGAAGCTCGGGCGAGAAATGGAGCAGTAAATTGTGGTGTGCTCCCGCAGAGGGGCAGAGATGCACACGTCCACAAAAAAAATAAACGAGAAGCGACGCGATGGAAAACGACGGCGCTTTCGTTTTTTTTTATTGCTTTTCGAAACAGTTTGTCTGTACTGACACAGAAGGACAGTAGAAGAGTGGTTAGAGAAGATGAGTGTGAGAGAGAGGGGGCGGGCAGAGTTAATAACTCTGAGAGTCCTTCGGTGAGGAATTCGTGAGGTGGGGCGTGCGTATGTGCGTTTATTCCTCGAAAAAAACACCTCAGTCACGCTGTGAATTGGCGGGGTGAAGAGAGGAACTAGAAGGGAGGTGGAGTGAGAGAGGAGTTAGGGAGGGGGTGCGGGCGTAAGAGAAGGGGGGAGGTAAAAACAAGTTCATACGACCACCTGAAACTGAGTGCCCCGCGCTTATTCACCCTCCGGGCAATGAAAATGAGCGGCGATGATCCTCGGCACACAAGTCCGAGGATAAGAAATCCCAGGCGTGATGGCAAAGAAAGCGCTGACGCCAGTGGTAGCTACTCACGCAGTATTGCTCTGAGTGGCGGGCGCTTCAGTATTCATTTTTATTGATGTGCCCTCGTGTGTGTGTCCGTGCCTGCTGCTGCTCCTTGCGCGGAAGATCCCATATTCTTCCAGCAGAAAATAAAAAGGGAAGTGAGAAAAAAAAGAAAAAGAAGAAAAAGGGGCGGGGGGCAGAGAGGGCGATGCGGATTGCCTATGAAGCAAGCGATCGGCTCGAGGTGCCGAGGGGCAGTACGTCTTTGTGCACGGCCGCACTACAGAAAACGCCGCGCTGAGCGACAAAAAGAAGAGCGGTTTCCCAGGACCAAGAAACCAGGAACCGAGTACGAGAGAGAGAGAGAGAGAGCAGCGGCTGTTGCAGAGATGCGCTGAAGGGAAAGAGAACTCAAAGCCTCTGAAAAGGAGATGAAGTAATGCAGGTGGGGAACTGAAGTGCGGGTCACAAATCTCCGGATACCCAGCGCCCACGCATGAGCTCACAACACATTTGCTCATCACCACTTCAGCTCATGCATGGTCGTCGCAGACTCCCCCTATAGCACCGCTACGTCCACACTCCAACATGCATGCTTCCCCTCTCTTCTCTTCCACAGACGTACATTCAAACCACTCACACCCTTCATGCACCACGCCATGCGAGAGAGCATACGCTCGCTTTTTCACAAGAAAGGGGCAACCCGTATGCACAACACGGTGCTCCACAGAAGCACAGCCCAGTGATTGTTCTTACTACGGGGGGCACAGAGATGAAACGAGGTAATCGGAACGTACCACCAAAAAGGAGGGCGATGCTCGCACTGGAGACGAAGGCGGGGAGACCTGAAAGCGAGAACGCCCCCCCCCCCTCCCTCCCTCTCATCAGCGGCAGAGCACTCGCAGTAGACGCTGAGCAAGTGCAAGGGTATAGCAGACGGGAAAGGAACACACCTCCACACCTCCACACACACACACACACACACACACACACATATACATACACAGAGAGAAAAAAAGAGGGGAAGCAAGGCAACTGCATCCTCCCGAAAGAAGACAAGCACATCCGAAGAGTTGAAGGGGAGGAGACAAGGGGGAAGATCGCAATAATGAAGAGAGAGAGAGAGAACAGCAGGACAGTGTGCGTCCGTGAGATGGGGAGGGGAGGGGGTCACCAGCGCCTATAAACCCGAATGCAGTGCCAAGTCACGCGGATGCCCCAACGAGAAGATGGCAACAGTCGGCAAGCGACCGAAAAGGGCGTCCTCCTGTGCGCCATACTCTTACCCTTTTCGTCCTCGTCTCCTCACACTGTCACAGTGGGAAACATTTCTTGTAGAAGCCTCCAATGAACTCGTCGTCCGGTCTCTGCAGTTGAATGCGAAAACGGAATCCAACAATCCAAACGTGGTGAGAGGCCGCAGGATTCCGAGTTCTCCCATGGCAGCACACTGTGGATCAACACGCATGCCCGTGGATACAGAGAAGTTGTTGCAACACCACCAGACGACGCCTTCTATCAGCAACCCCAGCGAATGAGGCCGAGAAAGGAGGAAAGAACACAAAGCACGACGAGTTTCGGAGAGACACGATCCATGTCCAGCGGCTTTCTAGCCCTCTTCAAATGATTCTCCTGCTTCAGCAGGTCCTTCCGTGGGTGGTGAATCGGCCACACCGTTGTGCAGTGGCGGTGGGGAGAGTTCCTCGGCAGTCTCGTACAGTTTCAGTCTCGCCTCCAATTCCTTCACGCGATTCTGGTACTGCGCAGTGGTGGCACGGGCCTCCTCCAAACGCCGCGCGAGCTTCTCCAGCGGCAGAAGAGCTTGAGTGATCTGCAGTGCATTTTGTTTCGGGTCCGATGAGTCCGGCGTGTACACGCGAGTCTTCTCCACCAGTTCTTGTGCCTCGTCCTCCTCGCGGTCAATAAGAGCATGGTCGAGCAGCGTGGCGACCGGGTCTTCCTCAGGCATGAGGCTTGGAAATGGTGCGCGCAGATACCAGCGTACCTTCTCCGGAAGCACCTTCTGCACCTCCGTCCGCTTCGCAAAAGACTCAAGGTCTTGCTGCAACTCGATGAACTCGGTCTCTTGCAACAGCAGCATTTGGCGACGTGCGGCTCGTCGAAGGATGACACGGCGGCGTAGCAGGGCCTCTGCTTCCTCCATCAGCTGCGGCCTCAAGTTCGTCAAAGACAGTCGTGAAAGGATCAGATCGACGACCTCCATTTCATATTTGGCCTTGTTCACCAGTCGCCTCACCTGGGTGATGTAGGCAACCAGTTGCCGCACCACCTTCAGTTGGCGAGTCATCTCGACCTGATAATCCGCAATAATGGCCTCTGCAGCGCTGCGGTCCTGCTCCGTACGCTCGAGGTATTCCGCACAGGAACGACTGACACTACCGCTCTGAAATGCCTCTTGAATTTCGTGTTCACTCGAGACGAGCTCCAACAGTTTGCTGTGGTGCTTTGCAGCGCGTTGCATGAGGGAGTCTACAGAGCGAACCCGCGCTTCGCAGAACACTAGTGATGCCTCTAACTTCTGAAGATGTGTGACATCAGTGGCACTGAGAGATGGCTCGGACGTCAGACTTGGTTCCAGCTCTACTAATAGTGGAAAAGAACCGGTCCGGCCAGGCAGCGCGGGCGCTGAGACAGAGTCCTTTCGGCTCGCCATTGAAGGGGACGCAGTAACGGTGGTCGCTGTTGTGCAGGCACGCATCTGTGAGAGCTTCTCCTTCTGGGCAGTCAATGTCGACTCCCGTAAACGCAACTCCTTTCGTAAGAGAGCGAGGTGAAGCCCAACAGGCTTGCGGAGTGCCTGCTGCGCATGTGCCACGTTTCGCAGCTTTTCCTCCGTCGTGCAGACTGCCATGTCCGTCTTATGCACTGGTTCAAGTGTGGATATGGAACAGCTGTGGCTGTGTGGATGGTGCGCGCCACTGTACACCTCCAACCATTCGAGCTGAAGCGCCTCTACGAGTTGCGCCGTTGTATGAATGTCGCACAGCACTAGGAGGACTTGCTCATCACGCAGTGCCGCTGTGCTCTCAAGCGGGTCGAGGGTAGCGTAATCAAACAACTCGATTACGGGAGGCTTGTGAAAAGGCAGTGGAGCCGTTGGCGAAAGCGAAGTACACTCGGTGGCGGCAGCCTCAGCTGTCGTAGCAACGTGCGCAGACGGCTCCAACGCCTTTGCGAGATGGGACAAGAGACCCTGCGCCGTAAACACGCTACTAGGAATACAGGGAGTCAGGTGCGGAGACGTTCGAGCAGAGTCCGCACGCAGCGTCGGCTGCGACGCCGCGTTAAACGACACCGATGATGTGTTGCCAAACGATAAGCGCACGAGCGAGCTAGAAGGTGTGGTCGACTCGAGCATAAAGTACGGTACACGCGTGCCAACGAGGGCGAATACGAGCTGCACCGTGATTCCGTTCATCTCTTCTCTCGCGTGACCGATGGTGCTCAGCGAATGTTCCGCGTAGTTCACAGTGATGCCCGCTAGAGTACGTTCCCGTTGATTTCTGGCGCTGTCTGGCTTTACGTCGGTGGTACACGTTTGCTTGATCCAAAACGTGCGTAGCCTTGCAGGTTCACAAGAAAACAATCCGAGAAGAGATCAAGGAGTACTTTCCCTTTGCTGTTGTGCTTGTTCCAATCTCGAATGGGATACCACTCGTTGCGTGTGCTTCGAAAGCACAGCGCACGAGAACACACGAGAAGAGGACGCCTAGACGGGTGGACAGGAAAGTGGTGGGGAAGGTTCTAAAACAATCACCGACGCCGAAACAGCTCCACTCGACCACAGCAGCTCTCCACCAGCGAGGAAGCAACCAAGGAGAATCAAAACAAGATCCAATCACAAACACGACAGACCGTGCGGGGAAATGGAAAGACAAGCAGGTATGTATTTACAAGGAGAAATAGAGAAAGAGATGACGCTTGAAAGGGTGTGAAGTGCAGATGTCTCATCAGAGCGCCACTCCGCCGAGAAGAGGGAGCCGGAGGAGGGGAGGGGGAAAAAGACGAGTTGTGTCCGTGAATGCCAAAAAATACAAGCGGCACACACACACACACATACACACGCACACACACTCACGCACACACACCGACAAAGAGGTAAGACAAGCAGACGTCCAGCCAATCCAAGGCGAAAAATGGGGATTCAAGACAAACTAAACCGAACAGGGAGGGAGAGCCCAGAGAGGCAAAAGAAGTGAGATCTGCAGAGAACGAGGAAGCAGAAGGGAAGGGAGGAGAGAGGATGGGGAGACAGCTGCGCACCTAGTCAGTGGGAGTCCAGACAACAAAGAGAGACACAGCAACGCCAACCAATTGGCAAGTAAAACCAAGTGCGTTTTTTTTTTCTCACCCACATACAATCATGCAAAGGCGTCTAGTCAAATAGGAGGAAGAAACCCAAATAAAAAAACGTGCTTGCGAAGATGCAGTGGAGTACGTTCCACAGAGAAGGAGAGGCAACAGGACCACCTAGTGGAGGCTCCAGCGAAGAGAAGAACAGATCTACACTCCAACAAAAAGCACATCAAGCGGCCTTCACCTACAACTGTTCATATCAGTGTACTCTCCCCCCAAAAAAAAAACATAACCAAGAAGTTGAAGACAAGAAAACGCGAGAGAAAAGGGCTAACAAAACAACCACAAGAAAAGATGAACTAGAGCTCCGGGTGACGAGAAAACGGAGGCTCGCACAGAAAAAAAAATGACAAAAAGAGAAATGTTTGAGGCTACCTTGGGTATTCTTTCAACGCATCCACACTTCTGCGTGATGCGGAAGTGAGAGGAAGAAGGGAAATAACGGCGTGAGGCAGCAACGTTGCGTTCTCGGAGAGGCAGTGTGTGTGTGTGTGTGTGTGTGTGCCACACATGCATATCTATAGAAGAACAGAATAACAATAACCAGATAGCAGGCGAAAGCGCACCTCCCTGTTCGCACTGGATCAGATATATATATATATATATATATTGTGTGTTTGTGTGTACGTATGTGTACGTGAAAATGTGTAACGGTTGCGAGTGGAGAAAAAAAACGGGGAGAAGGGAAGAACCGGTGACTCCGCAACAGCAAAACACTCCAGTCCACGCACACGTCCACAGAACAATCACACAAGAGCTGTAGCTTCGGTCCACCACGGAGAGTCAAAATATCTTTTTCCTCGTCTTCGATCCCTGTCCCGCGCTTGATTGCAGACTTTCTTGTATTCTGTGTTGCGTGTGCCGGAGGGGAGAACACTATTCTCCAATAACGCACAGCACACGGACAAAGACAGTGGTGAAGAAGAAGAGCACACGAGCAGCAACCACAACAGAGAAAAAAACAGCCGTGCCAAGTAGAAGTCGCGTGTGTGCAGAACTGATAAGCTCCCCTTTTTTTTTAAAGGCGAGGTAGAGGGGCCATGGGGGTAGGAAATTTATTGATTAAAGCAGGTAATGGTTGTGGTGAGAGAGAGAGAGAGGCCAACATGACAGCAGTTGAGAGGCAATACACGCGATAAAACACAAGCAGTAAAGCGCGCGTGCAGGGATAATGACGGCAACGGCATGAGTGCACAGTGACGTGCAGGGGTAGGTACAAGCAAAGTTGTGGAGGAGAAGAGGTGGGATGAGGAGTTCGTGGACATGATCAAACGAACACGCCGGTCTCGCGATCCAGCGTCCATTGGTCATTCAGCACTGGATGGGGTTCTGAAATCGCGATGAGATGCGCCTACATGGAGCGCGAGGGTCGGGCAGATGCACCTTTTACTCTTGGCCGAGGTGTTGTGGCGTTCTCGTTGCATGGTTGGCTTGTCTGTGTGTGGCGGGGCTTCGTCAAATGGGTATCTACAACATGGCGGACCCGCCGTCCAGTACGCAGGCCTGCAGAAGGGCGCGGTCGGTCCCTATGCTCCCTGACTTCTCTCTACTTCTTTTCCTGCTCGCTTCTTTCCTTCCCTCGCCGGTGAAATCACGTCACCAAGACCGTGTGCAACAGGACGATGTCACGCCTGTGTGCTCGGCGCACAAAATAATGACGCTCGGGCACACACACACACACACACAACGTCAGGGGCGGAGCGCTTTCAAGAAAGAAGTGGGAAGAACAAAGCGGAGCAGTGCCCTAGACGGAGCATATATATATATATATTTTTTTATATATGTGTGGGGGGGGGGGTATCCGAGAGAAAAATGAAGACTCCAACAGGGCGGCTCATCTGCACTTTAACATAGATGCCTACACGAAAAGCGAAAACAAAAAATGATAGTAGCAAAACAGAAAGCAGGAACACATCCAGTATGCGCTACATGACAGCACAGGCAAACTGCTTCCCTTGACCAGCGACGCGCGTCGGGATTGAAGTACCGTAGACGTCGAGAACCTCCAGCTGTGGCCAGAACGTTCGAACGTCGCCCATCGTGGTGAGCCGCTGACACCGCGTGAGGTACACTCGCTGCAGTGAAGAACATCGCATCATTCCGACAATTCCAGCGTCACTCACGTCGGTGCGCTCGAGGTGCAGCTCGATGAGGTGCTTCAGTGAGCTGAGCGAGTTGACATCCGACAAAAAACGACACTCTGCACAGTTGAGGTACTGCAGCGCCACACATTTTCCAATACCCTCGAGCCCTTGATTGGTCAACTGAGTCCGCGCCACACACAACACACGCAACTTGCGCAAGCCGCCAAGACAACTTACGTCTGTCACACTTCTACACTCGGTGAGACGCAGCACTTCGAGTGTCTCGCAGGCGCTAACGACAAGGACGCCATCGTTGTCGACGGACGTTTGTGTCAGCGTCAACTCCCTGAGCGCATATAGGTTCTCCAAACCCGAGAGGCACTGCACCTCCGTGCACTTCGTCAGATCCAGACAGGAGACGCACCCAAATGTGATACAAAGATGCTCCAACATCAGGTCATTGACGGAGCTGCGTCGGAGAACTAGCCGCACTACCCGCGCCGCTCCACCAGGAGAGCGCAAAGACACTATTCGGCTCCTTGCCCGCGGCTCGGTCCCCCAGAAACCCCTGCGGGGAGCGGAATGGTGGTGTGTCGGTACTGTGTGCACGGTGCGTGGTTGCAGTGTCACCGGTGGCTGCGGCAAGTACTGCTGAAGAACTTCATCAATTTACGCTGCCGACGTGTTGGCGGTTGGTGGGCCCTCGCTGTTTGGCTCATCAGTGTTCATGCTCACGCTCACGCTGCCCGCGTGCTGCAGAAGTCCCCGATGTCGCGACGTTGCGCCAAGGCGCCGACGCTCATCCATTCCAGTGAAACCGATGCCAACCCCACGTAGTGGCATTACGGGAACACGATCCGCGTACAGGACGCGCAGCTGCGGATAGCACCTCCACAGCTCCTCAAGTCGGGTCACTCGACTGCAGCCGTTCAAATGTAGCACCTGCACGACAGGAAAGCGGCTAGTGCCAACGCTTGATGACAGAGGTGACGCGGAGCTGATGGAAGACAGTGGTGAGGTGGACCTTGCTGACAGGGCGCTCGATGCAGACGAAAACGTGCATGACCCGTACGGAGTGCTGCGCCCATCGCTTCCACCAGACGTGGTGCTCAGCCCACCGCCAGCTGAGAAACTTACAGCTGTCATCGAAACGTTGAGTTCCAACAGCGCTGGGAGTGCGCACAGCGGCGACACGTTGCGGATGTCAGCACAAGACTCCAGAGAGAGGTAGCGTAACTTGCGGCATTGGCACAGGCACGAGAGCTCATTATCTGCTACACTTGTTGACTCCAGATTCAAGTACTCCAGCTGGTGCAACTTGTTGGCAAATGAGAGCGACTGCACATTCGAGCAGCCGCTCAAGCTCAAGAAGCGCAGGTGGCGCGCGCACGACAGGTGGCGCTTCGTCTCCTCGTCCGTGACACGAGTTCCGCCGAGGTTCAGCCACCTGAGCGAGGTCATTTTCTGCAGCCACTGCAGCAGCGTGAGCTCAATGCAGCCGCAGAGGTTCAGGTATCGCAATTCGGTGCACTCCTGCAAGCACTGCAGACCAGCGTCGGTGATGTTTGTGTGTGACAAATCGAGTGACAAAAGTCGATTCATGGAGCGGCCTGACGCGGTGAAAGCCGCGGCGAGAGACGTGATGCAGCGACACGAGGCCAGATTCAATCGCTGCAGGCTTGGCATGCAGTGCAGCGCACTACAGCCTTCGTCCGTTACCAGGTTGTCGCTCAGGTTCAGCACGCGAAGCGCTGTCAGATCCTTCAATATGGCAATGTCTGTGAGCTGACGGAGCGACTGCAGGTGCAGCTCGACCAGCTTGTCACACAGCCCGATGTGCTGCATATTTGCGTTGGATAGTAGTGTTCTTGGCATCAGTAGGCGCTCCAGAGTGCCTCGAAGGTTTGCAAGGAAGCTGAGGTCCGTGATCTGCCTGCACTCGTCCAACACCAGCTGCCGTAGCTTGCTGCAGCCAGTGAGCGACAGAAGGTCCGTGTCGGTGACGGAGAGGCCATGAAGACTCAGCGACTGGAGATGCTCCAGTCGCCGTAACGGCTCGAGAGAGCGGACACCTCGGCAGCGATGCAGTATGATGCACTCCAGCGAAGAGCATGTAGTGAGTGCCTGCAGAAAGGTTTCGTGCAGCGGAGTGTGAAGAATGTGCAGGCAGCGCAGTTTCTTCAACGAGCCCAGAGAGCGGACGCCGGAGAGGTACCAGCTGGTCACTTCACGGTCGGGGTCTGTTGGTGTTTCGTTTGTCGAGGACTCCCCATTGCGTCCCCTGCCGAGACCTTGGCGCATGGCGTGTGTGTCCGTCCCTCCACTCGTGTCACCGTCTAACGAAGTAGCGTGCGTATCAGAGAAGCCAACTAGCCGCATCTCGTTTCCTTTGCACAAAATAGAATCGATGCATCGAAGTGTCACCTGCTGAGATGCCGAGCAGGAGATGATGGTCAGAGACGAGAGGTCGGGGCACATTGAAATACACTGCAGTAGATCCTCCGAGATGACGCAGTTCTCCAATTGAATCTCTCTCGGAGAGAGCGCACATTGCACAGCTTTGAAGGCCGCCAGCTGAGCTGGGTGCACGTGGTGAAGTCGCAGTGAGACCCCGTAGTACCGCGAAACCCACCACGCACCAATGGCCAGAAGGTGAAGGGCCTCATGTGACTTGCACGTAATGGACACGCAGAAGGACATCTCGAGCGCCGAGCTCTGCCTGCACTCCCAAAGGCACATACGATCGCGCATGTCAGCCGCAGCGGCAGAATTTGACTTGAGAGAGAGGCTGACAGCCTCCGTCGTGGATGGTGTAACGCGGCGGACGCCTACGTATGGGTAGCAGTGGTTTGACAACGGAGTGAGACCTTGCGGTGCGCCGACGCCACTGATATAGAATGGAATTACACGCGGGACGCTAGCGCTCGCGCCACATTGTCGTCGGCCCCCGTCCTCACGCAAGCACTCTTCATCAGATGCCTTGTCGCCCCACGCTTCTAATACCCCATCCTCCTCCACAATGAGTCCGCTGGTGCCTGTACAGGCACCGCTGTATTCAGAATCCGCACGCTCGCCGAGTGCATCACAGCACCCAAACAAAACCCCGTTCACGATGGGGTTGATGCCTTCACGGGCTACAACAGCCGCCCCATCGGTGCCGCCACAGCCGTAATTGTGCTGCCCTAAAACGATTGCGGCTACTTGGTAGTCACGCATGGAAAAGCCACCGCCCTCCACGTTGCGCTCCACGAAAAGGCGCAGAAACGGATTCGCTGCCGCGAGCGCAAATGGGGCGGAGGCCATGTAATCGAGAATGGGCTGAAACACTGGCAATGGGGGGCGCCACGAGCGCTTCTGATTAATGTTGATGAAAGATGAAGACGACTGACAAGTGCTGCTGACACGTCGATCATATGCGTGCAATGATCGCACAGACCCACAGGTATTACTCAGATCGGAGTCCATCGCTGGGTAGACTTCCCTGTTTTTGTTGCTTGCGAGAATCACAAGTATCGTTATGTAATTGTGGATCACTTCAAGTGCGTTGTTTCGACTTGTGGACGTATTTTTTCAAAGTCGATCAGACTTGTGCTCGTCTAACTGGTCTGCAGAAGAGCGCTGAAGAGCTTGCGGCACAAGAAGGAGGTTTCTCTCTCTCTCTCTCTCTCTCTGTATGACGATTTCCGGTCAGCAGAGAGAGAGAGTGGACGTTCAATTCGATTCGGTTCACCGAGAGAAGGAAGTGTCTTCTCAACTGAATTTCATAGAGCTGTGCGTGTCACGAGGGCAGCTGCGATGAAGGTCCAAGATGGGAGCAAGAGGAGGACGTGTGCTGTGAGAGCAAACAAACACAGAGCGGACGCGCTTCCTCTTTTTTTTTGTTTGCGCAAAAATATAGCGACAGTGAAGGACGGGGTTGGGCGGGTGGCCGAGAGAGAACAAGCACGGCAACGGAATATGAAAAACAAAAAGGCGGCACACATAAAATAAACATAAACATAAAAGGGGACAGTGGAAGGCAAAGAAAGTTGTACGATGGGCAGTAGGGCAGAAGCGCACAACAACAACAAAAAAAAACAATGACCGGTTAGAGGGTATAAGGGATGGGAAGAGGGCTCTCTATGCCATTGCACTTGAAGCCGACAGGGGGTCACTCCAGTTCATGCCACGCAGAAAAAATACAAGCGCACGCACCCAAGATATATATATATCTTAGTGAAATAAAGTGAGGGAGCGGGCTGAGAAGCGGGTGCGGCGACGGAAAAGTGAAGGGATGATCAGAGCGCCTCTGCAACCCACTTCGGCAAAGAGCTCGTCTTCCACCTCCCCACCAAGTCGACTGCCGCCTTGAGAGGCAGTTAGACTGGAGCCGAGAGGAGAAAAAGACGCGGCTCGCCGCACACGCACACAGTACACACTCACAAATGAGCAGTCTTTGGAAGCTCCTCACTTTATTGGCTCCCCTCCCCGTGCACTCGTCTACGCTCCCACACGCGTAAAGACCTCAGAGTGAAAATACGTTACTACTCACTGGGAAAAAGCGTGGAGACAGGAACGACACCTTGAGCAACTCAAACAAGTGCGTTGTATAGGGCAAACAGTATGTGTGTGTGTACGTGTGTGTGTGTGTGTGTGTGTGTGTGTCGCAGGTAGAAAGGTATGAACAGGGAAGGAGCAGAGCACAAGCGGGGACTAGTAGAATCATGGCGCATGCCTGCACGCGATGCATGGTGAGACAAGTGCACGCGTTTCGTCACAGTGTAGAAGGGGTGAAGGAGGCGCACGCGCCTGTCACGCAGTGTCCCTCTCTACTCATCGCTGCTCTGAGAAGCACACGCATAGTGGCATCAGCGACAATTGTGTTGTGTGTGTTGCCATACACACCGTCTTCTATTCGCATAAATGAGCAGCACACCAGTTTACAAATCAGAGCAGTCACGCAAGAGACACAGACGCACGCACATGCATATACAAAAACAAATTTACGTTGACGGCAAGGGGACTCTCCTGCATGTATGTGCGGTGTGAGGGAGGCGATGGGGTTAGAGGGGACAAAGCAGTTGCCTCATCTCCCACTTCTGAAAAAGTGGGTCACGGATCGTAATGTCAGGATCCAACTTGTTTCGCTTAGAAGGTTTCCCTGATGCAGGTGCAGCTCGTATGCTACAAGCTCGTCGGTGCAGCAGCCGGTGTACTATACCCTAGTACCTCTCGCCTCATCGCACTCAAGCCCGTACAGTCCCCCCCCCCCCTCGCAAGATACACGAGCTGAGGGAGAGAATACGCAGACAAAGCAGCTTGAGATAAGACATTTCCAAGGAAACAACAGCGATCAACAGAAATCGTGCAAGAGCACCAATGCAGTAACGCGCAGTTGATGCAGAGCACTTGCTGAGAGAGAAGTACCTCCACATAGACACACACAGAGAGAGAAAGAAAGAAAAGCGAACACGCACACGCTCAGCCTCACATTCTGAGGCACAGGGCAAGACCTACAAAACGTTAGAGGGAGCATCTGTGTCTGCGTGTGTGTCGGCGCTTCGTATGTAGAAAAAAAAAACAAAGATAGAAACACATAAACGCCAACCGAAATAGAGCCCCCTATATGATGCTTTCGAAGAGGTGCACATAAACGTGCTTGTCACCATCGCAGCAGAGGAGCTTAACAGGGAGGGAAGGTAGAAGCAAGTAACGAGTGGTGGCTGGGGCTAGAATAGCGGACAGGAACAGAGCGAAAAAGAAGCGCGGAAAGGATCATCTCAGAGCACCCCAACAGCGAGGATGTACAATGAGAAGGGAGTGAGACGAGAGACGACTATGAGAAGGGATGGAGGCCACAACACCCCTCAAAAGGTCCGCAACACACGAGAAAACAGCTGATCATGTCATACTCCTCAGCGGTCCTCGCCCGGAGCATGCTGACGAAGGAGAATGTCGAAGAAGGCAACCACATCGTCCAAGGAGGACTGCAAGGAGATGTTGCTGTCCAGGCGACACACGTGCGCCTGCGATACACACAGCTCATCCTTGAGCATCTCCTCCAGAGTCCGCTTCAAGCTCGAGTGACCAAGAACTACGGCTTCCTGGTAGGGACCGAACAAAATAACTGCCATGATGTACAGTAATGCCTGCTCCGCTTGGTAAAGAAGCCATACAAATCGCATCACGACACGTGAGGCACACGTAAAAAGCCGGCTGCGCTGTCCTATTTCTTCTTCATACTGCTTGGACAAGAAGAAAAACGGGTGCAACACGCACCAACATACATGGTACGGCCATAGTAATCTACCGAACAGCTTGCTCAGTGCATGCCACACGCCCCGGCGCTGTTTCAGTGTGTGAGGGGACTGCAGAGCGCGCAACTTCACCTCCAAATTGCCATCCAAGAGGGACTCGTCGGAGATGGCGCCGGAGGCTATGTGGAGTGTCTCCGCCGTGGCCTTCGCTATTCCAGCCGCTGCAGCGGGGAGCTCATCACCGGATAGTTGAGTACCGACCAACATGAACCGTGGCATCGTTCTCGAGGACTTGCCAGGCTTGTTTGCCCCGCCGTCGAATTGGATACCTATGTCTTGACTGCCGGAAAAGACGTTGCGTACCCATCGGTACCACTCCTTCAGGTACAGCGTGCTCGTAAGACTGCGGCGATGATACACAAACATGACCCCATCATAATCGATGTTGCGCAGAAGCTCCAGAGCGACATCACGATAACCGTGGGTTCCACCTAGTTCATGAAACTCAACAGTCTGCAACACGGTTTGCCGGTACTGACGTGACGCGCCGCCGACCTGATACGGCAGTGAGACGTTGTTCGAACCGACGAAGCCCTGTCCTCGGTACTGGAGCACACCGTTTGCTCCACCGTAGCCGTTGGTCGATCCTTGGGTACCGTAGAGAGAGCAAGTTGAGTCGTTGCCGTTTTCGAGAGGGTATGAGATGGACGATCGCATCGTGTACTTCGTTACACCACTTGCATCGTACGGCGTGGTCATGGCCGAATTCGGCATGGCGACAGGGTCCTCAAGCACCGTGGTCGTACGCTTCAGGGCTTCCACGGCGATCCCCACTGTCGGCCCCCACTCAGGGCCGAGGTAGTCATCCGCCACTGTGCCCTGTGATTGATATGGACTCTCGGTAGCTGAGGCATCATCTGCGCTCTTGATGGAAGTGTCGCCAAAAATTTTGTCGCACAGCCGCCGTATGAGCAGCGTTTTGCCGACGCTTGCCTCGCCAACGACGAGAACGCGCGTGACACGTTCATGACTGCCGCCTGAAGCGCCGCCGTAGGTAGAGTAACTCGACATCACTAGAAGCTCAAGAACACGATAAGGCCACAAGACACACACACACAAAAAATAGCCTGCGAGTGTCTATCGCTTGCCCATGTCCCGTCGGCTTCTCACAGGAGGAGCCCTGACGCTGGCAGCACGAGAGTAACAGAGACGGCGCGGAGAAACAAAGCCACTCACACGAACAGGCAGATATAGAGAGAGAGAGACGAAAGGGGGAGACACAGTCGAGGAGACGAAATAATACCACCCCAGATGAGTCGAAGGCAAACTCTACACAAGGTGGAGCCTGCGCGCATGCATGCAGGCAAAGTAAGGTTGTGGCACCTCTCCCCATTGTTTTTTCCCCGCACCGTCCAACATTTCAGACGCTATCACTACTCTCCCCCTGACAACCTGGAGAGCAATGGTGCTATCGAGGAGGGCGGCCAACAGTCACAACCGAAGAAACTGACTTCCTTTCGGGCCAACGTTTCTGGGCAGACGGGTGTATGTAGCTTTTTTTGTGTGTGTTAGTAGGTAGGTGGGTGGGACGTGTGAGTTGCCGGCGTGGTTGGGACACAACGGACTATTATTGAGACAACTTTTCGCTGCTGGTACTACCCAACAAGACTACCCGGATTTGCGCAAGAAGCAAACAGAAGTGCAGATGGGCAAAAGCTTCGCAGGGCACACACACACAGAGAGAGAGAGAGAGAAAAAAGGCGTCTTCTTTTAGTCACGCATTCGCCATATTTTTACGCTCTTGTCGCTCTCTCCTGTGATGAGGCGAGTGCCTGACACATCGTAGGTGATCGCGTTGATGCCGCCCTCACCTCGTAGCGTTCCTGGTAACGACTTTGTTTTTGTCCACTGATACGGCGCATAATGCCTCCCCGCCACCCGCCTCGGCTGCGGAATGTTCCAATCATAAAACGCCAACTCGCCATCCTGGCTTCCCACTGCCAAGACGTTGCGTGGGCTCATGGCACAGCAGCTCCACCGGTACGAGTACTCTTCTTGCTCATCGGTGCCGCTGGTGGATGCCTTTGTCGCCGCCCTGCTTTGTGGGTCATGAACGACGCGTGTGCTGGCGTTCGTGACAAAGTCGCCAGACGGCAACTTCCATACACGCACTTCGTCAGCACCACACGACACGAGCGCGTCACCCGCAGCTGTGAAGGCGAGTCCACGCACCGGCTTCTTGTGACGCGTAAGTCTCTGGATCGCTTTGCCAGACGCCAAATCCCATAGGTAGATGAATCCATCACTTCCACCGGAGATGACCTGAGGCTCCTCCTGCTGCAGCACCAGCGACATCACGCTATCCGTGTGTCCTAACATTGTGTGCACGACAGCACGAGAGCGCAGGTCAAAGACGCGCACAGTCTTGTCTCGGCTGCCACTAATCACCACATCCAATGATGGATGCGCAGCAACGCAGTGTACTGCGCTCTTGTGCCCGAAAAACTCGCGCACCACCTCGTTTCGTTCCAGATCCCAGCACTTGACCGAGTGGTCGTCGCTACCGCTAAACATGTACGGCGATAGCTTACTGAGCGCAATAGCCCGAACAGCCTCCTTGTGACCCGTCAAGTTCATCTTGAGAGCCCCCGTTTCAAGATCCCATACCTTGATGATGGCATCAAAGCTGCCTGTGGCAAACCACTTGTTGCCAGGCTCCACAGCCGTTGCCCAAACCCACCCTTGATGACCAACAAGTACCTTCGAGAGCTTCCACTTTGGCGGGGCGGCGTACTTGCGTGCCTCCGCCTCCTCCGCGGCTGCCCGAGACACAACAAGAGCGCTGCGAGCCTTTAGCTGTTCCGGGTCCACGGACAGAACATCATCGCGGTCTCGACCTCGCTTGTGCGTCAGGACGCCACTGCTGCATGGCGCCATGCCCTTGCTGGGCGCATCCCTGGATGTGCTGCTCACCACGGTTAAGATACCTTGACGGACTACATCGCAACGAGAAGGATCGGTATGCGGAAGGGCATCCGCTTCCCCATCGGCATTAGAGCACGTCGCCACGGCCGCGGTGGTCGGTGGTGCAGTACTCGGGTAGAGGGCTCTCCATAGAACGTTTGCACGGCATCGCATGGCCTCAGACATCATCGCACTGCCGTCATTTTTGTTGCTTTTGGGCGTCCGAAGAAGGGCATCAACGTCGAAGGCAGGAACATTCAGCACACCAACACCTCGAAGTTCCTGTGCTGCCGCCGCGTTTGCCGCGAGGAGCTTCTCCATACTTGTCTGATTCATCCCTCTGCGACCGTCTGCGTTTCTTCTTTTTTTTTTTTTCGTTTTGAGCTCGTGCGCCCAAGGGAGATCGGTGGCCAAGCAGCTGGACACTCTGATGAACTTGCTGTACCAGCGGACACGAAGGCAGAATCGTAGTCGTGCCGTTGACCGGGTCAAACACGGTTGGTCCTTTCGTGTGGGTCGCGCAGTAGAGGGAGGTCGATGAGACACGGCTCACAGATGTCCTCTTCGTGGCGCACAGAGACTTCAACGAGTGGCGGGTTCATTGATACGGCAAAAAATGGGGCGGAGATAGAATTGTGTGAAGCTCCTAGTGACATACATACACACATATATGTATATATATATATACATGTATGTCTATGCTGAAAGCACGAGCTCACTCGGGGTGTCGTGCAGCGTCTCCAATGTGATTGCTTGCACTGGAGGGGCAGTGCCCATGGACAGGGCGCCGAGGGCAGAAGGAATCGGTAACGGGGGGGGGGAGGGGGCGCCGACTCACCTCATTCTTGTTTCTTTTGCCGGATCTGTTGGTTGCAGAAAAAGTGACCGCAAACGGCGAACACAGACACACGCATAACCATCGCAATAGAAAAGCCAGAGGTCATGGAAGAGCCCCACGAACACAGCAAAACACCACCGCGTAACCACGCACCACAGAAGGCACTCTGTGCTCCAAGCCCACATTCGACAGGATAATGTAGAAGGGAAACGGGGACGATGCAATTATCTGTGAAGACGGATACACACACCCACACACACGCGCGCGCACACGCGATACAGCGCCCTTCACCGAGACTTTTCACAGGCACTCCCCTCAGCCCCCTTCCTGGGTGGCTCTCAATGCCGTGGCCGGATCTGAGTCCGGCACGTACGCCTCCCACTTGGACGTCTTCACGCGCACCTTCAAGTCGTCAGCCAGCCCGTCGAGAGACGTACCGCGAAAAAGATCGACGAGAAGCTGGCGCGTGTACTCTATCGGTTCATAGCCATCTGCCACCATGCGTGCGTATACTCGCAATGCAGCCTTGTGATCCTTGGCGGCCGCACAGGCGCCGAGAACGGTGTTGTACGTCACTTCATTTGGTCGAACCTGTCTGGGATCTGTCATTCTTGTTTCTAGCAAAGCTATGGCCGGTGTGCACACCCCGGCCCGACGGCAGCCGTCCATGACCGCCGTGTACGTGAGAGCATTCGGTGCAATGAAGAGCTCCTCGCACTGATCCAGTACCTTGAAACCCTTCTCCCACTGTCCACATCGTGAGCAGACGGAGATGAGGGCTGTCATCGTCTTTACATTAGGCGGCACCTCAGCCAGGCGCATCTCAGCAAAGATACGCAGCGCCCAGTCGAGCTTCTTCGCATTTGCACAGCCGTTTAGTAAGGTGGTGTACGTGTACACATTCGGCTTCACGTGGTTTGCCTTCATCTGACGAAACACCATCATGGCAGCGTCCATCTGCCCCGATCGTGTGCACGCCGTCAGTACGGTTGTATAGTGGAACACATTTCGACGTACAAGACTAGACTGCTGCATTTGCTCAAATGTTTGCAGGGCGCCTTCCCAGTTACCTGAGCGCGCAAAGCTGTTGAGCTCCTCGGTCAGCCAGCGCGAGGTGAACCGTGCAACACGCGCCTCAGATAAGGAAGCCATGGCCGGTGGCCCTCACCAGGGTAGAAGAGGTGAAGAGAACAGTGAATGAGCAGAGGCAGCGAGCCAAAGGAGTCATACAACGCACGCCACGTTGGGAAAGAACAATTAGTAAGAGACTGAAAAGAAAGAGAAGAAAACTGCGGCAGTCTCTCTCTCCTTCAGCATCACACAAACAATTCCGATGGCTAGCAAGCGAGTGAATATGTCTGCGCGCGAGAAGCGACACAGGGAGTGGGTGGTGATCGTGATGGTGGTAAGGAGGGGAGGGTCAGGTGCTTGCCAGCCGTTTTCGCACCTTCTTGGCAACGAACTTGTGAACCACGTGAGCTAGGGCCAACAGTCTCGTTTGCCGACACGTAGTCACCGGGAAGGGCAGGGAGACAAGGGCGGGAGAACAAAGCTAGATGATTCAGAGAATGTTACACGTTGAACGGTGAGCTTGTGGCACGCCCATACTGAAAATCCCCTAAGGAGACAAGTGGGCCCTGCCGCAGTATCAAGGATACAGTGCAGAGATCCGGCATCTTCCTCCTTAGAAGTCGTAGGTGCAGTGCATGTACACACAGACAGATCCGTACTCACTGAGGTTCTCACAAGAGTTTGGTGGAGCGCAGAGAAACGCAAGGGTACTCGTAGTAGGCCCACCTCTCCAGCTGTTCCTTGTTCGGCAGACTAGCAAGGGATCCTCCTTCGTATAGCTGGTGCAAAAACGCCGAGGCATTTTCTGCTCCGCCGTGCTTGCTTGAGGCGGCTCTTTGACTAGCACGACACAGCAGTTCCCAGACAGCCGACCCCCCCCCCCAGCGCGTACGTGTGTGTGTGTGTGTGTGTGTGTGTGTGGCATGAAATGTGCCCAGAGGCTGTAGCACAGTGATACGCAGTGACTATTTGTGGATGCCCAATGCCCATACACAAAACACACACACAAAACATTACACAAAAGAGTACGACGATGCGGTGCCAGACAACGTCCTCCTTCGCGTACTTCCGCCGCTCCATCCCGTCACGACGTCCACAGACGGCAGCGAACGCCTTCGTGCCGGTAGGTCTTCGCTTTCACGAGCCACGAAAAGTGAGGCATCCACCCGGGCACAAGCGTCTCATAAATGTTGAATGCGATGTCTGCATGTGTCTTGGAGACCTCGAGTGAGTACTTGTCTGTCGCTGCATCGCCCGGGGCAACACATACGACGATGCTCTCATTCCACCCACGCAGGTTCACTGCCTGGACATTCCCTTCACCGAAGACCTTCGCGTACGGTGTCACACCCGCTGCGGAGGGCAGATGATGGTCATTCATGATCAGGAGACCGCCTGGATTGAGAAGTCTGGATGTTGTCAACACCCACGGGTGCAAGTTGCGCATTGTTGCTTGCATGGGCTCGAAAATGTCCATGTAGATGAAGTCGTACGCGTTGTGTGGAAGTGTGGAGAGACACTTGTCTGCATCTTGCAAGTGCACCTTCGTGTTAGTGTCAGTGTCCTCAAGTGTGCCCATTTGCATGCACGACGCGACAACCGCCGGCTCCACCTCGATAACCTCGATGAGCGCCTTGGCACCAAGGACGAACCGCAACGCATGGGCCATGCTGTTGCCGCCCATGCCGAGAATGAGAACACGCACTGTAGGAGGCGGACACCACGCACGCAGTACAGAAAGCGCACCGACTTCGGAACTACTCTTGCAGTCGACGTCATGATCAAGAGAAGCATAGCGAACCCGGGTGATAGAGTGGGCGTGCACAGCAGCGTCTGCTCCTTGTGCTCTGCTTGTTGAGTTAACAGCGGAGAAGGCAGTGTTTTCGGGCTGGGAGAATGAGTCATCTGTCGTGGTGTTGTTCCCCTCGTTGCAGGCAGACATGACCGTTTCCAGCTGACGACCTAGCTGCTGCGGCGTGCACTTTCGCTTGTCACACGCATGCGCGAGGCGAAGGGAGGTGTAGATGATCAAGGAAAATGCCACCATCGAGCCGCCGACGCACTGCAGAATATGCGGTGCATCACGCAGGAGCACCGATTGCACATGAAAGCTATGGTCTCTCCCCGTCCCGCTCTTGTAGGCGTCTTCATGAACGAAGTGAACTGTATCAATCTTGTAGGCGCGAATCGCTTGGTCTGCATTGGTGCTTGAAAGGGAGGTGCCGTTTGTTACTTTAACTTGTGTGATGGCACCTTCTGCTGCTTGTTTCTGCGGTACCCCGTTGCTCGATCGTGGCGGTCGTGGCCCGTTCTTGCGCTCCTGCCACGTCGGAGCATGCACAGGTCTCAGTTGTACAGTGGTGCGTGCCCACACAACATCGACCCGCTTGAACACCTTGCATGGGATGCGGCACAGCACCTGCGTCTCTCTTGCCACTATCTCGGGTACGCGTCCGGTGGCGAGCCGAAGATCGATAAAGCAACGCCAAAAGGGCAGTGTGCGATCAAACTCTCTCTCTATGCCTCGCTCCACCAGTGCCTCGGAGACTCGGCGCCGTTTCGTGTGATGAAACTTGAGCTCGCTCGTCCTCCGTCTTCGCCTCAGCGCTAGCGGTGGCATAAGGAAGGGGGTACGCCGTTGTGTAGGGGGGCGCCCTCGATTCTTCCGCGGTGGTCTGTTCCCGTTTTCACGTCACGATGTGTCCGCTGGTGCCGCTGTTAGGATGAAGAGGGCGAGTGATGGTCTTCAACACGGATTGCAATCTATGAAAGTACACAGGTGAGTCTATACGTATGTGTGTGTGTGTATTTGAGGTGTTCTGTGGTTTCGTGTAAGCACCGTGGTAGAAATGCCTCAGAGGGCTCTCTCCCTCTTTTGACGAGCACCGCTACAGAGAGCGCGAAAGCAGAGATGGGGGAGACCGTCGACCGTGCGGCTGGAACGACACAGAGAGAGAAGGGTCGAGGAAATCCAGCAAACATCATACATCTCTCCCTCAAAAGAGGGGGAGAATGCAGGCATAAAGGCAGCACTCCCATGCACGTAGTCCGCATTCCTTTCGATGCCTTTTTTTGCAGAAGGCATCGACGAGTGAGCAACACAAAGAAATTTGGACAGGTACGGGGAGGGGGAGGGGGAGGGGGAGGGGGGCACCGCGCATGTGTATTTGTGTATTCATCGGTCGCACCTCCACCTGTTTGATACACGGTGGCATTTTACCTTTACTTTTGTGCTTGCGCCTTTCATGTGTCATACGTGTATATGCAAAGACACAGAGCAGCTTTGTGTGCGTGTGTGTATGTGTGTACGTGCGTCTCCGTCTGCACACGTGTGGTACACGGTGCATCAAAGACGTTCCACGAGGCATTTTTTTTTTACACAACTGATCAAGTGTTCTATACGTTTCTTCCCTCTATACTCTCTCGCAGGATCCGCACACCTGCGGGAGAAGCCAGGTATCGTTTGACACGATTGTTTCTATCTGACAATGGCGCCACGCACGTACTCGCCTCCGCGCTGCATCACGCCGTCCTCACAGCTCACCACTTAGAAATGCCAAATGAGCCGGATCCGCAAACGACTTTCGGCCTCTGTGTGGCACAGCTTCTAGTGGCGCGTCGATGGTCTCATCCGCGAATGACACTGAGCAGTGTCGCTTGTGCCGCTTCGTGCTCGTGGTGGGCTGCTGCTTTGAGCCTTTCAGTAGAGATTGTGGGGGCTTCTCACTCACGAAGTTACATCCCACTGGCATTTCCTTTTTGTTTGCAGAATTGCAGGCGGCAGAGCCCAGGTTCCGACCGGAGAAAGAATTCGGTGAGATTAAGGAGAAGAGCGATGACCTCTCGTAGCCGACCCCAAGCGCGGTTGGCTCACCGCACCCTTTCCTCTCCCTTGACAGCTTGGACGGGGACATATATGACGTTGGTTCTTCAGTTTCCTCATGCCCACCCAAACGTTGGCCACAGCCGTCAATCTGTGCGCTATCCTGGATTGCCTGCTCGTATCCTGGAAGAGGAAAGAGCGGCGCCTGCGAGCTTGCACCCGGGTATCGACGTGACTGTTCGATGGCCTCGTGCAACTCACGCTCAGCTGTTGTTAACGCTGTCATGGAAAAGGAGGTTGCCTCACAGCGGCGTGTGGTATCCACTGGGCAGCTCAGCGAGCGGTGTTGGCGCATCTCCGTCTGAAATTTGAAAGGGCTTAAAACGGTCGTGCGTGCACATGTGCCGTGGCTCCCCACCCTCGTGTTTCGGGGAAGCCCCAGGGTGCGTAGAAGTTCGTCATGTTCGGACTTGCGCACTCGTGCGAGGGCCTGTCGCTGAAGAAAAGCAGAGACGCCGGTGACGTTACTCACAGAGACCGCAGTATTCCCTACCTCGGTGGCGTGCCCCTCCTCCGTGCACGCATGTGCGTCCGTGTTCGTCCGTGGGCGGAACGTGCACTCCACAAGTTCCTCCACCGCCTTGCCCTCCCTGCGTTCCTGAATCAAGTCTTCCCGCTGCTGGAGAGCAGCCATTTGTCGCTCGTAAAAGCGCTCCACCTGGTCCAATGTCAAGGTGCGACCATGTTGCTTCCTTTGTTGCTGCTGCTGGGGCGGTAGCTCGTCACCCCTGCAGTTGGCACCCACAGACCGTGGCTCTGTTCGAGCTGACACCGTGAGCTGCGATGCTCTTTTTCCACGGTTATCTTGTACAGCGTCAGTGGCGTGTTTTCCCTCGGTCTCTCGCCGCTGTGAAAGGCCGTCAGAGTGGCCTTCCAACGACAACTGGTGGACCGGTACAGGACCGTAGAGCTCCTTGTCAGCCGTATCGCGGACACCGCTACTCGAATTTCTGCCACTCTGCGACGTCAGTCGCTTCACAACATCTGTGTCACGGGAGGGCATCTGCTTCAGTACGTACTTCGTGCCCGGCGACAGTTGAGGGCGAAAGGGACACTCACGCGCGCTCAACAGAGCCTGTCGACGCCGCTCCGCCGCCTCGCGTGCCTTTTTAGCGCTGTAGTAGACACGCTGAGTAAGCTGCTTTGCATCTACTTTGTGCTTGGCAGATTTACTGCTGCTGACATCTGGGCCCTGTGTGGCGGTGGCACGAAGAGCCGCCTCCTCCCGCTTCACCTCCTCGTAGAGTGCCTGACGCCGAACAAAGCCCTCCTGGAAGAATGGCCCGTGTGCTCCGTTGGCGATCCACTTGTCTGACGTCGGGTTCGTTAGGGGCTGATGGGTCACCTTCGGATCCTTGGCAGCTTTACCTTTCTCACCATTCTCAATGGTGTCCCCAATACTCGTACCATTGTGTTCCAGTGTCTGCATCCGCTGGCGCTGCCGAGCCACTGCTAACGCGTAGAGACTTTCACTGCGACGCCCACCGTTGGTGTAGGTGGTGGTCATACTAAGAGCTGGGGCGTCAACAGAACGGTTAAGGAGCTGGCCAAGCGCACTAGTGGACATGTCATTCGCACAGCGTTGGCGGGCTTCGTCTAGCGCTGCAGACGTAGCGGAAATTTTCGGCTGAAATGTAAAGGCTGCACTGGCAGCCGCCTCTGCGCACTTGAGGTGCATCGACCTCTCTGTGAGAAATCGGTCATTGCGCGCCAGGAACTCTTCCCGCTGTCGGCGACGCTCCTCCGGATCTCGTGCGTGAGATGTACCTGCACCGGCCATAGCTTCTTTTGTAGACTGCCACGCCATTGCCTGTTCCAGCTCCTTGAGGTCCTGCTTGCGTTTGCGCTCGCGAGCAACGAACTCGCCGTAGTGAAGAAGTCGCTCTTCCACGGGGACTGAGCCGATGTGCTTGAGGCGCTCAGCATAGATGGGAGCCGTGTGGTTGATATGGGGCTCAAAGGCACCACGTAAAGACGCCGCCTCAGCTCTCCGCTGCTGTTCTTCGCGGTGCCGTCGCCGCATCTCCAGCTGTAGTGCCTGCGCGGCTAGGCGGTCAAAGACTGGGCGCACCCTTGACGATGACGAGAGCGACCCGGTGTCAGAGGCAGACGGACATGGTACGCGGCTTGGGCTGTCGGCCATTGTTCCATCCTTCACTGCATCCTCACCAGCTACAAAGGAAGGACAAGTCTTTGGGTGGAATGGGTGCGACACACGGAATTGCCGCTCGCGCTCCACCGCAGCCACCTGCTGCCTCAGTTGGCGCATGTGCTCGTCAAAGGCATGCCGCTCCCTCGTCCCGAGGCGGTAGTAGCGCGCCAGTGGCGAGCTTGTCTGATGCTTTTTCAGCCCCTCCACCTTGCTTGACATGGTGTCATGGTCATCTCGATGAGCCTTGTGCACCGTATAGGTGCTTTCATCCGACTCCGAGGACATGGAAGCTGCCTACTAGAGTGACTACGAACAATAGTGGCGCGTGAGTACGTGCAGGGGGCGGGGAAGGGGGAGGGGTATGCAGTGAAGAAAGGCGTGCTTGACAAACGGGGCCCGCGCTAATTCGTCTGTGAATGGGTTTGTTCGGGAACTGCTCAGTGAAGGCGGAGGTTAGTGTGATCTTCATGGAGCGCGCACCGCTAGAACCAAAAAGACGGCAACACCACCCCTCAATTTTCCTTTCTGCTCCCCCGCTACTATGATGATGCGCTCACCACACATGACAATGGTGCTTCTCGACCCCTTCAACGCGTCGAAACGAAAACGAGGTCACGCTTCTTATAAGCTCTTGTGTTATTCCTTCCCTCGACAGAAATCCTAAGAGCGCACCCTTCAGTGTAAGAAAGTGCACCGCAAGTCCACATGAGAAGTGGGCAAATTCCTGAGAAACCGCGCGTGCTCGCAGGAGCAAAGAGAAATGCACAAGCACGGAGGTGAAAGCTACACACACCAAAAGAGAGAAGATGCATGAGAAAGCACAGGATCCTGTTGACATACTGAAGGTTTCCGCTCGAGCTCATATTTTTCTTTCGAATAAAAGCCTCGGACTTGCCCCATATCTATGCGAACACACATGATTGCCTGCCACGGCTTCTGCGCCACCTCCGAATTGATCGGTGACAAAAACTGAAGGTGTCCGAAATGATCATGCGAGCGCCACGCGGCGCCATTGAGGGCTGCATGCTAGACGTTCACACTCCCTCTGCATTCTTGGGAGAATGCCGTCCGCTGTCAACGAGGTCCTCCAGTGGGATTGGGGGTGTTTCTCTGTGTGAAGAGACTTGTCATTCTCTTTTCTGTTTACATGCTGCAGAGCCTACGCAGGTAGGAGGAGCCACGTCAATTTACTTCACATCGAGTAAGAATATAAAATTTAAAAAAAGAAGGCGGGCAAACACTGACATCTTTTGCTCACATGGCCCTGCTTACAGAACGGCAGCAGTAAGCATACACAGGGGCCAGCGACAACTCAGACAACAGTAAGGCAGCCGAGTGGCTCCTATACATCAAACGCCAGTGCTATCGGCACTGTTGTCGGTACTGCCGTCCAAAAAGCCTTAGACTGTGTCTGTCTGCGCGCCCACGTAGGTATGTAGGCATAGTGTGAAGCAGTTTAGATGGGGATAGAGACAGAGGACAAGACACCGCATTGCGCCACCGTCCTGCATGCCTGCCTCTCCGGTCGTCATCTCCATTCCTAATGACAGGAGAATCCACAGCCAGGAAACAAAAACGAAAAAAAAAATGCAACCGTCACAACTTGCCGCCACTCTTTGTATTCTCTTGTACATGAAAAAAAAAATGCGTGCGGCTAACGATGCGGGTTGGTAGGCGTCATCTACCATGTGCACCATTGCCACAACGAGCAAAAACACCTGAAGCACCCGGTAACACACACAACTCGGGATGCCGACACCTGAGAGAGTATGCAGTCACACACACACACACATGTATACATATATATATATACATATATCATGGCGGTATTTTCCAAACGAAGAGACCCCGAGGAGGAGCCCTTGTACCATCTCAGCTCTCCAAATTTGTGCATATTCGCCTCAAAACACGACAAAGGACGCGCAGATACCTTCCCCGCATCCTCTGCAATCGGCACTGTGCCATGGAGGCACCCTCGTCGGCGTGGACAGCCCCTCCGCATTCCGTCGCACGAGACCGCGCGTCCAGCCGTCGCTCCACCGTACTACCCCATCTCGTCTCCCTCTCTCCTCGCTCCGTCGGCGGCGCGCTGCACCATCGCCTCCACCAAAGCAGACCGCCAGCAACGGGTCCCGCGCTCGAGGGCAGACAAGCCGTGGCGTCCGTTGCGCAGGACGGCGGCGAGGACAAGTAGGTGGGCTACGCGCACGCCGGATGAGCTCACCGAGGAGGCCGGCAAGCCGCAGGCCAGTGCCCCTCCCGGGAGGTCCGGCACCCCACGGCCTCAAGCCGCACCGCCCCACATCACGGAGTGGTCGCCCTCCACACGGGGGTCTGGACAGCTTAACGCTTGGATCCGGGGTGCCCCCGCCGTGCCCCCGGCACCCGTGCCTCGTACGCCCACCGCGGGGCCGGGATGTCGGAGATGCCGTATCTTTCGTCGTCGACCACTTTTTGAAATAGTTTTCATAGATACTTGCCCGGGTAGTTGTGTCTGAGGATTCCCGTTCTATCTCCTTCCTATGGTTGCTTCGCCTGGGTGCGATACAGTATTCCAGCAGCGCCAGAGAACCCATAGGCAACCCTTGTTCCGCGATGCAGACAGATGCTGGCGAGAGAGGAGAATCAACGTGGCAAAGCTGTCATGCAGACTTCTCGAAACGAAAAGTCACGAGAAAAGTGAGAGCTTTCTCTCACGCGTCGCCTTCCTTGTCCCATTTCGTATTCGGCGTCGGTATCGTGCTTTCATGCGCAGACACCTTTCACGGTCACAAGACCTTTCTTCCCATTTTGCGCGATGGCCGTGACAGGCTCGCTTGCCGCAAACTGTGCGCGACGCGCATCGGCCCTTTGAAGAAAGCCTGTCACAGTTTTGACGGCCAGTGCACCATTTCCGTTGAGAGCGCGCCGGTGCTCGTCGATTGTTGCAGGGAGCAGCGTCACCTCGACGTCCTCGTCAGGCAATCCAATCGCCTCCCTCGCCGCGCGCTGCACCACGGGCACAGCCTCCTTCGCTGTCGTCGTGTAGGACGACTCTGTCGATAGTAGAAACAGAGTTGGCACGGTCAAACCTCGTAGTGTCTGCTTGCATGTCGACTCCGATTTACCTAACACTGGCTGCCATAGTGCCTCCTGCACCGTCACGATTGCATTCCGAGAGAGGCGCGCGGGCGTCACTGCCATGTCGTACACCTGCAGCATCGCCGTGGTATCATCCCCCCGCTTCTCTGCAGTGAGTTCACGTGCCACCTCGAGACGGTGAGTAGTCGCTTCTATAGAAAAGAGCTTGCTCTCGTTTGGTGGTACAATGCCTCCTTGCAGGATGACGCGCGTCACCAGTTCCGCATGGGGAGCCGATGCCAGCACCTCCAGTGCAACCTGCACGCCAGTCCCACTTGCATACAAGACCACCTCACTCATGTGGTATTCCTTCACCAGAAGCGCCAAAGCTGCATCCACATCGTCTGCGTCTGCATCGTGGGCGGGGGCACATCGGCCAACATGGCTACTGCCTAGCATCAGGTGAGCAACCGCCCACTCTCCCTTCAAGGCATCCGCCAACTGCTCTACATAGGGGGTGGCGAGCAGTCCCTCCCATTGCGACCCGACAGCGAGAATGCAGCGCCGTACACTGCCGATGAGAAACAGGGATGTTTTGTGCAAGCCATCCCGTGGCAAAATAACAAGACGACCGTCCATTGGTGCGCGACACCAGGAAAACACTAGCCGAAGAGAAAATGTTCGTGTGCGTATGTGGCAATGGTGCAGAGGCGCGAATACAAAACGGCGAGAAGTAGTTGTCGTGCGTGTGGTGCTGTGCCTGTCTGTTAGTGTGCGTGTGTAAGCCTTCGAAGTCGTGGCGGCATTCTTGCCACGGGAAACATCCCCCACAGAGCATGACAACACGAGGCAGGAATTCCGCCAACGAGAAGGGGTAAGAAAAAACGAGGGAAGCCGTCGCGCCAGGGTAAGGTGTATCAGGGTAGTGAAAGTGCCAGCAGCTGGGACGAGGCATAGGCAGATCGCCACGAGAACCAGCCGTGCGGTAGCGTGCACAGCGCCAGGGTGCGAGAAAGTGGTCAGGGGCACTCCAACGCTCCACCGCAATCATCCAGGCTGACCCAATGTGGATCAAATTGGTAGAGCGATGTGTGGATCCGTGCGCAGAAGCATCCAATTCCACGGCCGCTGCATGGGTGCAAAGAACGAAGTACGTGCGTAGAGGCGAGACAGCGTACCACGCAACGTGCACACAGAGCCGCTAGGATGGCGTGTACACGTCTTGCATAACTTGCGTGCTTCTACTCCGCCCTCTCTCTTGGATTCTCATTTTCTTCCACGCCAAGAACACGACCGGACGACTTCTGCGAAGGGAACACCACGGTCCAAACACAGAAAACAACGCAAGGTCACCTGTCATGAGCCAATTTGATTCGCCGTACATGCTGCAGACATGTCCACGTGGTGCGCAACACCAATGACGGTCGCCTCCTCTTCTGGCACCCATTTGCGAGCATGCACAACGCGTTCTCATCCAAGCACGCACCATAAGACAACGTCAACCTCCAGTGAGACGGTTCACTGCCCCTCGTTCTACCAACACCTGCAGTTCCTGTGGCATGTCCGGCGTAATCTCCTTCACAAAGTGCATTACACGGTTCGCCAGGGAGCGGTAGACATAATCCTCCTCGCACTTGAGCTGGACGAGATATCGATTCGCGCGCTCCACCTCCTGCAGCGACATAGACTTCGCCATCTGCGAGACGAAGGAGGCAAGCACCTTGACAGTGCGCACCGGCACCTCTTCATTAAAGCACATGCCCATGAGAATCGGCTCCAGAAAACTCCAGTCTTTGAACCCAAAGCGAAACCCGGTGTCTGCAGCCTGTGTGTAGTAGTCAGCATCTCTGTAGCCGAGATGGGCAAGCCCCCGCGTTGCGCGGGACAAGGCGACAGGGCTGAAGAGCTCCAGCCGGAGTCGCGCCTGCCGACCGAAGACCTCCACCAATGCATGCCCGCGAGCGCCAGGGTAGAGAGCGATAATGTCCAGAATATCGGCCAGGTCATTCGGATGAAGCATACGGGTGCATTCCAGTGCACGATCGAGCAGCACGTGCATCAGGCGATCCGTGCTATGCGACAGTCCACTACAAATGTCCATCACCGATGCAATGAAGCGCGGCTCCAGAGTTTTGGCGTAACGCATCAAGCACGAGGCGAGCGCGCTGAAGAGTTCCTCGTGAAGAAGATCGAGTCGCTGAAGTGCGATAAGCGATTGAACTAAATGTGTCTGATCAAGATCGCTCGCGACGTCCACAAGAGCATCGGCGAAAATCTCGAGGTGCTCCCGTTTTCCATACTCAAGAGTAGTGAAAGTCACAAGGAACTGCGTCAGCGTTACCGCGTCCAAGTTCTCCACCTTGCCAAGGGCCACCTCAACCAGCTTTACGAAGGTGCGGCTATACTGCTTCCCTGCAGTTTGCAGCGCCAACAGCACGTTGACGTAGTCATCCGGCTGAAATTCATCGAGTCGCTGCTCAGACAGCGCAAAGGCGCGTCGCAGCGTCGCGTAAGGCATCCCACGGGTCTTGGCAAGCGCTGCGGTCGTCAGGGACACCTCCATGATGCTCAAGTCATCTGTGTTCTGAAAAAGCCGCTTGGCGATTCGATTCATAGCCTCCGCGTTGGTGCAGCGCAGTTTTGCCAGCTCGCATAGCGCAAGAGACAGCTGGGTAGGACTGAACTCGTCTAGTACCAACGGTATATTTTTCAGAACTTCATCTATTTTGCGCTCGTCACGCGTGCCTCCATGCACATTCATGGCGCGCAGCACGTTGAGCAACGTCTCTGGCGATATCGCCTCCTCCTCGGGCACCATGACCTCCTTGGGTGAAGTATTTATGCCAGCACGTCGCAGTGTGTCCATGACAAGGCTGGTCTGAAACGGATTGAGCACACGTTGGTCTGATCTCTGAAACGCGTCAGCAATGCCGCGCATCAGCTCCGCATCACTCAGCATACCGAGTGTGTCATTATTGTACACGACAGTACATATTTGGTAAACGTCCTGAGCGTTAAATGCCACTAGGTTCAGGCGAATGCGCTGAAAAATGTAGTCGAGTGATGCGAGGTTCTTTCCTGTCGATACAGCTGAGGAAAAGACGCTCATCAGCCCTACGCTGGAAGCGGCGCCGGCTACTGCACGGCTCATGTTTCCTTCACCCCCGTCTCGGCAGTGGCAAGTGGCGCTTCGCCAGAGGAGAGGTGGTCTTCCTAGGGTTGGCGCGTGCGTGGAGCAACGCTCGATCTACGGCTATGATGCCTTTCTCTCGAGCTGTCGACAACCTTTGCGGACCTGCGTGCGTAGACCGCCCTCCCGATTTGTGTCAGAACAGTGTGAACGTGACAGATGCAAACAAACAACCCAAAAAAAAAAAACGTGGAGAGTAAAATGGGAGAGGAAGCGACAGCAAACAATACGTACCCTTCAGGGAAGACAGGAGCTCGTGACAGTTTCTCTTTCTCCTGTTCACATGCACAGCATGGATCTAGGAGCATGAGGAGGTCAGAGCAACGCACAGCACTTGAGGGGATCCGCACAGCTCCAAGAACGGCCATAGCGCTTCTCATAGGTGTGCGGATATGACATGACGTGAATTGCAAAACCCACGCGAGGCTGCCTTGGCGCGCTCACGGGACGCGGCTCTCACACGCTCTCGCCTCCCACGTGCAACCCACCCACCTTTGTCCCTTGACGATACCCGACGAACTAGACATGCGCCCCCGCCTGGGTTGATCTCAAGATCCTTTGCGTGCGATCCTCTGGTAGACGTTTTGCTGCGTCACTACTCGCATCTTGTGTCTTCTCCACGTCGTGCGATAGCGAACAGAGCCAAGAAAAAGTAGACGGCGAGCACGAGCGCTAGCGAATATGCAATGCCACAGCCGGCATCGTGACGGAGTCGAGGGAAGAATGCAGCGGACACATTCGTGATCCCACAGCAAGCCAACACAGATACAGACCCCACTCCACTGTGGCTTCTTCCCGTTGGCCCTTTCCTCCCTCATCCCTCTATCGAATGTCATTGTCTGCACCCTTTCCGCCCTTTCTCACAGCAGCCCTTCCATTGGATCATAGTTCCCGCGGCGCTTCTTGCGTGTGTGCCCAGTGGACTGTGTGCGATGGAGCTGCTTAGCCTTTGTAAAGATGCCCTGCAATACGTCGTGATTGTGCACCCCCAAGTTTACCAGTGCACGGCGACACGAGGAAAGCTCTTCATCGTTTAGCACTGGGGCCAAAGTGCAGATGATGTTTGCCAGCATACCGAGACCGCGCTTGGTGGCAGCCATCTCTGATGTGCAGTGCTGCAGCAGCTCCTGCAGAGCCGCAAAGCTGCGCATGCCGCCCTTTTGCGCCTGTAGCACATGCGCAATGGCGAAGAAATCATCCGTGTAGAGTTGCAGCATAGCGAGCGATAGGACGATACTCTCAAGTGACTCGGCGTCCATGGAAGGAGCACGGACAGACGCCACGTACGCCAACGACACCACCGCCGTGTGCCCCTTCGCGGGCGGGTACGTAGAGAGAAGCTGCAGGATGAAGACAACTTGTCGCACGCTCAGGCGGCCTGCCTCGTCACCAAGCCTCGTCAAAATTAGCATCATGCACTTGGTACTCATGTCCATTGGTACCATAGATAGAAGGTCCATGGCACGGTCTAGATGGCACACATCCATCGTCGATGCCAGCTCAGTGAGACGCTCCACCAGCTGCTGTAATCCTTCCAACTTCGCGGCTGACATGAGCGACGCAGCGGCTTCGAACATTCTCAGCAAATCCCATTCGGAGGTCGTCGCCTTCCAATGCTGCACCCAGTCTCCAAGTATTGCTTGCAAACTAACAGGCTGCAACACATTGTAACGCGCCATGGAAACAAGGAGAGCGCGATGATATGCGGCAGAGGGGGCATCGCACAGTTTCTTGATGGCCTGCGTCAGGACTGGTGTCAAGAGCCGCTGTGATGCCGACGACGTGCTCTCCTGCCGTTCTAGCGCCTGACAGATCAGAAACACGTCGTCTGCCGTCATTTCTGTCGTATGCTTGAGAAGCTGATTCACGATGGCGACTAAGGAGTCGCGTGTATGCAGTTTATGCAGGTTGAAGAACAGCTGGCACAGCTCTCGACGCTTCAGTTGCCCGGAAATTTCGCATCCACGGCGCGTCAGAAGCACAGCGTGTTCGTAGTTTGTGAAGTGGAACTTTGCCAGTGTCTTGATGAGGTTGCATATCTCTGCCGGCGAGAGTTGACGAAGGTTCGGCTCAAGGGCGATGAGGTGTGCTTCCAGCAATTGTGTACGGCTACTTCCGAGAGCTTCATCCAAGCCCCTGGTGCCTGTGTCATCATAAACGGTGGGCACAGGCACGGCTTTACTACTTCGCACAGGAGACACGCCTTCGCGCATGTCCACGCTCGAGCCGCTGTGCAGCCGACACGATGATGATGCCCGCGCATCACGGGCAACTGCGCGGTAGTGCTCCGCCTCCGCCTCTTTCGCCAGATCCATGATCGCCTTAAAATAATCATGCGCTGTCACCGGGATAGCAGTGTCTGGCGCGCTCGCAGATGCCACTGTGACCTGCCCCTCCTCTGCACTCACCTCTGCTGCACTGCTCCCCGCCTTTGACGCAGACTGTAAACGAGGCAGTACCGCGTCCAACAAGGATTTCTGGAAAGGTGACGCATTTTCGCGGATCTGTCCATAGCGGCTTGCCAAACTCTTCAAAAATTCCGTGTTTGAGCTCAACTCCAGGGCGTCGCTTGGATCCTTCAGAAGGATGCCAATCTTATACATTTCTGCGAGCTCGAGGCGCTCAGGATGACGTGCGCAGTGCCGCAGCAGTCGGTGAAGGGTAGATATCTCCAGCGCTGCTTGCTGGAGACGGAAACACGACCGCCTAAACAACATTACTGCTAAACAGACACACAGCAAGGGGTGGGCTGGGGGAGGGTGAGCAGTGGGAGTACAGAGTACGTTTGGTGAATCTATGCAGGTGCATGTGTGTGTATGTGTGTGTGTGTGTGTATACCTGAATTCATTGACAGAGCGGTGCACATAGAGAGCATGTTAGATCGCGAACAGCAGGACAGGGAAGAATGGGAAAGGGCGTCTAACAGAAGTGTAATTGAAAAAAAAAAAAGATTGCATTCTAACGTACCCTCATGCTCGATGCACACTTCCCTCTCCCTTACCCATCCCTTCTAGGCCTCTTCAAGGAAGCAGCGCGGCGGGCACTCCTGAAGTTGAAAAATCTTGCGACGTCGCTACCATTTTAGCGTTGGCCTGCGTTGCATGTGCGCGAAACCGAGGAACGCGTTCCGAAAACCATATACGTTTTAGTATTAGTTGCCCTTTCCCCTCTCCTGGAGGGGAATTCCTTCTGATTTGTGTTGTTTTCTGTCAGGCTTCCACCACTACAGCAGACGTCATATACACCATAATTCACTGCATCCTGAAAAGCGACGTGATCAGCAGTCATTTTTATCAACACGAAGGCCCGCAGCAGAGGCTGATAAAGACGTAACTTCTTTACCAAGGACCGCACGTCAGCACATACGCCAAAGAAGATACGATGAGGAGCATGGGTGGGGTTTAGCAGCAAATAATGCGCGCACATACATCGCATTACGGACATCAACGCCCTCACAAAAACTGCTCCATCCTCCGCTGTGCTCCATTGGTTATATCTGTCGCCCTCGTGCATTGTATCGTACTTTCTCATTCCAAGGCTCGAACAGGAGGTGGCTGGCAACCGGCACTGGGATATCCACCCATGGCGGCACGCTGCTACTAGAATCCGCCAATGCCCCAACCTCGATCTCCTTATCCGGCTTGCTGTCCACGTCCGTGATGCATCGGCCATCCGTCAAGGGGTGTGTTGTGACCAGGACCAGCAGCCAGGACGTCGTGAAGTAGTGGAAGAGGAACATAACGAGAATGGCCGGAATGGCCACAGCCCAGTACCTATCTGGGTAGTAGGTCAGGTGCATACGGTGCAGCACGTCATCCGGCAGTACGGCCCAGAGAACGTAGGTGATGGAGCCCACTACAATCAGTATAGAGCCAATGAAGCCGTTGATGGCAATTTGCGCACCTTGACTGTCCTGCATCATGAGAAGTCACAGAACGAAGCCAAAAACCGAAGCACGAGGCACAACAGAAAGCAGATGAATGTAAAGAAAGAGCCTCCACTAGAAGGCACCGCAAACGCTCACGCGGTTTTGGCTGCTGGCACTGCGGCAGGGAGGTACGAGTGGTGCAAGGGAAGAAAGGGGTAGAGAGAACGGGTGCAGAGGGGGGGGGCGGGGCGTTGGTGTGACATTCCTTGTGAGTTGATACGCACACTGACGCACACGCACACACTTTCTAGAAGCGGAGTTACGTCGGATGCGTGGCACAGAGAAGGATGAGACCCGGGAAAGAGACGCCATAGTGCAGAATCGGCACAGATCGAGTAACCTGCACGCAGGTGACCTGCCATGGCACCAGGGGATAGCGGTTGATTGTTCTGGGTGTGATACACGTTAGGACTTTCCGTGCGCAGTGTGACAACCTTGCGCAGTGGGCGCAGGCGTCACCATAAGAAGACACTGACACATACACACAGCGACCAACTTCACCAGGAAGGTCAGGTGCCGGGAGAAGTGGGTGTCCATTCCTGTCGGTAGACGACCTCGGAAGCGGTCATGCATCCACAATGGTGAGCGTTCGAGTGATTTGATTTGTCTTTCATGTAGGCGGTGCGCGATTGGATCGCACACGTAAAACTGCCTAGTACACGGAAACTCAATATTTCGGTATTTTCTTTTTTTTTCCGTGCAGTTTGTTCTGATGCGCTCGGTGGCGAACTTCACGTCACCTCATTCATTGTAAGGACCGATTCCTTCACGACGATCGTTCGTCGCTTTCTGTTGAACCTTCCCCGCTTATGTAGACGCTGACAGGCTCGTGGAGGTTGGTAAAGGAATCGATTGATTCACCTGTGTCGATATATCGGTCTCGGCCAACTGCTCGTCAAGGTCGCTCTTGAACGTGCACGCCGCAGAGTCCCGAGACTCCGCTGTCATAGGAGACATTAGGCTACGCTGTGTGTCTGCGATATCGGCAGACGTGTCACGCGGCTTGTGGCAAGCCACTCGTTGTCCCTGGACAGGCGGCCTCATGTCTGGATCACCCATTTCCTCGGGCGGGGGCCGCAGGTGCACCTTGCGCCTGCGAGGCAGTTCTGGCCGACGAGCCGCGTTGGCAAATAGACCTTTCTTTTCCAGGCGAGTGCTCCCGCTATGCAGGGCCTTCTTCAGCTCATTCACCACTGCCTGCTGCTGCGCCAGTGCACTGTATAACTCTTGTTTGTCCTTGTCCGCCAAATCCGTTAGGCTGATCCCTGTCAAGCGATCCAGCAACTCTCGGACTTGTACCGCGTTCTGAGTTGACGATATAGCGCTCGCTAGCGATTCGGTGGCACCACGCCAGGCACACTGGTGCGACCACGACACACTCGAGTACCAGCTTTCCTCCGTGGTACGGTGACAACGGCGGAAAAGATCCACATCGGAGGCAGCCATGTCTTCCAGCATCGTTGCGTAATCGGTGCCATAGACTTCAGAGAGACTGCGCGTCAACACCGGCACCAGCGGCGACACTTCCGTAGAGGTTCCCCCTTCCCTCGCTTTTCGATGGGGAGTGTTACGATCTTTCCTTCCCTCTCTCGTGTGTTTATGAGTTTTTCGGCCACCCGAGAAGGGAGAGACACGAGAAGGCGACAATATGCTACGAGGCAGGACACAGTTGTCTTCCCCATCCTCCCTGGTCATGGCAGGCAGTGCCTCACCCTCGGCACACCTGAGCGTTTGCTCGCGGGTCAGCGGTACCGGCAAGTCACAAGCCCTGTTTGCGTGGTCCAGGACTGGCATCCCCTCCTGGGGATGTTGTGAGTGCATCTGTAGCAGCTCTAGCTCCTCCGTCGGCGGTGATAGCGGTGTGCCATGACCCCTGGTGTACGCACACACCTCTGCTTCATCGCCGAGGAGGGCCCTGGATTCGTCTTCGGTTTCTAGGGCCGTTACACGAGGGCCCTTATGCAAGTATTCCATGCGTAAATTTCCCCCGCCGAAAATGGGGCTCGCAGATGCCGTTGACGGCGACCTTGCTAAGCCTCCGACGGGAGGGAAGGTACTTGGTGCGTGCACCGTGCTGGCATCAATGCTTTTTGAGGCGACAGTAGCTTTGCCCCTGTTAGTCGGCGACGAATCCATCAACGATGAGGGGGCTGTGCATGTCGCATCGTGCCTACATCTCGCGATAGGTGTGTGCATCTCTGGTTCCCCAACGCGCTTCTCGGCATCGTGCTCGGGGTGCTCGCTCTTCTGACCAGAAGCGTTTGCAACGTCGGCCACAGTAGTGCTAGCCGGCAGAGGACGCGCCATCGTGGCATTCAACACCGCCATTGGATCTGCATTGCGCACCCCATCATTGAGCATCTGCTGTGAAGTACACTCATCTGTTCTGCACTGCACCTTAGAAGTGCTGGCTGACATGTGCGTCGAGCACGACAAGTCATCACTGTCACAGATTTCTTGTGCCACCTCATGTGCGTGCTTCGCATCTAGTGGGGCCTTCTGCAGCACAAAGTCGGTGCTCTCTGTCAACGAGGAGCTCATAGAGAGCTGGGTCGCTCGCACCACAGTTAATGTTGTACCTCTCGAAACTCCTGTAGGACCAGCCACCACAGAGATAGTTCTGTTGTCGCTAGAACCGCTACTAGCACTGCGAAACGACGATTCTGTTTCCTCTCCCTTCATGCAAACTCTATTCCCAGGAACCGGCACTTGCAGCACAGCCACGTCAGCGAGTTTTGTGGTGTCAATGGGCATTCTTGCATAGGTGCCGGTTGCACTCCCAAGAAGGGCAGCGTCGACTGCTCTCGTGTGCAGCAGCGTGTGAGCACACGTGGGGCGGGCGTCACTCATCTTCACTGCGGCCTGCTCAGCGAGATCACGTGCACCTGGGGCAGGTGAGTCCGGTACATTGTCCTCCTCAGCGCGAGCGTACGTGTCAATTGCGTGAGCTCCGAACACAGCAGCTTGGGAATCTGTCCTTCGTGGAGCAGGGTGTAGGTTCGAAGCGGAAACATTGGTGAGTGTGTGTAGCGACATCGTTGTTGTTGCTGCTCCAGAATCGTCAGCGCTCATGCGCGTGAGTACGCTACCTCGTCGTTTTACCATTGGCTGTAAGACAGACGTATCTGTCTCGAGGGTTTCCACGGGAGCCGTACCCCAACAAGACTGAGCACCACGCTGTGTGCGGACATACTCAATAGAGAAGTCTGTCGTATCACCATCGGTGCAGTCCTCCCCACTAGCCAAGTCGCTGACACCGACTTGACCTGGGGGATACTCATCTGTCTCAAGATCACCGGTCTCCTTCGCAGTCCGGGACAGCGGCGAAACAACGCGCCTTTCCTGTGACTGCTTGGCCTGAGCAGACCTCATAAGAACTTGCTTGGCCTCAGTGCCGCCTCTACCGTTGTCTCGTGCCGCGAACCCAGAAGGCGACAACGTCTCGTGCATCGACCTGCGGAGGACCTCTTGCGCCCCCGAGAGAGTGCTTCTGCTCTTCGTTGTTGTCGCCGTCGTCGCCGTGTCACTCCATTCTTCCACACCTGTGCTGGCGGCGATTTCCGCCATTCCCATCACTTCTGTAAGCCCATCTCTGCTTTTCATTTCCTCCCACCAAGCCGTGTCAGCGCTAACTCGAACATCCTCCTCAGCATTCGTTGCGAGCACGGCAAACAGCTGCTGGGTAAGGCAAAATAGATGCAGCGGGAGGGCCGTACGACCGTATCGGACAATCTCCTCAGGTCTCAGAAGCGCTTCCACACCTAGTTGCCGCGCAGCCGCTAAGATTGCGGTCCAATAGCACGAAGACAGATTCTGATGCAGCATCTCCAGTCCATAGTCCGTGCCTAGGTGTCCCTCCATACTGTCCCTCGACGTACGCAGAGCTGTCGAAAGCCATGCGAGTGGAACTGAATCTGGGTAGTAGAACAGCAGCGCCACACACACGGATTCCCCGCTCTGCACAAGTCGGAAGAAATCCCGATCTCCCGGGTCCATCACGTCCTCGCAAAACGGTCCGTTCTGAACGAAGTCACGAAGCGGTAAGCAGTGTGTCAGGTGTGCCATAACCACCTCGCCGTCTTTGCTAGCCTTGACCGAGTCCATGATCACCTGGAACCATTCGAGGAGGGCTCCCTCAACGGTTGAGGGAGGTGACGCTACAGAGTGACGTGTGACATTGTGTGCAATGACCGCACGCAAGTGAGCAACATGATGCATCACTGCGTCCGTGGTTAGCAGCGTTGAACAGTACTGCAAGAGCAGCGAGCGGGACAGGAGCAAGTGCGCGCCAAAGTAGAACGGCACCACCTCTGCCAAGTAACGTGCGAGTCGCTGATGTCGACTGAACCCCGCATATTTCTTCGTGGCAGGCGCTACCGTACATGTCTCCTTGCCAGCACTGCCGTCATCCCTGCCGTCCATGTCGACTGTGGCTAAAATTTCGTTTTCTGTTAGTACTCCTTCGCTGAAAAGCCATCGCAGCAACAGCAACATACCTTGCGTCTCCTTTCCCTGGACTTTCACTTCAGTCCACTTCAGCACCTCTTCGCTTGAAAAGTCGATTGTGCTCAGCGGTCGCACATCAATTTCTGTAGTTACGCATAGACCACTGCTGTTCTTCTCGTCGTCGTCGCCATTACTTGGGAAACTCACATTGAGGCCGGTGTTTGCTGGCGCTATTCGCGGAGATTGGCGGGCTGCACCAATCGATTCCGCCACGATAGCTCGCTGCAGAAACGGATGCATGGTTGGGGGGCAACCGCCTAGGAGATGGTCCGACACAAGCAAATATAGCACCGCCTCCCGTGCGAGACGCACGATGCCAAATGGAACATCGCCGAGTGTGCAGCTCTGCTCGAAGCGAATGCTGGAGAGAGTCGTGTCTAACTTGACCACCTGTGCCACAAAGTCGGGGTAACGCTTCTCTACGGTCGGATCCAGCTCATGGGCAGCGTACCAGAGCAGCCAGCGCATATTTACCATGTATTCAAGAACGTAGAGGTCCACGTTGGAACTCACTTCATTCGGTGACGACCCCATCCCGATGCGCTAGTGAATAGAAAAAAAGTTGTTGCAGAATAACAAAAACCTGCGGATTTCTCTACAAGCGGCACGACTCGGAAAACAGATAACAAATGAGTCCTGCACGCGAGTACACGCGTGATGACGACGATAAGGCGGTGACGTCGCTGCGCAAATCGGCTTCCCCGGGTGCAAATGAAGATGTTTTGACAACTCCAAGAGCAAGACAGAAGCAGTGGCACAACGGCAGAGTCGACCCCAGCGAAGCCTACGGAATCGCTGACATCTAAAGAGGGGGGAGGGAGGCCGTACTGACCGGGATCAGCCAGGGTGCTGGCCAGAGAGAAACAAATCCGTTTCGACGACGAGCGCAGAAAAGAGGAAGGACGCGGTTGATAGCAAAGCTCCAAAATGATACCTTACTTGTGTGTGTTAGATAACATAGTTGCACCCCTGCAACGCCCCGCGAAAAAAAAAAAAACTCTCAGACGTGTGGTGCGGTGGTGACGCGGCGCGGCCTCCCCACCCTCGCTTTCCCTGGCGCACAGTCGAGGTTGAAGAGACGGAGCGACGTACACACCGTTTCCCGCTGCTCATTATCCGCGCACCGATACAAGTACCAGGAACATGGGGAGTGGCGCGGAAGAAACAACCATGAGAACAAAGATCGAGGTAAAGAGAGCACATGTGTGAGAGAGAAAGATCAACGGAGACGAGTGCCCAGGTGGAGACGCCCACAGCGGTGGTGAAAGGGAGCAGGACAACACTGTTAGCGTGTCTGTGTTCCGGTATGACACAGGTGCGCCTGGAGCAAGCCGAAGCACGAGCAGCTGCGAAGCAGTAAGACGCAAACCGTGGACGTGTGTTGCCGCATATATCACCTTTACCACATGACCAGTGGGCTTCTTGATCTCTTCATGTTTCTGCAGATCGTAAAGGGGCGTGGTAATAAGCGGTATCTCGGGAGATGAGCGCAGAGGTAAGAATCGACACCACGGGGAGCGTGATGGCACTTGCCTGAGAAAAGTGGCCGATGTGCCAAGCAACACAAAGTACTCAGCAAAGTCACCACTCTGTATAACACTTTGCCCGTACAGCAACCATAAAGCAATGATACGTGTTCGAGCTCAAGTAGAGAGAATACGCACACACACACACGTATATATCTCTCTCTATATATATATGCAGAGGGAGAGATGGACACCAAAGAAACTTGAGCAGGGGAAGTCATCTCTGTTTTTTTTTTCTTCCGTGCATCCCTTACTGAGCCAGGGCCTCAGTGACGAGAGGCGCAGATGTGTCTGCAGCCGTCATCCGGCGCGACCCTGTCACTCCTCGGTCTTGTCGCATGAGCATGTGGAGAATCGTGGGCGGTGGAGCCGGCCGATCTTGTCTCGCCAGTGCGCCACGTCGTCGACACAGTCGCAGAATACTCGTAGTCGTACGATGTGTAGGTGGACGGCGACTCGTAGCTGCTCGTGGTCGTCGGGCTACTGCTCCTGCTCTGCCCTTTTGAGGAGGTGGGGCTCGTCATCGTCATGGTCGCGGTGTAGGAATCCTCAGCTGGTTGAGGTTGCCTCCGTTGTTGTTGATGATCGTAGGGGTACTTTCCGTCGTCTGCACGACGCCGATCAGGCTCGTAGTTGTCAAAAAGATGACGTGTACTGGAACGCTCTGTGCACGATGACGGGCATGAGGACGTTGCCGGGAGTGTGCCTGTGCAGCTGGTAGTCACAGTTGTGCTGCCATCACCGCGGTACGGAGGCCGATATCGTCGAAGAGGATCCTCGATTTTGCCATGTTGAGTGTAAGTATCTACCCGGCTCATGACGCGATCGCGTAGCTCCAGGAATCGCCGCTGATTCAGTGCAGTCTCACCATGCTCAGCAGTTGCGTCACAATAAGCGTGCCGAGGAGGTGGCATGAAGCGTTGCCTGCTGCCAGTGAGATCTACTTTTCCGCTTCGATTTGCTTTTTCGAAGGCTCTGCCTTGCAGTTTTCTTTTCCTGGGTTCGTTAGCAGAGCAGTTTACAGCCGCTGGTGAGTTCGACATCGAAAAATGTGATCCAGTAGTGGTTTGTGATCTATGATCTAGTGACCCTCTAGTGTGCCCCTCAGTGTCCTCCACTGCCATGACTGACACTGAAGAAGAAGCGTTTCTTCTGTCGGCAGCCGAGTGGGAAGATAAGCAGCCGGCGAGGGGGTTCTCGTGCACAACAACGCAACCACCAGGAGGCTCGCTCCCGGCATAGACACCCTCTCCGGGTGCTTGCATCTCAGAAGCCGTCTCACATTCCTGCCGTCGCCAGTGTACACCTCCATCTTCCTGGGTTGTTTGCTGCCTTGTGTCATCGCACCTCTCCTCCGCCAGTGTCGCTGTGGAAGAGGGCTTCGTCAGCAAGTGTAAGTCTTCAACGCCATGTGCTGGCGATGCCGACGTCTTCGCTGAGGCATCACCTTCGTCGCCTGGAGGCACCTCGATCGAAAGCAGCGACGCAGTCGCATAATGAAGCGCTTCCTCCGCGTGTTGCTGTTCATACTCCTCGATACGCTGCACCGCACGCTCCACTTGGGCATCGGCGTCGTTCTGCAGTCGCGCCAGCTCTTCATCCGTCAGGTGGGCCGCCAGTCTCCACTTCAGCTGCTCCATGTGACGATCTACCATGTCGTGTCGGAGTTGGCACTCCACCATGTTCATCTCAGCGCGCAGCGCTTCCAATTCTTCAGCGTTACGCGTCCGCTTCTGCAGCACCTCCCACCGCAGCTGCCGCTCTTCCGCCTCCTTTTCTTGTCTCGATCGCTCCACTGCCGCGTACACCTGCCACGCAGCGGCAGACGCGTCGTACTTTGCCGATACACGAGCTCGCTGCTGCAGCACGAATGCCGCTTCCTCGGCAGAAGCCGCCTCCGAGGCCTTGCGCAGCGCCTCCAAGCGATCTGCTGCTCTCTTTTCCTCATCACGACTTTGCTGCAGCAGGGACAGTTCGCGTAGCTTCTCAGCGAGGACTACGGAATCGTGAACAAAGTTTACAGGGTATTCGAACTGAGGCGACAGCGTCTGGAACACCTTAAACGAGGAAAGGTCCGTTGCGGAATCAGTTGACTCGCATGACCAGTTGTGGTAAAGCCGGTAAGCCTCTTCGATCAACCTCTGCATTGACGTTCGAGACGACCGTCCTTGAGGGGTTGCGACATCCGCGGGTGCGCGGCGGAGGACGCCACGGACCTCGTCGATGCACAGCGCCGACGTAAGCGCCGGTCGAAGTCGAGTCTCTACGAATGTCACGTGAAAAGCGAAGAGAAAAAGTGGCGCCGCAGTAACGATGTGATCCATCACCTGCACCCATTCGGCTCCGGTGAAGGAATCAGTGAAGAAGCTTGTCAGCAGTTCCCATCCCCACACCGATACGCCGGCACCCATGGCGTCAAGATGCTGGCACAGTGGCTCATCAAGACGCCGTAGCTGGCGCTCCATGGCCATGAGTAGCGATGTCGGGCCGTGAGGGTGGCAGACGAAAAAGTCTTTTCCCCAGTTGAGAAAAAAAATCAAAACAAACTCCACCACGCTCTGAACATCGTCCCGGAAGACCATGGAAAGCGGGTAAACGAGTACCGGCAAGTAGGAGGCGAGAGTGAAGACAGGAGAAGCCCAGCAGAGACAAGAGAGAGCACTCTCCACTGTGTCACGAGTGCTCGAGGGAGGGAGGGGGAAGGGACTCATGAGCTGCGATACGGCAAGGTGGGGTGGTCTTCGCGCAAGGGCAGCAAACTGTGAAGCCGTCTTCGATGTACTTGGCAGTCCAGCAAGAAAACGCCAAATCGCAGGCCGGTACTCATGCGGGAAGACACCGTGCTTCACAAGATGCGCTTGCAGTTGATTCACATTGTACTGGCAAGAGGAAGGGGAGAGGGTGTCGCAGAACGCCGCTGTCGACGGCCGGACCCTCGGTCCATTCGCGCTTGTATCCTTGTCAGCCTCCCCCGGATCGCTAGCGGAGCGCGAAGTCAGCGCCTGCTCCACTGCCCGGAGATCGACCTCGTTGAAGTCTGGCCAAACCGCAGGGAAGCCCTTCTTTGGAACAACGATGGGTGGCCGGTACCGTGACAGTACAGCCAGGGCGGCGTCGGCACCACTGTGCGCAGAGGCAGACGCCCCCGTTAACCGTGAAGGTGTCGATCGTGCTCCCTGAGAGGAGCGCAGAAAGGATTGCGCCACCACTGCACCCCCGTTTGCCGCCTCCACTGCATCGTCAGGGCCGCTGCCCATTCGTGACGTCTTCAGTTTGATAGGGGTTCGCTCTTTACCGACTACCGCTCCAGATGATGGGGTGCTTCTCGATCCCGTTCGCACTGTTGAGGTTTCAATAGCGTGCGCAGCACCTGCATCAGTGCGTCGTGCGGTTGGTAGATGCAGAACCAGAAGGACATCGTCGCACCACATGGTGCCAAAGGTGGGTCCCGATGGTGTGAAGTTCCACTGCGACCGTGGGCTGAGGCGATGGTCCAGTTTGCCTATTGATGGTGGGGGGATAGAGAAGACAAGGTGAAATGTGCTCGGCAGCACCACATGCACGACACCGGTGCTCAAGAGGCATGCCACACAATCCGACTGCAGCGGGCTCACCTGGGTAACAGCAATAGCGCGATCTTTTGCCGTAGCTCCCGTGCCCCGACGAGGCAGCCGCACAATGCCCGCACCCTCCAGTGTCTGTCCCACAACAAAGGCTACTACAGGCTCCACGTGGTCTCCCAGCTCATCAACTGTGGCGGCATCTGCCCCAAGAACGATTAGCTTCCCGCATTGTGCGGAGCAGTGCACTCGCAGCACCGATGGTGTTGTAGCGCTCTGCTGCAGGCGAAGCGGCGGCCGCTCCTTTGCAAGGTCATCCCCTCCGCCTGTTGCAGCTCGTGACCACAGCGATAGTACACCATTCGACTCCACCGACACTAATAGAGATGGATGAAGAATGTGCACTCCAAGGAAGCGATGCGAAGTTTTGTTGGTGAGCCTGGGCCCAATGTCGCAGTTCCGCTGGAGTTCCAGAGTACATTCGGTTGGCAGCACACTTCCAGAGCAGCCATACCGCGGCGTCGAGAACCTAGAAGGGGTACGGTCTTTCGGAGAGACGCCAGCCGTGCCCCAAGTGCGAGACGATCTCTGGCTACCGGTCACTGGAATAGCGAAACTCAGCGGGTCGATGACATGTGCGCCTTCGCTACTTGACAGCGGCTCCCAGCACGATACGGCGTCCGCGCTTACTGCGCAAAAGAGAGACTCTGTCGATGCACCGGTAACAATGCGCAGGATCGGTCGATTGTGCATCGTTGCCCGCACATCCTGCAGAATTGTTCCGCGTTGCCAGTCAAGGAAAAGAAGTCGACTGCCATTGCCGGCGAACACAACAATCGGGCTTGTAAGGTAACCAGGGCAAAAGGTGGCACATCGTAAAGCGCCCCGCTCGCCCACGTCGACGAGGAGGAAGAGCTTATTTTCCTGCAAGGAGACGCCATACGCCTTACCAGCCTCCGTTCCCAACACGAAGCAGGATTCATCGACTGGGTGAAAGGCGACAGACGTGATGATATTCTTGGCGGTGATGGCTGCCGGCGAGAGGCGAAGCGACAGGAACTGCCCATTTGGATGCAATGGAATGGCAGTCACGTCGTCTTCACCCCACAACGAGGTGACCACCGTAGTACTGGAGATCTGAACGGCCATGTCCAATAAACGGTAGTGAAACGGCTACTAAGAAGGCTCACGTGAACGAGTGAAAAGGTGAATTTCTTTTTTCTTTGCGAGTTTTTTGGGAGCGGAAGAGGTGACCGGAGCCTCCTTGCCTTTGGACTAGTGGTGGATTCCTCGGATGCAACGCCGTTGGCGGCTTTGCACGCCCGAAGCCGGGCCGCACCTCTGGAACGAATGGGAGAGACAAAATAAGAAGGAGGGCGACAGAGACGCATACTGCCACGGAAACTCAACGACGTGCTTCTCCCTCCCCCTGCCCTTTCAGTCCCTGTGTGTGCGGATGGCTGCCGGAAGGGGTAGTGCCGACGCGTTGGATTCGCTTCGGAAGTCAGCGTCGCTTCAGATACAGAGACGCGATTCAAACGCCAACCACGCCGCAAAATAGATAAATGTGCCCTATCCCTGATAGTGAGATTGGTAAATATGTGCCGTGGGCGCGACAGGATTGGGACGGGGGGGGGGAGTGGCAAAGGTAAACAGCGTGATGATAGGGCTTGCGAGAACCAGATCTTGCCACCCTCACAACACCAAAGTGGAGCAAACGCAGTCACCGCACACAGCGCGTGAAGGACATCGGCAGTATGCCTACCCTTCTCCCTGATAAGGTGCATTGCGACATGGAGCGGCTGAAAAGGATGCGCTACTCTGTGAAATACGAAAAAAAAAACGCGTGCATGAACGATGAGCTGGTCACGCACCTCTCGTGAAACAGGACCACACGGCGCCAACGTGTCTGTGTGCTAATGATGAAGTGTGAGCGATGCACGGTGACCGACACGTCTGGCTTCGGTTGTGTTTGTGCTTTACACTTTTCTTTTTCGAGGAGGGGGGAGGGGGAAGAAGAGAGTCATCGTTGCTCCGTCTGAGTCCACTGCAGTGCACACTTCGCTCATGCAAATCAACGAAGGTGGGCTCGCACACAGAGGTGGGGCGAGTCCAGCAAGCCGAAGTACTCCCGCACGTTGATTAACACATCGGCCGGCTAAACAAAAAAAAAAAAAATGGGGGACTAATGAAGAAAAAGAGAGATCAAGCAGGGACAATGCTACGCCGCGCGCCTCGGCCTATGTTGACGTTACCGTCATGTGTAGGGGGCGTCCGACGTAGAGCACGACAAAGGAAAGGCGCCAAGGTGCGCCAAGCAGAAAAGCAGGGCCAATGCCTGCTTCAACGTGGTTTCTTAGGATGGGGTGTCCGCTGCACGCAGGCATTCGCATTCAGACTCCCGTCGACCAGACATCACAGAGGTACCTGCCATCATGACGCATTTGCTCCAGATACGTGGCAGCCGCAGCATCGGTGAGCGAGAGGTGCTGCCGAATGAGATCGCGGAGTGTCTTGTGCACCTCCTTCACCATCCCATCAGCGTCGCCACAGACGAACACGCACGCCTTCCGATGCAAAATCAGGTCCATAAGGGCCACTCCACACTCCTGCATCTTGTCCTGCACGTAGTAACCACCGTTCCGGACACCGCCGTCGTTTCCCTCTCTAGAAAAGGCGACGATGAGCGAATGAATGACGCCACTCCCCTCCCAGTTCGACAACTCGTCCCGGAAGAGATAATCCTCGTCCGAGCACCGACAACCAAAGAAGACATCGATGGGGCCGCACACGGCGCGTACACGATGTGTCGGCTCCTTGACAAGGGATCCCCAGAACTTTCGTTTTCCACTGGTGAAACCGGACTGCAACTGGTGCTCTGCTAGCCAGGCCTCGCGCTCTTGCAGAAACGCACGGAACGGGGCGATGCCGGTGCCGGACCCAATGAGGATCATTGGCACGCGCTGGTCACGGGGCATGCGAAACACCGACGCACTACGAATCACAAAAGGGATGACAATACGCCGCTTGGCCTGGATGACCGTGTTCGAGAGCACCAGCTGCCGCACATCCGAGCGTGCTGTGTTCCTTTTCGTGTGTAAGGGGTCCGCACACGCCACGAAGGTCAACGGTAGACCCGCAGCACACAGGCATTGGTCGTACATCCATCCAGTACAGATCCCCTTTTCAACAACCTTGAAGCAGATGGACAGCGTTGTGACGTCCGCGCGGTAGGAGCTGCAAATGGAGTACTGCCGTGGCCGCATCAACGAAAGATTCTCCACAACATGACGGAACGGCGGCAGGCAGTTGGCAACGGCGACGACAGCCTCCAGAACCTCTCGTAGGTCGCGCGGCCTCCGGTCAGTAACGAGCTTCTTGTAGATCTCCCGAACCGCGGCCTTCGCTTCCCCAGAAGCGCAGTGCTGCTCCAGCAACTGGAAAAAAGGCTTGTGAATCCCAGTAATGCGCAGGTCCACATACCGCAAGAGCACCGTCTCGCAGCTGACCGGAAAAGCTGCTGCCTCATAGAGTGGGGAAGTTGGGAAGACGGATGCACCAGGGCCAGCGCTTGCGGGATGCAAAAACGGCTCGTCACGCTTCAGGCAAAAGAGGTGCAGTAACGCTTCCACCTCTGCTACATTGTTACATGGAAGGACGGCGATCGTCTGCCCGGGTACCCAATACGTTCCCACGCTCACCGAAAAATCCAGCTGAACGACAGGGTCCCGCGCCGTGGGGCATGTCAGTAGTTTCCACGACCGCACGACACCATCTACACGGGTGGCTGTATTGCTCTCCATGGAAGCCTCGCAACTCTCTACGTCCTCGCTGGCCTCCTCTACCACTTCCACACAATCCACGTCGGTGTTGCTATGACCCACCCCAAGCGCAGAAGCGGGGTGTGCGGCCTCGCCCGCGGCAGCGGTGTTCAAATGGGATGGCGCCACGGTCACCTCACTGGCACCGTATGCGTCACGGGCGCTGGAATGAGCACGAACCACCACAAGGGGTGGCAGCAGCGCCATGGATGACAGCATGCAGTCGATCCAGGGCGTGCCAAGCAAGCGCAGCAGCGACATGCAGGGCATGATGAGGACCGGAACCATGCGAGTGACCTGAAGCCACGAGAGCCGTTTTGTTTCGCGAAAGACAGGAGACGCTACGGTCCCCGTGGTGAGGCGGAGGCGGAGGCCCGCGAACTGTACAGACAACAGCGCGTCTGGGTGGTGCGAGAGATTTGTCAGGAACCTCTTCAAGCGACGCCCGCCACTCGACTGCCCCTCCGGGCCTGCTTCACAGAGCAGCACCACGTTCCGGTCGTAGTGGTGGTCCACAAGCGGGAAGCTCACAGAGGACTGTATAGCAGTCAGAAAACCGTTCTTCTCGGCACTCGGCCTCGTGTGCGTGTCGAGTGCCTTCGACACGTCAGCTGATGCGTACAGCAAGATGACCGGTGTGTGGCGCGCGTTCTCCCTGGGCAGCGGAGTCGGGTCACAAGGAAGCAGGGAGTCAGACAAACCCGCACCAAAGGCTGTGGCCTCCGTCTTGTCAGAGCCTGGCGCAGCGCAGCCTACGACCGTTGTGGAAGTGCTGCACGCCCCCAGCATCGATGATCCTGACACATCAACCAGCGATAATGCCCCCGGTTCAGAAGCTCTCCTCGGGTGGACGCTTCCAGGCAGAGAAAGCAGAGCCGAACTGGCACTGGCGCTCACAAAGTCCCCTACTCCACTGGGTTCGAGGACGCCGTGATTGCCACTACCATCACTACTCCCATTCCTACCAAGTTCCACCGACTCGCCCACGAGTGCGCCAGCAAGGGGGAGAGTGGCGCCTACTGAACGGTCCCTGGGGGTTACCGACGCCACGCTTCGCTGCGGTTGAATGCTGAGAGATGCGATGTCAAGACAGGCGGCACTCTCCATAGGTTGCATGATGGCACGCCATAGGCTCACCCTCCAGAACTGAATGATTGGTGCCAGGGTGCTGCCATCCATGTCTCCCAAACCTGTGCCATCACGCTGGCTGTCCTTCACCCCTAGTAGAAGTGTCTGGACCTCCAGTGCACAGGTATTAAACTGTTCACTCTCAGAGATCTTGTGAATGCCAACGATGGCAAAGCTGACACCTCCGATTTGCTTCCTTTGGCCCTGAAGAGTGCGCAGCACCTTCACCACCTGCGCCATTGGCGTTGGCGGCACACCACATACGACGAACACGAAAGTGCAACACAGCGGGAAACCCATCTGTTGAAAGTTGCTGTGCTCACGAATCGAAGAGCGAAGGGGATAATGGCTGAGGTCCCTGAACATATTCATTGTGCTCCGTTTCACAGAAGAGGACTTACCCGAGTACAACAAGACACTAGGAGTCCACAGATTCTCGACCACCTCATCCGTCCTGTTCAACGTGATCGCGCTGAGAGAGACGCCATTTGTGAAGGACGCCTGCTTCGCGTTGGAGCTGCTGTGAGCAGTGTCTTCGTTGTCAAGTTGGTAAAGTTGCTGTCCGGGGTGCGTTGATACGCTGCCGTTCTTGACAGCATTTACACGTTCTGTGCCCTGTCCATTGCGCACCTCCGAAGCCTGCTCCGCACCGAAAGCCACCCCCACACAGTTATCGAAAGAGTGTTCCATTGTCCGACGAATGAGCTGGGCATCGGCTGTGGCCCCTGGAAGATTATGCAAGACCTCTTCCACCCACAGGAACACGGCAGCTGCGCTGACGGCGACCGATGGCACCTCACCTGAGAGCTGGCGTTGGCAAAGAAACTCTACCTTGCAGTTCATTGCTATGGCCCTCAGATTGGCGTCAAGCGCGACAGCTCGACTTGCGTCATCAGGCTTCCGTGAGATGAACAAAGAGTTGAAGAAGCGAATTGACGGGTCGGCCATCCACCGTTGTAGTTGAGCCGTCTCTGCCGGCAGTGGCAAAGATGGGTCACTACCGCTTATCCAGGCGCTGAAAGGTCCAAGAGGCGGCAGCTGCTCAGCATCGCAGGTGCCCTGCTCACTCACCGTGTCTGCATCGTTTTCACTGCTGAGGACAAAGAGGAGCACCTCTGGGGGTCGTCGGAGGCTGGTGCCGGGACTGAAGTGATCAATTGGGTACAAATCCGAGTTGCCACCGAGCTCAGTGATCCGCTCATGAAGGTAGAGTGCGGTGACAGTACATAGCTGAGAAGCATTAGAGTAGAGCAGGGCTGCCACCTGAGCAGCCGGTACGTCAATGTGAGCTTCTCCCGTGCTGTCCCTCTCCTTACCTGCCGCAGCGGTCCCCTCCGTGCCTCTCGTCTGCAGCGCGGCCCAGAGGCCCTCTAGCCACGGGTTTACGACTAGGTGCAAGCCGACGCCGTCATCAGCCTCGCCGCGCGGGTAGAAGCAGACGGCACCCATGCCCCTGAGCTTTTTGTCCATAAAGATACCCGGAGCGCAGAAGTTGCAGTAGTTTGTGTCGCCAAGCGCAAGAACACAATAGCGAATATTGTGGAGAGTACCGGTGGTATTGCGAAGCCATCGGCGAAACCGGGCAGCGTTTTGAGGTGGTTCGCCATCCCCGGTGGTACTACACACGATAACGGCGCATAGCCGCTTGGACACGTCCTCGGCAAAGTGTGCGTCGAAGAGCTTCATCACTACCGCCTCGTTCAGTGTCATGCACACGGCGTCGGAGAAGCCGTGGATGGTTGTTGCATCGTGGTGGAGACGCTTTGCGATGCTCTCTGCATTGCCAGTCTCGGAACCGTACAGAACATAGAGCCGCTCCGCTGCATCCACGTCCAGGGCCTTGTCATCCATGTTTTCTTTCTATTTTCGAGAAAAATAGATGTGCTCAGGAATTGCTGCTCGGGAGCTCACAACAAGATTACCATCTATGTGCGCCTGCTCTCACGCACAAAAGTGCCCGCTCTGTAGTCACTCCGATGCGGCGTGTGTGTCTGTGTGTGTGTGCGCGCGCGCATCCGCGCATAGTCGACGATACACTCCGAGATGGAAAAAGAAAGGGAGGAGTAAATTATGCATGTGAAGAACTGAAAACTATCGTGGGTAAAGCACATTCTTTCCACTGGCATACATCGTCACGGAGGGCAGCTCTACGAGCGCGCATACCCATTCTAACCCAGCACGCCGCCTCCACTGAGGACGGTTGTCGTTGCATTGCGGGCAGAGCAGAGACCATCGCCCATGGTGGCGCTGCTGAAAGCCTCGGGGCACACAACCATGACCCTCAACAGAGACAGCGGCAGCCTTATTTCCTAACAGCCTGCCGAAACTTCCGAGTGCGGGTAGCACAACAGACAGAGGGCGCCAAAAACATGAATGGGGCCGGTGTCGACTTCGACAAGAGCATCAAGGTAATCTGGCCAACAAGTCCATCAGCCAACGGTGAAAAGAGCAAACCAGGGACAATGTAGAAAAGAAACAAACCTAGTGGAGGCGAGTACCGTGGCTGTACACCCGTGTCTTCATGTAGACAGCACGTACAGCCACAAAGGGTAGACGGAGAGAACACTCAGTGGGCCTGCCCCCTCCGATCACAGAATACTCGCAACCCTATCGTACGACCGACAGAGGGTCGGCAACACTAATGTACATAATGCATGACCCCTTCCCACTTTCCACCTGGGTGCTACGGATTGATGCGTTTCCGCCCTTTCCCCCTCGAAAAACAGATATGAATCACTTGGCGTGTTCGCTGCATTTTCGAGGTTCAACTCACCGCGACACTCGTGCCTCGTGGCTTGGAAGAGGTTCTGCTCTGCGCGTTTGACGCCTTTGACTTCCCGTCCATCATGCGCATCGTAGTTCGGCGTCGTGAAGCACTGCGGCGAATGATCGACGAGTCCACCCCACCTTTTCCACGCCCCACATCAGCGCCAGTCAACGGCTCGACGCCGATGACCACACGCTTGTAACGGAAAGTGCACTGCTTCTCGTAGCAGTGGGGGCACCAACGGTTCTTGCCGAGGCAAAACCTGCACGGCTCCTGGCACGTCGTGCACAGCGGAAGGTGAGGATAGGCATCGCAGGTGGTGCGCTGGTACACACAGCCGCGGTTGTGTACGATGATGGCTGGGGTTTTCTTTCCTTTAGGAGGCGCACGATACGTATCGGCACCGCACCCGCAGGGCTCCGGCGGGTGCACTTTTTTCTTAGGCACTGCAGCAGCGTCCTTTCCTTTGGAGGCGGGAAGAAGAGGCATGAAAACCGGCAGTAGGGCCTCCGCGAACACGTTTACATCGAAAGGAGTGGCAAAGTATGTGGCACCACAGGAAATGGCGCTTTGCACTTGGCTACGTCGAGGTTGGCCTTAACGACATGTGCAAGCGTGTGGGGCATCGTGGAGGAGATGAATGGATACAATGTTGTTACCATGAGAAAAAGAACGTGTGCCACGAGTTTGCAGAGATCCTTGGCAAACATGGTTTACATCATGCAGCCTGGGGAGGGCGGGTGTGCTGTTGAGCACATCACGACAGAAAATACGACACCTACGCAGGAGTGATGTGTATGTACGCCAGCCTCAACTTGCACAATTCGAGGCACTGGGGTACCGAAGGCGAGCGAGGGAGATGCCCTTTTTCGTCACGGACGTCGGCGTCTGGTGACTGGAGGAACGGCACAGAAATGGACGGCAGTAAAACTGTGCAACGACGAGTGGGGGACTCCGTGACATCACACAAAGTGTCGTGCTCCTTCCTCGCGCCTTTGAACGATGTTTTGTGCCGATACTCGTCACTTGTAATAACTCTTTGTTTTCGTGGATTTTGTTGGTTCGGTGCGCCCTTCTTTCTTTTTTTATAAATTTCATGGTGAGTTCCGCAACACTTAACGACAGTTGCCCGTCCCGTACGAGTACGTGGGCACCGCGTAGGAGCCTAGCAAGTCCCATGTATAGCTGCTTTCTGTGATATTATGGCCTATGGCACAAGGAAAACACAACACGTTCTTCTGGAGTGCCACACACCTCCGGCCACGGCTTAGACGCTATTTAGATTAGTATCCAACGACATCGACGTGGCACTCGTTCACACAGACGTACGCACTGCCCCACCCCACCCGAGGCAGAAGAAGGGAAAGCCCTGCCTTTCCATCTCCATCCGCCAGCGCCCTTTGCTTAATCACTATCGTCGTCTCTGCTCACCATATCGCCGAAAAATCCGCCCACGCGTCTTCGGCGCTTCTCGTAGGTAAAATTAATTTTCTTCCGGCGCTCCTCCTTCAGCCAGCGCGCCGCCGCGGCACGCTCGCGCTTTTTTTGCCGCTCCGTCTGGTAGACTTCCATCGAGTCTACCAACTGCTTTGCCTCCACCGAAGAAGTCGTCGTAGCCTCACGGTTCGCGTTAGAAACGTCTGTGCCCAGCACAGTTGTCGAGGGCGCAGAGGCCCCAGCAGGGGCTTCCCTCTTCTTCTCGAGAAGATCCGCCTTGTATGCTGTGTCGGTGTCAGAAGAGTGTGACTGTAATGATGAGGCGGCAGTATCCTTTCGCTTCGCTGCTTTCTGCCCCATGCCCTCAGATCTCTGTTGTGTCTTCACCGGTGCCTTCTTCCTCGCGGATGGAGCGCCATCGTCATCATCATCATCGCTACCGCTGCTGCGATCGGAATGCTTACGCTTCTTTTGCACAACACCCAGCTTTTCAAACTTCTGTCGTAGCGTCTCGCGCCAAACTAGCTTCGCCTGCTTTTCCGTTTCCGTCTCGGCATCGGTGCCGTCGCTCTCGCTCGACTGAGACGAGCTGTCGCTACTCGACGGGTCTCTGTTCGCTTCCTCGACACCGTAGTTGTTGTCATCATCGTCGGCACCACGCCCTTCCATGAGACGACGTTCTCGCTTCTCTTCTTCGTCCAACTCGCGGTCTAGTTCGCGCAGGGTGCGTAGATGGTGCTGCTCTGCGCGGCCACGGAGCTGATCTAGCTCCGCCTCGTCGTTCATGAAAGCAATGTCAACAAAGTCAATAATGTTGTCAGAACCGCTGACGGCGAGCAGGTTCGCGTCGTGTGACACGCGCATGCGACTTATCGCCTCCTGCCCACGCGCTCGACGCACCACGTAGTTTCCTTGTTGCTGACGACCACCACTACTGCTCTGGTTCCCGATCACGCTAGAGTGAGAGTAGCTGTAGTCGCGCGCGCTCAGCTGGCAGAGATTGCGCCGCACTGGGTACATCTGCAGCACTCGCACCAGTCCATCACACGCACCAGTCAGGATGAGGTTGTGGTTGAAGGAAGTGCTCTCGCCGTGAAAAGATATAATGGCCTCGCACTCTGCAGGGTGTCGGTCCATCACGTCGTACGGGCGAGCCCACGAGCCGTACTTCCACAGCGGCAGTCCACCGTGAGGTGTACCACAGATAATACTTGGGATGAAAGTCGCGTTACTGATACCACTGCTGTTGATGAAAGCAAAGCAGTTGAGCTCATCCTTGCGGCGTACACTAAAATCACGAACTTTGCCTGCGCGCATATCGTAGGCGCCAAGACACGTGTCGCCGCTGCTGGAGACGAGTTCTTGAGCATCTGTGAAATAGCACAGCTGTGAGACGTAGTCGCCATGCTCGTGGTAAACGAACGCAGGCTTCCGCTCCCGCATGTCCCACACCGCGATGAGCCCGTCATCGTCCCCCGTTGCTATCAGATTTTCGTCGCAGACGTTGAGAGAGGAGATGCCATATTTGTGCGGATTCACCGGCACAGTGCTACCACTACCGCTGCTGCGCCCCGTAGCAGCTGCCTTCTTCTTCGTCACTTTTCCGCTTTTTACAGGTGAATCGTTCTTTTTGTTCATGGAGTTCAACTTCTTCTTGCCAGCAGTGCGTGCCCGCACATCCTCGGATGGGATGTGAATGACCAGGCGGAGCGAGACACAGTCCATCACTGATATCGTTCGATCACCACTGGCGCTCACAAGGTACGTGCCATCGTCAGTAAACTCCATCGACGAGACGCTGCCTGAGGGATGCATCAGCATGTTTTGATGGTGGTAGTTCATTACCACTTCGTTCTCACTGTACTGCCCTGAGAATATCCATGAGGAGAAATCATTTGCTAAAGGTATCTTCACCATCTCATCAACACTCTGGCGCTTGTAGATTTCAACCTCGCCAGTGACCAAGCCAGCCGCCATAATCGGGAGCCTTGGATGGAAACCTATATCGAGCACAGGCGCGGAAGCTACGATCGCTGCCGGCACCGTGACATCATTTGAGTCCCCCATGAGGACATCCTCCTTGAGGTTGTCAAGCTCCATCGGCTGCTAGCCACCTTGACGGTGTGGGACTGTTGGAGTAACAAAGAGAACACCACTGCTTCAGCGAGCTTACGAGCCTATTCTATTCAGGTGAGCCCTTCTGCTGTCCGCGTGCGCCGAGAAAACGTCTTCCCACGCCCCCAAAAGAGGACCACACTACACGCAAAGAGCTTCAGAAGACAAGACCGGAAACGTTGCAGTAGAGGAAGAGATTTACCACACATAGCAGAGGCATAGAGAGCCGCACCAGACTCCTTGTTCGACATACTCTTCTGCACATCAACATGCGTCCCGAGATTCACTTCAAGACCAGCCGTGCACGTTGCTGTTTCTTCACGTTTTATCGCATTCCAACAGCACTTCTCTTCCTCTGAAGCACCCTTGTTGCCTGTTCCTCGTCCTGAACAAGTAGGAGGACACACCGCTCCTTCGTTGGACCACTTCCTGAACCTCTCCGTCGTCTTCTTGAAGGAATTCCTACCACAAACCCAAAGAACGATAAAGAAAAAGAAAACCAGGAAAACGAAACATACTCGTTTGCGCTGACCGGCATGGCTACAGACCACTGAAGCGTTATTGCTCCTCGCTACAGCCCACACTTTTGCGTATGTCTTCCCAGTGTTCATATTCCGCCACCTACACACGCAAAGCAAATACATGCATACGCCTTCCCCGCACCCTCTGCAATCGGCACTGTGCCATGGAGGCACCCTCGTCGGCGTGGACAGCCCCTCCGCATTCCGTCGCACGAGACCGCGCGTCCAGCCGTCGCTCCACCGTACTACCCCATCTCGTCTCCCACTCTCCTCGCTCCGTCGGCGGCGCGCTGCACCATCGCCTCCACCAAAGCAGACCGCCAGCAACGGGTCCCGCGCTCGAGGGCACACAAGCCGTGGCGTCCGTTGCGCAGGACGGCGGCGAGGACAAGTAGGTGGGCTACGCGCACGCCGGATGAGCTCACCGAGGAGGCCGGCAAGCCGCAGGCCAGTGCCCCTCCCGGGAGGTCCGGCACCCCACGGCCTCAAGCCGCACCGCCCCACATCACGGAGTGGTCGCCCTCCACACGGGGGTCTGGACAGCTTAACGCTTGGATCCGGGGTGCCCCCGCCGTGCCCCCGGCACCCGTGCCTCGTACGCCCACCGCGGGGCCGGGATGTCGGAGGTGCCCTTCCTGCGCTTCGCGGGCGTGTGCTGTGCAGCTGATCGGGGAGCCTCCCTCCTCCCCTACACACCGAGTCCTTGGGACTGACTCCTGGTGAGCCGGTGAAGCGTCACCATGGCATCAGGCCTCTCCCGCACAGAGCGGATAAGGGCGTGCCCACGGACACCGAGAGTGCGCCAGTCGCACCCAAGGACAGCAGGCGGCCTCTCGGCTTCTCCCGAGAGTTTGGATGCGGGGCTGCCGCACAGACCGCTGAGGTGGCCGTGATAATCACATGGAGCAGAAACGCCAACGACAATAACAAGGAGGAGTGAAAATCACAATGCAGCTTTGATAGAGAAAATGCCCAAGTAGACGCACAGGGAGAAGACCTCGAGCAAACAAAGTTCATTCAGACCCCTTGTAGCGAGCAAGTGGGTACACATGTAGGGGCGTTTTCGATTGCCCAAGAAGCAGACTCATCCACGCCAACAGTGGAGGTTGCTACTCAGAGGGATGAGAGAAGAGATGATGCTGGGCAGGAGGCCAAGCTCTGGAGTGCATGCTCAGCAAAAGCACAGTCGCCCTCCTGGGAATACCCATATATCCACAAGGAAGCTAGCGGACTGAGAGGATGTGGATCAGAGTATCCAGACGTGTTACAACCTTCAAGCATGTCGCGTCAGAGTCCATGCATCGTCTTGGCTTCTGCCGCAAGGAATTCAGCGATACGATCAGCTACTTTCTTTTGATACTTCTTCTCAGCGAAGAACCAGTGGCCACCACCCTGCACCTCGACTACATCAGAGATTCCGTCACGGGGCCGCTGATACTGACGTATGTACGAGCACCAGTGGTCGGCGTGAAGCATGGCGCGCTTCTCACCGCCGTACATGAAGAGAACGGGAATGGGAAGTGGTACAAAGTAGCGCTGTGTGACAAGAGGTGCGTAGCTCTTTGGCTGCAGCACGACGTCACCGTTCCCGGGTAGAGTGGAAACATCTGCTGCGAGTGAGGGTTTAGCAGGGAGTCGACGATAGATTGTAGTCATTGCTGTGGTCATGACATTCGATGACGCCTTGCTTGGAGCCCCAGTTGCACTCCAGGATGTCGTGCCGTCGCTTGACACAGGGGACGGTTGCGTGGGCTTTTTTTCGCCAAGGAGCCACGACACAAGCGCCACGAGGCGCAGCACCAACGTTCCCAACAAGAAGCGGAGGCATATCCAAGAGTGCCAGGGCGAGGCGCGCACCGGGACAGAAGCCTGGTGCGGAGAGGTGTGGCTTGACTGGTATGACCGACTCAGTACCGTTGAGCATCGACCGGGAAAGCTTCGATCTAGATTGCTACCTTCGAGACGGCCATGAAACAACGACGACGACGACGCGGTAGCGTCTGTATTCAACGGTGGAAAAACAAGGGCCTGGTAGAAGAGGCGCCGCTTTGCCACGCGCATATGTCTTGCTCCAGCGCTGGAAGTGACGCCAAAGCTGTCAGTGTGACCGACGTCTCTCGCAAGGCTCCTGTCAGCAGCCATCGACAAGTATCCCTCATTTCTGTCTACCCTCGTTGCCCTGACCGTCTCCATGAAGCTCTGCGCGCCTGTGAGATTAAGTGGATGCTCGACAGCCCCCAAATTCGAATCGATGCTGTTGGCTGACACGTAAGGGTCAAGCTCCCCACTGGTCCCGAGACCGCTAGGGACGCCATCAAAGATGCTGCTGGTGCAGCTGGAGAGGGAGTTCCACTCATCGAATAACATGTGGGCACCCTTTGCATATGACGAGAAGACGATATGCGCACCGTCTGTCGAACACTTCTTCTCAAACACATCATCGTGTCGGCCAACACTGCTATCATCCCAAGTGTCTCTGATTTCAGCAGAGCCCGTTGAGCTCCCTGTAGACGCTTCATCGTAGAACAAGTGCCGCCGTGCTCGGGTAGAGTGTGCCAACTTGCGAAAAACGACACGGTTTCCTTCAGAAGGCCCGTCACCCTCACCCTCCGACAGGAATCCACGATGCGACTGCAGATGACCCTGATGGCAAGATGTTTCTCTATCGGCAACGGCTGTCGGGGACCTCCTTTCCACATATGGGATGAGCATGATCTTCCAACCGGCGGACGTTGCCTGCGCAGGACCCTTACGCTTGCAGTAGCCTGCCTCCACGGTAGCTGCCTCTGTTGCTGCAGAAGATGAAGACCCGTTGTACTCGTTCGTTTGGAGTAGCATAGGCACCTGCAGAGCCCCCCGGTTTTCTATCGCGAAGGGGTGCCTCGCAAAGAACTGTGCGTTGAGAGTTTGGTTTACCAGCTCCATCGTCGGAGTCATCACCATCTGTGGGTCGTAGGTGTAGGAAGGCCGCCCAGAGACCGTCGCCAACCACCCCACAAGCCAGCGCGCAAGGCGATAGGGCACTAACAACTCACAGGCAATCAAGAAAAACTGCCAGAAAACAATGAACATCCTTTTGTATGCTTCAGCACCCTGCGGTAGGGCAGCACCCTTTCGCCGACGGATGGCGTACTGCGAAGCGAGGGAGCGCTTCGTCCCTGATGTCGAATGACCGCTGTGCATCTGCGCAAGCGGCGACAGGGCCAGTACAGTGTTGAAAGGAGCAGTCCTCTCTCGTTGAGGTCCCGTATGGGTCGGTGCGGCGTCTGGCAGCGTCAGACGTAATTCTTTCCAAGTCAAATTTAGATCGCCAGTGGTGGTGGTCGGAACAATAGCGCCCGCCTCTCGCCCAGAAGTCATCCATGTAGCAGGCTTCTTGTTGTTCAATGTGACCTGCTCCTCAGCTTCTGCAAAACAGCTGCCAGCTGTGCCGATTGGACTCCCCTTGCTGTGCCCGGGTACCAAAGCGCACATGCGCTCCACATGAGGGGCGTCGCTTTCAAAGAAGTAAGCGCCGACATCGAGGGCGACGATGCGGGAAAAAAGATCTGGTCTGGCAAGGAGAAGTTCGTAGGCCACCAAGCACCCCCAGCTGTGCGCGATTAGCACGGGCCGAGTGTATGTGGGTGGCAGCTGGTGCGCCGCAAATGCATCCGTGATGGTCTCTGATGTCTGGGCTTCACCGCCGCCGCGGCCTCTCGCCCTCCCTCTCGCTTCCGTGGAGATTGGCGGCGCAACAGATGGACAGTAATTACACGTTTCCATGGCTGTGTCAACTGCGATCTCAAGCAGGGTCACGAGATCTTGGAAGCTGTGACCTTTCCACGAGGTTCGGAATGCCTCTAGGGCGGTGCAGCGACAGGGAAGGCCAAAGGACCGAAGCGCTGTGTTGGCGCATGCACAGTCGCTGGTGCTTCTACCATCGTCTGACTGCGGTGTGGCGCCCGAACAGGTGAGAGATCGCAAAGATAAAAGCCGACTCAACCACGTCGGCCCAGTTGCAGCGCATGCAGTGAACAGCCCGTTTCTGCCACGCCCCCTTTTCCTTAACTCATTCACTGCGGCTGCATCGCTTCGTTTACGCAGCTCCTCTAAAAATGGCTGCTCGTCATCAAATCCAGGCAACGTCAGTCCAACAATACGGTAGTCCTTGGCTAACGTAGCCATGAGGTTATCGCGAAAGACATCGCATGTGTCTGGCCACCCAGCGATAAAGATCACGGTTGGTTTGCTCAGATTCCCTGATATGTGGATATTCATGGCCGCCCGTTGAGGAGTAGAGGTAGAACAAGTGGTGAGAAGGAATATGCGCGGAAGTTTCGGCACCGCCACCTATCATCCACCACCACGCATGCAGGGGAGAGACAGAAGAGCGAATGATGATACCCCAGAAGGCAGAAAGGAGCGGTGTGCCTGGCTGAATGTCCGTGTGTCCGTGCGTGTATATGTGAAGAGCAGGGGGTCGTCAATGGCAGCGGATAGAGTGCACCGAAACATGACAAAACGATACGATACGCGGACGCCAAGACACACACACACACACACCTTCTCTGTTCTTTCTCTTTCCTCGTTGGCACACACAGACGGGAGAAAAATAAATGAGCCAGAGACAATTGTCGAATAATCTGACCAGTGGCACGCCTACGAGGAAAAACAACACACATAGGAGGGACCACAGTAGCTTCGTATGTCGCGTCAGCGAGGCATGCAGTGCAATGCCGGTGCTCACGAACGTGCAGAGCTGCACTACAGTACTCACTGACTCCATAGTATATGGGCGTTTGTCGTGTGTGGAAGGCAGGGAAGGATAGGAGGATCACAGGGAAGGGAGCAGAGGTGAACCACCAAGTGGACAAATAGACCCAGCGCATTGGCATGAGAGAGGAGATCCTGCGACACAGCCGTCAACAGTCTTTACCTTTCCCTTCCGTGGTTCCTCGTGAGCAGAACAGCGGCTCCTGTGTGAGCCATTCACGCTGTTGCATGGCCCCTTTTCAGGGAACGATGAGGGCGACCACGGCTCTCCTGTTTCCCGTGTCGGATGCCTGTCCCTCATCCTTTTTTTTTGTTATAGATTTTTTTTCTGGCGTTGTTAACAGGCTGGGGCGACATCGACAACGTCACATTTAACATAGTGCACCGAGCCGCAGCATAACACCACTCAGGTACAACGTCTGAAGATATTTCACTCGAGGAAAACCTGTGGCGCGCGTGCAGTAGTGATGACGCTACGGAGGAAGCAACACCAACGCGACTCACTGCGAGAGTAGTCGCGAAAGGATACCGACGATGTAAAACGTGGCTGTGTGACAGTGTTTGCGGATTTCTTTTTTTTTGTTGTTGTTGTTGTTGTTTTAAACTCTTTCGGAATAGGTAAGTTGCTGATGTTGTCCCCTCGTCGGAACACAAAAGGGAATGAGATGCGGGACGCATACAGGTGCACCTCACATGTCGTCATCCAGCTCCAACCTTTCTGAATATTTCTGCTCCTCCACTGTGGTTTGACGCCCACGATGACTACGTGAGATCTCCGCACAGACGCACAAACAAATAAAGTTCGGAAAAATCCGGAATGCACGAGAAACATGAATGCGTACCTTTACTTGGTACACGCCAGTTGCGCTCTGGTGCTCCAGCACTACTCTGCTGCATGGGAACGACGAGTAGAGTAGCACGGTACGCCTCTTGTTGGCAACAGCAATTGGGGTGGGATGGTGGTCAGAAATAGGAACACACTATGGTTTCGCTATGCTGATTCCAGGAGTGTTGTGTATCGGCACTGACACCGTCCATGGAGACGAAGGAAGGTTTAGAAAAAAAAAAGCGAGATGGTGCGTGGATGCTACCGATCCCACAAAAAGAAAAGCATTCAGACGCCCATACAAAAACACGCATGTGAGTCAGAAGGATAACTACCAGACGCCACAAAGTGCCGCTTGCACATTACAGCATCGAAGTATTGTACATTCGTATCTCCCAGCAGAGGGTACGTTGAATTCATCTCTCTGCTCTCAGTTCGCCACGTCAAAATCGCTGGCATGGATTGTGTTGCTGCTGATACGTGCTCATCATCTGATGCGACATCTGAGGAATCGGCGTCATCAAATAAGAGCCGTCAGGTCGCATCTGATACGCAACATCTACGGCCTGTCCTCGCGACGGTGTGGAAGCAGCGTATACTATCTGCTGCTGCTGCTGCGGAATCCGCTGCGAAGTCATTTGGACTCTGTGTGCCGAGTGCATCACCCGGTTCGAGCCTGCCATGTACACCAGCTGGTTGTACATCATCGGGTACATGGCCATCTGTCCCTGCGGAGTGCGCATCATCATCATCATCGTCTGCTGCATGGTTGGCGTAGCAAACGGTATTGGTCGCATCGCCTCACCAACAGAGACGCTGCGTTGTGTCTTCTGCATCGCCACCTGCTCACTCATCGCCCTCCGGTTATTAACTCCCACTCGCACGTGAGGGACTCCCAAGCTCCAATCCGCTGCAGTGTCGGAGTTGGCTCGCTCGATGCTCGAGATCGACGACATCTGTGATCCGCTGAGGTTAACGGTGGAGACGCTGAAGGGTATGTGCGACGAAGACGACTGCTGCGCCTCCAACGGTGGGGACGGTGGCTCAGCGATCTGCGACACCGGGTAGTGCCCCAACGACGGCCTGCCAGTATTGAAATATATGTGCCCAGCAGCTGCTGACAACTCCATGTTGTTCTCAGTCATCTCCGAGGGACGCAACTCGTTGCTATAAGACGTGACCCCTGTGTGCGCCGGTGACGGGGTCGGGGGCAAGGAGCTACTGGTGGCTCGGGCGCCTTGTGCTGCGTTCGGGTCGGTCGAGAAAACATGGAAGAGTGGAGACCTGCGGCCGTGTGTAGCGCAGTTGCCACTGTGGTAATTTGCAGAAGCCAAGGACTCTGTGCTGCACTCGCCGAAGCCACCACTAGTCTTGACCGCCCACTCAGATCTTGATTGCATCGTGTCGGTGACTCGCTGCGGGTTGTTCGTCAGTGACTCGTTTCCAGAGGGTTTTGCTCGCGTAAATGTCTCCTGTAGAGCATCATCTCCGTAATTTCTCTGAGTTTCGGAGAGAGACACGTCCGCATCGACTCCCAAGTTAGGTGTTGTACACTCGCTGCAATCCACCCCAAGCGCATTCGAGAACGAGGGTTGCGGGGTCGTTGTTGAGTGCTTCTGTACGTACGAATGAAGGAAGGACGAAGGGCCCTCTCGGCAGTCCGCACTCCATACAACCGAGCTGCTTTGGTCATCGTCATCGCCATCGTCCACACCAGCTGAATAGTTTGTTTTTAGTCTGAGAAAGCTGAGTACACGGTCCAGATCGTACCCAACGTCGGAATCTTCCGCATCATCGGCAACAGCCTTTGTCGCAGGTTTACTCTTGACCTCCTGCTTGAGCTCCTCCACCGTCAGCGGCCCAGACCCATCCGTCGTGGGCGCTGCTGTCACCTGTGAAACTGCGCGTGCGCTTCGCCCGGTGCGCCAAGCCTGCTGCAAAGGTACCTCGTGGGGCTTCTCGACGTTAGCCGATAAAGCTTCAGAAGCCCCTGCCGCGCTGTCATTATTGGCTGTCTGAGCGGAGCGTGGTAACGGCACGGGGAGCACTGTCACTGGCGTCGCAACAGACTTCGAAGAAGAGGTCCTGGATCCTGGTGCGGAAGCCGAGATCTGGTCTGATAGTGCAGCAGTGGCGGCGGCACCTTTCTTTGCAGTTGCCGCTCCCCCCTTCTGAAGCGTGGTGAGCTGTGTGATTTTACTGTTGCCTTCTTTTTCACCACTGGCCGACGCTCCGGCTGTAGGTTTGTCTGCAACAGACGGTGGCTTGGAAATCGTGGTGGCTGACACGTGCTCGTGGCGCAACTTCGGTAGCTGGGACAGAGCAGACCCACTAGCGGCAGCCGACTCCACGGCTTTCGCGTCACTTGAACATGGCTGAGTCGTACCCTTACTGGACGCGCTGCTCTTGCCAGCGACCACCTTCGTCTTGCCATCAGCCTTCTTGCCGTCGCCCTTGTCCTTTGCCACCTTGCCCTTTTCCTTTTCGGCCCTTACTTCCATTCCCGGAGCAACGGATACAGCTCCAGCTGACGCCACTAATTCAGTTGAGCTTACGGCTTTGGCAACAGAAGTTGTGGATGACTGAGCGTCCTCTACCGAGTTTTCCACGTGCGCCAGCTCCTTTTTCTCTGTCGCAGAGGTCTGACGGTTCGTCACCGAAGAAAACGTCGAAGCTTCCACAGGCTTCTTCGGGATCTCCGTACGGGAGCGCGGCAGTGGAGGCGCGGGGCCACACGACGCAGAGGTCGATGTACTACAGGTGGCTGTCGACTTCATCTGCACCGCTGACGGCCTGGACGCCTGCTGCAGCTGCGGCAGCTTCTGCTCATCTTCTTGTTCTTCCTTTGCTACTGGGAACGGTGTAGTGGAGGCACCGGCGGCGGTGGATGCCCGTGTCTGGACACGTTCTCGCTCTCGTCGTCGATCCTTGTCCCGTTCCCGCTCCTGACGTGTGTGACAAGTTTCCAACGGTGCCTCCGCGGCGGTCGAGCTGCGGCTCGTGAGCGAGGCGGCTTGGTCGTGGCCAAGGCTGGATATCATTGGGGAGCTCATGTCGGAGCCGCCCATCGTCGACGTCATCAAGATAGCATTGCAGTTGACAGTTTCCGCAAGGGATGTACTACGTGACTCCTCCTGAAGAATGCCCCCCTCTTTTCTTTGGGAAACGAGGGAGGACGCGTTAGCTTTCCTGCCGTCAGCATCACTAATCGGGTGAGGAAAGATCTTCTTACCTTCCTTCTTCACAGCCTCGTCCACTGAGTTTACCCATGTCGGGATATGGGCCAATGAGGCGGCAGAGCAGACTGATGGCTGCTCCTCCTCATTGATTTCGCCCTTTGACAAACTTGCGTTGTACACCGAAGTTTTCGGCGTCGCTGGTGCTTCTGTCTCCTTTAATACCGCAGCAGCCCCCTCACCGTTGATAGAAAGCTCAGGTGTGGCAACTGGGGGTTTTGAGCAGGCCGATTGCTCGTCTCCGCCTTCTGCAATACACACTACCTCTCTGGCGTCTTCTTTCACATCTTCGATCACCTTTTCCATGTCCTCAAATGCCTCTACCACTGTCTCCTCCGCTCTGGCTTTGACTAGTGATGCTACTACAACACTGCCGTTGCCGTTGCCGCTGCCGCAGTCATCAATCATAGCAACACCATCCTGGGTGAGCGGTACCCATGACTTTCTTATACCGCCTGCCGTCGACGCTGATGCAGCCTTTGCAGCGCTGCCATGTGGCGTGGCTCTGTTTTTCGCAACTGGCGACGAGGATCTCACCGGACTACTTTGGAGGCCGTTTCTTACACCACGTAAGCAACAGGGACGCCCGCTGAGGACTTGGGCAGAGGGACCGCTTTGCTCGCCGTTGGTCAAAGTAACGGTGGTGGTCGTCAGGCACTGTGGCAAGGTGGAAGCTGCGGATGCTGCAGCGGGTATGCTTGTGACCTCCGCTGATGTCGATTCCGATTGACCAGGGTTCGCAAAGCGGACACCCTCCACGAGCATAGCGCGTACTGAAGTGGAAAACAACACCATCGAGCCAAAAACCACCACGTTAAAGTGCAGTATTTGCATTCCTTCTTCACTCAAACCTTTCCACAGAAGCTTTAAGAAAATGATGCACACAATGTGCAGCAGGCTGAGTGCTCCCTCTTCCGTCGTCCATGTGCCGGACCAGATGACATCCACCCTCTGTGAAACGTTAGCGGGAGGGTTCGAATCGTGCAGGTCCCACACCAATGAACCCGTTCCCCGGCGCATCGCTCCATCTTTCACGTACAGGTAAGCGCACATCATCGCTACCCAAAGCAGCACATACGCGCTCCCGCCCGGCTGCTTGTGTTTGCAGCGCGCCGCCATGACAATCAACACTAAACTCGACTGCACAGCGTTAGACAAGAACGCCAACCCGCTCCACGGCACGATGTGAGCGAGCAGAAGCGCCATGACCACGTAGAAGCATACATAAATAGCAGTATCCTTGAGCGCTTGCATCGGTGTCCGCCTCCACCCGCTGCCAACTAGCCACGGAACCCCCGCTAGCAACGTAGCAGTGCCGAACACCGAAATGCCTGCCGCCGTCTCCATCAAGACGAGTGACAACCAACACATGATCCCCAAGAAAAAGTAAAAGTCGACAAAATAAAAGCATTCACACCGTACCCACACGCATGCGTCCACGAGCTTAACGAGAACTGGGTGACCTCCACCCACGCGCAGAAACCGCCGTGGGAGTGTGAAGACCTCCTGAACAAGCATCTGTCGCACCTCATCCAGTAGAAGCGTTTCTGCAAACAGCAGAGTGATGCAGAGGGAGGCGCAGTAGGCCGAGAGCACGCGGTGCATCGGGCGCTGCAAAAAGGTGAGGGAGAGAACGGTGTCATCTGCTTCTGACGGTGGAATCCAATACATGAGCACCACCACCAACGTCACGCCCACCCCTGCCAACGACTTGACGGAGTACAGGGGCAGCCACCCCACAACATTGGCAAAAAAGGCGGCCAAGGCTAGTCGCTGTATGAAAACCACATCCAGCGTTACCGCCAACACTACAAACCACACCGTCTGCTCCAGCAAGAACGCCGACGGTGAGTAAAAGCTAGAATAGAGGTACGATCGCAACAGTTCTTGGCGAATCATGTTATTCGCCTTGCGCCCCAAAAAATACCGCACCAGGTTCCCGCCAGTCTGCGGGCAGCCCATCATGCCCCCACCACCGCCAGTGCCCATCCCAGCCGAGCTCTGCGATGCGCTCCCCAACGCGCCGTTGCCGTCACATCCTTCGGCGCCATTGGACTCGAGCATCTGCTGCCTGGCGCCTTGACTGTTCCCTCCGCTCGTTATGCCCCCACTCCCGGTGAGACCACGCTGGCTCGCTATCCCCTCAAATGTGTGGGGCGGCAGGAAGCCAGTGCAGAACAGACTCCAGCCTAGTTGCTCTTGAGTCACTTGAGACAGGTGCGACACGCAAAACAGAATCTCACCTATCACTGGCGACGTCCCACTCATTAGATTGCTGAAGCGGCGGAAGTACTCGGCGAACACCATGACGGCTATGATCGACATGAAGTGTCCCACAAGCACAAAGAGACCCTGGCGCTGACTGAGCCCTTTCTCCATCAATCCAGGCACTGCGGTGATGTTTTGTGGAATAATGAATCGATCGTCAATAGTATAGCAGATGTCTGTCAGGACGTGATCTACCGGTCTCCACAAACGCTCCAGCAGTCTTGTCTGTCTCGTCCTATCGGTGCAGTGACTAGCGCCGTGGCCCTCACTTTGACCCGAGCTCAACGCCTTTTGTGCCTCTACGTCGCTTACCTCTTCCCCTGAAACGACTGCCGCAGTGGTGCCGCTCGTGACGGCGCCCAGGCCGTGTCGGCCGTTATGTCGGTGCGTGCGCCCCATGATCGTCTCGTCAGCGTGCCTTCTTTTTCTGGTTTACGTTCCAATGGTGAGCAATCACAAAGCGCACGGTGACACCACGCTCCGCAGAAAACAACCAAGAGCACGCGCAAGCACCTCTTACGTAGGGCAACCCCCGCGCTTCTCTGCTATGGCACCTGCCCTGTCCTCTAGCGATACCTTTTTTTTTTCTTTGCTGACGCTCTTTCACGTGAGAAGAGTTTTCCAGTGCTCACTAGCCTCCTTCGTCACGCTTTTTATTCTGCCTTTCAGTATTTTCCCCTCACCACCAGAGTTACCCCACGCAAGTGCACTGCGAAGATAACGAAATGGGCAATGCGAGAGAAACCGTTTGACTACCGACACGCACACAACACACGACACAACGTGTAATGCGATGAAGCTAAGGGGGAGTCGGAAAGAGCGGCAAGGTAGCACGTACAGAATACGAGGTGTCCACGACTAGGAAAGGGCTGTTTCTTGGAGCAGCGAAGTCCGACAAAAAAAAGCCAGAACACCCAGCACCTGACCACGACACACTCGTTGGCACACGCAAGATAGCAGGGAACAAGCGCCCACAGGAGCAAGAGGGGAGGGAAATCGGAAAAGCAGGGAGCGGTGCGCCAACGAGTTGGACACGACACGAGCCGGCGTACGAGCGGCACGGACAAGAAGAAAGAGGAAAGCAGCGCGAACTCAAAAAAAAAAAAAAAGAGAAACACACACGCACACACAAAAGAACAAAGGAAGACACAAAACACGTGGAAAGCGAATCAGTATATCGTTTTGTGTGTGGTGGTCCTGGTGGTGGTGGGGATAGGCTTGGGGGAGGGGAGGGGAGGGGAAAAGGCGCCAACACAATTCCAGGTGCCCAAAGGAGGTTCGTTTCAAACTAAAAAGGGAGCGAAACAGTAACACAAACAACAAAAGGGCACGGGCAAATCCACCGCGCAGGTGCTCTCAGAGGGGAACGAGAAAAAAAATGTACAAGAGTCGAGAGAGAGAGCGACGGAGGTAGACCACGGAAGGTGGGAAGTGAGGCATAGACTACGAGAAGCAGAAAAAAAAATGAGACAGCGCTGGGAGAGAGACGGACACTACACCAAGCAAAGTACACGACAACGAAAAAGGAAACACACCAAAGGAGGGAGAAACAATGAAAAAATTAAGGGATCCCTCAATAAAAGCACAGCAAGCACAAAATGCAGATAGAGGAGCGCCGCAAAGACGGCTAGAGAATTCGTGAAGGGCAGTGGCACACACAGACCTCTCCCTCCCCCGACACACACGCGACTTTCAAAAGGCGTGATATAGGCCCTCGTCACGTCAAACCAAAAAAGGCAAAGCAGTAAAATAAATTTGTGCAACGTAGTTGGGACGCCTAGGTAAGAATGAAAAGGCAAGCAGCGGCGGCGTGATTTGTATGCACACTGTAGCCCAAGGTTGTGTTACCAGAGTACACACGCACCGACGCACGCACATACACACATCAATCTAAACCCTAAGAACGTCCTTGGAGCTCTCAGGTGCGTTTTTTTTGTGTGTGGAAGGGCTACCTTTGTATTGGCTCCTTTTTTATTTTTGTTGCTTCGAATCCTTTGTGATCTTCCGTCGCCCTTGAGCCCCTGTCAGCTTTGGGACCTTGATGTGTGTGTGTGTGTGTGTGTGTGTGTCCTGATGTGCTCTTAACAAGAGCACATACACGCAGACACCCTTAGCGGGAAGGAATGAGAAGGGGGAAAGAGAGCACCCCTCTCCACCTCAGCCCCTCCTTGAGGCGTATGCCGTTGCCTAGCAACCGAAAGCGAAGACGTAGAAGTATATATATGTATATATATACATATATATCTGTGCAGTGTACATGCACAAACACTAAAGACACACACACACGCGCAGAATCACGGAAGCCGAATTGGGAGGAACTAAATATGTATGAGTACTTCCGCATTCCTTCACAAGTGCATGAGATCAGAGGAAAAGGGAACGTAAGGAGAAGGCGAGAAAGATAACCAGCATTGTTAGCGGCAGCATAGAGATCGATGGGGAACCGCATAAACAGGGTGTGCGGCGTCATGGTTGCTGCACCCCGATTCTTTTGACTCGAGGTGTGAGAAAGGTAACGTGCAATGAATTGCGCGTTAGCCTCCCTGGAGCGTTCCTGGGCTATTCCCTCCAGCATCGCCATCTCACCAAGTGAGGATGTGGATGAGGGCTATACGGGTGGTTTCTGGTTGCAAGGTAATCACAAGAAATAAAACACTTCGGTGGAAAAAAAAAAGAGAGCGCGAACATGAAAGCAGAACGCTGAACTGAGAAGGACGCCAGCGAGAATCGCAGGTCGTACCCGCACATGCACTCCCTCAGTTGCGCCCAATGCCGTTCATTTTCGTTCGCTCTGAACCTCTGTGAAAGGGAAACAAGACAACGCTACATAATATCGTGAGAAATAAGACGCAAGCTAGAGCAGACGATGCAGGCTCACGGGCTGAGTGCAAAAGAGGAGGAAGAGAGAGACGCTGTGGAATTAGAGGAGATCGCAAGGGGTAGACACGGTTGAGAGGACGTGTACGCTCAGTGTCCAAGGTAACTGAGTACTTCTCTATGTGACCATGTACAACTAGCAGGATGTGTAGGATGCTTGAGTCACAGACGAAAACCCAGCGTGAATACACACGTTAAGAAGTAGTGCGCAGGCACATGCACACATTTCATTGTGTCTGAGTCAGGTCGACATGTGCACGGCTCCTCCCTGTATGCCCACGGTCAAATTGTTCCCACACCATATCCTGCACACGCACCACAACCATGTTGTATGCACGACCTCTGGAATGTACTCCGATGGACAATCTCGTTTATTGGCCGTCTCCTGCACTCCCTCCTTCGGGGACGACAACAAACGACAGCGCCGCTTCTGCGGATGCATGTGAGAGCCTCTCGGAAGAGCACGCGTTACTCTTTAGGAACAACCACACACACCCAATGACATGATGCGTGCTAAGAGGGAAAGGAACGCGTCGCGTGTGTACATGTATGCTGATGTGCAGATAGAAAGTGAAAAGAAGATGTCGCGCATGGGTAACTGCGTACCAAAGCGTGGCGGTTAGACAGAGGCACACCAGCAGCAGCAGCAACAACAACAAAAAAGAAGTGGGCTGTGAATGACCTGAAGTATGGTATGCGCCATAGCGCCCGTCCACAAGTGTGTGTGCGTGCTTGGGTGCCAAGGTGTATTTGCGTGAGAGGACCGAGCACCAGTGACTGTGGCATGAGAGGATGGATCAAAGCACATCCACGAAAAGAGAACACAATGACATGCGCGTCTCGACATGACGGTCTGTTGATGTCTAAGTAGGAGAGAGAGGACGACGTGACACGGCACGCACGTACGACTCTTTTTGTTGTTGTTGTTCAATCCGTCAGACGGTAGTTTGGCACCCGTTCGTATGGCTGTAAGTGCGCGCACCCCTGGTTTGCGGAACACCCTACGGTGAAAGGAAAAGCATAACATTAATGACCATGAGCACCTTGTCAAGTAGCATTCTGCATTCGTGCGATCTGAGACACCGACCGGTGACACAAATACGCGAACAGAGATGCGCTGAAAAGGAAGAAACAACAACGAATGACCAGTAAAGCAGTGATGGGAACATTCTTAGGAAAGAGTATTAACTCCTCCCCCACCGCAGAACGAATGCAGACGCGATGGCATGCCCAGGCACACAAGCCCGAACGTCCCATCTACCGTTAGTCCACCAGACACAAGCGCCCTCACGACACCGTGGGTGCTTGATGTGCTCCAAAACGCAGCTGTATTACTTCTTGAATTTACCAATGCAGTACTCCTCCAGAATGGGCATCACCTTTTCCAAATTGTGGTGGTCACGAAACATCGCCGACCCATCCTTACCAGCCACCTCCAAAATAATCCGCCCACCAGGGTGTAGCATCGTCACAAACTCGGCATCCAAGTGATAAACGTACCCATCCACAATGACCCAGAAGTCCTGCGCAGTACAATGCAGTGCGACTTCATCCCGTGAATACTCCTCCATGGCTCCACCCTCATACAGACGACTGGTTCCTAGGCGATGCTACACGTTGTACAGAGCCATTATACACACACGCACATATATATATATATATATATATATATGGAAGGTTCCTCTTACTCTTCTCCCGACGCTATGTGATGCGTTTAGAACAAAAAAGCAGTACCGACTCCGGTTCCGGCGTGTGAGAGAGCGGCGCAGGATCGGGGAAAGGGGGGAACACGCCAAGGTGAAGAGACGGACTACGCGATGTCGAAGAAAAGGCCTTTTACAAGACGACGGATTGGTTCCCAGGAGAGAGAGAGAGACACGCACAAAAGAGAGCGGAGACACAAAATGAACGGTAGGGATGAAGATGCGACTGGGTCACATCACCACAACTGTGGCCTTTATGCCGACTGGCGAACAGCCGCGTAGCGGAGCGGGTGACACACCCAGCGCAAACGTCACACAAAGTGGACGGCTTGAACATCAACAAGGAACTGCTTTTCCTTTCATCTTTGTTGTTTGTGAATCCCAGACAGATTGACGCCCCACTAGACACACTTCAGAAACAAGATGCACGCGTCGCTGTTTGCCCCTCAGTACTGCTTCCAAGTTGACGAAAGGTCTTCACTTTCCCTTCTTTTTCTTCCTTTGGGAGCGGCCCCTAGACGTAATTACGTAGCGCTCACAGCGGCAATACGCCCCGTCCATTTTAACTGCACAAATGCCTCTCGTGTCTGGATGGCGGGAGGCGATTTGTCGCATTGCGACACCATCAACAACACCACCACAAGCAAAAAAAAAGAAAAAGAAACAACACCATTGTGAGTCCGTCGGTAAATGCCCTTTCGCTTTAGTCATCGCTACGTAAACCTCCGTGTTGTGCGGCTCACTGCGGCGCACCAGCGCCTTCAATCTCGGCAATAGTACGGAGAAGGTGCTTAATGCGATACTCGCCCTTCTTCACTTGCGCCCGCAGGCGTGCGTTCTCCTCCATGAGCTCATCACGTTGAGCGCGTATCGTTTCACATTCGTCGCGGTCCTCGCACATCAGCTTCAGCAGCTCACGCAGACGTGCCTCCAGTTTGTCACCACCGGCAGCGGCAGTCGTGTTGCCCTCGAGCTTCATCCTCAGCGCCTGCAGCTGCTTCTCGGCACTTGCTGCACGCTTCTCCAGCTCCGCAACCTGCGCCTGAGTTTGCTGTTCTGTGGACATATGGAGGTGAGTGCGAAGGATGTTTGATGATGAGCGGACAAGACGACCGATCCTCAGCATGCGAGGATGAAATAATTTCTTTTTCTTAGAAACAAAGCAATCGACAGGTCCCTTTTCGTGTTCGATGCCTATGCTAGAGACACGGTACCGCACTGGTATGGCGCGATGTCAGTTAGAGAGGATGACGTGCGAAGGAAACTGCGCTCGGTCTTCCGTGTCAGTGCTTGTGTGCGTGCATACTTGAAGACGGGCCAACAGAAGAGAGTGGAAGAGCGAGAGACGAGGGAAACTGCCTATGTGCGGCTGTGAACAATTGCGTATGAGAGAACGCACGCATCGACATGTCCGATTTTTGTTTTACTCATTGTAGGGGAGAGGGAGATGCTGGCGAAACCGCCGCACCTCCAAGGTGAAGAATAGTGATGAAAGACTGCTCTTTTCCTCGTTGTCGCGCGTAGTTCGCTACACTGCCTTCGCCGAAGGAAGGCACGTATGCCACTTGGTGAGGCACCAGGAGCACCAACGACACACACACACACACATACACATACACACACACAAACTCGAACAGAAAAAAAAGAGAAAGCAGACGTTTCGAATCATCACAGGTGGGCAGGAGAGTCATGGAACAGAGACTTGGTCCTCAGGAAACGGTAACGGAGAGAGACCAACAACGCAGTGCCAGTGAAGTGCAGATGACAAGGAGGCAAAGCGCAGCGAGGAGCACACAATGTCAGCCATAGCAAACAGAGGGGTGGAAGGAAACGGTCGAGACCAAGAACGCCACAGAAATGTAGAAAGCATACAGGAGGCTCTCAGAATGAAGATACACACAACTGTAGGGGAACAGCGATAGCAGACATCGTTGTTCACGAGTTCCTGTCGAGCACAAGTGAGCTGAGGAAGTCACCACATTTGTGCATAAAGAGAACCGCCGTATGAAAGGCACGCTCGTCAGCTGAGCACAACCCGGAAAAGCGATACAGGTCAAGACCCACGGAGAGGCGGAAATACATGAATGAGACACACAATGAGGAGCTCCGTCGCTATCCCTACACTGTCCGAGGTAACAATGAAGCAAACCACGAAAAACCACAGAGCGGCAGAGGGTAGGACAACGGAAAAACTGCTGCGCGCCTCCACATCCGTTCAGGTGTGCACTAAACCTTTTCCTGCTCTTTTCTCGCCCATAGCCAAAAAAAAAATCTCAAAAAAAAAAAAGTATTATCATCGCCGTGTGTGACAGATGACTAGTGAATTACTTCTCCTCGAGGAGAAGTTGCCGAGCTTCTTCGACAACCATCTGCAGCTCTTCCAGTGTGAGATCTTCAAATGTCCTTCTCTGGGTCACGAGAAGCTGCCGCACACGGGCGCGCGAGGACATATTGGTATCAAGGTGAGGCGATGAGAATGATGACGACGGGACGGCGTGGAAGACCTTCCCAGAAAACCTCGACTCTTGCACCGCATCTGCCGTTCCGCCAGCAGAGGGGGGCGCCACGACGATTCCCCGCTGTGCTGACACGTGTGCCGTCGTCGTGAGGCCAGTGGTACAAGAAGACGTGGTGCCGGGGTTCTCATTTGGGCGTTTGGATGTCTCACCATCGGAGCCACCGGGTCTTCCACTCAGTCCAATATCACTGGCGAGCGGTCCCAAGCGCCGGTTGGCCCAACCAAACAGCACGTCAAGGACGGTGGGCGCCTCCTCTTGTATCGTTTTCCCCTCTGAACCTGCTGCTGTTGCCCTCCCTGCATGACGAGTGTTTGTCACTCCGGCCTGCTGACGACCAGTAGAGGATGCCTGACGCACAGAGGGCAGCAGATCTTTCTCTGTAATCAGTGGCGGTGGCTGCTGTTGCTGCCTTATACTCGAAACTGACGGTGGTGCCCTGGTGAGCGCGCGAATGCTGGCTGAACACCCGTTGCGCGATAGCGCTGGAGCACTGCCAGACGTGGCGGCTGTGGTACCGGCTGCATTCGTGAGCGCGTCATCACCGTAGTTTTCCCAAAACAGCAAGGACGATTGCAGTGTCGCAAAGCAGTATGCTTCCTCCGTGGACATGAGTGCGGGAGAGCGGAACTTTTCAATATAGAGCACGTTCTGGACAAAGGTCAGCGGACGAGCGCGGAGTACAAGCAAGAGAAAGCACGGCAAAAACTCGTCGGCACCGAACGCCAGTGGAACATCACCGGCACTCCCCGGGGCGGTACCCTTCTCTGTTCGCTTCGCTTCGCGCCGCTGTCGAAGAATGTCACCGACCGCAACGCTCAACAACTCGCATGACCGCATTCCACACCGCAGCTTCTCTCGCGGAGATTTGAAGAAGTCCATGCCATCAAGCTCAAACATGGCCTGACCCCACACGTGGTGCCGCTCCACCTCTGGTAGCGCATCCAACTCCGCTGGCGACATGTTCTCCAGTCGTAGGAGTTTCTGTTGCAATAGCGTGTTTTTTCGCCGGTCTTCCTCAGAAACGTTGAAGATTTGATGATAGAGGCGTGACGTGACGTACCGTTCCACGCCCTCCTCCATTATCATCAGCCGCTCCTTGTCTGCGGAAAGCCGCGGCGTCTTGCGCAACAGCGCGTGGCACCTCTCGACGAAGCGCTTGTATACATCATTGGTCAGGATCGGCTGCTGCAAGTGCTGATGTTTGGCCACGTACTCGCTCATCACTCTCGCCAACGGATTGGCACACCGCAACGACATGAGCCGCTCGAACTCGTTGTAGAAGATCTCGTTGTCGGCGGCTACAACACGGCGGTAGTCCTTGATACACTCGCGGCTGTATTTGTGGCAGAGAACATTGGCGTGGAGACTTGTTGTGGCAGCACCCTCACCTGTGCTGGCACCTCTAGAGGATTGAGAGCAGTCATTACCAATCACAGCAGGCTCCTCGTGCGCGCCCACAGATGGGAACGAAGAAGTTACGCACGGTGTGCCAGCCACCTCACCTTGAGTGTGTGCACTACTGCTAATGTATGACTTTTCCCTCGCCGAGACAGTAGATTCGCTGTGTTGACGCTGACGCTCGCTAATGTGAGTGTACTTGGCCACGTAGGCCTCCAGGTCAGGATCCTCCGGTGGCTCGTCTTGGAAGTCCTCAATCACGACTGTTTCGGCAACGGAACAGTCGCAAGAGTTGGCCTCCGTTGCTGCTGCCGTGTTCGCCCCCGTCACATGGGCTACCGAGGGCGCCGAAGGAGCGCAATGTTCCGACCATCCCTTTACGTGTGCTGAAAAGTGTCCAGTGTCGTCGTTTCCCATCAAAGATGGTGTGGATAACAAGTTGGCCGTGAGCATTGACACCCTCATCTTCGTCTCCACCTCGGACACTGCAGACGTTGTCAGTTTGTGCAGCATCTCTCTGACAACGCAGACTTCATCCGAGTCCATCAACGGCTTGTCTATTATGAAGATTTGCAGAGACGAAGGATGACATCGAAGATCACCGGCGGCGGCGGTCGTGCTGTCAGCCCCAGGAACGCTTCCCTTTGGTCGAAGCGCATCGGCATCCGCGAGCACCGCCACCTGACCAAAGCGGCCAAAGCGTTTCACATTGTCCAGATCTTCGGAGAAGGTACCACGCTGGCCGCTAAGGTTCGTAAACTCAGAGTTTCCGAATCCATCAAAGTGCAGCAGGTGATACTCGAGAAATCGGGTGAGAGCAGCCCTGAAAGCGTCAAGGTTCTCTGGCGGAAAGGTTGCGCTGTCGGTCTGATTCCCATCATTTGCGGTGCGAGTGCCCTGCTCAGCACACCCGCTGCTCTCTGGCGTGTCTTCTTTTTCACCAAATAGCTCCGCGAGGGGTGGTGCCGCCTTGCCGCTCGAGTCCGTGGAGAGACGTTGTGCAGTGCCTCGAAAGTAGGGGGCAATGCGCAGCACCTCGAGCGAGACCTGGCGCGGCACCAAGAGAGCCTCACAGGGCTTCTGCAGTTCCAGACCGGATAGAAGACCCCCGGGAAGAATACTCTGCAGTAAGACGTTGTGCCGCAGCTCATAGTGCTTCACTGCATCCCGCGCCTCGAGTGATGACATCGCCTTCTCAAAGAGTTGCACGGAGGACGGACCAACGTTTCCTCACTGGCAGTAGAGGTACTGAGAAGCGCTGTGCTCGGAAGCGATAGCACACATCGAGCGTGGCTCTTGATGACGTGATCCCGCAAACTTCTGCACCAATGACGCGCCCGTCTTGCTCCCCAGGGCACTCGGCTACTTCTTCAGAGGAGAGAGGGCCGTCAGTCACGTACACACAGAGGAGATGTCACCAGATGTCGCTTCACTTACCGTCCGCCACGCCCACATCACATCACATCACATCACACAAGAACCTACACAAGCAGAAGGCAGTCACACGGAACCAAAGACCGATGAAAGAAGCGTGCACTAGTGGGGAGAGAGAGAGACAGGCGGACAACAGCAACCGTGATGTAAGCACAGCGTCTACAACCCAACGCGAGTGGGCATCGAATGGTGTTTCTGGTCATTGGAAAGAGATGGTGCCGCGGTTTCGGAGCAGCAGGGAGACGAAACATAAAAGAATAGGAGATACCAGGATACATAAAAAGAAGAGTCATTCCTATCGATCGGCGGTGTCTCGGCACATCAGCGGCGCAAGCACACTCACCTGTCTTGTAGCGTACAAGTAAAGCGGCTACTGCCCCGCATCACATGGTCGAGGTCCTTCAAGAGCTGCAATCCATTCTATGGGGCGTTCCGGAGTTGCGAGAGAGCATTCGTAATTCAAGGAAAGCTCCTTCTTGGTGAAACACACTGCACTGGCCCTTCCCCTCTCCAGCGGGCAAGTAAGTACGTGTGCACTTGACACAGGCACGTAATCCCATTCGCGTCAGCTTCGCCAGCCTTTTCATGACGGTCAGTAGAATGCTTCTCGAGCCAAACGCAAGGAAACACAGATGCGGTTATTCGCTTCTTAACACACTCCCACAAGAGAGAAGTGTACATCATTAACAGTTAGACACGAGTCACGCATGAACACACGCACACACAGAGAGAGAGAGAGGTGCACACTTCAAAAGATACAGGGAGGCATCCACGTAGGGTTGCACCTTGATAACACAACATTCTCACCGAGGTGTGAAAGAAGCGGTCGCTAAGTGGCCACTACGGCATCCTTCTTTCATTACCTGCGCCATGCCTCCAACGACTAGGGACATACGCTAGACTTGTGAACCGTGCTCTCATCGCCCTGAGACCACTCTGCTCGACAACGTTGCTTCCGCTACTTCTGACTTTTCTTAGACGCACTATTGCTGATCTTCTTGGCTACGCCGTTGGTCCAGTGCGCTGTTAAATCAATCTTGAACTCGGCAGACTGCACCCCAAAGAGCTTCAAGAGTTGTGCGGCCTCTGCGCTGAGCGTATCGCCCGGCTCGCAGACGGTGGTGTCTTGGAGTAGCACAATGACGCCTCGATCCAGCTTAATGGGAAGTCCGAGCTTGGCGAGGTGGTCGAACATACTGTGTGGAAACTGCGGCAGCGGACCTCCCTTGAGCACAAGCGACTCCCTAGCCGTCTGCCCCGTACGGGCGTAAACGGGGGCACCCACAGTCGAAAAGTACTCCTTTACCTCCTTTTTACTGAGGTTTGTGAAGAGCAGCCCACACAGTCCCGTCAAAAACGGTGACAGCTTGTGCAGGTTCTCCCTCCCCGCGCTTTCCTCATCGCGCCCGATGGCGATCATCATGATCTTGTTGTTTCCCAGGAAGATGCGGCTGTCTTTTGCACGTTCCTCGCGAATCTGCTGCAGGATATTGGTGCGGATGTTGTGGAGCTGAAAGGTGTACACATCACTGTAGTCTTGCAACGCTTCGCGAATGCGCTCAATCAGCTTGTCCTTGTCTTCGCGTGTCTTTGCCTGTGTCTTCGTGAGCGGGACAATCTTGGCGCGCTTTGATTTCGGCATCTTCTTTACGTTCTTGTGGTGTGCAGAAGAGTGAAAAGAGAAGGAGTTGTGCTACTCGAGCAGGTGTCAGTAAGGGGCTTGCTAGGGAGACGTCGTCGCGTGTGAACAAAGCAGGTAGGCTCCGTTCGCTGTCGTTATGGATGTGCTGCTTCGTGATGAGCCTCTCGTTCGTATTCGGTGGGGAACATTACGGGGATGGCAGGATGGTGAAAAAAGAGAGTGACGATTGGCCGGTGTGGTAAAGTCGATATGTGCAAGAGGAGACCAATCGAAACCAGGAGAGGAAAAGAGTAAACCCAGGCGGGGCTCATGAGGAGAAGGGGGAGACACAGTGCACACCTGCACAGAGTCCCAGAGTGCACAACACAACGTAAGGCACCTTAGGGTCTTTCATCTGGGCGGCCATCCGCCATTTCCTCAAGTCAAATCGCATCCTCGCATGAGGTGAATAAGCCCGTGCCCACGTCTCTCCACCCTGCATCGCATCATCGCAACGGGACGCAGTGCGCAGCGAAGGAATCGAGAGACTGGTTCGGAGCCTCATTTCAGATACTTCCTACTCGTCTCCGGTCCACGGTATAGAGGTGCCAAGGTTGTTGTTATTTCCTCTCGACCGAAGGTGCAAGTGAATAGCGTGTTCAACAAAGACGGCATAAAGAGACATACGGGGAGATGCAGAAACATAAAGCATTGCAAGTATATAAAAGGGGGGGGGGCTTACCACGAGAGCAGCGACCGAAAAGGAGCACTCAGAACGTGCTAATCTCTCTCTCTATATATATATCAGAGACAGAGGAAAAAAAGATTACCATACAGGAGCATCAACTGACAAGGAGCGCCACGCCTTGTGTTGATGGCTGCATACACAAACGCGCGTGCAGCAAGTAGCAATCGAATGCGCATCAGAATATAAGGAGGAGTCAGAAAGAGTCACAGGGTACACACACCGAAAAATCGTGAAGCCCTGCTCCGACCAATGATCCTCTCTGACCTGCACTTTTTCCTCTTCTTGTGGATGCCTCTCATCTTGTCCTTTTCTCACCCCCAGGTGCCCCCCTCCTCCACCTTTTCCGTTCCACAACGCGTTCGTACACGACGGAGGGAGGGGAGGGGGAGAGGGAAATAGCCAACCATCCCAGTTACCAGGAGCAGCAACGGATAGCGAAAAGACGATGACACAGGGATGAACTGAACGCCCTCGAACGAAAGCAGAACAGCAAACTGAGAGCTTTCCTCTTCGGAACCCCGAGGACAGAAGCACGTGAGCACCCGAGGAAGCACGGGGACACGAGGAGAAAACACGGGACAAGCAACACAGAGGAGGGAGGCAGAGGGAGGAGTCTTCGTACGCTGGGTTGTAACCTCTCATCAGTTGTAGCGGCCGAAAATGCGAATTCCGAAGTCGTAGATGTAGTCCGTCGTCGAGAAATTCTTGTCGTGCGGCCACCTATGGTGGCCCCCTATCACGCGGACCAACTCCACCTGACTCGTACCGTCCTGCACATGTGAGAGGGTGTCGGGATGTGCCTGCACCTCACAATCCTCCGTGGGGACAGCAGCGTGAGAACGGTGATACTGTCGACGATGCTTCACATGAACGTGCTTGTGGTGGCCATCAGGTGACAGTCTTTCCTGCCGCTGCAGATCCGAATGCGGATGAACCCTATCGGCCTCGTGGTTGATCCACCGGTGGTCTTCTCTATGGCGGGCCTTCCTATTATCCTGTTTCTCGTGCACCTTCGCGTGCTCAGGATTCGTGTGATCCCGCTTGTCGGAACACGCATGGCAAAAACGATGCTTACGTTTGAGTTGAGCCTTGTTCCACCTGCTCTCCCGCCGAATCCTATGATCTTTAGCGTGAATGCGTGATCCATGTCGTTCTCCGCCACATACGGCTACATCCTCTACCGCAGAGGGTACATCCCCAGTTGTGTTCTCCATCGCATCGAATATCCCTGAAGCATCACCCTGCGCACGCGTCGCTGTCTCCACCGACTCATGATCGGATGTCGGAAGTGACACTGCGTGTTTTGTCACGCTACAATGTGCGTAGATCGTGTTCACGTACACGTCCGTAGAGATGGTGGTGTTCGTCTCTTCTGTACACTGGTTTCGCTCTCTCCACCCCTCAAGATTTTTCAGCACGGATGGAAATCCAAGAAGATCGCTACCGTTCCACGGCACCATGAGATCCGCGGTTCCGTGCACCATCAGCACACTCGAGCGCATGGTCGACGAGGCGTTTTGAACGGCAGCGGTGCAGGCGGTAAGCGCGGCATCATTTCCAGGACGCATTTCAACGACACCGCCGACGGAGGCAACGACGCGGAATGTCTCCGGTGCTTCGCAGGCCAGTACCTCTGAAAGCATAGCCCCGTTACTGAACCCCACCGCCATCACGCGGGTTTTATCAATGCAAAGGACCTGCGACAGTTCCGCCACCACCTGCTTTGCAAGCGCCACGTCGTTGGGTTTATCACCAAGGAAGCCGCAGCACATACCCGCGTTCCAGCCTGTGCCAAGGAAACCCTGAGACCCACAGACACTCGCAATCACAAAGCCGTCGCGCTCGGCATAGGGTATAAATCTGGTATTAACCAGGAAGTCCTTGCAGTTATCATTCAGACCATGGAAGAGCAGCATCAGGGCAACCTGCTTCGGGGCTGTTGCGTTCACCGCTGTAGGGTAGCTCTTCGGCACGTAGACCACCGCCTCACGTTCTGTACTCTCGTCTGTTCTAAAGGTAACCACTGTCTGCTTTCCCTTTGGGAGCGCAGGCACATCTAGTGCACAGCCATCGTCGACTCTGGGGAGGAGGCTTGAGAGGTGGATCTTACTACCGTTGTCGTTCAACTCCCGGATTAACTCAACGGAGTCCGACTCGTCACGGAGAGGGGGAATCACGGAAATTGGGTGCTCCTGCGGCACGAGCACCGTGTAAAAATTCTTGCAGAGGTAAAGTGTGACAAGGAGGAAAAACACACCGACCAGTGTGACGCCGCCGACCCATTTCGCGCGCGACTCACTACCTTTCTGAGGCGGTGCGGCGGCCACGTCGTTCAGTAAGCATACTTCCTCAGAGGACGCCTCGCAGGCATCATCAAGCACGGCTTCCTCCGCCAACATGGACTAAAAGCAGAGAAGCGAAACTGAAATTCGAAGAGGAGGAACGAAAATAAAATAACAACGTTGAGACCACTCTGCACCGAGGGAAAGGTAAATGCCAAGCACGTGTTTGGGAAGCTGGGCAAGAGGCCTACCTCATGCGGGCATCTCACACAGTTCGAAAAAGTGGGGAGAGAGGCGTGCGATTGTGTGAGCAGTATGCAGGAGAATAAGCAACTTACATGAAAAGGCAGGTCCGAACAGGCAACGTCAACACAATATGATGAACGCTAGAGAGACAAGTGAGAGCCACTGCAGGATGCTAGTGCTCGCAGCTACAGCTCAGTAGACTGCAGAGGAGGGCAGCTAAAAAAGGCAATGTGCTCCTGGGGCGCCTCGATAATCCGAAAAAAGGTCACCTCTACGCCCTGAGGCACGCTGTGCTTCGTTGACGCGACTGCCACCCCCCGTTGGGCGTACCACCTCCGTCATTTCTTTCGGTGTCTTCTAACCTCCTTTCGTGTGATCGAAAATTAGAGAGCTACGAGGAGAGAAACACATTTATCAAGCGAAAAAAAAGTGAAGCAGGGACGATCCGCGTGTACGCAGAGACTCGGACCATGAAAAGCGAATTGAGCAGAGGCACGAGTTTCGCCCCAAGGGGAGTGCCTTCAGCTCTGGTGACACTACACAGCAACAACAAAAAAAAAAAAAATACCAGCCCCATCGATGCGGTTCGGTCGCGTCGCCTTGAAGGAGTTCACGCCAGACAGCAGCACATGACAGGAGTAAGAGACGTACGCCCACCACCGTACAGCGGGAGGATTGTGCGCGCAATACGGCATGTTTCCAGCAGCGGGAGGAGGGCTCCCTGTCTCTGTTGTCCTTTTTTTTTTCTTGCTGCGGTTTCCTTTCCTTTCGCTAGTGTGCGTCAGTCTGCAGGTTCATCAGGCACACGTTCCTCTGATTCTTTCATCCGCCGTGTGTCTCCCCCCTTTTCGCTTTTTTTGGTTTACCTCTTCTTGCCGCGTGATGTAGTGGTAGTACACTCCAGCATAGAGGGATGGGGACTACTGGTGCTGCCCCTTGTCATCGCCGTGGCCCGTATTCAAACGCAGGGACACAGCCTGTCAAGCGTCACCAACATACTTGTTTGTCTGCAACTTCTTTCTGGGCATCCCGAACAACTCCTGAAGAGGAATACATAATCACTGTTCAGCTAGGATTGCAGCGTGTGACAACACATGGCCAAGGAGTGACCAAGGGGAGGAAGATACGGGATGTACGAGTAGGGAAAGGGGGAAGAGGGGACGAGAACGAAAAGAGAGAAAGACGAGATCACAGATGTCGAAGACTTAGGGAGCGGAAGCACACGTCGTTTATTTTTTTTTTTGAATTCTTGAAGAGGAGCAACGTCACACTCACACAAAGGAGGCACTCGAGAATGTGGTGCTCATCGCGGGGATCGTTCAAGCGGGGAGACTATGTGGGAAATGCCGTGGGTGGTGGTGGTTGGTCAAACGTACACAGCAGATAGCGGAGGTGCCTCTCAGAGATACAGAGGGGAGCGATGGTAGCTGTAGAAGGCGCCTCTTTTTTTTTTTTTTGCGCCCCTCTAGAACAGTGGCAGTGATGCAGGAGCACATACGGGTGTAAGAGAGACGTTCCCAGTGACACATGTGCGTTCCTTTATCTATTTTTTTTTCTCTTCCGCGAATGGAACCTTTGGGGAGCAGCGGCAGAAATGTTGTGACCGATTTGTGTTCCGGGAAAAAGAGGAGAAAATCGTGGAAAGCAGGCGAGCGGAAATTGTCTGAAGATGTGACCAAGACTTTGTCGCTCTCGGTGTGCTGCAGACCTTGTTGTCTTCCTGACAGTCACTGAAAATGAAAAAGAAACGTATTAACAGGTCAGCCGGTATACATGCTCGTTGTTGTGGCGGTGCCACGATTCTGGAGATGATGTGAGGCGGCGTACAGTGCAACAAGAGTCATAAAGTCCGGAGAAAAAAGGCAAAGGAAGCGTGCCCTTACACCAACGGCTGTTACGTGGACACTAACAGAGAGGAGAGGCGTGAAAGAGAGCGAGAGGCGCATTGTCAGAGGCGTTCGACTACCAAAAATAACCAGAAAGTTGTGTGACGGTGAGGATAAATAAAAAGCACACACACGAGCGTGAGATCGGTCAAGCAAGCATGACTAACGCGGTGCACGGACACTAAAAAAAAAACTCAGAGAGAGAGAGAGATGAAAATAGAGTGTTTTGTGGAAAGCTTGTCCCGCCCGGCACGAAGACTATGCCGCTGTTTGGAGACCCTGAGACAGAGAGTCCAACATCAGCTATGAACCGTTCATCAAAAACATAGAAGAGACACAAAGGTAAAGAGGGCGATTAACAGCAGAGATATCCGCTACACAAAAATAGAGTTACCGTCGCGTGAGCATTCTCTTGAAAACACGTCTACTCCGAGCCCAAGAGTAGCGTGCCTTTGAATGGGCGGCTTGGACGAGCACGAAGCCTCGCTGTACCCCTCTCAAGAGCACCCAACACTGACGAAGGCTGCACAGCACGATGAGCGGGTCTCAGTAGAGTCGTGAAGGCCGTGCTTTCGACACCGCTCCCATGAAATCCATCCTACTGAATCACTGTATGCAAATTTCTAGTCACTCAGAGGTACAGATCTGTCGTTCCCCTATGTTTGTGCAATCATGTAGCCAGCTCTGTCGCCCCGATTCCTTTCTCGTGGCTCTGGAGGTATTCCGTGAGCATCTTGAGTGCCTTGGCACGGTGAGAAAGGCTGTTTTTCTCCTCCACAGTCATCTCCGCAAAGGTCTTTGCGTACGCTGGTGTTTGCTCCTCTGGCGCGAAAATGGAGTCCCAGCCAAAGCCCACATCACCTCGAGGGACAGGAGGCAACGCGCCGCGGCACACACCGCGGAACTGCTCCACCAACGGTTCGCCGGTGACCCCATCAACACCGTGACAGAGAGATAGGATGCACACGGCATTGGCGCCGCGGTGAGGGGGCGCCGCTCCAAACAACTCCTCCTCGCCGGCTGGTGCGAAGCCCTTGATCATCTTCAGAAGGTTTTCCACGCCCAATCGATCAAGGAACCATTTGATGTAGGGACCGGGCAACCCGAAGAGTGCGTCGAATTCGAGTGAGGTGTCATCCACAAGCACTGGTGTGCCACCATTGCGCAATGGCTCGCCAACCGGCATCTTGTTCACCACACGGTATGCCTCTACTGCCTTATCCCAGCTAATCTTCTCCGCCGACGAGTTCTGCGTCTCTGGCAGATCAAACTTCACTGCCTCTACGACGACGTTCGCTTCACAAAGGTAGCGCTGTACTTCCACTAGCTTCCCCTTGTTGCCGGAAACAAGATAAACTTTTTCATACTTTGACATTGCCCCTACAGGTGTGTGTGTGTGTGTGTGTGTGTGTGCTTGACTGATGTGTTTCGCTTCTTACCTTCGGTTCGTGACGCAGCACACGAAGACAGTCAAGGCAATTGGAAAGGGAGTGAAAAACGAAGAAGCTTGACCATCATCTTGTGTTTGCCCGATTAGTCTTCGGTGACATCGCTCTCTCGTGCATAGGCCACTGGCGTCGTCCCCTTGTTAGTTCCAGCAGGTTTTTAGAGCATCTTCCTTGTCTATGGGTTCATCTTGCACATGCATGGTGGCACTCATACACGCACACCCTTACAGCAACAGGAAATCTACCCATAGAGATGAGCCTTTGCCTGCACCGCACCGATCTCTTTATTCGTTCGGGCATGAGCTGCAGCTCATCCTTTTTTTTTTTTGCTGAAGCAGAGCACGTGAGGAACAAAATCGTCATGGTTGAATACAGAACAGAAGCCTGTTCTCCAACCAGTTTCTATGTGTAACATTCGAGCCTCCAAAGCGCAAGAGGACATATTCAACAGCTCCGCACGGGGAGGGGAGAGGGAAAGGGAGGAGCCGGGATACATCCTTGAAACCCCCTGTGACACACCACGTATCGCGTATTCAGTGGTCGCTTGCGCTGCCCCATCTGCTTCGCTCTGTTCGACTTCCTTGCACATGCGCAGTAGAAACTGCTATGTCTCCTGTGTGATTTCTCAACATTCGCGCCACCATTTCAAAAATCAGGTCCTGTGCAACTACCTTCCACGATAAGCGATCCATGTAGTGCCTTCCCTGCAGGTGTGAAAAGCCCTACCCGTCGTTGGTAACGTCCTTCCTGCAAATACTATACGTCAAACAAACGAACGGCGCGGGTCCCCAACAAAAAAGATTGCGGGAACCGTTTTCAGAACGAGTTCCGGTACCAACAACCTTGAGGTTGTGTCGTCGACAAGGCCTCAGCACATAACCACTAAGCAGTGCTACGAGAAACGGCACTGATGAATGGTAGGGTGGGTAGGACACAGCATTGTGTGAGGTACCCCGTGTTTGCTTGTTCTCCGGAAGCAACCACCTTTGCTTGTGTCAGTGACTACTTATTAGCGGTTGCCTGGCAAATCGAGGGGGCCTCAACTTGCTCGCTCCATCCCCTTTTCAAGTACCTCCACCTTTGCTTCGCAGAGCCCCCTCCGCTCGGTAGCCACAGCAATCTTCGGTCAGCCTACTCGATAGCAAGCGAAGAGCTCATGAGAACTCATACTGAGCACGGAAGAGGGGGGGGGGTAAACCGAAGGCGTACGAGTGTCAGTACGACAATCTTTTTTCAGGCTGCTTAGCCGTAACACGCAAGTTCGGTAAAAAGTGCGGACGCGTGGACGATGAAGTCCCTCAACCTGACAAGAAGGAAATGGGAGAGCTGAGATAGGGAGAAGAAACGGGATACGCCTCCCCACTTCTAATTGTGTGCCAATCCCCAAGAAAGAAGGCGGGCCTAATGACGCTTCCATGATAGTCACCGTCTCCTCTGTCGCCACGACGTCATAATTGAGAGACGCCCCTCCTATGTTCTCAGTTTTCACGGCGCCATTGAGGCACGCACCCCTGAGCCTGAAATTACCCTTCTCTCTCTTTAGTCGTGCGTGCGCGTATTTGCGTGACGTGGTGTTCGGTGCTGTAACGTCGAGGACAACAGAGACGAAGCAGGTATCATGATGGAAGCCTGCGTGCTCAAACAAAGGTTTCGCCACCCGAACCAGCACCAAGCACTCTGAGGAACACAGCAGAAGGAGCGAACAGTCGCGAGCGTGCCGTCGGAAGCCGTGACGCAGGGCGAGACAACGCATACGAGGGAAAGGTGGAGGGTGGGGGAAGGAGGAAAATGTCACGCAGGTTGAGCTCCACTCCTACCCGTGTTTCGCGCGTACACAAAATCAACGCATTTCAAGCCTACACGAGACACCGCAATCCTAGAGCAGGAAAGGGGAGGGGACGCCTGCTACAGTAGCACGCCGGGATATCGAATCCAAAGACAAAAACACAAGCAAGCCCAGCCTCTCTATGCTCGCCAAGAAAGAACACGCCGGGATGTCCCATTGGCAGTGATCGATCTGAGAGAATTCCCTGTACGGTTGCGTCTCCTTCGTTTTTTTTTTTCCTGTGAATGGTTATGGTGCATTCTTCACCACCTCATCAGATGTGGCCCTGTGTTATGTCCTTTGCCGTATCTCATCACTGTACTTGTTGAGCACGAAGCCGTTGACGAGAGCAGCACACACACACACACACACACACACATAATAAAAATGTGCCCGCAACACGCAGCACAGTGAAGAGGCGCAGAGCTCCCCAGTCCCCCTCCTTCCCCAGCAAGAAGCTTCACCACAATAGTGGGCACGATGCCGTCGTTGCAACGCACAATCATCACCGGCATGTGATGGGGTCTGTCTGCGTAGGCTCACTTCCTCCCGCCGATCCGACACCACACTGCCCAGGATATCAAGCCCGGCATCAGCGGTCATGCACACTACCGCATCTCCACTTTGTAAGTGCTTGAGGCGGTTCCCATTACATGCGCCCTTCACTTGGCGGAGGGAGGGGGAGGTGCATAACAGGAGGGGGAGGGGCTTGCCTCGCTTCCTCCTTACAAAGGATGAGTCTCTGAACTGTGGGAAACCACGCATTGCGTTGAGTACCACTGTCATGATGAGAAGGGAGAACAACAGAGTCACAGAATGCTCGCTGCCGAGTGTCCAGCAGGAAAGACGCACGGAAAATTTTCTTTCTTCGCCTCACCCAGGTTTCTCTAGTGGACAGTAGTCCTCAGATCCCGTAAACCTACTGCCCTAACATTGAACCTGAATCTTACCTGCCTTATATGTCCTGGGAGGTTTCGCTTTCACCTCCCTCCTCACTGTCGGCTCCCTCACAGCTGCTCCCGCAATTTGCTTTACCTTCGCCAGGGGTCTCGGCTGCCCCCCATGAAATACTAGCCAGTTCCGGGAAGCGCTGCGTCAGGGCACTGACGCACTCTTCATTGAAGAAAGATTGTGACGCGTACGCTTCCAGAAGGGTCTTCGCATCTTCGAGGCTGAAATCGCGTGCAATCGTCACGGCTTGAGCCGCCGTCGCCTTCATCACGGGCGGGCACCGTATGTCGAGCTGCGTGTAGCTGGACACGATGGCAGCTAGGTCTACCGGCGTAAGAAGGTGCATGAGCGTCTGAATGCGCGGCGCAAACTCTGTGAAGAGACGGTCGTAGCGCATCTGAACTGTGGCGTACGCCTTCAGTAATGCTACCAGCTCAGGGGTACGGAAGTCGGCGCGCAGCTGAACTGCTCGATCGGCGAGGCGGGCGAAGAGCTTGTAGTGCCAGAGATTCACGGCGGCGTAAGCGCTCACGACGTTCACCACATCGCGCGGTGTTCCGTAGGTTGCGACGTGGCGAACACGGGGAATCACCTCGATGAAAAGCCTGTCATTGCGCACACCCGCCTTTGCGAAGGAGGCCAGAATACTGGCAATAGTCACGGATGCCATTTCGTGGCGCATGGCCACAGTACGGTCCGCAATGAGGGTAAACAGTTCCGTGTCCTCGCCACGACCCGCAAGAGCGTACGCCTCCACCACATGCGCCATGACTCGTGGTGGTGATTTCGGCAGCATGCCCAGCGTACGAACGTTGAGACTTCTGAACGCCGACGAGTTCCCCTTACCGAGCCGACTAAGGGACAGCAGCACCTCCGCAACTTCGTCCATCCTAAGGCGATCGGAGTGGGCTACGATACGCGCGATCAGTGCCTCCACCACGGCGTCGTCCAAAGGCGTCGCTGACGCGTGGCCGCGCAGCCGCGCGACAATGGACAACTGCACAACGATGTCGTGTAAGGTGGCACGACCAGCGGCGTAGGCACTTGATTGCCCCACCACTGGCCTGTACACCGCCACTAGTTCTTCATAAAAGCGAGCGGTCAAGGAAGGTAGGGTGACATCCATGCGCAATAGTGCCAGCTGCGCCGTAACGAGGTGTGAAAGGGTTACGTCACACTTTTCCATTCGTAGAAGTCGCTCTGCCAACGCACGCAGCACCGGATAACACCAGATAAGCATTTTGGCATACGCCGCAATGAGCTGAGTGATCTGCTCTGCTGTGCCCTCGTCCGCGTCCGCAGCGCGAGTGATGCTGTGGGCGGCGTCAACGAAAGTTGTCACCTGCCGGGTCTCCATGAGTGCAAGTGAGCGGAGCAGTCGTGCAAGCTGCGCAATCGTCACACCTGAAGAGGTCATCGTGTCGGTCTTTACGCTAATGGCGGCACTAGGTGCTGTCGGCACCGCCTGCTCCTCGGTCGCGGCGGAGGATTTTGCCTGACTGTCGGACCCAGCAATCAGTGATGTCGCTGACACGTATGTTTTTTCGCGAGACGCATCCGCAACTGTGGTTCGTAACAGCTCGGACACTCGCGAAGCAACTGCTTCACAGAAGTCGTCGCTCCGCACCTGTGCCAAGCCGTAGCACTCCACAAGCCCCACCAGCTGCGACGCAGAAGCCTTGGCAACGTACACTGTGAGCAGCTTGCCCGCGTCCCGCAGTACCGCCATACTCTCCACACCACCTGCACGCACGCCGTGCAGTGCGATTTCGGAAAAGAAGTACAGCACCTCTGCAACGCTCCATCTAGACAGGGACGCCTTCACTGCCTGTGCCACACCTTTTTTTTCCTCTCTCAACAGAGTTGGCACGAAAAAGGCAAGAAGCTCGATCGGCTGAAGGCGCTCTCCCGCCTGCGCGCGTGACTGCAGCTGCCGATACCACTTCCTCGCCACCTCCAGCGCTTGCACACGATGCGCGGGATCTCTGCTATTTCCCAACAACGTGACAGCTTGGCGAACCATCTGCGGCGTCCATGTGATACGTTCAGCCAGTAGCTGTGATGAGATGCTGTCCAGAAGGCCTTGGAGTGTCGCCTCGGGGATCAAGGTGGCAAGATCCGGCAGTACAGCAGACACGTCGTTATCTGCCGTCTGCGCTGCAGTCTTATCTGATGCCTCGTAGGCATGTGCCATCCACGACACCACTCGCTCACTGCACATGAACGCCGCCAAGTGTACTGCGTCGATGTTCTGCGATTCTCTGCTACAGTGCGCACTAATGAGGCCCCAAAGTGCCACTTGGAAAGAGTTTAGAGCACGCACGAATGCATCTGCGTCCTCCGCTCCGTCGTTGGTGTTTGCAAGGGAGGAAACGTCCGTGGAGAGGCGATGAGTGTCGGTGTCTTCCAGACAATGGCGCCACGCCACTGAGACGTCGCTCATCAGCAGTGGTTCTGGCAAGATTACGCCCATTACCGTCGATTCAGGTGAAACATTGCGTAGCCGCTCAGTGATCCCCTCAAGTCGCAGCAGAAACGCTGTGAAGAGCTGCTCCTGCGCTTTGTTCACTGCTTTCTCTGCAATCTCTGACGCGTTGTGATGCGCCCTCCATTGAGAAAGATGGGCCAAAACTTTGATGATTTCAGCGACTGCCATATCGGGGCACTTTTCTGGTGAGGCAAGGATCTGGCACAGTGCTTCCTCTAGTGACCGCCATTCGGTGGCGGCCGCTGTTTTGTAGACGTTTTGATTTGCTTGCTTGAAGGCCCACAAGGCGCGCAAGAGTTGTGCCAGGCTCCCAGGCGACAGTGAAAGCAATTCATTGCTCATGCATGCATCGCGTAGACCTTCAGCGGCGTTTACACTACTTTCTGTTGCATGCTCGAGTTTCGAAGACGGCTCAAGGGCACGACGGACGGTTCGGCCGTACTTGAGAGTTGGCAGCATTGCCGTCAGAATCGGCGCAGCGCGCGCGGCGGAGAGGGAGAAGAGGGTGGTCGGTGGAGTGCGCTGGGCAAAAGCGATGGCGAGTTCACACGCCACGGAAGGGTTGAAGTGAAGCATCAGCTCGATCGCGGTTGTCATTTGCGATGGACTCAAATGGAAACCGTGCAAACCCATCCATGTAGTTGCATCTTGGACAAGGGGCATGTCGTGGTTTGCACCTGCCAGGCGCAGTGTCTGCAGCAGTAGAAGAACAGTGACGCCGTCAATGCCCTTCACTGAAGGCAATACAATCTTGCCAAGCTCGTGAACGCTACAGGCGCGAACAAAGAGATGACGGTCATGACGCAAAAAGCCCTGCAGCCGCTGCAGATACGCCGCTACGGCAGCGGCAGATGTTAAGCCTGGAGGGGCCGCTAATGTCACGTCTAGAGCAAGCCATCTCGCATTGACGTCGCTTTTCGGGGTGGCACCGCTGTCGGAATCAGCACTAGACGTTGTAGAAGAAGCCGCATTGCCCGAGGTCCGCATGAAACGGCTGCTTTTCGTCGTTGCCGAGACGGGGGTGCTGTCGGCTTTCAAGTTCGCTGCACAACCCAACCCTACGCCGGGAACACTGTCTGTCCCTGTCGGTCTCGTGGCATAAAAGCGAGCGGCTCCCGCGAAAACAATGGTGGCTGCTGCGTGGGTCTGCTTTCGTACCCCCAGCCTGATGTGTGTGAGATGTACTCTGGCTTCGCTGGGATAGCTCCGTACGCATCCACGAGCAGCGTTCACCCACATATCTACAACTATGACTCCTTTGCACTCAACCCCGCAGTCGCTTCGGTGACGTGAATGTATGACGGTGTGTCTTGATAGAGTTGTGTGTGTGTGGGGGGGGGGGGGGGGAGAGCCTCCGTAGAAGCGAGATCGATATAATTGCCCCACCAGCAGAAATAAAAAAAAGGGGAAAAACCTCGGGGATAAGAGAAGCGTCGAGAACAATATTAACGAAGAGCACCCATGAAAAAACACAGAGTTTTCTGTTGGCGGTCACCTCTGCGAGACTGCCCCCCTTGTAGGCAGCTGGTTAAGCCGGCAAGGAATTCTGTATACGAGGAGTGAGAACGACAGAAAGCTGCCACGCTGCGTCTCCCAAAGTGCAGTGTCAGGTCACCACACCAACTTTCAGAAGCGCCCTGAAAATGGCGTCTTCGTATTTTCGTTTTATTTGGGCAAGAGGGAAGGAAGGCCGTGGTGGTGCCTTCATGTCATTCGTTTCCGCTTCCCTTGGGATACGTGTACGCATTTCCTGTGCGCGGATGAGAACGGTCCCCCTCCCTTCATAGTTTCTTCCAGTGAAGCCGCTACGAGTCCCGCTACTCCCACCCATGACGAAAACAAAGACGCGTCTCCGATACAGCCTTCCTCCGGTGCTGAGGGAGGTTGCCTGCATAACGAGGCAAGAACGCACACATATATATGTGTGAGAGCGTGTGCCACTTGTAGCCCTCCACAGTCTTGTTCGTCGCCTGTCCCCGGGTTCGTAGGATTCTCCTCTCACCTTGAGGCCCAATTCATGGTGAGGAGAACAGCCATGCATACCCAGAGGAGCGCCACGAGTTGCCGAGTGGGATTCCAAAAAGCGCTAAGAGGCTTCTCCACCTCGCCCACAGCCTTTTTCACATTTGTCTGCGCCGCTTGCGTGTTTTTCACGATCAGCGAGAATTGCTCCGTTTGCTGTACCACCTGCTCATTCATGAGCGAGGTCAGCTGCGATAGTTCTCTAACGAGTCCCTCAACGGACTTAGCATCCTGTGCGGATGCCTGACGCTGAACTTGAAGAAGCGCACGATTGTGCTCTTGCAGACGTGCCTCCTCCTCGCTTGTAAGCTGGTACGGTTGAAGTGTAGGGAGCTGTGGCCCACCACCTCCTGCAGTCGTCACGAGTGCTCCGGCATTTGGAATCGATGAGTTCCTGCAGGTGCCACGTCGCGCGCCTGCGCCAAGCATAAGGATTTCCGCAACCGAGGCAGTGCTGGCATGCAGTAGCTGCCGCGCTGCCGCGTGACCACCCGTTAGTGCGACGTGCAGTGCGGAATCGGCGTGACTTCCGGCTGCTTTGACGGTTTCAGCAGCCCTCTGCACCATGCCGTCAACTACACGAAACGTTGTGCCAAAGCCCGGCATAGCAACGGATGACTTTGACAATGTGTGATGATTCTGCCGCTGCTCGCCACCAACATCACAAACTCCATTTTTATCCGCGAGTTCCACTGAATTGACGCCACGTTGTTTCCGTGACACCGCATCTTTGCCCATCGTTTGCATGCACCGGGTGAGCTCAGCGGCAAGCTTGTCGGAGCAAGCCAGTACACCGCAGTGGCCGTAGAGAAACAGTTCAGTCTTGTATAAAGCCAACTCCTCCTTCGCAAGGGCAACGTGTAGGCGCTTTGAGGCGATCTGCTGCTGTAGACTGGAGACGGCCTGTCGAAGGTGCGCGACTATGCCACTTCCAGTCCTTTCATTTTGCGCACCTGGCTGATTCACTGCAACACTCGCCCAGGCGTCATCCATTTCTGCAGCGTTCGCATCTGTGCCCTTGAAGCGACCGCGCCAACGTGGTGCCCCCGACAATGCGGTGACTTTGGTTAGTGTCTCCGTGAATGCCTTTAGGGAGCTGCTGACAGAAAGTAGCTCCGCGTCTGAGAGCAGTAGACTGCTCTGCAGATGTGCCAAGGAGCTTGGCGTCACCTCGTCAACAGCGGCCATCACAGCTGAGATGTGCGCCGTGGCGCGACCGATTGCCATGTGAGCAGCACGGTCAATTGCTTGGGAAGTTGTCAGCAAAGACTCGGTTGCCTGATCCTTTTCCGTCCTTCGCGTTCGACGGCGAGAGACGGTGGTGGACGCTGGCGGCGGATTCGCTGAGCGCCGTTCTTGGTCTACCAGAGACCATAGCTGATAGGAGATATCCATCTTGGAAAACGAAGAGAGACGATGCAGTGGGGGAGCTACCCTGCCTACCTGGTCTCCTGAGCAACGCCAATGACACCCTTACCCACGCACCCACACACACAATACAAACGGTCAGCACAGGAGTGCACTGATGGGAGACGCCGTCGGCTCTCCCTTAAAGCAGACCGCCAACTTGTACACAAATAAGGGCGACTGAGTATAACAGGCTGAAGCGCATACATCGCCGAGATGGCCGCAGGATGAGAAGTGGGAGTGAGACAGTTAGTAGACAAGACGGCGATGATGGTGCACAGAGGAAAAGAAAACAACTCCGCGTAACCAAATGAGCACCGTGAGATTTTCCCTCAGGTGCCGATCATCTTCAATACTGGCCTCATCATGAAGGTGAGGACATTCCTCTCTGTGTGAGTGGCGATACGGTCAGTAGAGTGCCCCTCCAATAGGCACTCAGTATTGTCACCAGTTGATATAGCTATTGACAATTTTCAGGTCTCCTTTTTCTTCTCTCCCTGACCAATCGGCAGCTTTTTGTTTGGTGGGAAGGGGAAGGGGAACTGTGGAAACAGACCCGCTTCCCATTCTCCTCTGCGGCTGCCCACAGACAGAAAAGATCTGCGCGATAATGAAGACAAAGGCAGACAAAAGAGAGAAGCACTACACAAAACAGTCCACACTGTCGAAACTGCCCGCTTCCCTGTTTCGCTTCGTTACCTTTTGCAGAAAAGGGACATGCGAGACGTTCCTGTCGGAACAAATTTACTTCCCCTGGCCTTGCGGCAGTGCTGTGTAGCGCGTCAGCAGTAGGGTGAGCCGAGAGAGACGTAGAAGTCGACGATTTTATTGCGCGTCACACGCATCAGCAGCTGCACCGCAGCAAGGCACTCCAGCACCAGCAGCAGGATCTGCGTGACACACACGCCAAACTCCAAGTCGTTGCATTCCGGCAGAGAACGCACAAGAACACAGACAAGTAGCAGCTGTGGGACGAGAGTCATAATCAGGAATGCGATGAGCTCGCCAAAGAGGGCTCGCTTGTTGGCCAGACAGCCCAAATAGAGCCGAATTATCTCCGCGCAGAACCAAATAATGAGCACGCAGATCATCCATGTACGCTGCTGTGACGTGACGCTCTCCCAGTGCCAGCGCATGCCCAGGTAGGTGAACCAGATGGGGGCGGAATAGAACATAGAGAAGATGACGTGCAAGGCAAGGAGGCCGTGCAGAGCAGGGCTGTTGCGCTGGATGACATTCTTGTGATATGTGCGAACACGCATCTCTTCTCAGAGATGGCAGTCGTCAAAAAGCCTAAAAAGGGTGAAAAGAAGGAGAGAGTTGGAGCGCTGCCATACCCGTTTTTCTATGAGAGCAAATTCTACGGTGCCCAGATGCAGCGCCCCCATATATATATATCTTGCCAGCCTGGGTTTCTTCCGAGGAAAAGATGTCTACTTATGGATATGCCAACGAGCGGCGAGGCCACATGCCACTCAAGGAATCCACAGTGTGGAAAGACGGTCTATATCTCTATGAGTTGATGCATCCAGAGAGTCGTGCCGTGGACTTGAGGGTGTAGAAGGCCTGTGTTCTTTGCGCTGTACATACGACTCTCCAAGGGAGACAAGCAGCAAGAAAATGCATCAGCGAACGGAAGGGAGAGAAAGCAGAAAAATGGGGGAGGCGAGACTTTTCATTGGGTGCATAGGTGTGTGTGTGTGTGTGTGTGTGCTCATGCAGGCCTCACATGCTCAGAGCCGTCCTCGGAACAAGCAAGGCGCCACTCGGGGGTGGATGAGCTACTTCAATTTTGAGACGAACTCTGTTGTTACCTGGACGAGAAAGTAAAGGATCCGTTTCCACAGTAATCTCTGAGGTTAAGCCCTTGCAGTCGACTGCTTCTTCTGCTGAAAATGTCTTGTCGCACCACACAAGACCACAGCAGGTGAGCAGCATCTCGGGCACGTTACGAGGGCTTCCTGGAAGCCCAGCAATCGACATTTTCCTTTCGTATGTATAGCGCCTCTTGCCTTCCTCATCCGCACTGTGGATGTTAGTATGTGAAGTACGCTGCCGCCAAAAAGAAAACCAATTCCGACACCTGCATATACATGTAGATGCATGCATAGACGAGCAACAACATACAAAAAAAAACGCCAGAGCTCCACGGAAACTTACTTAGACACGTCCTAACGAGAGGAAAATAGTGGGTCGTTTCTCTGGGGTCTCGCCTCTGTGGCCCTCAGATGCTGACGTTTCATGGCGACTGCTTCTTGCGCGCAGCTATCCGCAGGGCATCTGAGCCTGCCGGTTTGCAACGATGTTAGCGTTGCACTCTTATGTCGACACTGCATCCTCACCCCTTCTCTACTTCCATCCACTGAGAATTCGGAGCGCTGACAGTTCCTGTTGGACGCTCGTGCGCCGCAGTCTGCACTGCTCTTTCATCGCCTCTGCCATTCGGCATACGAGGCCAAGCTGCACTGCACATTCACACATTTTGTCGTACAAACTACGGGTGTTACCAGACCGCCGTGTGTGTGCAGCTTTGCGGAACTTGTGCACATCGTCGTACTCCTCATCCGGCAGCGGAAGTTCACCTTCCACGATGGCGACAAGCTGCCACTGCCACTCCGGCACGAGACTCAGGAAGTGAGAAAGTCGCACTTTCTCCGCCGAAATCTTGACGATCTCAGGTCGCAAGGATGCTTCAACAATCGGCCGCAGGCGCGCATTGATTTCGCTCGCGAGCTGCGCGGACGTCTGGCGGCGCCGCTCACGGCGTTCAAGCCAATATGCGCGAAGCTTCGAAATGAGCTCACGTTCTGCTTCTCGCTGCTTCACCAACGCCGCCGGCGGCCGCCCACGGCCTCGCTTGCGTACTACAGGAGACGTGACTCCATCACCGCCAGTAAGCAGTCCGGTCAAGTCGAGCGCCAGCGCCTCCGCCTCTGCCTTGTGGCGTAGCACAGCAGAGCCGACGGAGTTGACGACCGAGTAACCGTAGTGCTTCCTACAATAGGGAGAGCAGCTCGTCCACCTAGCAGTGCCCAACTGTGGGCAGCCCAGTGAACTGTCGAACGAAGCGTGCTGGTTTGTGGCATCTGAAGCCGTGTTACCACCTTGAGGGGCAGAATTCGTGGAGCATGGACTGGCAGCCACAGGGAAGAAAGGCATCTCAGCTTGGCAATCCACGGTGTGTGCTTCAGCTGCACAGGACGCATGCATTACTTCAAAGCAGTGCGGGTGTGAGCACTGAACACATCGGCCACTTGCATGTTGGCAAAACTGGCAATCCATGGGGTATTTGTGCTTGCCCACACGCCGACGCGCATAGACGTACGGGCGAATCTGCATATCGACGAGTCCGTTGCGTCGCAGAACGGTGACCTGGGGGTGTACAGCCAGCTCAGGCATACTCAACGCACATACAGCATGGCAGACAATGTCGGACAGCGCAGCCGCCGATGACGAGAGGTCTTGGAAAGCGGGCGTCGGCGAGGAATGAGTCTGCGCAATGTCACTCTCGTCCCGCACTGGCGAAGAGACATACGGCAGAAGCACACCACCGGATCGGCCGCACATGCAGCACATGCTGGCACTTCGCTTGCGCTGATGGGCGTAAATAGTGCAGCCGTCACATATCCATAACTCGGGTAGTTTCGGCGGTTCTGACACGAACCAGCAATGTAGATGCGCGACAACACCGCAGTCGCTGCAGCGGAGTCCGTTGCTCTGAAGGTCGTACGACGAAGACGGAATCCCTGCAGGGACATTTCTGAATGCGTTGTTGGTGGGCAGCACGAGAGCTGACGACTGCAGAGCACATACGTCTAGTGTATGGCCGTCGCCGACATGGTTGGCCACTTGTTTAGTCGATGATGGTGTTAGTGCATTACCTGAGCGCGTGGTAGCGTCTCTTTTTTTATGGACACCGTTGGCACCGCCTGTCGCGCGTTCTACAGAAGCGGGCCGCCTTTCCGACGTGAGCAGCTGCACCGGCTTGGAGCACAGCGCGCACAAAGGCACAGAAGCGTCTCCGGGTCTAGCTTTGTTCTTCCCGTTCTGCCTCCTCGATGTTGCATGCCCTACGTTTCCTGTCGCAGCGGCACTAACAGTGGAGGAGGACAGCGTCTTCAATGAATGGTGCCCGTCATCATGTCCAGTGACAACAGAATGAGTGGTAGTGGCCCCTGAGTTTTCGGGAGTGGAAACATGCGGCGCTGTTGCCCTGAGCAGCGAGGAAGCGTACGCCCATTCGAGGTAAGTCAGGCCACGCTCCAGACTCTCCGGCGCAACGTTCTGACGCTCGCACCAATCGTAATCAACGTCATCAAGAGAATACCGCACACGCGTCTCCATGTCCTTCGACCGTACTAGCTGATAGGGTCGACGCTGCGCCAGGCGCTCCGCTGCCCATCCCTGTCGTGAAGGTCGGGTGAATACAACCACAGCCCCATCCTGCCCTTTCTCAATGTCTCTCTCTCGCTTGATCCCGTGGGTCTTTTCCGCCTTCAGTACCGAGGGGTGGTGTTTCCTGTTGGCCAGCATTGACAACCGATCCCCATTCTTCACCTCTAGTGCTGCCGACACCACAGAGGTCGACCCCCGTGCCCGCGTGGTATCCGTCGCTTCTGAGTCATCGAGTGGATTCGGGCCATCGATGATGTCGTACGGTTTGCACTTCGCTATAAAGTCGCTGCGATCTTCAAGAATGGTAACAGGGATAGCTGTATCATAAGCCAATTTGCTGGGGATGTAGTCGACTGTATTCTTCTTCAGCGCTGTCGCCTTTGTGAGCTGCGCGACTCTCTCCATGTCATCGCCACAAGAGGATACAGCAGGCATACGGGGAAGAGGGCTAGTGTACCAAACTTACACCACGGCAGCTGGAGAAGGAACAGCAAAGTTCAACAAACAAAATCACAAAGGGCAGTCGAGGTCCCGATGTGTAGTGCGCTGTTTCTCTCTGCACAAGACCAGTCAACAGAAGACTTCAATCACCGACAGCAGTGCCCACGTCAACAAGGAGCGTCACGAGCTCCTGCGTCTTACCGTCGAAGATACAAGAGAAAAAATGAAACCGATAGAAACTCTTCCCTTTGATAACTCTCTCATGCCCTCTGGGTGGATGCTTTGAGGCGGCCGAGGTGAGAAAATGGGCGCCAGGGCAGAGAGAGGAGGCGATAGGTAAAAAAAAAGGGGGAGGAGCAGGGGACGTAGAAGACACAGAAAAACGCAGATGCGCCGGAAAATAAGGAGCGGGCTTTGGGGGACGCTATGTTGAGATAAAAACGAAAGCGATGTCAAAAATAAAAAAAAGGAGGGGCATACAGGCCAAAAAAAAAACGGTCACCAAACACCCCACAGCCCAAGTCAGGCTCCGGTACAGAGGACGATGCAACGAAAACGCAGGAGGAGTACTGGTTCAAATACAAATGAGACTCTCAGGTGGGAAGGTAGGAAAGAAGGGGCAGGGGAGCAGCAATCCTCCCATGAAAAGTGCCGAAGCGCGACACTGGTGATTCACTTCCCCTCCAATGAAAACAAATCGAAAAGCGGTTGGATATGGAACGAAAGAAGAGGCTGTCGTGTTTTGTGCTAGCGTATGCAAACGTGTGCGCACAAGCAGACTCACCGCACCAGTGTGCGCTGTAACTTTGATGTATATATATAGAGAGATATATATAAACTTCTCTCCTCCCCGCATACAATTGGTTGAAGTGTCCGTGGAAGAGGACGATGAGAGTGTTCGACGCATGAACAATAGAGAAGCAGACAAGGAGAAGGAGAGGCTTTGAAGAATACTCGCATGCTGCATCGCACACGACCTTTGCGTGTGTGTGTGTGTGTGTCTGCCGTTCCTTTCAATTCTTCGCGGCCCTTTCGCCCTATCAGACGGTACCGCATCTACACGGGAGAGCACGAGTGATGGAGACCCAATACCCATCCCCAGATCAGGAGCGCTATGGCCCTCCCCTTCCACGTACCAGATCAATACACAACCATGAATGTTACACCCGCACACACACACACACACTAGTTCACTTCATCAGACTCAGTGAGTAAATCATGGCGGCAGACGCCGCTTTCCATTCGCTGCGGACACTTCCAGGTACCTTTTGTTCTTAATTTCGTTTGTGGTTTACGATTGATTACACGAAGACCAAAATTGGCGCTATTATGTAAGGCGAAGGTTGCTGCTGCGTTATACCACCACATTCTTATTTCCTTGTATTTCGGAGCGTATGTGAAGTGTACTCGGCAACTCAAACTTACGCCGTGATGGACCTCGTGCACAAGAAGCTGTGGGACCACTTCTGCTTTACCTCAATCACGCAGAACAAGAGCAAAAATTGATCAATGTCTGTCACATGTGTCAGCATCGTGAAGCAGTTCGACACAGCTGCAATACGAAGCATGCGCTCGCTTTCTCCCGTTCACAGTCACTTGTTTGATGACGATCACAGGAGGGCAATAAACGAGTAGAGCCGCTGAGGAGTTGTGTAAGCACGTCGTCCAGCTCACGAAAGCGGGAAAGCGTGTTCACTCCATGCCGATGTATGCTCTCTCCACTCCTTCCTGGTCGATGTGCTTCCTTGCTCTTCTCAACTGTCTCGTCACAGCGCTACCATATCCATTAACCAAACACCTACCACCTTGCTCTCTCGGGCGTCTGAGGAACTTCTACCGAAACTCGGCGCTAAAGGGCGTAATTGGTTACTTTCTGACGCTCACCGACGGAGAGGATCGGCACTGTCGGTGCGATAGCCATACTCTGCACAAACCCGTGCTGTGTCGAGACGGCTGGAAACGATGGCACCACCTTCAACTCAGGCATCCGTGCCAGACGGAAGCCACCCTTCTGCCCCCGCGTCGCAAACGCCAGCACCGAGTTACCCTGGCTGTCGTTGCCAAAGCATAGGCATGAAATTGGTGTCACGAGCTGCTTCAGCTCGCGGAGCACCTTCGGCCGTGATCCTGCCGTCACTGAGGATGCAGTCACTGCTGCAGAGCGCAGCGTGGTGCTGTCGTAGACACTCACCACACCGCTTGCAGATCCAGTCGCCATCACATGGCGATCTCCACCAGATGAGCCAGAAGCTGAGAAACCGCAAGTTGTAATATCGAGTGCCGCATCGTCCGTCAGCTCTCGAATGAAGTGGCTCAGCTTGCGTACGTCATAGAGCAGAACCTTGTTCTTGGTCGCGACGGCCAGCTCTGTCGACGAGGCAAAGGTAACATCTACGACTGTCGTGTCGGCAGTGATGTGGCTAAGGACGCTGCCGGAGGACAGAGACGCCAGAGTCACCGAGGAGCCGCGTGCGATGGCCACACCGCGACTAACAGGGTCATTCGGCCTGCAGGCCAACTTTGATATAAAGAACTCATGTCGGGTGTTGTCGCGACGCCCATTTCGATGCACCGCAGTATCCCGTGTGTCTAGGAATGTCAGCGGAGTTAACTGTTCTGTGGCAAGGCTCAGCAGCTCAGGTGCGTATGCCTCATGCGCTGCAATAAGAACCTCCTCACCGTTGTCGGAGAGCGCCGTGGTTTCTACACGCTTCTTTACGTCTACCTTTGAGAGCTGCTCCACGAACCCTCCGGCAGCGTGGAAGGTGTAGATGTGATGGTTTCCACCGACGACTGCCAGCTGACCGTTGCGATGCCAGTGAACTGTGCGTGCTGAGTCACGGGGAAGGGGAAGCACTGAAAGCACAGCTGGCACAGCAGTGTGAGCTCGGTCGTGTTTCGATGACAGGAGTGGTTCCTTGCGTGACAGCAAGGTGTCGAGATCGTCGCTACGGAAACGTTTTCGAGCCAGCGCCTCAGTGGACCGCCAGTAGCCCGGAACGGCGCCTTCATGAGAATCGCACGAGTCCTTGTCAGCGCGTGTGCTGTCGCTAAGTGCCCACGCTGGCTTCACGTGACTTTCTTTAAGAAATGTTGGGGTCTCCTGCTCCACTGCTACATCCTCGACATCAACCCAGGCACGCTGCGTTTCCTTCTTGACGTCACCAGACGTGAACACGCCTTCAGGGAGGGCCTCTGATTCAGACATTGATGCCGAGAACGCGTAGAAACAAAACAACAGAGAGATTTAAAGCCGTGAGTCCAGACGGCGCCGCGCTCCCAGTTAGCACAAGCCTGCACGCTAGAAACAAACGAGTGACAGTGATCAAAACACTCTCTATCGCCGCCGTCTAGCCACACAAGACCCATGCACACAACACATAGAAGAGGGAAAACGGAGAGGAAGCGAGTGAAACGAAGAGATTGAGCGCGAGCGCTTCTGAGAGCATACAAAAGATGAGTGATGCACGAGGTAGCCGGGGTGGCCCTACTTGAAGGGTATCTCACGTCCGACATGTATCAAGAGCACTCCCGAAAAGTGCAACGTACTCACACAACTCTGTGAACGTCTGTGCAGTAGCGCATACCCCGTAGAACAATTGGGCGTCCACACATAGTTGCTTCTCGTTGAAAATCTGTTTCTGATTTTCCATTTCAACATCGGTTTCCACTCGGGCGCCAGTGTCGCACCCACGTGTCAGCGCTTCCATCGGACTTTGCGCTCCTCCCCCCCCCCCGGCCTCGCCGGATTTTCTAACGCTCAAGCGTACCCTCACACCCTCAAACATTCTCACAATTGGTGCAGGGAGCGCGTATGAGGAGTGCAGAGCAACGGTGCCAGAGAGAGGAGCAAGGGCTTTCGTGTACATCATAACATCAATCCGAAGGACCCAGAGCACGAGGGATGAGTGGTACTCAGCTGAAAATAGGTGATAGTGAATCCAGCAGCATTCGCGCGGAGGGACGCTTCACGCATCGTACGACCGTTAAGACAGAAGAGAGGGCAGAAAAAAAAAAACATAAAAAGGGGGCGGACGCCCGCCCACTCGCGTGGCGTGACACACGTCCATTTCAAGACAGTAATGCTCCATGACCACGCCCACCATGCAGCCACGCCGAACATTCCTTTAGTTAGGCGCTTGCACCTGTGGTGACGGACTGAACATGAGACAACACATCTCCAAAGTTCGTGACCAGTAGCGTCTCTAAGCACTCAGCTACGTCTTTGCTGAGGTGGGAGGCGCATATCTTCGAGTAGCTGTTAAGGCGATCCACTTCAGAGAGACTCTCCCACGCAGGGAACGGGCAGATGCATGAATTATTTGCTTCATCTGGGAGGCGACTGTGTACAGCGGAGCTGACGCTCTGCTCTTCGTCATCACACGAGCCCCGCATGCGCCAGGCAATTCCCCAGCCGTGCACGATGTCCCTTAATGAGTAATAGCGGTCAAGAAAGTCAGAAGTCAAACAACGCCGTTGTTGGTCTGCCCAGATGACAGAGAGATGCCGGTAAACCGCAGACGTTTCACGGGTCAACTGCTCTGAAGTCGACTCCACCACACCGTTGTCCCCGAGTGTGAGCCACAATCGCAACTGCAACTCCAGAAAATTGGTGATGGAGGGCCATTGGTTTGACTTTCGCCATTGGGCGGGTGTGGTGACCTCGCCACTACGCGCAGCGCACTCTACGGCTTCCCTCAACATGGTATCCACTACGAGCTCTTCGAAGAGGCGCAGCTGATAACACCACGCCGCGCACTTCTGCCGGAACGCCAGGAAGTCTACACTCGGCAAGAGATGCTGCATTTTCACCAATTCCCGACGGCCCTGCCGAAGGGCGCATTCAACTAACTCTTGTCGTGGCATGAGGTCTGTTTCGATACTGTGCCGCAGCTTGGCGGCTTTCCACAGGAGTCGCTCTTCTTCCGAGTTGAAGCAGTGCATCTCTTCCCTCACTGATGGTGTACCAGCCGCATACGGGCCTTCATCAGTTATGCTCCATCTATGATCCACAGCACTGTGTGCACGAAATTCATGAACATCTTCGGTCGTAAACTGCAGACCTTCTGAAAAAGTTGGCACCCTCGACGCACTAATGGGCATGGTTTCCTGCTTTCGAGGCGTGTGTGGCTCAGGGAGTTGGGAGCGGCGCGGCAGAAAGTTGGGGCGACTGTGCATAAAAACAGGGGAAGCCATTTCTTAAAAACTAGCATTCATTAGAGAACAGGAGAGTGATAATGAAATCTTCATCTCACTGCGGCAGCGAGCATTGACCGCAACGAAGACTGCCTGATGATGGGCAACTATTGTCGTCTGCAACACTGGCCACACCTTTTCGGGGAGCTAATACCATTCGTCGCCATATCATAGCTTGCGGCGCAATCAAGAGAATACGGCTTCCCTCTCTCTGCCTTTCTTCATCAGAGAGAGAGAGAGACAGGCACTAGCACCGCAGGTATCAGGGCCAAGAGCACTGATTTTCACGTCAACTCAGCCCACTGGCTACACCCCAGATGACGGGCGCCTTTTTTTTGTTCCGTTGTTATTATGAGAGGGGAGTGTTGGGGGAGGTTCGCTTTAGTAGCCTTCATTTTTGTAGCACACACATTCACATAGAGAAAGTAAATTAAACTGTCACGCACGAAGAAAAGCACACAAACAAACAAATCTGAAACAGTGACGAACAAGAACAAAAAGAGACAGTGGAGCTCAATAGATTTCCACGTCGGGCCCACAGCTCGGGCGGCTCAGGAGAGAGACAGGAGAGAGAGAGGGAGAGAAGAGAAACGAAAAACAGACATCAGCACGCACTCTGCTTTACAACAAAACAAAGTATCTTTTAGAGCTCATTACTTCACGCTTTCATCTCTTTTTTTTTTTTTAATAAGGCCGCCTGTTCACGTCTCGATCTATTGTGTTTCTTCTGAGTATATTGATGGATATTTTCCTTGCCTTTTCGCTTCTAGTCTCGCCTCCTATGCGAAAGCGCACGGCGCTGAGACACGGTAGGCGCGACTTAGCATACCGACCCACACAACATCAACCAGAAACAAAGAGAAAGAAAGAAATGAACCAAAACCAAACATCATCCGCGAAAAGGGGGCGTAAAAGGCAAACCACCACCATCAAAACACCGTCAAACGCTGAAAAAGCAACTCGGGAGAGAGAGGGGGGAGGGAAGGGGCATCCACTCACGCACACACACACACAGACACGCGCAAAAACAAAACAGCGGCGCGTGTTCACCATCTCTCTTTCCCCACCTCCCCTCACCAGTCACAAAACATTTAAAAAAACAAGCATCTCTCCACTCGCAAGAGGTGGCTTCCCAATATGAGCGTCAGTCACACTAAGCGTGCACAACAGAATCCACCCACACATCTTGCCCTTTCTTCCGGTAGCACCCACGTTCCTCTGAATCCACACACGCATGAGAAAGAGAACGAACAGCAGCAACGCCAAGCCACAAGAAAGAGCACCGGCGCGAATGATGCATCACAGAAACAAATTCCTCTATCGCTTTAGTCTGCCTAGTCCGCGCTTCCGTCATGAAATCAAGCACGCCCCGCCACAGTTTCCAGGTCCACCAACGCTGCATCCGCGTGGTGCAAGGCACCGCTTAACCACACACACACACACACACGTTGCACAACTGCGATGGCACAGCCGCCTCAGAAAGGACCCCTGTATCACACCGTATCCACGCACCTCACAGCCGCTCAACAGCATGAGGTTCGCCACGCCTGGGTGCATCCCCTTTGGGGGTAGCTCAGGCTAGCCACACCAGTGGGCACTGCGAGGTCTGGGTAGGATACATGTGCGAGTCACGCTGGCAACTTGCCTGTCACGTGGATGGCAAAAGCCTTCTCAGTGTTGCATCTCTCTCTCTCCCACGCCACTGTCCAGGACCTCAAAGCTGACATCAGTAGTGTGGTGTTGCTCTGAACTCCCAGCGCTGTACGTGGTGGGCGCTGCCACCACCACATGTAACTCGGCAAAAGCAGCAGAGGGGTAGAAGAAGGCGAGCCTCTTTTCTTCTCTACCCAGTATGGGGGGGAGGGCGGATAGCGTCCTCCCAGGAGCGGAGGAGTGTGCCGGTGCCATGAGAAACTGGAACTCACCTCGACGCAGGTGAGCGTGAAAGGCACACCCAAAATCAAGAAAAAAGAAGATGCGGGCATCATTGTCGGGCACAAGGAAGAGTGGAGACGAGGAGAAGCAAGGAGAGTGTAGAGTGGGGAAGGGAGGTAAAGCAAAAATAATAGAAATCGAAACGAAAAGACAAAAAAGGGAGTTTTGAGCACGCCGTCACAGAGAAAAAGTGCACAGGCGCTGAGCTACACTTTTTTTTTTTTTAGAAGAGTAATAATATCCGTTAACTGGAGATCGCTGGTCGTCGCGGTGGCCGCCCACTGCGCATGTCTACAAAAAAAAAGGGTAAACACCAAAGAAAAAAAGAGTCTAGCTGAAGGAACGACAGGATACGAGATGAGGAAACACGAGAGATCCACACATCTGCTGTGGAGAAGCAGCATGTCATTGTGGGGGAACACACACACACCAAGAATACCGTGCGAGTCAAAGAGAGAACAGATGCGAGGAGAATTCGCACAAGTCGAAGTCCAAGGCTAGGAAAAACATCTGGTGAACAGAAACATGCGTTGAAGTTGGTGCAAACGGTGATGGGGGAAGAGCCGCAACTACAAAAACGGACCCGGGTGGGGGGGGGGTAGGCGAGAAGGTGAGAGGAAGGGGAGACAATAATAATAATAAAAATGTGGTACGCAATCAAATAGAGCAGTGGCAGAACCCCTGTTCAGGGGAAACGTGGCGCTGATAGGGGAAGACACCCAATGATCACGAGGCGACGGCATACGAAAAAAAGAATGAAAGGAAGAGACTAAAATGATTGTGTGCTTGGACGACATTTTTTTTTTCGCTGAAGCGAAGGACTTATCCAACGAATGACAAAGAAAAACGCATAAGAGCTGTCGCTATGGCTATAGACACAGATATGCCTTCTTTGCCGACGATGAGGTGCTTGCGTCTTTTCACATTTGACACCTGTTCGACGGAGCGCCTCGGAGAGCACATCGCTTCTTCCACTGAATCCATTTTTCACCATCCACCTCTTCCTGTTGGCGCACATACGATGCAGAAGGTGGGAGGGGTAGTGCAGAAGCGGCTGCAGCTTGATACTTCTTCTCTTTGGGGTTCCCTGTTTTCTGGGCCGCAACTTAGAAGCCGCACCCTATCGCAGCTCTACAAGAGGATATCTCGGAAAGAACGCAGAACTCTCATACACGAGACATCCACGCATCTCCAGAGAATACGTTCGGCCTCCCCGCCCCAACCCCATCTTCTCCTTTATTATCCCCTAATCTGTGCATGTATGGAAGACAACAATAGGAAGCATCCAGTCAGCACAATAAATGACGAAAATTAGGTGTGCAGTTCGTCTTTTTGTTGTTGTTTGGCACTACATGTATATGAATATATATATCTATATATACTGGTTGCCTTCATCTCTCTCTCTCTGTGTGGGTGTGTTTACGTCTTCCTGGGGTTCACCACCACCTGTTGTCCGCCGTCCACCTGGACCACCTCCAACGTTCCAAATTAAACAACTACATTCATCGAGGTATTCTCATCAACCCCACACGTGTGCCCCCCCCCCCCCCGTGCTTTCCTTTCTCCATCCGGTTACTTTACTTGGTGCCTCTAGCCCACGTGCTCGAGTGTCGGTCAGCTTTGTAAGGAAGAAGTGTAGTCAAAAAAAAAATCCGTAAACAGTGAACGGTAACATCTATAAAGGGAAAGTCAAGAGACGCAGGTGGTCCAATACACCCACACGCACCCGTAAGCAAGCAAGCATCGCATGACACGCGAGCGCATATAAAACACCGAAAATTAGAACGTGAAGAAAATCAAGGAAGAAGACGACAAAAAAAGAAAAAAAAAACAGCGTTCGTGGTCTTGCCCAGGGGTGAGGGAAGCATCGCCGTTGTGAGTGTTTTACGCGTCCACCAACTCCATCCAAATACGCGCGCGGAACGTCTTGTATAGGTGGCGCACCAGTTCCCGGAAGTCCATCCGCTGCTGAGCCTCATAGAAGAACGTCAATTTCTTCTTGTCGAACTGGTACTCGGCGTCGACAATCACCATTGGCAAAGAGTGGTCGAGCACCAGCTGCGCACAGACGTCGATAGCGCGGCGCTCCAGTTCCGCCTGCGTACCGAGTAACTGCTGCACCTCCGTCTCGGATGCCAGTCGGAGGACGGTGCCATTGCCCACTCCGATACTGCGCGGCAGCTTGCTGTCCGTCAGACCAACACCGACAACCTTGCGCTTCCGAGACGCAGAGACAGTCTTGTCCGAGGCACCGGGGCCACTGCCTACGTATCCGTGGCCGTTTTGTTCTTGTGCCACCTCACACCACACGTAAACGACGAGACCAAGGTCCTCGCCGCGGTCGCCACCGACAATGGCATAGCTGCCAGGTGCAACGTACTCGTGCGACTCGTACTGAAGAACTCGGTTGCGTTTAAACTCCACAAGCACCTCGCAACTGCTGCGAGGGTCAATGCCAAGCCTTCCGGGCGTGTCGGCCGCACCACCAGCAATCTTCAAGACCTTCGGACGCCCCCGCTCGTACGCGACTCGCACGCTCGTTGTCAAATGCTGGTCGTGCAAGGCTCGCAGAGTATCAATTGGAATGCTATTCTTCGACGCTCCACCGCTGCCAAAGCCGTTCGCATTCGACGAGTGCTCGGCGCTGTTGTCATGATGGCGATCGTATGGCAACGCCTGAGCGTTATCTGATTGGCTAGTTGGATTCAAGTTCGGTGATTTCTCCGTGTAGTCGATCGGACCTTGCGGGGACTCCTCTGAGCCACCGCCACCGGTGAGTTGCTCATAGAGCGAGTCGAAGTTGAAGGTAGAGGAAGTGGCCGCACTCATTGGTGCTGACGACATGTTGAATCGTTCAATAAGCTCGACAAGCGACAGCTTTTGTGTAGCCTGTGGAGACGCCATCAGGGAATCGTGGTGACTGCAGTTGCTATTGTTCCCTGCCGCTGAGAAAAACTCTCCGTTGATGGAATCGTCCAAGGCGGACACTGCGTTTAATCCACTCGTCAAGTGGGGCAGTGGCATACTGGGGCTCTTGCTCATTGGCTGAGAGAGGGCCAGCTGCTTGTTAGGGGGTGTCACGGTACCCGCCTTGTAGGAGCGCAGCGCCCCTGGGACTGCTGTCGTCGCATTGTTGCCGTTCAGGGTACTGCTTAGATAGCCACCAACCGCACCGTTAGAGCGAGTGCTCTCTGACATTGCTTCGCTCATGCTCAGCACCGCGTTGGGTCCGTTTAGACTGCCCATTAAAGACCGAGTCGCGCCACTAGTGTTCGGACGCATTGGTGTAGCATTCATCGCATTGACGGCACTTGGCGTAGCCGCAACACTGCCGACCATGCCGGCATTAGACCCGGAGAGACCCAGTAAATCAGCATTCGGTATGCTGTGCAGCGCTGAGAAAGGAGAGGGGTTCGTATTCCTGTATCCACCGTTCGACGTGTGCGTCGGGCCCATCTGCAATTGCTGTTGCAGTACACGCATTCGCAGCTGCTCAATACGGCTGTTCAGCTCCGCATACGAGAGCTGCAGCGTTTTCTGCTGCTGGGCGAAAAACTCGTCGGCATCAATCAGAAGCTTGCGCACTATGCTCGCCAGCTGCTCACGCTCCAAGATTGGACTAGAGGCTTGTTGGGGCATGGAGAAACTACCGCGAAGCACCAATATAAGGTGCTTTATACAACAGAAAGAAATTTATTGCCGTGTGTGTGTCTGTGTCACTTTAAATACAAGCGTGAATGTGTGGGTGTAATTTGATAATGGGGAAAAGGTGAAGTGGTGAGTGGATTCCTGCCGACTCGTATAGGCGTGGCAAACGAGCAAAAATAAAATATATATATATCCGCGTGCTGCGATTGCCTTTTTTGATCGTGTTGAGTCGACTCCCCTTCCTCTGCCGCTTTGCGTTCTCCTTGCCTCAAAACTTCTCGCGGTGTCCGCCTACGCCTTCTTACTTCAACGCAGGGAAAGTCGTTTGCGGCCGCTTGGCTGACAAACCAAAGAAAGGGATAGTCCACAGGCAACACCGATTGCCGTGACAGAGACGCACGGGCCGCCGAGAGTAGACACCCAAATCCAGACACCAAACGAAAAGCAAAAAAAAAAATGTCTGTCGTGCACAGCGACAAAGAAACAGAAGCGTAAATACAAAAAAAAAAAAAGAAGGCTAGATATTCCCGCAGACCAAAGAAACACTCACTGATGACTTCAACAGCCCAACCGCGAAAGAAAAGGCGGGAGAAAACGGGTAGCTCTCAGGGACGCCCTAAGAAGGAAGGGAGCCGCTATGAATAGGTCTGTCGTGTGTTCGTGAGCCAATTTACTGGAAAGCCATGACGTCATACCAGTATGTGTGTTAATGTGTGGGCGTGCGGTTATTTGTAGTCCATTCACCGTCAGAGGGTGCGTAGAACGTACCAGTGAAGACGGGGGCATGGGGGGAGGGGGGAGGGGGGGGCAAAGAAGAGGCGGACGGTATCGGCATGGGGTGAGAGTGTGGAGAGGTGACCGCATTATCCGTAGCCGCAAGCAGGAAAATGAGGGCAACGGACAGAAACACCGGAGGCATCGAGAGCAAAAGCTACCTGGCATCCAGGAAAAAGACGACGCAACGAAAACGAGCAAGGGTGTGGACACCTGGTCAACGCGCTCGCCCTGTCTCCTTCCCTTTTCCGCTCATCACAAAGCACCTCATGTAGCCCACGCATGCGCCGTTCTTGCGTTGGCATTTGGACGACTCCAGAAAGACGGCGAATCAAAGAAAAAAGACACAACTCCATCGGAGCACGTCAGAGATTCTCATATTACTCCTTCCTTACTCCTTGAGTACATCACTTACGTGTAAATATCAGATGTCCATCGCCGGACCAGCTGGCGATACGCTTCCTCTTAGCTACCCAAATGGCATCCAATGCTTACAGGAACCCCGCGGTCTCTGGTGAAGCGCGGTGCGGCATTCGCCACAGACCTGCCTTGCATCCCTTACGCTCTATGTTCCTGCCTCGGGGATATGAGAATCGCCCACGCGATAAAGGCTAAAAAGCATTCATAGAGTCTTAGCAGAGACATCCCCGACAGCAGCCACAAGCATCTCCACAAAGCAACCATGGGCACTGTACCCAGCTTGTATCCTCATTACAGCGCCCTTCCTGCGCACATCCGGAAAAAGTGGAGCGGGAGGAAAAACGTTCCTTTAAAAAAACTCCCGCTCCTGAAAAGCACCCAGACACCGCGCATGTAAGCACCACAAAAACGCGCAACGCCAACCGGTACAAGTAGCATTACGAAAAAAAAAAAACTACAACGTAGAAACACACTCGATAGCGAACAATCCAATAGAAAAGCACCACCACCATCCGCACACACAGAAAGCATGACCGCAGAAATACGTGCGCAGCTGTCCACTCGGTGCCACTTGGTTTGCCTTCCCAGTGTTCATATTCTGCCACCTACACACGCAAAGCAAATACATGCATACGCCTTCCCCGCACCCTCTGCAATCGGCACTGTGCCATGGAGGCACCCTCGTCGGCGTGGACAGCCCCTCCGCATTCCGTCGCACGAGACCGCGCGTCCAGCCGTCGCTCCACCGTACTACCCCATCTCGTCTCCCACTCTCCTCGCTCCGTCGGCGGCGCGCTGCACCATCGCCTCCACCAAAGCAGACCGCCAGCAACGGGTCCCGCGCTCGAGGGCACACAAGCCGTGGCGTCCGTTGCGCAGGACGGCGGCGAGGACAAGTAGGTGGGCTACGCGCACGCCGGATGAGCTCACCGAGGAGGCCGGCAAGCCGCAGGCCAGTGCCCCTCCCGGGAGGTCCGGCACCCCGCGGCCTCAAGCCGCACCGCACCACATCACGGAGTGGTCGCCCTCCACACGGGGGTCTGGACAGCTTAATGCTTGGATCCGGGGTGCCCCCGCCGTGCCACCGGCACCCGTGCCTCGTACGCCCACCGCGGGGCCGGGATGTCGGAGGTGCCCTTCCTGCGCTTCGCGGGCGTGTGCTGTGCAGCTGATCGGGGAGCCTCCCTCCTCCCCTACACACCGAGTCCTTGGGACTGACTCCTGGTGAGCCGGTGAAGCGTCACCATGGCATCAGGCCTCTCCCGCACAGAGCGGATAAGGGCGTGCCCACGGACACCGAGAGTGCGCCAGTCGCACCCAAGGACAGCAGGCGGCCTCTCGGCTTCTCCCGAGAGTTTGGATGCGGGGTTGCCACACAGACCGCTGAGGTGGCCAGCGCCACCAAGGATTCAAACGCCAAACCCCTCAATATATAAATGAATATATATATATATATATATATACATATATATATATATATATAGATGTATCACAGCGGAACAGAATGACTGCGGCTGCCGCAAATCCCAATTCGATGCGGCATTATGCACATGAAAGAAGAGCACAAAGCATGCATAGAGTGAGACAGAGACAAAGAGAGAGAATTCGAGCTTCGGCAACAAAAACAAATTTAAAAAGCTTGAACGACCACGCAGAAGAAACATAGGCAAGAGTGCGCAGCCCTAATAAAATGTAGAAAGCAGCAACAAAAGCAGAGACCGCAGACATAGCGGCAGGCCTCAACAGCGAACGTAAGTGACGAAGGAGCCGCATAGTGACAAGCATCTTTCGAGGTCTGCACATATGCATGTAACAAAGCAGGGATGATGAACCTCAACAGATACATAATGTGGAAAGGGTGCATTGCGGACCTATTTTCCACGGCACTAGTCTGTGAGGCGTGAGACCTTCAAAGCATACTCAATTCGCTCCGCCTCTGTCATCTCCTCGAGCGGCTTGGTGAGGGGCACTAAGTCACGCAGACGGACAGGATTTTGGCTCTGTAGCTGGGCACGCAGTCCCACATAAGGATTTTCCTCCCGCTCGCGGACCGTCGAGCTTGGCACGGCGCCAAGCAAAGGCTGCAAACCCAGCGAGCGACAAATCTCGTTGCATTCGTGCTTTTCTATCCATTTGTCGATACCCTCCTGCCCCATGTTGCCCATGCCGAGCCCCTTGCCGTCCTCCGTGTGAATTTGGGGGTCTGTGAGAAAGTCATGCACGCCTTGCAGATCACACACGAGCATCGATCCACCACTTTCCACCAGGGTAAAGTGCGAGAACGCCTCGGCAGCTTCAAAGATTTCCGTTCGCCGCTTCGCCTCTGACGAGGTGAGGCTGGCTTTCTTCTCTTCACGGTAGGTTTCGCCATAGTTGCTGTTGTATTTTGTGAAACGGCCGCTCAGCATTGGCTCCATTACAAACATAACCTCATCCGTATCCTGAGTCTTGTAAGAGAAGAACCCTGTGCGCTGCTTCTGAAACGGCTCCGGGATGCTGTCGCGAGGGATGCGGACGACATAGCACTGCAGGAAAGACAGGTTTGGCTTTCGAACATTGAGGTGAATGCGGTTGAAGTTATTCGCAAATTCTTCGCACATGCACTGCGCGGCGCCTTCGTTGAAGTAGTCTTTCTCTACAACGTCACTGATGTTGCGGCGAAACATCTTGGCCACCATTGGTGTGCCAGCGCCCTCCTCATCCACGTCCTCCACGGCGTAACAAACTCGCATGCCACCGTGACCCATGCCCCTGTGTGGGCGAGGAATCCGGATAAGACTATCACTCTCTTTCCACGCGTAGGAGTGAAGGTCAAAGATGTACTTCTTTGCCGTGCACACCACTGGGTGCTCCTCCTCCGCCGGAGCCACGTCGCGGATCTCGGGGTTCATGAGCTTCCAACTGAGAGCGGCGAACTAGACAGCCTTTGCGACTACCTGCGAAGCAACTTTCCTCAATTTCTCTCGTTGGATCCCCAACATAAAGCTTTCGGAAAGAGACAGTGGTGTGCGTCGTGGCACCCAGAGCGTAACGAGGCGCTAGCCGGAAGAAGAAACGCAAAATAGAATAAGATCAGGTAAGAATAGTATACATGAGACATCGTTGTACACTCGACGGCACCCACCAATTTGCTCCGAAGTGCGGGAGTCGGGTTGGTGCCTCTGGTTGTCGCTGCAACTCTCTATGTGCATACCACATGGCTGAGGGGTATGCGACGCCCCTGCTAGGTCCTTCGGACTTTTTCACCAACTCTGCACCTCCCCCTCCCTTATGTTGTTGCCGCGTCTGTCCCAGTGCCATTGTTTTGCTACCCTCGTACTCATTCCAGGATATACCTTCAGCGCAGACATGCTCTTTAAGCCCTCCTCTGACAATTCTGTTCTCGCTTCTCTTGACCAAGGATGGCCACAGTGGTGTGGACGAGATGCACTACACGCACACCGGACTGCAGCAAGACCTTTCAAAACGTGGAAAATGCTGCACATCCGCACAGAAAAAACCGGTGAAAACGAATACGCCTCCAGTGAAAAAAAAAAAAAGACGTAGCCGCACACAGCAATGACGTCAGATAGGCATCCAGCACATAACGAGAACCGTTCCACGAGCACGCGAATACGCCTCCTCATAGGGCATGAAACTTACACCTAATTGCAAAAACGTGAAAGACAAACATGACCGCAGAAATACGTGCGCAGCTGTCCACTCGGTGCCACTTGGTTTGCCTTCCCAGTGTTCATATTCTGCCACCTACACACGCAAAGCAAATACATGCATACGCCTTCCCCGCACCCTCTGCAATCGGCACTGTGCCATGGAGGCACCCTCGTCAGCGTGGACAGCCCCTCCGCATTCCGTCGCACGAGACCGTGCGTCCAGCCGTCGCTCCACCGTACTACCCCATCTCGTCTCCCACTCTCCTCGCTCCGTCGGCGGCGCGCTGCACCATCGCCTCCACCAAAGCAGACCGCCAGCAACGGGTCCCGCGCTCGAGGGCACACAAGCCGTGGCGTCCGTTGCGCAGGACGGCGGCGAGGACAAGTAGGTGGGCTACGCGCACGCCGGATGAGCTCACCGAGGAGGCCGGCAAGCCGCAGGCCAGTGCCCCTCCCGGGAGGTCCGGCACCCCGCGGCCTCAAGCCGCACCGCCCCACATCACGGAGTGGTCGCCCTCCACACGGGGGTCTGGACAGCTTAACGCTTGGATCCGGGGTGCCCCCGCCGTGCCACCGGCACCCGTGCCTCGTACGCCCACCGCGGGGCCGGGATGTCGGAGGTGCCCTTCCTGCGCTTCGCGGGCGTGTGCTGTGCAGCTGATCGGGGAGCCTCCCTCCTCCCCTACACACCGAGTCCTTGGGACTGACTCCTGGTGAGCCGGTGAAGCGTCACCATGGCATCAGGCCTCTCCCGCACAGAGCGGATAAGGACGTGCCCACGGACACCGAGAGTGCGCCAGTCGCACCCAAGGACAGCAGGCGGCCTCTCGGCTTCTCCCGAGAGTTTGGATGCGGGGCTGCCACACAGACCGCTGAGGTGGCCAGCGCCATGAAGAACTGAAAAATGTAAAGAGGGGAAACGAGGAAGACAGTAGTATTTGCACCACACACGCTAACGGTAACGTGAATGAAGCTCGTGAGCCACAACTGCATATAGAACAAAAAAAGCAGTAAGCGAGGATCAGGCAATGAAGACACACTTGTGAGCAGTCAAGTGAGTGAGGAACTGAATAAGTGCTAAAAACTAAACAAGAACAGCATGCCAGGTAGAATGCTGTGCGACCTCATCACGAGGCAGAGCTCTGCACGAAAAGTCCCCAGATGGGGGGGGGGGGCTACTCGACAAAAATGAGACGCCCGAAAGACGATGAAGTAGCAGGCAAGACAGGAAGAGAAAAGCAGAACCGAATCAGATGGCAAAACCGCAGTGAAGGCTCAAAAAAAAAAAAAAAATAAAGGCAGAAAAGGACTCCCTAGCTCAGTGATTCGCAACCTTTCTGCGCATTTTTCTTTTTCCTTTGTGCGGTGCGCAACTGGCTCGCGCATTCGGCTTCTCTTGCATAATGAAAAATAAGAGAGTATTTATCACATCAAGCACGAAGTAAATCCAGAAGAGGCTCAGAAAAAAAAATAAAAAAGAAACTATACAGGGCGTCAACTAACGGGGGTAGGTGAAGAAGTGGAAAGTACATGCGTGAAAGAGAAGCAGGATGCCACAGACACAGAGAGCTGATACGAATTCATGTCGAGACAAGCGTTCTTCTGTGTATCTCTCAGAAATGTCCGCTCCACCCCTCCGTCATGAAATCAAGCACGCCCCGCCACAGTTTCCAGGTCCACCAACGCTGCATCCGCGTGGTGCAAGGCACCGCTTAACCACACACACACACACACACGTTGCACAACTGCGATGGCACAGCCGCCTCAGAAAGGACCCCTGTATCACACCGTATCCACGCACCTCACAGCCGCTCAACAGCATGAGGTTCGCCACGCCTGGGTGCATCCCCTTTGGGGGTAGCTCAGGCTAGCCACACCAGTGGGCACTGCGAGGTCTGGGTAGGATACATGTGCGAGTCACGCTGGCAACTTGCCTGTCACGTGGATGGCAAAAGCCTTCTCAGTGTTGCATCTCTCTCTCTCCCACGCCACTGTCCAGGACCTCAAAGCTGACATCAGTAGTGTGGTGTTGCTCTGAACTCCCAGCGCTGTACGTGGTGGGCGCTGCCACCACCACATGTAACTCGGCAAAAGCAGCAGAGGGGTAGAAGAAGGCGAGCCTCTTTTCTTCTCTACCCAGTATGGGAGGGAGGGCGGATAGCGTCCTCCCAGGAGCGGAGATATCGTGGGACGTCCATGCTCTTTCCCCCCACACACACACACAAAAAAAAAAAGACAAATGGAGTCAGTACTAGAGCAACAATACCAGAAAGCCGAAACGCCGTGCTCAACAATGGAAAAGTGTAGACGAGCGCAGCGTTATGAGTGCTGCAGAGGGAGAGAGAACAGGGTCACTGGCATTTGCACTCTGGGGATGGTTCACTGCACTTGGCACCTCCAGACAGAAAAGAAAAGAAGATGATGATAAATTCTCTGCTTTTCTGACCCCCGCTGTCCTTTGTCACATGAGGAACAAGCCAGGGCGGTAACAGAAAGCCCGCGCATCAGATATCTGCAAATCATGCACACACACACACACACACTCACACATCGAGGGTGCCGACAGAGAAATGATAATAATGGAAACTATATGGATATATCTATATATATATATATAGATATAGATATAATGTATATGTATGTGTGTTGTATGTAGATGTATGTATGTATAAACGTCTTGGCCGATGAGCACAAAAAAAAAAAATCTGGCAGCGGATGGAAAGACACGATATGATAGCAACGCGGGGGACCAAATCGGATGTCAGCAGAAACACATGCGCCAAAGCATACGCACAGAGAAGTACTCAACAATAAATCTAGAGACCACCGAGGCACCACATGAGGAGGAAGACATCAAGGGAGAGGGGCACAACATAGAGCACCTCAAAATCTAGACGGCAATGGAGTGAAGAGACAATCCGCCGCTGTTGACACAGGACAAAAAGCGCATCGTATTCTGGAATAACCTTCATCGGAAGAGACCGTGGAAGGGCGAAGGGACACGGTTCTGTTCTGCTCCCGGAGGAGGCATAAACAAACCCATCTTCCGTGTACGCAGACGGCACACAGGGCATGAGCAAGGACTCCCCCCCCCCAAAAAAAAAAAAAACAGAAACCAACAACTAAGTGGCCAACAGAAAGAGTTGGCGCGCAAAATGCTTGCGCAATACGTAGGTTAGGCAAAATGGGCTCGAGAAGCCAAATATATATATATATATATATATATATATATGTATATTTCTACCCGAAGAAGCAGCAATGAAGAGAACAGCAAATGGACAGACTCTCCTGCTCCGGAACGCGAAGACGTGCTTGCACATTTTCTTGCGTTTTCATCCTGTGTATGTTGCCCACGCCTAGAAGCACGGGCTCGGATATACACTCTTACCTCTCGTTCCTTCTTGGGAGCAGGCAGGCAGGAACGAGGCACGCACACAAAAGAAGAGACACCCCTCTCCTGCAGCACCAACAGAAATCACCACCAGAACAGCGAAAATGGGGACCCACAGAGCGACACAAGGCTGCACGCCAATACGAACAATGAGGGGCGAGCAACTGGGACGCCAATCATCACAGGAGAAGTCGTTGCGCCTACCCCGTAGGCGCGTATGAGGTCTTACTTCTCGCACGAGTCACAACAAAGGAAAAAAAACAAGAGAAACTTCATGAAGAGCGATGCTGCGAAAAAGGAGGGCGCTGTACACACATACCAACGTGTCGAAGCATAAACAGGGTGGCCCAAGTCCGCTCTCAGGACATAAGACGGCCAAATCACAAGATTACGACGAGCAACAGAGAAAGACTGAGCTGTAAGATTTGAAAACAAGCAAAAATAAATAAACACGCCGTAACACCGTCACCCGCTGCAGATACGAAGCTCATAGGCACGGGCATTTTACGATGTGCTCTGGTGCCAGTCGAAACGACAAACAAAGCAGCTGACACAGTAAATTGAAAAACAAAAAAAAACTGAAATTCGGCAAGCGAGGCAAAAACAGAAGTGTGTGAAGGCGAATCGATGAAGTTCATCAGCAGTGGAGCCCACCCACCCACCCACCCCCCAAAAAGCAAGCGAGCTCCACTAGCACAACCAAAAAAAAAAAAAGGCAACAGACAGACGCAGACCCTCCTACACATGGAAGTACAGAGAGTGATCAGGGGAAAACAAACTACATTCAAAAGAAAGAAGGGCAACGAAAAAAAAAAATTGGCGAAAGCAAACTATGTTGCAAGGTCGAGCAGACACGAGTTCAGAGGGTGTCTTGTAGAACAGGGAGAACAGAGGGCAAAGAGTAGAAGGGGGTGAAGTAGCCGGATTCGTTCATCAGCACGGCGTCCTTTATTTTCCTTTTTTTTTGTTAGATCGTGATCCTCACCTCGCATCTCGTGTGCCTGTATCGATGCTGCTTCTTGTCTCTTTCTTTCTCCCCCGGACCTTACTCACCCTTCTTTCACACCCACTCGCTTGCTTGCCTCTCGGTCAGCCAGATATAGCTGTGACGCGCCCCGTGGGGACGCGTGCGTGACATTCAAAGATGAAAAAAAAGAGGGAGATAAGGAGTTCTTCATAAACGCACAGGTAAATAGCTGACCCATTAGTGCATAGCTGAAGCGTTGGCGATTTAGAGAGGACCCGCTGTATTCTCTCTGTGAATGTATGTGTGTGTGTCTGCGCGGGGAGGGTCTATGCGAGCAAGCAGACTTCATCTACCAAGTGCGTACGCACTCAGTTTAACAATGTATCCACGACCTTCCCCATATCTCAAACCTCTCCGCGAGGGATGTGGTCACCGCGTCGCAGTCAGACGCAGACAAGGATTGGTCCACAGTCCCTGCCCCGAGTTGGCTCCAGGTGCGGTACGAGTAGCTGAGAGTTACAAAGCTAACTGAATCTGAACGAGAACGTCGTGACTCGTCAGAATCTGCGCCTTCGCCTGGAATTATGATAGGGAAAGCGTCAAAGAGAGCTGAACGAGGAGAGGGACAAGGAGTGGGACAAGATGCGGGTACAGGGGAGACTTCGGAGTGAGTAAACCTACGATAGGTGCAGAGACCAGCCCTTGATTGTCGTTCACACATGCGGATCTACTGTGTCTGCCTTTCTTCTTATTTTCTCTCTCTCGGTTACCCGCTGCTTACTCCGGCATGCTGCTAATCGCCTTGATGCGCTCAAAAAGAGCAATGAATCGGTTTTCCCTCTTCACATCATCCGTCACGGTGAAGTGCCTATCGCGCAGGTTGCGAAGGTGGAGACTCTTGCACACGCTAGTGCAGCGGTGACGCATCGTAAACTTTTGAATGCCGTGGGCCCCAAAGTTGCCGATGCTCAGGCCGTGGCCATCGTACGAGTGAACCTCCAGGTCGGTCAAATGGTTCTTTACCCCTTGCATGTCGCAGAGAAGCAACCCACCCTCACTCTTCTCCAGGGAAAAGTGCGAGAGTGCCTCCACCGTCTCAAAGACCATTGTGCGCTCACGGGCGGCTTGAGGAGTGAGGCGGCATTCATTTGTGGGATAAGCCTCACCCATGTTGCCGTTATACTTTGTAAACGGTCCACAGAGCTTCTCCTCGACACAGCACACCACCCGTTCCGTGTCCTCGGTGCGATAGGAGAAGAAGCCTGTGCGCTTGGCTAGCAATTCAGGTGACAAGTCAGCGCGGTCTAGTGCGATCACGGCGCCTTCCAGCACATTGAGAAGCAACGGAGAGCCCTCCTTCCTCTCCTTGTTAAAATCTGTCGCGAAGAGAGAGCAGAGCTTCTGCACGGTCACACTCGTGAAGTAATCCTTCTCAACCACATTCTTGATTGTCCGGCGGTACATCTTTGCCACCATAGCGGATTCCTCGCAGGCTTCGGGGTCCACGTCTGTGATGTCGAAACACACACGCATTCCACCTTGACCGATGCCGCGCTCCGGATTCACGATGCGCACAAAGATGCGCTTGGGGGTCCATGTAAAGTCGTCGATGTTGAGGTCATACCGAGTAGCAGGAAAGATATACTTTGTATCGATTCCTTTAGACTGAAGGCGTATCAGATCCTCCGGCGTCAGAGTGCGGTGCTGCGCTGAAGCCATCTTTACCCTTGCAGCACAAGTCTTGACGCCGCGTCTCACCCATGGGCGGAGCATTCTGTTCTCCGCGTTCGATGAGATCGGCAGCACAGCGGAGGCAACCGGGGCATCCACCTTTGATGCAGTCGCAGAAATACTTGAACAGGCCCTCTCAGACTTACTGGCAGCTACGTCAGGCGCTGCCGGTAGCGTGGCATCCGACATACTGCGCAATGGCGAGTAAAACTCGAGCACCTTGTCGGGGTCTGTCGCGTGCTCCTGCACCTGCATGATATACCGCATCAACGGACTCGAAGAAATGTCGTATTGCTCCAACTGCTGTGGCAGCGGCTGCATCCCCAAGTATTTGCACAGTTCGTTGCACTTGTGCGTCTGCGTCCAAGCATCGATACCTGCCTGGCCTTCGTTGAGTGTCCCAAACCCAAAGCCGCTACAAGTGTTGATATTGGGGTGCATCAGGAGACCGTCCTTGTACTTGAAGTGGCACACAAGCAAATGATTGCCCGACTTGTGCAGAGTGAAGTGTGAGAAGGCGTCGACAACTTGGCATAGCACGCTGCCATCGAAGCCCTCGGCGTTCTTCCTCACGCCATCGGCGTCCGCTGAACAATACTCAGAGAAGGGCTGAAACACCGGCTCAGCTACAAACATCACGTCACCGGAGTCTGATGTGGTACGAGAGAAGAAGTCAGAGTCCTGCGTCGCTGTCTTAATGCTGTCTGGAATGTTCGATTTGGGCACACGCACCGCGTACGCGGCGCCAAAATCGAGGTCTCGCTCAAAAACGTCGTTCCCACGATACTCGCGGAAGACCTGGCCCAGAGCCACGCACACGTAATAAGCGTCGCCGATATGGTAGTAGTCCGCATCCCGCGCACCAGGCTGCAAAATAAAGCGTGCACGCAACGGCACCAGCCGCCCGTCCCCAAGATCCTCTTCGATGCTGAAGAGGGCATGCCTGCCGTCCATGGTGATCGGCTCCGCTGACGTGGACACTGTAAGTTTCATCGGAACCTCGATCCACTTGGTGTGCGTAGGCAGGAAGACGTACTTCACGGCATCGCAGGTTACCCTGGGCGGAACCGATGAAACTGCCACCAGCCGAAGGGGGTCCTCACTTGGTGTAAAATCAAAGCTCGCCGACCGAGTTTCTACAGTAGCACCCTTCTTGCCATCGCTCCAGAAACGTGGCGGATCTACGTGCACAATGACTCGCATTTGGCGCACGCTCCACAGGTAATCGGTGTAGTGGTTCGCCTCCGTGTCGAGTGGATTCACACAGGCGTCGGACTTTGTGGTGCATTTAGCGTCATTGTTGAAGTTCGAGATGCCGAGAGCGCGGCAGGTGTCACCGCACCGATGCCGCTTGATCCAGTCCTCAATACCACTCCTCCCTGCATCGCCCATGGGGAACCGCCCACTGCCAGTCGTATGGAACAGAGGGTCTAACAGGTACCCGTTGCTGCGCACTAACCCGTACGCTACCATGCACCCACGGCTCATGACGTAGGTGAAGTGCGAGAAGCCCTCAGCGATGTCGCGGTAGACCTCGCGGGACCATGTCGCGCCACCTGGGGCGTAGCATTTGCTCTCGTCTACCTCACTCGATGCAAAGGAAACGCCAAGAGCCTCACAAGCCCCTGTGTTGGGCTCCATAAAGAACATTACCTGCCGCGTGTCTTGTGTGCGGTACGAAAAGAAGCCCTTACGCGTGCTGCGAAGTCCCGGGTCAGAAAGGCCGTCTATATCAAGACGCACAACGACGCGATTGGTGAGAAGCGGCAGGTGAAGCTTTACGTAAGGAGATCGGGCTTCGGTGCGGGCGTAGCCGCGTGCGAACTCCTCGCACAACGCCTGTGCCTGCCCAAGACTATAGTAGTCCGTCTCCGATACGAAATCGATATTGTGACGGTACACCTTAGCGAGCATCGGTGTCGCCGGCTTCACACGGTCCAGCAGCTCTACGCTGAATGTGGCAAAGTATTTATCCTGATGGATGCCGCGGTTGTGGTGCAGGACACGAATTGTTATTGGGTAAGCCGCCCAGCGCCTCGTTCGGTTGTTGAAGACATACTTGTGCCCTCGCACAATCACCGGTGCCGCATCGCCAACGCTGCTTGGCTGTACGCAGCAGGCCAATCTGAGAGGAGGAATGAATATCTGTGACGGCCCCATAGCGGATTTGTCATGGCTCTTTGTGGGGGACTCCTCTTCCTCCTCCTCCTCCGCGTGCAGCTTGCACGTTGGTCCGCCTGCCATGGGCATCGACAGAAACGAAGGGACGTCATTGCAAACACTGACCTGGTCACCATCAAGACATATCTGTTTGCCCAACGTGCAGACGGAGTGGGCACGGTTGTGCGACGGGTCGGCGATGGCCTCCATCATCGTGTTCGAGTCTCCCTTGCTTCGTGTATCGGAATGGTCCTCCAAATCCTCATTGAACACGGAGAAGCTACTGTTCGCATTGTTTGAAGTCGCAGAAAGTTCTTTCATGGTACTCGCAGTGTGTGACGGAGAACAGGCCAAACACGCGATGATATTCAAAGATGCAACTGACGAATATGTAGGGTTAGTATGCAAGCCGAGTGAGGCTTTGAGATGACTTGCTGTGTGTGCGTGTGTGTCTGTGGGTACTTGTGTGTGGAAGAGTGTTCCAGGAGTGCCGAGCTGCACGGGGGGGGGGGGGGCGCTGGTCACGAGTGCCTCACTTGGTACGGAGAAGGTACATACAGATGACACCCGAACAAGAACAACACCGGCAAACAACACAGCAGTGAAAAATGAAGTGCTGAGAAGATGAAAGAAACCGAAGATCACTCACCCTTCTCCAGACAGACACAGGAATGCAGCAGCAAGTCACAAAAAGAGGCACAGAAGAAGAAACGAAGCACCGACACGTGAATCAATGAAGTGTGACCAGCTCATACCTTTGTTTTTTAGCGAAAGAAATGGTACACTGAAGCAAGACACACTAGTGTGAACACTGCACACTTTAAATAAAAACAGAATCAGGGAGAAAGAGAGAGGGGGCAGAAAGTAGACGGACAGGTGGGGTTCAGCTCACAGAGCAGTACACCACATACCCAGAGGAATAACCTTACACAAGAAACAAGGACTCAGTCGGGGATACACAGACAAAAACTCATGAAACAAAAAGAGTCAGAGAGGTGTGAAACAAAAAAAAAAGCGAAGAGAGAGAGACACTACCTTTTTATTGATGAGCCTGCTCGTGTGGCGGAAATCAAGAGAAGATGTGCAAGTATCTGTGTGTTGGCGTGGCCGTATTCCTTGTACTTGGTTATGGTCTGGTGGCTTCCTTTCTTGTGCGCAAAAACAGAAAGAGACGTCAGTGTAGCCCTGAAGGACTGAATCAGTCCTCGCACACCGTTGCCACGATGTTCCTTTTCTAGTTCTTTTTTTCTTTTGCGTTATCTCCGATTTCCTTCGCCGTGTCTGTGCACCGCAGAAAAGGCCGACATCAGGAACGAACAAAGAAGAGAATCCGCCGGGAGGTCGCAAGTCCACGACGGTCCGAGTCTCATACATCACGCGCGCACCGCACGAGCAAGAAATATTCAAAAAAAAAGTCAAAAAAGTCCATGTAAAGGATGGTGGTAGTGTGGAAAGATGCGGAGGCGAAGTTGGGGTGAGGATGCAGAATGGCAGGTGTTGTGCAGGAGAAGTAAGGAGATGACAGCAAAGGGGTAAGAAAACCATCGATGCAGAGCACGAAGGCTACAAAAAAAGGGGGCACAGACCAAGCCGTGGCATTTGTCGGCACGCAAAGCGGCGGAAGCGTTCAGGATACTATCGCGCACTCATCACCTGGACACACGCAAGAGACTTAAGACAACGTACCCTGAACGAGTACAGTCAGTGGCGTCACCTCGAGGAGGTCGACAGCCTGAACGTGCTCTCGCATGCATTCCTTCTGCCACGCCCACGTCTGCAGGGGAGGGCGGCAGCACCCCATCTTCATTCCAAAGTCACCAGTTTCATCTCAAACGACTACGCATCCCGGCCACGATGATGTTTCATGTTTTTACTGCGATGGATCGGAATACTGGAAACTATACGAGAGAGGCGAAACACAGAAGCTCCTCAGCCTACCCCTCTTCGTTTGCGGCGTAGAGCGCAGAGACAAGGGCGTCCCATACAACCAAAGGTAACACAAGGTGTCCACACAGGAGCAAACAAGAAAAAAAAACGGAAACACTCGCCCTCTTTCAAGTTTCTAGTAGCAGTGTTTCCTTCTCGACTAGCTTTACCGCACAAAGGGATGGCGAGGCAGTCTGCCACCAAGCGCCTCCATGCAGTCCATCTGTACCCCTGCAAACAAGGAGTGAGCGACAGTCCGCGAATCCCTCCTTTCTTTGTTTATCATCGTTTGCTTCACGCATGAGTGCTTTCCTGACTGCAAAAACGCATTGCCTGAGCTTCCTTTTCTGACATGTGTGCTCCCAACGTTATATATAAAAAAGGGGAGAAAACATTCGCTTTGCGATGCAGCGGACCAACACAGTGAGAGGCTCCATGCTATTCACTTTTGGAGTTTTTTCCCGCTTCTCCCTTTACCTGCCAGGTGCTCGCCAGTGAAGCTCTTTAATGCGTTGTCTGTCTTCTTCCCCATGGCATGTTCTGCCAAAGACTTCTCCATCTCCGTTAGTGGTGCCTGAGTACACAAGGGGGTCGTATACATAATAATAGACCTCATCCCGCCTCTGAGAACACACACACACACACATAATCTTCGAGGAGTAGCAAGTACAACACATGGTCGGCTCTGCTACCCTGAAAGAGAAAGACCCGGTGGTCCTGTTGCCTCCGAGGAGAAAAGACGGATAAGCAGTTAATAGAGGCACGAAACGCAAGCAAAATCATCGCCAGGCGTACTTCGTTCAACTACACTGAGTGGCAACGGCCACACATCAAGCAAATAAAAGGTGTAAGGCACCGCATAAGCTCAGCAGCGTGGCACATAAGCACCTCGCCGCCATTCGCTTCAGCCCCCACCCTGCCAACACAACGCACGAAAAGGCGGGACAAACCTCCCGTATCACAAACCATAATCATAACAACACCTGCAGTAAGTAGAGGAGAGGGATATACATCTCATTCCGAGTACACACACGCGCAGAGGAGAACATTCTGCCACCCCCTACACCCAGAGTTCTCCCACAGCAAGCTGACCCATGGAGACACCCTCGTCGGCGTGGACAGCCCCTCCGCATTCCGTCGCACGAGACCGCGCGTCCAGCCGTCGCTCCACCGTACTACCCCATCTCGTCTCCCTCTCTCCTCGCTCCGTCGGCGGCGCGCTGCACCATCGCCTCCACCAAAGCAGACCGCCAGCAACGGGTCCCGCGCTCGAGGGCAGACAAGCCGTGGCGTCCGCTGCGCAGGACGGCGGCGAGGACAAGTAGGTGGGCTACGCGCACGCCGGATGAGCTCACCGAGGAGGCCGGCAAGCCGCAGGCCAGTGCCCCTCCCGGGAGGTCCGGCACCCCACGGCCTCAAGGCGCACCGCCCCACATCACGGAGTGGTCGCCCTCCACACGGGGGTCTGGACAGCTTAACGCTTGGATCCGGGGTGCCCCCGCCGTGCCCCCGGCACCCGTGCCTCGTACGCCCACCGCGGGGCCGGGATGTCGGAGGTGCCCTTCCTGCGCTTCGCGGGCGTGTGCTGTGCAGCTGATTGATGTAGCTCACTTCCTTCCGTTCGCGTCCATTACTGCTGCTTTGCTTACTTGAAACTCTTTTCTCTCTACATCGCACACGAGCCGAGTCGCTGTGAGCTGCGCGAGAGCATGGCAACTACATTGCTGTATGCTAGGTCTTCGCAACTGCGATCTCCTCCGCGGAGCTGCGCTGGTCGTTTTGATCCTCCACTTCCGATATTGTCACCAGAGGAGGTACAATGCGAGCTATGTAGCCTGCGGAAGCTATTTGAAAACTCTACTATAGTTTCAAGGAAGCATCCGCTGTAGGAGCTCACAGTGTGGAGATGAGCAGGCTGAAGCATAAGCTAGCATCAACACGCCATTGGAGTTTCGTGCGTGACCCTTCATCTGGGGAAGGTGTTTCCCTCCCGTCTCCTGGCGCATTGATCTCTGCCTGTCGATCTTCATACCCGTCGGCGCACAGTGAGAACTCGACGCATCCCGAGAAAAAATAATTGAAGGAGAGGGGGCGACTGTATCGGGGGCGAGGCGCTGGTACGACGGAAGAGTACAAAGGAAGCAGCAAACGGTCGTGAGATGGCCCACACGCGGCAGCAATGCTATACTACGCACATACACACACATAAAAGGGGTCAGGACGGTGAAGAGACGTTCCCGCAGCCGCGTCCATCAGCGAAAATATTACAAACAAAAAGAAGAGAGCGCTAATTAGTGTAAGCCTCAATTCTTTTGTCGTTGTCACTGTCTCCTTCCAAGCAGTCAACTCACCAGATGCACAGTTCCCATCGCTAAGTCGACCGATCCCCTTTTCTCTCACATGACTGGCGCACCCCTACACCTGAGGCGCATTGAGGCGCAGGATGCTAGTGAAAGCCGCTTGAAATTCGGCGCGGGGAAGGCAGGTCCACATCACGAAGCATGCCGTTTTCGACTCATGGAAGTTGCGTAGAGGACCAAGTTCACCTCCACAAAAAAAATCGATGACGAGCGGCGTTTTTGCATGCTTCAGCCGCGTCAAGACGAACAACGTGCGAAGGGGAGGGAGGGAGGGAGGCAGGGAGGGAGGGCAGACATACGCAACCGACGGAGAGCGTATGGGCAGCTAGCAATCCAAATCTGGTAAGCCATAGCAATGCAAGAAAAAAGAAACCAATTAAATGGCAGTACAACGAACAAGGCATGGCGAAACCGCAAAGAAAGCGTAAAGAAGGTGTTGAAAACACGCAAAAGAGATCGAGAGGTACATTCGAACGGTGAAGAGAGGAGCCATTCCAGAGCAGAGGGCGTCGATTCCAAAAAAAAAAAAAAAAAAAACATGGCCGTAAGAAGACACACACGACTACGCGACTTTCAAGAAGAAACGCCGTGCCACTAAAAAAAAAAAGAAAGCAGGTGGCAGTAGCACGGAGAGGAAAACAAATCGCGTCAGAGCAGGTGCGCAGACAGGGCACATAAGCACGTGCGTCAGATTATGTCGTGAACGCCTCCACAGAAAAACTGTACAGAAAAGAGGTGCAGAAAGGGTGGCTTTAGTTTCTACAAATAATAATAAAAGACGCCGAGCCGATGGCAGAGCAAAGGGAAACAGAAGCACAGAATCGGTTAGAGCGCCGTCACATCCCCACAACAATATCAGCAGTCGCATCCATTGCGGAAGCGACTAGTCTCGTTCAAGCGCAGACGCATGCAGGAAAACTTTGTTACAGTCCTTGTCGCACTGTGCATGTAGACACATCCACATCGCGCACTCTTGAGACTTGACAGGAAGCATGGGGGGTGACAGGAGTGCTAAACAGAGAAGGTCGAACAGTGAGGAGTCATCGCAGCAAACCACCGTCTCCGTAAACGTTACCGTCAACACGAGCGCCCGCTTTGTTCACAGGGAAACACGGAGACAGGCAGAACAGAGCGGGAAGACACCAGGAGTGGCAGAATTGCACACGGAGGCTGAGAGCACAATCGCAGAGACGCTGAAGCACCTCACAAGCGCCACACGGAAAAGCACAGCACACAGCAACGAATGCCCAGAGCTGCTCACTCTGACAACAGCGCTGAGAGTCGAATAGCGTACTCCAGTTGCTCATCATCGGACATCAGAGAGAGCGGCTTTGACAGCGGGATGATCTCCTCGGGCCACTCTACGCTCTGACTGCGAAGCTTTCTCCGAAGAACCTGATAGTAACTTACTCGCCTCTCGTTCTCTGCGGTTGGAGGGAAGTTTCCTGGGCCCTTGCAAAGCGGCTTAAGCTTCATTGCTCGGCATACCTCGTTGCACACGTGAGCCTCCATCCATTTGTCGATACCCTCCTGCCCCATGTTGCCCATGCCGAGTCCCTTACCGTCCACCGTGTGAATTTGGGGGTCTGTGAGAAAGTCATGCACGCCTTGCAGATCACACACGAGCATCGATCCACCACTTTCCACCAGGGTAAAGTGCGAGAACGCCTCGACCGCCATGAGTACGCGGTGCCGCTGCTTCTCCTCCTCTGACGTTCTCCGCTTCTCGAACCCCTCGTAGACGCCGCCAAAGTTGTTCGTATATTTGGTGAAGTTCCCCGTTAAGAGCGGCTCCATTGTGAAGAGGATGCTTGCAGAGTCGGTTGTGCGGTATGAAAAGAAGCCTCTTCGTATGTGCTGGTAGGCCTCGGGTACCTCGCTCGGCTTGATGCGCACTGTATCACATTGTAGGAACGATAAGACATGGCGCTCAAAACCCTCCGGCATTGGTACCTTGTTGAACTTGTCCGCGAGCATGCCACAGATACACTGCGCCTCGCCCTCGTTGAAGTAGTCGCTCTCCACCACCTTTGAAATATTATGACGAAACATCTTCGCCACCATTTGGGAGCTTCGCCCAGTCTCGTCCAACTCTTCCAAGGCAAAGCACACCCGCATCGTCCCCTGACTCACACCGCGATTCGGATGCCGCACACGAATCATCGTGTCCACACCATTCCACGTGCATGTCTTCACGTCGTAAACATACCTGTGCGCGGGCACCAGCACATCGGGTTCGTCCGTGGGCAAGTGCTCCGGGATTTCGTGTGTGTTCAGAGGCGGTGTCCATATCGCGCAAGAGCTAACGGGCGCTGTCGCGCTACTTGACTGCAGAGCCGCAGCTGGCTTGGCATTCAGGAGCACTGTGGAAGTCGACGGTGGTGCTCCAGGGTCACTCGCGTCAGCCTTCGGAAGAACTGCATCTTGCCCAGAGGTCCTCCGCATCGTGTCACTCGGTTCTGGAGACGATTTGGGCGGTGACGGCGATGCCGAACCTGACAACTTAGCCGACGGTGATCCCTTTGGATCCGCTGCTCGAATAGGACGTTTGGGGCTACCGTGAGAGTTCGGATTCAAATCCTGCGTAGACGGCGTAGGCGCGGTGGGGCTCATGGACCGAAGTCGGGGAGAAGATGAAGTGCTTTTCGAGTTGGTCCTTTTCCCTATCGGATACTTCTTTCTAATATATTGAGGCTTGTTTCTACTTTCCGCCTCGTTGGACAGCGCAAGGGGTACGGATGCGGACTTCATTCCTGTCGAGTATTGGTGTGTCGGAGCTGGAGCGTCTACAGCGCTGTCGATCCACTGCTGATCTTTGTGCGGTGCTCGCCCGGATGACCATTTTATCAACTGTGGAGCCAAAGACGCCGAGCTCAACATGGGAGAGGATGCAGCCCTTCCAAGCGCACGGTGGTCACTGCATTGCTTCAGATTGTGCCGCGAGGACGAGTCGAGCACCACCTGGTCAGGACAGAACCGTCGCTTGCAGGAGTCATGAAGTGTGCTGGCGAGTAAAGGCGCCTCCGACAAGGCTATCGAGCTGTCATTATTGTCTGTAGTGGCACACAAAGATACACTGCGTGGGGTACTCGATGCATGTCGCAACTTGCCAGTAGGACTAGGGGACTTGCTAAAAGGCGGCTCATCCCTGCCCTCAGTACCATAGGGACATCTCAATGCACTGTCCTGGACGCTTCTCCTTCCCCGAGGCGGGTCAGAGCACTCTCTCGCCCGTACATCAGCAGCTCTTTCGCTGCCCATCTCGATCGAGAGAACTTGAAAAGGCAGCAACGCACGTAAGAGGCGGTACGCACTCGACAGCGCGTCGATACAGGAAATATGCGGGTGCACCTGTCGTCGCAGAAATGGTGAGACAGAGAGCGTTCAAGTAGACACACCCAATCACAAACAACAACTAAAAAAAAAAAAAAGAGGAGACACTTTGCGAAAAAAAAAAAAAGGCTCCTGATGACAAATTTGCTCCACTGCTACAAGGTGGAAATCACATACCACAGTGACGAAGAGGTGAGGACGGGGCAGGGAGTACACGCGGACAGGATCCACGTACAAAGGCCGTCGAATATGGCAATGACACGGAAACGAGAGCACACAAACGCAGAGAACGAAAGGGGGGATTAGAAAAAAAAAAAAGGCGAGTGAGTGGTCGCGGTGGTGTTTGTGTCTGTGTATGTGTGTGATTGGTGACGAAAATCAACAAAGAGTCAAAACCAGGAAAACGATAGGTTTCACCTCTATAAGGAAACTCCACGTTCTTCCCATAAAAGCACACAAACAATGCACATACACACACACACACGTGCGCGTACTAACAAGAAAAAAAAAGGTGGCGGCCCCAGCAGCAAACAAGATAGCGGAGAGCACAGGCGAGATCACCGAGATGAGGAGCACACACGATCACCAGACAATAAAAATACACACACACACACGTCTATATATACATATATATATATATATACGTATCTACGCGCACCAGGAGGAGCAGGCAAGATAAGCAAAAAAAAAAAGAGAAAAAGATGTGTGGATAACGAAGAAATGCTAACGCGGCAAACTACAGCAGAAAACAACTACACAGAAGAGACGGATGGGGGCACGTATGATCGAGACAAGGTAACACCAACGTGACCACGCAGCGTATGGGGTGAAAGAAAGGGGGGTCAAAAAAGGGAACTAGTGGACTAAATTCCTCAGTCGTGAAGTCCTCTGATCTGTTTTCGTTCTGGTATGGCGTGCGCGAATGTCGTGTGTCACGACGTCGACTTGTAAGCACTTCCCTGTGCTCGACCGCTTCTTCAGCGCCACTTGCTTCGTATGTGCCGGCGGTGCAAAAGGGTGATCTGGTTGGCCAGCACTGCACGTCTTGATCAGTGTACAGGCAGAGAGAGGGGGAAATGAAACCAAAACCCAACGAACCGCGTCGATGCGAGTGAGAGGAGGTGCAGAAAGAAGGCAGTTCGGCCACCACGTTTCAGTCCACGCGTATCGGAAACTGTGCACAGGGGCCTCTGTCTTCCCGCCACCGAGGAAGGTCATGCACAAGTGCAACGCCTAGAGTATTTCTGTGAGTGTGTATGTGTGTGTTTTGTGTTTTGGTAGTGGCGGAGAACGGGCAATACAAATTTTACCACACCTTGAGCGCGTTAAATCACCCGAGGCGTCAGCCACACACACAGAGAGAGGGAGAGAGACAGAAGTAAAACAGAAAAAAAAAAGGTGCAATGTACACAAAAGAGGGAAGCACATGCAAAGCGCGAATAGGACGAGACAGAGCACGTGATAAAAATAAAAATGTCCAATAATATAAACGCAAACTAAAACGTGTCAAAGGCACGTGGAGAGAGAAAACTGAAGAAGGGGAAGGTAGTGAATACGTGTGCAGAGGATGCAAGAAAGAACTTGCTTGAAAAAGGTGCGGCCACACCCGCTGCACTCACGGTAGTACGCTTCTTCCTTTTTTTTTTTTGGTTGCCTTCTCGGTACGTGAAGTGGAATGCCGTAGCACGGCCCTCTTCGCCTTCCTTCCTCTGTTTTCCACTTCCCTTTCCCCTTCAAGTTCGAAGTGGCAAGTGTGTATGTGCGTGTGTGTGTGTGTGTGTGAGTGTGTGAGTGAGTGTGTGTCTGCGTCTGTCGCCGTCCAACAAGTCGAACTCCTTTCTTTCTTGTTCGTTGCTTGTTGACTGTCTTCGAAATCATCACGATGACCACGTAGAGCGAGAGTAACGTGTAACCGAATTGTGTGCGTGGAAGATCATAAAAAAAAGGAAAGAGAGCATCGAACGGAAAGAAGCAGTGAGAATATCCACAGACGAGCAGCATGGGGATAGGACCTACACCGGAGCAGTGCATACACAGTAACATGTTCCCACCGCATGATGGAATGCCCTCCTGTGGGCATCTTGAGTGGAGTGCAGGCTCGGAGAGCGGAAAGGGGCACAAACACAACTGACAGCTGGGATCCAAGCATCCAGGGATGCCTTCTTCACGCGTCACACCAACGCGTCTGAGAAGGTCACATGGGGCCTCCGAAGAGTAGAAAAGCGCTCAACAGAAGTGCTTTGCGCGGCCATGCGTTCCTCATGATCACCGCTCTATATTACCCCGTCCCTCTGTGTGTGTGTGAGAGAGAGAGAGGTCATGCACCTCAGTCTTTCTCCCTCTGCAGGGAGGCAACAAAAATCATGTGAACAGACAATGACTCCATACAAACACTCACGCACGAAGCTCAACGGCAGCACACCCAGAGGCCCTCGAAAATAGTCGTGCACGACAGAAGGATGCGTCCACTCACGACAACGCCACACGAGGCAGCAGGACAGAGAGCGGGTGTGTGCAGGGTGAACCCGATTTCTTTTCCCCTTTAACCTCTTCCTGGAAAAGGTGAGCAATGGCAGTCACAAAGCACTCTTCCAGAGTTTCTTCTGTTCCTTGTGCGAAACTCTCTCTAGTTTTTCCATAAAAGAGAGCACAGCCACCACTACAATCATGCGCCCTCGTCACTGGACGTGGCATCGAAGCGCCCACGACGGCCTCTTTCGTGTTTTTTTTTGTTATTAAAGACAGCAGCGCTCACTTCCGCAGCTGGTCATGGATGTCCCAAAAAAGTCTTCCGCTGTGAATAGTCGCCTTGAACTTCGTGGCGAGAAGGATGGTGCCGCTGAGGCGCCGGTGCAGCGAGTACACCGGCGACGGTGGTGGGCGCAGACGAAGTTTCACCATAGTCGGCACATGTGCCTGAATGGATGATGGCAGGTTTTGGGCGGAAAAGTCGAAGTGATGCTCTCGATCCTGGAACGGTTTCCCCAACAGTAAAACGCTTTTGCAGTGCGCATCAAGCATTTCTGGTACTTCGTGGCCCGTGAGAAATCCCAGCGCAATGCTCTTTTCGATGATTGTCTCACAGTCCCCGGTGGCAGCTGCCGTGACGACATCAAGGTAATCGTCTAAAAACGCTTTCGAGTACTCGCGAGATGCGCCAAAGTCAAGCAGATACACTCGCTTCTCTTTTGCGTTGTACAGAAAGTTGGAGAAGTTTGGATCTGTCTGCATGAACCGCCACACGAACAGCTCTTTTAGTGTTAACGCCATGAAGTTTTCGGCAATGTAGTTGCGCAGCTCCTGTGGAACGTCAGGCCGCTTGCCCAGCTGGTCGATCGTGACTCCGCGCACGTACTCGCTGACGAGTACCTGATCGGTAGTGATGGCTTCATACACTTTCGGGACATAGAAGAGGTTGGAGAGGGCGGGGTCCGCGGCGACCAGGTCGCGATACCTCACCTGTTTCGATGCCTCAAGGGTATATCGGCATTCGGTGCTAAGCTCCTTGCGTAGCTCTTGCAGAATCTTGTCTACAAACATCCCTGGTGGAAGCACACCGAGGGACATGAGCATTTTAAGGTTCGCCACATCCGAATCAATGCTCTGCGCCACACCTGGGTACTGCACTTTGACAGCAACCTCTACGGGAGCCTTTGTCGGGTCAGTTCCCGCCGTTCCAGGCCTCAAGGTTGCACGATGCACTTGGCCAATGCTCGCCGCTGCCACAGGGGTGTCGTCGAAGGTGTCGAATAAATCGCTGCGCCAGTTTGCGTTGCCAAACTCCTTGGCCAGCGTGTGGTGAAGCTGGGCTGGCGGCATCGCAAACGCCTGATCACGCACCCGTTCGAAGAGACCCGCCACGTGAGGTGGAATCGTGCTCTCATCCTGGATACTTAGCATCTGGCCCAGTTTCAACACGGCACCACGCATGCGACACAGCGTCTCCACAATGTGTTGATGCCCGCGCTCAGAGAGCAACCCGCCAGCTGGGATGCTGCCTGTCACCTTCTCCCAGCCAAGGTGCATGAACAGCGAGGCAAATCCTGCGGCGCGACCAACGCGCGTGGAGGGCACATGCCTATAGCGCATATCCTTTGGTTTCATTGGTTGTGACAGATCCTCTTCCACATCCATCGGCAGCGGCGAGGAGAAAGGCGTGTGGCGCTGCCCAAGTTCAGCGTCCACCGAACGACGCGTCGGGGTTGCTGTCCCCGACGTAGCGGACACGTTACCAGAGGCAGCGCCAGCCTCCGACACACCAGTGCTCGCTAGCATTGCCGAAGCAATGCGCTGCAGCCCGCGAGCAATGTTGCACAGTGGAGCATCTCGACGTAGATGAGATACCCGCATCATTGCCTGCAAGCTAGCAATCGCACAAACGTGCAAAAGAAAGAAACAGACAGAGCCACTGGGGTCGAGACTCAGCAGTGAGGTGTGCAGGTCCGTTTCTTTCCTTTTGTGTGTCCTCTGTCGCACTGTGAGAGTGTCTCTGGCCTCCCACCGCTTCTCGAGGCCACGGGCAATGCTACCTCTTGGGCAAATTGCAGGCCGAAGTGGTCCTCAGAAAGCTCACAGATGTGAGCTTGCAACGTTCCATTCGAGTTGTATGCACAGACGGGGAGAGAGAAGGGGGATGCGATGGCAAGACACCAAAAGAGATGCACAGAAGGATTTGTGGCAGTGCCGATGGATGTCTCATTCGAGAAATTTGGCGTTGCTTCACCAATATATATATACACAGATATATATATATATATGTATATATACGAGAGAGAGAGCTGTGCGATTTGTTTATACTCTGTTCTCTGAGATGAGTCTGCTTTTTTTTTTCTCGGGCACACGGACAGGACCCTCTGCGCACGTAGAGAGGGAGCTGCACCTTGCGCGGGCGCCTAGGTAGATTCCGACTTTGAGAGAGAATTGATAAATCGGAGAAAGGGCAGTCGCATGCTCATTTCGTGGGGGACTTCCGGAAGAAAACATGCACACACCCGTCCCCATCGCGTGAAACGCGTGCCCCCCGTCCATTCCAGCAACCTGTGCGTGGTGTCCTCTTGCCCGCACCAAACATTCATGACCCTCCATCCTCGTCTCTCTTTATCCCTATATAGATATATAGATATAGGCTGGTGTTGGTTCCTTTGGCCACCACACCACACCTCCGAAGCGGGAGAGGTTACAAAGCAAAACAGATACGGGGAGCAGGCACCACAAATGTCACCAGCGGACCATCCTCCAAAAGGTAAACGGGCAATGGAAGTTGCGCCCAAAGCGCAAGCAGTGGTCCGACGGCTTCCACCAACACCTCATCAGCGCTTACATCAATACACGTAGATCTTCTCTCCGTAGCAGAGCATACGCTAGGGCGGGGAGCAGCCCCCCGGATACTGGATTATGTCAAGTGCAATGGCATGTAACCTGAATTACGAGCCACACGCAAACCTCCAGCCCAGCAGAAGCTGTGCTACAGCTTTGAGTGCTTCCCGTAGTTCTGCTCTTGAATACGCCTGTTCATTTTCAGAAACCACTCAGCAATGCCCACCTTGGACGGTCCCTGGACAGCGTCGACGACGGAGCTTACGTACTTGAGAAACTGGAACTGCACACTACCGGAGGCGCGCAGATGTTCCACCTCGATCGCCTCGATCGACGCACACACGCGCTGCAAGACTGGTGTGCTCGTACATTGCAAAAGATTGCACAGTCCAGAGAAGTAGGCCACGAAGAGGTCCTGGGCCACCTTTACATACCCAGGCGTGTTGTTCCACAGCAGACACAGGCGGTCGAAGAGCGCAGAGACAACGAGAAGGACGGCGTTCGTCGGTGTCAACTTTCGAAGTGCAGCTCGCTGCGCCGGAGACAGGTTGGCCATGTACGCCACAGCAGGATTCGCCGAGCCTCGCACTGTCGCATTCTCCTCACTACCAGCGTCTTGCTCGAAGAACCGAGCCAGCGCACTTGAGTCGCACCGCTCGATGCCGCGGCAGGCGGTTCGTACCATGCGAGCGAAATGCTGAATGACACTCAGGGGCAGGGGTGGGTAGGCGGACCTCTGGCCAACGCCGCCGCCGCCTGTGCTGGAGAGCTCGGCACTGGGAACGTAGAGAGAAATGTACGTTGGGACAAACAGTGGGCTGACATACTTCTCTGCACGGAAGGCGGCCACGAGGAAGTCGTGTCCGGCAATGGACAGCGTCACGCTGTGCCGGTTTGTGATGGCCGGTAGCGCAATATCGACCCAGTGCTGCAGCATGAGCTCATCCGAAACCGCGTTGGCGGCGCTCGCTGTTGCCATGGAACGCAGGTAGCCCTCAAACAAGGCGAGCTGGAGCAGGTTTGCTTGGCTCATCTTCGTGCTCATGGGGATGAGAGTGCGACATAGAAGCTGATTCACTGTCACCGCATTCATCTCTTGCGGCAGAAGTGCCAAGGTATTCTGCATCAAGGCCATCATACGGCGAGTTGCCTTGCGCACCGCATCCGATTCTGAAGGTGACAATGGGTAATAGGCGCGCAGAGCGAACAGCTGCGCGATGACTGGCAGCATATCCGTAGGCGCAATGCGGTGATACAGCTCCGCGGTGCGCACTGCATGGAATAGGAGGCGCACCGTGGCGAGTGTGATGGCACAGAAGCCGTACGGGAAGTTCTTCGCCCGAACCCGCGCTGCCTCCGGTGTGCTCTGCAACACGTCCTCGTTACCAGCGAACAAGAGTGACACATCGCGGCGTATGCGGTGGAAGAGCGCCATGCAAGGGGTGGGAGGTCGTGGAAGGGAGGGCGTCGTTGCTGCAGAGCCCAGCTCTGCAGTCCTCGCGGATGGAGTGGGGGGAAGCGGTATTCCCACCGTCTTTGTGGTTCCAGCCGTGAAACGTTCCCGCGGCGCTGGTGAGACCTCGTCCTGGTCTGTTGATGCGCCTACATTGTTCTCTTTCGCACTGATGCCCTCTTCCAGCTCCAGTTCGTCCTCGCGCGTGTTGTGGATGGCGCTCCACACACACAGCTGTACTAGAGTCTCGATACGCAGAGCAGCGGTGGCGAACAGCTGGTTCACTTCTCCCGATACCGCCGCACTCGCGCACAAGGGAATTTGAAAGACATGTTTTGCCAACGACTCGTACAGAGCCAAGGTGGAAGGCGTAGACAGCACCGCATGGGAGAAGTTGGGGTCAGCCGGTGCTGGAACAGTGTAGCAGCAGGCGAGCAGCATGCGCAGAAGGGAAGGTGTCAGCACCTCCGGCTCGGTTGACAGGTTCGTCTGCTCAGCGCGCCGTAGTAACTCCGCGTCCTTGGTCAAATCCGCCTCGGGCATGCCCTGCAGCGCCGCGAGGACGAGGAGCTCGTAGTAGGACAAGAGCCGCGACGGCGCCCTCGCTCTGTCGGCACTCCTCGGCTCCAACCAAGCGGACTTCACTTGCGCTGACACAGCCCTACGCAAAAACTTCACGGCCGCCAGCTCATCAGCGCTAGCACGGCCGTCTGTTGTGAGGCAACATTGAAGCACGTGCTGAATACGGCGGAAAACGAACAGCTGGCCGAATGCACTACTGCCATGCAAGTCTTCTGATGACTGCGTGTCGCGAGCACTGATATCTTGCACGCTGAAATACAGCAAGCGGAAAGTCCTCCACTGATACGGCGGACGTGACGCGAGCCGTTGAAGGATTAGCTTGGCAGCGACCTCCTCAACGTTGTCAAATTCTCGGCTGCGCCTGAACAAAGAAAATAGAACTGCATGAATGGACATGCTGTAACTTTCTGTGATGAGGATGCCTAGTGCACTCGCCTTCCAGGCGTCGACGTCATGAAAGTAGCGAAGAACAGGCACCGCGTCGCTGCCGGAGCGCGCAGCCAGCGATGACAAGAGAAGCACGACGGCGCTGAGTGCGCTCTCGGTGCTGCGAAAGAGGTGATGACCAATATTCGTGTAGGTTGATATCACATTCAGAGGGTTCGCACCGCCGATGTCGCCGATGGAGAGCTCCCCCGCCTCACACAAAAAAAGATTGGTCAGACGGCCCGCCAGTCGAGCTGTCACATCAATATCCACCTGTGCAATACGGCGTGTATCTCGCACTTCTGCACGAGCATCAGTACTCTCATACGCGCGCAGAAGCGTTGCCACCCGGAACACCTGTACAAGGTGTGGATAAATTGCCGAGTACACCTTCGAGGCATTCGTGTACACGAATGTGTGCGCCGGTGCCGGGGACGGCAATGACGACGCCGGCGTACCGGCTATGTTACTGCCCTGCACAATCTCCGAAACCGCCGCGCCGTTGGCTTCGATTGAGCGCAGCACCTTTTCGATTTCTCGGTCCGCGTACTGCATCATGCCCCACAGAATGCCCGTAAAGGCACGCACGTCATACAGCAAGTCCTTGTGCGTTGCAAGCACATGGGCGTGCAAAACTAGGAAACTCAGGTCCCGAGGGGACATGAGATGAATGAACTCTGGATGCGCATAAATGTGCGTGGAGCCGCGCATCTTTGATACCCCACATGCCTCCAAAATGGAGTTAATTCGCTGCAGATCAATCGCGTCCAACCGCCTCGACAAGGCGGCCGAACCGCCTCGAAGGGCGCTGCTCTGTGCGGAAAACATGCCCAAGAAATTGACTGTCTTCGCGTGACTTAGTTTGGTTGGTTTGCGTGCGTGCGTGTGTGTTTGTGGCTTACTTTCACAAGGTCATGAGCAGCTAACGCTGGTACTCACCAGAGAAGAATCGGTCAGGGCTATGGGAACTTCGGTGATAACCCCAGCGTTTCTTTTCTTAATTGGTGAAGCCCGTTGACGGTATACGTGTCTGTGTGCACGCACTGCAGGAAGCCTCGCGTGGTGTGGCGCCGCTTTTGCCCCTCGTTTTAGGCGTCGTCCAAAAAATCGATCGAGATCCGTAAGGTCGGTCACGCAGGAAAATATAAAAAAAAAAGGGGCACACCAAAGAAGAAGAAGCACAGTGGAAAAAATGGGCAAAAACAACAAGAAGGTACCACCAAATAGGCGGGCAGTGGTGCACACAGTAGCGTGAGACCTTCGGTGTATCGACAGAGAGTGTGGTAAAGGTGCCAAACGCGAAGAGATCGGGCTTGGTGTATGCCTCTGTGTGACTGCTTCTCCCTCTCGCTTACGTAGAGGGTCACTTTTGTATCCCTCTGTAGTGTAAAATATGTAGAGACGCGCACTCCCGTCTGCCTACGCAGCGTTTGTGAAGAATGCCACAAATCAGTGAAGAAGGTAATGAAAAGAACGTGGAATTCGTGCAATTTGGCGTGGCAGAGATAGAGAAATCGATATGAGGCAGGCACACGGGTACGACCGTGTATATATATATATATATATATATATACACGAGGTGGTAAGCTAGAGGAACGGCCTAGTTGTAGCGCTGCGGCAGAAAAGTGAATTCGCCAATCGAAAGAAATGTGAGCGCAGGAGGGGAGGGGCAGAAGAAGATGTAGCGATCATGTTTCACATCTTGGGCCTTTGCGGGGGTAGCGCCCCCACCGTGCCGGGGTGTAATGTGGCATTGTTGGCACACGCCTCGTCGCCCTGTCTACTAAGCAGCGGGCGGCATCTATCGACATCCGGGCACTCCACTTCTGTGAAGGAGCGCCCTACCCATCCCCGCAAAGACAGCGGGACGGGTCACAGATTTCTGAGAGCCCGAACGCAAGGATGCGCGAAGGGGATGAAAGGCACCCGCTCTCTCCCTCACCATCGGCCTCCCTTACCGCTGCATGCAGTGCTCGCTTGATTTCCGAAATTCGAAACCACAAAGAAAAACAGAAAGCACAAACAAAAACAAGACGAGCAAGTGGAGCTGAAAGAGAAGAGCAAGATGCAGCACCGCCAGGGAATTCTTGCGGCAGCACCGTCCTTCTCTCACCCCCGAGTGACACAAGACACGTTCGCGCCTGTATGTGTGTCTATGTGTCTGCACCACAATAGCTGCCCATGGATTCGTGGGTAGTCTCTCCTAAATCGGCGGTGAGAAACAAGAGAGATGCGCACACAGGAATAAAGGGAACAGTAGTGCGGACGTGGCGAAACAGCGAAAGGAGACCCCCGCCGCCGCGACGCTCTTCAGCGCTTCCCTTCTCACCCATTCACAGATGCGCTGTCTCCGCCTCCTCACTCCCTTCTTGTATTCTGCCCTGCATTCGTCTCCGGCATTGCCCCAGCACACGGACAAACGCTGCAGCGCACTGCACTGCTCGTGAAGCCACAACACCTCAGACATGACGGAAGGCCTTGCGCTTGTAAGACTGACCTGTGCGGCGGCCGCGCTTCGTCTCCTTGCCGCGGTTGGTCGCGTGAGGCTTCGAGTGGCTGCCAGGCACACCAGAGGCACCGAAGTGGCGCACCGACTCACGGCCCGACTTGCGACCACGCAGCAGGTACGTGTTCTTGCCAGTCGGAGCAATCATGGCGAGCTGGTCGAAGGTCAGGCACTCACCGCCGGCAGCGACGATGCTCTGGCGAGCGCTCTTGGAGAAGCGCAGGGCGCAGACGCGCATCGCGGGGATGCGGGCCATGCGCACATCATCCAGAACGTCACCCACCACGACGGCGATCGGGGCTTTCTTGCTCTTCGCGGTGAAGACAGCCTTGCGCTTCATCACGACGGCGATGCGGCTCAGCGAAATCGGGGCGCGGTTGCTGCGGCTCTTGATCAGGCGCTGGTACACGATCTTGTTGAAGCCAGAGCTCGTGCGCTTCGCGAGGAACTTGTACAGCTTAATCAGCAGCTTGATATAGGGGTTCGTCGAGTACGTGTGATGGCGAATCACACGACTCTTCTTGGAGATGCCAGTCAGATCGACGCCCATGATTGCCACGAAAGGTACGCAACGAGGTGCACTTACTCACCTGCCGTGTCGTGATAATAGTTGGGGGAGGGAGCGGGTGAGGGAGTGATGTCAGTGGGATATGTGCAGGAGACGTGGTCAGTGTGGGCGGACGAGCCACCGAGCGTTGAGCACGAAAAGGAAAGCAGAAAGGAGTACCAAGAGACACGGAATAGAGAAAGAGACAAGCTGTAGCTGATGGTGACAAAAACAAGCTCCTAGTACACTCCAGGAGAGAGACGCAATCAACAGCAGAATTGGCAGCCCTCTCTACCGCTGGCTCTGCGCGCCATAGTTTCTCACTGCCGTCACTATAGACGACTAGCGGTGTACTCGATGGAGCAAAGCTGTGCAGCGGCTGGTCTACACAGTATCAGTTGCATCGCCCCATATCAAGAGCAGACACCTTTTTTGCTTGGTCGAGGGATGCTTTGATGAGTACCCCCAACGATGATCCCTTTGCGAAAATGTGAGAGGCGGCGTACAACTGTCCCACAGGATCGACGAGAAGGAAGAAAAAAAAAACCAAAACAGAGAAGGAGTAGTCCTGGCAGGGCCAGTGCAGCGGTTTCTTGAGCGAGCACACGTCGCCGACACCGCCCATATCTATTGAAGCCCCACACCTCAACGTGATGCAAGAAGAGAAGGATCCGAAGGGAGGCTCCTGGTGTGTCAATAGAAAGGGAGACTGGCGAAGAAGAAATGATGGCGGGAAGCGTTCATAGCGCAATGCACAGGTGCCCTGCGCGAGAAGGCGCGCACCAAGTCTGTACGAAACAGGATAGGAGAAGAAAAGCACTGTAGAGCATTCTTGGGACACAGTGTGTTCCGCAGAAATACGTGCACACCGAGACCCACGTCGCCCAAGCCGAGGTGGGGTGGGGGGTGGGGTGGGAGCTGTTTCAAAGGCGTCCACGCGTCCCTGCAGCGACGCCGATCTGCTAGAAACCCCCCTTGTAATGGACAGATTCGAGACCCTGCAGTTGGTGTTTTAGACCATGGGGGTTTGCCCAGGCACTGTTGCCAAACGAAATGTCCTCGTCCTCCACGAGCTTCTTCATCTCCTCCTGCTTGCGGTAAAAGTGCTGCATCAGCTCCGCCTGTGCCTTGGCGTCCACCACCGGCTCTCGAGGTGGTGCCGCGCTTCCCTCGGCGGCCAGCTTCACTGTAATTTTCGTCTTATCGTTCTTCCCGATGTACTTCACAAAATCGGAGTCGCGAGCAAGCGGTTTCGCACTCCACCACATCACCGCACGACCTGACAAAATGTTCTCATTTGTTGCCCCATCATCAAGGATGCTAAGAATACGATGCGCCTTCGACTTCTCGACATCGGACGCCGTATCGCCGTCGAGCACAGCAGCCAGGCGTTGACAGGCATCGCTGCCGCTGCACTCGGCTGGGAAGAGAATCATTGCACCCCCTTTGAACGCCTCCACGAGAGCATCCAGTTCACTCTGTTCGCACAACTGACGCCTTTCTGTGCGCTCTAGTGAAAGGTAACGCTCTGTGTCACCGATTGGCCCAGTGAAGTAGTGCTGCTGCTCTGGCTCCACCATCCCATCCTTGACCATCTGCTTCGCCGCCGCCATCATCCACGTCAGCCGGACACGCGTGTTTTGCATCTTCTGGATGGTGTCCGTGGCTTCGCCGATGTTCGTCGTGGCTGGAACACTTGCAATAAACGCATCATAGTCCTTGCTGTACTCCTCCTTCGGGAGCCGCTTGCACTCCAGAAGGACCATTCCTGCGTGCTCGACGTGGAAGCTGGAGGTGAAGAGAGAGGACAAACCGAGATTGTTATCGGGAACGGAGCTCCCACTCTATAACTGCAGACGAGGAGGCTCCCACCACACACGTGAGATTCCTGTGCTTGCGCAGTGCGAAGGGGGATCCGACCGACCTCAAAAAGTAGCACAAAGACTTATCGATCCAATTATGGAGTTCCAAACTGGAAATGAAGAAGTGGACACTGACGTTGACCTAATCGTGTGTAGTTGCTGTTGGGTGTCTCTGTATGGGTACGACTGTTGGGTGGTAGGGAGCTTGTCTCTCGTCTTTGGGTGTATGTTTGAAAACCTGAACGACTCCATCGGTACGCGATAGAGAGAAGCGCAAGGCAAGAACGAGGCAAAACAAGAAAGAGAGGTACAGCGCAAATGCCCCAGGTATTCGTGCCACACGGAAGCTCAAACGCCTCCGTTTTGGTCGAGCAGAACGCACAACAGCGACGGTGCTTCTTCTTGCATCCATCTCGTTTTGACGTCTGTGGGGTGCATGTCTGTGTTCCGCAGGGGAAGGGTGTGGGCGGGTTATGGAAAACACCAGTAGAGGGGAGGGGTGGTCAGAGGGGTCCCCAGCTGAACAGGACTCCATCAATGAAGCTGCCACTCATCTAGACGATGTAGCGCATACGCATATTTGCGCAAGAGCACCCAACCCACGAACCATGCAACGAACGCATTTAAAAAAATTGCAGTTCTCTCACGTATCCTTCATTCCGAAGCAGGTTTCGCGGTGTTGTGGAATTTTTTTTTTTTTGCCTTGTTCTGCCACGTAGACAAGGAGGCGTATGTGAGTTCTTGTGTACCGCTTCCAAGTCTATTGTCCACAAGCGGTGACGATGAGGGAACTGTAAGCCGATACAGACACGCCAGTGCAAAGAAGTCCTGCGATCTGCTACAGCTCATCCCAGAGACCTCGTTCCCATAGGTAACAAAGATGAGCTTTGCATTCTTCTCAGTGTACCGAGTTCGCCGTAATCCAGCGCTCCTGCTGGGCATAATCTAAATGTACCTCCACATCGCTCCACAGTTTGCTCTTGTCCATCAGGTCTGCCACCATGTGCGCCTGCAGCCCGACCTCAATTGCTATGTTAGGCGCATCGCATAACATTTCGTTTCGCTGAGCACGCGGCTTCAGTAGTTTTGCCCCATGCACACACAGCTCCTTGAAGTACAAGTACTGTCTGGATTCGCGGTAGTCATCACCGACGAGGGCCGTCTTCGATTCCCAATGAGTTATGGTGCAAGGAAGATCGATGTACTGCTTCGGTAGCACATACGGTGGATTGGCCACGAGTATGTCATAGGTGCCAGCGTTCTCGCTCTTCACGGTGCCAAGTGGTCTGTCCTCGCTCCGGTTGGCATCGCCACCCTGCTGTGCAGACGTCTGCACCTCAAGGAAGCAGCTGAACATGTCGCTCTCCATCGCCGAGTACCGCTCCGGTGGAATCCCATTACGGATCGCATTCTCTCTGGATACCCGCACTGCCTCTGGAAGAATGTCCAGCGCAGTAACCTCAGCACTCGGCAGGTGTTTTGCCAGCGCCACCCCGATGCAGCCTGTGCCGCAGCAAACGTCAAGGATTCTGAGGGGCGATGCAGATGACAAGCTGGTGGCGGTGGTGCCGCGCTCCGCGCGTGCCAGGTGGTTGTACACCAGCCAGTGCGTCCACATCTCTGTCTCGGGCCGCGGACACAGAAGCGGCGCCTCGCAGCGGATATCGCACCCAAAGAACGGCTGCGAGCCGATAATATACGAGAGCGGCTTGTGGAGATCGACACGCTCCAGCAGCGACCGCTTTACCTGACGCCGCGCTTCGTCCTCAGACCAGTGTTCCGCACGGGTGCGGCCAGCAACCCACTCCTCCACCCAATGCACCTCCAGCGAGGCCTGATACATAATAGCGGGATCAGCCACGCTCTGCACTCCAACCTTATAGAACTTATCGTAGATCATACGGGAGAAGAGCTGCCGCTCAGAAGGGGACAGAATCTTGTCGCCCTTGCGCGCGCCGTTGTAGAGCTTTTCCAGTTCTCTTGCCTTCTCGTCAGCGGTGAAGTCCACCTCCGTCAACTCTGCAGAGCTGTCCGCACTCGCATTGCTCTCTCCCTCACCATCGCCTTCCCATCTGCCGACGGGCTGCATACCGCGGAATTTTTCCGCGTCAACGTTACTCAGCCCTCCAACGTAGTCCGCTGAGAGAGTGCCGTTGCTTATCCGGTGGGACCCCGCCTCGCTGCTCGAGCTGCCGCGCCGAAATTCCGGCGCCTCAGTTGACACGTACTTCACAGGGCGGTTCTTCGCAAAACGAGAGTCAGAACGGCAACGCACACTCATCATGAGAGAGGACGTCCGACGACATACGGGGGCACCCCAAAAAAGCTCCTTGGGTTGAGAAACAGCGCGACGAAGTGCACCCATTCGGTGCCGCACGCATGCAAACGTAGGCGGTGCAACCCTCTGCTCAACAGCGCACGTCAGCAGAGTAGTCATGATGGAAAAAAAAAGCGTCTCCCGATCGTGTGAATGCTTCAACGAGCCGCCTAAGACAAGGGAGGCAAGGCGACCTCCTTTTTTGTTGTTCTTCCTCGATACGGTTGCATAGCGCACCGTGATCAGGCACGCCAGTCATCAATAGACAGAGAAAGACCAAAGAAGCGATGAAGAGGAATACCATCATGTGGAAAACAGAGCAAAAACGTCCATGAAGCGGAAAGGCTGTCCCTCCATGGAAGCACATGGATACACATTTCAAGATGGATGGAGAGTGCCAGCGTGTGTCTCGGTGTGACACTGCTCAAAGCCCCACGGTACACATGCGCAGGTGGGAGGGAAACATGAAAAGCAAAGACGAACCAAGGTTAGATCGTCTGCAGTGCATTCGAGTATTCCACCTGTGCCGAATAGATTCTGTCGTAGCGTGGTTGGCACGATATCACCTGGCAAGCTAATGAACTACATCAGGTTGCGCAGCTCCTGCGCACAGTCACACCAAAAAAGACATGCATGTGAGTTGGTTGGGATCACCTGCCGCATATGTGTCAAAAAAAAAAAGCAAGGCGGACATCTGGAGGTTGCGTGTCTGCAACAGCTGCCCTCCGTACCACGGGCCTTCTAGTCAGGGGCAGAAGCTCCCCTTGTGCGGCTCGGACTTGCCTTACGTGTACTGGAAACGAGAAGCCCTGCATCCCCCAATAAAGAAACAAGGGTGCGTGTGGGAGCACCGAGAAAACAGAGATCTCGAAAGCACGCGGCGAAGAGGAAAGCACAAACATGCACACAGACACACACGAAGGTGTCTTCTCTCTCTGCGGAAGATGGCAGGCAAGGTGACAGACCGAAAAACGAGACCGTTAAGACGCGCGCTGTGAGAGTGGCAGTATCTGAGGGATACCCTTGGGTCCCGTACAGGGCGCAAGTGTCTCTGTTGTGTCTGTTTCCGCCAACTTGCGTCTGTGCTTGCCTTTCCTTTTGCTGTACACCCCTCCACCTCCATCACCTACCCCCCTCCTCTACACACACACACACCACTCCGATGCCCAACGCTGAGCGACTTAGTTTCACAGAGCTGGTATCGGTTTTCCCCAGAACGTGTCGTACACGAGCATCGCAATGCCGATGCACGTCACGCATATCCCCAACACAACGTTCAAGATGCACATCAGCCGCTTCAATCGAATCAGTCGAAACCGCGAGGATAAGTCGCTCATGCTAGGGCCAGACACATTTTCCTGGTCGTTGTTGTACGCAGCCACGGCAGCTGACGTAGAGCCAAAGGGCCCGTTGGGTGAGAAAACCCGCCACCCCACCATCCCAGGAGCAACCATTACAATAAAAATACTGAACAGGGTTCCGATTAGATGAATCACAAAGTCGATACCCGACACCGTTGCGGCGATCAGCACCGATGTGGTCACTAGGAAGGCAGCCTCCATCACAATGGCGAGAATCGTCGTCTGATCCGGTGACCCCACGTCTCGATCCACGTCCACGGTACCCGACTCCTCCGACCTGGACTGCGAGAGGTATACTTCTTCTGTCCTACTGTCGTCTGAGAATACGTTATTGCACGGGCTTTCAGCTGCAGTCGAGTTCCTGCTCGCAGATAGCGGCGACGCGGTGTTGCATTGTTGGCGAAGACCGGTGAGGTGATGTGGTGAGCTGTTCGCAAACACCTCGTAACCAGGTGTGGGGCTTCCATGATTCTGCAGCAGAGGGGAAGTCTCCCCAGGCGTGTGACCGCCTCCTTGAGCTCTGCTCTCTCTGCCGCCGCCGTTCCTGGGGACCACACATGGGGAGGAAGAGAGCATGGTTGCTGTGCTCGCTTCCGCCCCTCCCTCAGCTTTCCTCAGCAACGCTCCTGATGCTCTGGCTGCCTCCATCATCAGGGCTGATTGATCCGCCCATGTCAGGGCAATCATGGTTAGCCGATGCAAACCGCGACGCGTGCAGATTGACAAAACAGGGAACACGCACGCAAAGTGAACAAAGAGGCCCAGTCGACCAATGTTCATGAAGAGGTCATTCTCTGCGTAGTTCGAGACGATGTTCCCACCCACCTTCCGTGCTGCCACTTGATTGCCAAAAGTTAAGTAGCCGACGACACCGGTAACGGCATAACAAGCGATAATAATGGGAAAGGCGACCGCAAGGGACTGCATCATGCGGTATGGTCGGCGGTCCTGCAGTTCCTTATAGAAGTAAGGCACATTGTAGTGGTAGCTGAGCGCCAGCCCGAACGTCGAAATGGTCTGCAGCACGCCGACTGAGAACCGGAGCCAATGCACCTTGCCATAGCTGTGCGCGTCGACGTGCGGGAAGTCGTATCGCGTCTGGGTGTGGTAGCGATAGACAATCACGACAACAATGTAGAAAATAGTCAGGAACCCGAGTAGCGAGGACCACTTCAGCTCCTCCATGTTACGTGCGCAGCTCAGCAAAAAAAAAAACGATGCCGCCAGCGATGAGCCAAAAGTACTTCGACACTAGAAACCCCTCTGTATTCGTGACGTACGAAACAACTGGCGGCATGGAATCGGCAATGACCTTCGCATAAATGACAAGAGCACCGTAGTTGCTGCAAAACACAATGAGCTCTATGAGTGCTGTAATAACGCGGCGGCAACGACGGCGGCGCCACTCTTCTCGTGCGTACGCATCGCGCAGTTGAGCGTGCGTCCTCGACGAAGGGACGACAAAAGAGGTGTCTGGGTGTTGCTCATTGCACACCTTCTTTTGTGAGGCTTCCAAGGATGTATTGCCTTCGGGTCGTCCACATCTGTATCGATGACTGTCGTGGCAGTCAGAATGCTGAAGGATACCCTCTCTTCCCTGCTTGCCAATTGCTGACCCCTCCTCTGAGCCACCGTGCGGCGTCGTGACCGCGTCTGCCCTCACCGTTTCCGTGTGACGCCAGGCCGGCACATCGCTTTCTCTGTCTGTGCTGCCACTGCGCATCCCAAAAGAAGCAGGTCGTGGCATGTAGTGCTGCTCTGTTACATGCTCCTGTTCTCGCGCCGTTCCCTTGGCGACTCCTACCTTTTCTAGGTACTCATCCCACAACTGGGGTGGGTAGAGAGCAAACGCAAACACCTCCGTAATAGAGTAGCGCCCTGTAGCGTCGCAGCCCACGACAAGGCAGTACACGCTAAAGGCCGCAAAGATCGAAAAAATAAGGAGGATAGCCAGACCAACTATAATAGAAGAGAAGTAGAGTGCCAATGGAAGCGACAAGACACCGGCACCGATCACGCTGCACAGGGTGTTGATGATGGTACCTGTCACAGTGCCGGCGCGCGACTCCACAGGAGGGCCCGCAAATGAGAGCCTGGAGGCAATGTGGTGGCTGACGCGGCCGGCGAAAGAGTGCCGCTGTGACGCGCGAACATCGTGCACAATAAACGAACTGCGACCTTCAAAAGATTGCATGAGTGTTCCTATCTCTGTGCAGAACGTCTAGGAAGATATAAAAGCAGGGGTATGTAAAGGTATTTATAAACTTATAAGAGTTCGTATTCAGGGATGTGGAAGCAGAGTAGGAAAGCGCGATAAGAGATGAGGAATTCGTTCGTGCAAGGAAGGGGTGAGGGGAAGTCGTCGTCCACAAACGTCACGGGAGGGAGCAGAAAAAGCAAGAACACATGCAAGTGAAACCGTTTATACGTAGAGAGAGCGAGACCAAAACCAGCGTACAGAGAGAGAAAAGGACAAAAAAGGTGCACGGAACACGGGAGGCGTGTGTGTGGGGAGGGGGGGAGGCTTCAGTTTGACCCCTGTACGAGACCAATGAAGGTGAATATAGAACTGTAAAATAACAGCAAATGCAAAAAAAAAGTAAAGGAAAGCTTACACGTCTACGGGTGCAGTTTCAGCTCATGTAGGGGAACAAAAGGAGCGGCTGACCTTGCGAGGCTCGGTGTGCGGAGTAAAAAAAAACGCTACCAGGTGCTTGCTGTGGGTGCTCTTTTTGGTTTGTATTGGCTGGCGTGTTCCCGTATCGCCCACCTCGGCCTTTAGCACGGCGTTGCGTTTTTTTTTTTTCGTCGTCTTCGCGTAAACGCGCGAACGAGCAGGAAAACGTGTATAGGGCTGTGTACCGTGACAATGTTGCACACCGCCTTTCATAAAGCACAGCACGCACTTTACCAGCCATGCACACTTGTAAACGGCAAGAGGAATCGATACAAACGAATGCCCGCCTCCGTGTCCGCCGGGCTGCGCGTGCAGCAAAGTCCTCTCTTCTTAGAAAAAGCGGGCCTTACTTAGCAAGGCAATGAGTTGCGGGGGGGGGGGGGGGCGTCCGAAGAAAGCAACTTCCAGAGCTGCGTACGGAATTCTTCACTACGAAATCGACCACAGAACGTCTGATCAGCCTAGATGTACAAAGAAGCCAGCGGAGCGTTGGGGTAACTGTGCTAGGTGGAGTGCGTGCACGTGTCTGGAGAGGAATGAGCACCCTTTGCCGATGTGTGCGGCCCCGGAGAGGAAGATAAAGCAGTATCCCAGAAGGAAAAACAGGTTTCACGATTGAAGCGTGCAGCATCAGCACAACGGTGAGCAAGAGACGAAGCATCACACATGCAATGGGCTGAACGCATGTGTGATGAGGAGAAAGAGAAAGCCGCATTTCAGGCGAGCGGGGATAACAAGTTGGGGAGAGGACTTCAGTGAGTTGAGAAGGGGGCAGGCTGCAACTCCCAGATGATCCGCTTATTCCCCCACCCACCCACCCACCCTACCCACACCAATCATGATCAGCCCGGCTGCTGCAACGAAAGCGCATAGAAGTGGTCCCCTTTGTAGGGTTGGGAAGTTGACGCATTAGCCTCCTTTAACAATCTTCAGCACACTGTATCTGACGACTTCCTTGTCTACAAGGAAAGCCCCATGCTCTCTTCGTCTTGCTTTTTCTATGTGTGAAACAAGCGGGAGGGGGAAGCATACCACAGAAATGGTCGTAGAAGGGGTCCGAAGCAACCGCAAAATCGTTTCAATGGTGCACCCTTCACCGTAGCTCGGGGGGGGGGGGGGGACAACGATGGGTTGGCCAACAAGCCAAGCAAAAAAGGGAAAAAACACAAGTGATAGGCTGAGAAGATGTGGTGAGCGACCACACGCATCCGGGCATGAAGAACGCCGTCAATAATAGCCGAAAAAATAGAAGCGGCGAGTTACGGAAAGGAAGTCCACATACGATACCAAGGCCAATGCCAGAAGCACAGGTCTTTTCCAATCATGCGCTCCTCTCAGCGGTTATGAGAGGCTTTCCGGAGCTTCTTGGAAGAACGTTCAGTATTGGTAGTTGGCGGTGCCGACTCACGTGCGCGCTTGCTCGATTGACGAGCGCATCTCCCTTCTGAGACGTACTTTCTCTCGAGGTGGTTCAGCATCGACTCGTATGAAGACTGCTGTCGCTGCCGAATCATCACTTGAAGGCTACTAAGGTCGCCGTCTGTGGCGCCTTCTGCAGCGGTAGCATTGCCGGCCATATCCTTCAGCACCTTCTCCGCCTCCTGACGCTCAAGGTGCATGGCCCTTTCTAGCCGTAGAATTCCCTTCGGGGTACTCGTGGACTCCCACGCGGGCGTCCGCGATAGCTGCCCCATCTCTATCAGCGCTGACACCACGCGATGCAGCCGCTGCACCTCCCCCTCAACGCCATTGTCGAAGAGAAGGTACTCTCGAACCATCTTCTTGAAGTCACCGTTGCACTTTTCATAGCCTCGTACGACGTCTGCCTGCTCCTCTGCCGACCCAGCGTACGTGCCAAAGAAGTCGCGCACCTGATCCGCTAACTCAGCGGAGCGCTGCTGCCGAGCCGCTTCATCTGACATGGAGTACGATGAGCCCGCAGAATCCGAAACAAATCCTGTCAGGTCGTACGCAGCGCGGCGTTCAGGGTCAGAGAGAATCGCATAGGCGTTGGAGATACGCTTGAACTGTTCCACGCCATCGGGGTTGCGGTCCGGGTGGTACTGGAGTGCGAGGCGCCGATAAGCGCGCGTCACATCTTCGCGGGAGCTCTCTATGGAGACACCAAGTGTCTTGTAAAGCTGAAATTTCACAGTGTCCATTGTCTTGCACAAGAGTTGAAGGAGGTATATGCCCGAGAAAAAAAAAATGCGGTGCTACAGAGGAGTTCCAAGCCCGTTGCTGCTTGAGTTATTCCCCACACGGGCGTCTGATGCGCGCACGAGATCAGTCGCAAGTGCTCACCAAAAGCCCATAAAGAAAGGCAGCAAGCTTGAAGCAGGACCGCAGAGCAGCGAGATGCCCTCTCTCGTCAATGTGAAGGCCTAGTCACTGTCTTGTGTGCCTGGTTCGCCTCCTTCAATTGTGCGAGAAGTGTGACCCACGACCGTATGCAGCTTTCGTTAACTTTGAGGTGTGGGAAAAAAAAAAGCAACCACAAGAAGGCCAAGCACCACCAGAGAATACTCGACTAGTAGATAAGAAGAGTGGAGTTCTTCATTCCTAGGTCACGACCCGATGGCTCCTGAGGTGTGACGAGCACCATCACCTCACCTTCTGCACGGAGTGGCACGCGCCGGAAGGGGAGGCGGCGATGCTCAGAGAGGTACCGTAAGGTTTGCCTCTCACAAGTGTATCCTGTAACACCACCAATCGTGGACCGGTGGTCGTCAGCACGAGTTTCAAGAGCTGCAGGAAAGTGGGACCTTCTCTTAGCATAGGAGAGTGCACTTCCCTGTACAACCAACAAGAGCGCAGAGTACGCCGTCGTGCCAATTAGATGCTGTTTTTCTTAAATAGATGAAGAGCTCCTCCATTCTTAAGCCGCCGTTGTTTCCTGCGTTCAGCTCGTCGAAAGAGAGAGAGGGGGGGAAGAGGGGCAATGCGTGTGCGCGTGTGTGTCTGAGCGCGCACAGTACAATGCAGGAAAAGAGACACCGCCAAGCAAACGAGTACCGCCTCGCACTGAAAACGCCTCAGGACACACCCATTAAAAAATATATACGCGCTTCTCGGCATCGTCACGGTCACCTCACGGGTGCCATGTGTCTCTCGTTCGGGTATACTGCCGCCACCACCACCACCACCACCCCCCTCATGCGTGCCTCCTCAAATTCAGTCACACATTCACAGACACAGGCACCCACTCTAGAAAGCCTACGTCTGCTTCACTGACGCATGTCAACACACCAACAACAGTGCTTTGTTTCTCGTTTCTTCCGCTAAGCTACACTAAACTTACAAAATGGGGCAGTGACCAAAGGCGTGTCGAGGTTTGCTCGGCACCTTCGTCCCTTGACGCGCCTACCGTGTCTTATTCGCGGCGCCTCTGCGACCACCATATCTGCGCACACAGCCCCACTCACTTCCTTCACTGCTTCCACCCACGCCGTCTCCTCGCTGCTGTGAGCACACATGTATCAGTGCCTCGTGCAAACACAGAGCGAGGGAAGGATCATAGAGATACAGAGCAGCGAAGACACGCGGTTGTATACACGATCAATAAAGGAGACGAAAGCGCCCCTGCACTCCCCCTCAAGCCTCACCCGACAGTTCCCTGACAACCACTTATTTGGCCGCCTTCACGGCGTCCATAAACTTCTTCGTCTCAGCTTCGGACCAGCCGGCGTTCTTGGCCTCAGCTTTCACGTAGGTCTCCAGCTTGTCGGCGCCGTTTTTCTGCGCATACACCTTAGCCTGCGCAATGTTCGCCTCACGCGCAACCGCATCCACGTGCTCAGGGCCTTCGCCACAGTACTCAGCAAGCTCGCGAGTTGTGTAGCGCGTCATGCTCACGCGTGCGATCTGGCGCTCCAGACAATTCTTCTCCTCTGCCGGCAGGGACTTCGCGTAGGCCTCAATCTCTGACTTCCACGTAGGACCGAAATTGTGCTCGATGTTGCACGCCTTCAGCAAAGCGTTGTTACGGAACTGCACTTCACCAATAAGAATCTTGTGCAACGACACCATCTTGAGATCGCTAGCGGTAGCAGCCGTACCTCCAGCAGCCGCTGCGGCGGCTGCCTTCTGCACAAACGAGGTGCGCATCATGGTTCACGTAGGAAGTAAATGAAAACAGCTTGCGTTGAAGCAGGACTAGAAAGAGGGGGGAAGGGTATCCTAAGCCACCTGCGAGGAGTCACGGAAAGGCGGCGCACAAATAACTGCCTGATGGAGATAAGGCGTACGTGGGTGAAGAGAAAGTATGCGTTTGTGAAGAAGCGAGAGCCCCCGAGTTGACTCTCGCACAGAAGTAATCACATATATGTCAGCGAAGAAAAACCCAAAGACCCGATGTCCAAAGACAAGCGAGGGAACCGTTACACGCAAGGGTGACGACATCATGCGGATACGGCAGGCACGAGGTGAAAGTTAAGCAAATAAGCAGGGAAGACGCACATGTGCCAGCGCGTCAAACGGTGTGCTGCATGCAGCACAATGCACACAATGCACGATCACATCAGCATGCTACCGTGTATGGAAAGCGGAAAACGCTGACTAACTTCTGTCTTTCGTGCCCCTCGTCCTGCGTTGATAGCACATGAGAAATGGGCTGTGGTCACCGTCGATTGCGGTGATGATTTTCTGCTCTGACCATCGGCAGACTTCGATGCACATCTTTGCATGCACTGAGTGAAGGTGATTTTTTTTTTTCACGCGGTCACTTTCTATGTTTAACCGTCGTGCCACCGAAATTATTTCTTCATCTGCTTGTCAAAACATTGACCTTCCATGTATTCGTTTAAGTACCACTTCAAATAAGTGAAGCCGCACATTACCGATGCATACCTTTCCACAAGACGGAAAGGCCGGGTACCAACATCAACGGATCATGGGTGCGTGAATAACACACCCGCACACGCCTTAGACAACCGACACAGAGCGGAGTGGTGGTATAAAAAGGAACCGTTCGCAGCTTTCAAAATGAAGCGCAAGGGCCACCACGTTGAGCGAGTGAGCCGCCAAGCAACCACACCAATCTGTAGGAGCAACCCAGGGAGCCATGAGCACCTGTCAATGCAGCAATACAATGGGGATTATAGGAGACGGGAAACCTTTGTGAATGCCAAAATACGACGTGCAGACACGTGTGTGAAAATACAGAGAACAAATGCATGCCCAAGAAGCCACGATGATCATCAAACACGACCCCGTCATCTCGCACGCAGAGGAGCGCTGTCGCTTACGTCGAAGCCGCCACTACCACCACCACACCCTCAAAGCACTCACCTCCACAGACGCATGCATGAATCCTTGGTGCACTAACCCCGCCTCCAGACCGCCTCACTCGATGACTCTTCTGTAGTTCGACTCGCAGTGTCCAGGCCGTGCGCACACACACACACACAAAATTACGCAACTGTTTACCACTCTTTTAGGCCCAGATATCAATATCTGTGAGATTGTCGCCGAGGTATTTCTCGATGGTTTCGCGTGGGTCGCAAGCGGCGCCGTGGCACATGACTTTGTCCACCAGCTCACGCCCGGCATCGCGGTTGAGCGGGTCTCGTTCGAACTTTTTTGTCCAGATTCGGCGCGCCACGCTCAGACTGTAGAGGTAGCCGTAATAGCCTGCCGGATATCCAGAAAGGTGCTCGAAGGAAAGCGTACTCAGGACGCCGGTTTCGGTCGGCTCCGCAACGGAGAGCGGCTTCGCCACCTGAATAAGGGCCCGCGCCATATTGAAACCGCCACGGCCGTAGTCGCCCAGGTCACCAAGCGTCCGCTTGCCCACGTGACCCTGATCACCGTGCGGGAAGTACACCGTTAACGGTTGTGGCCCGTGCAGCGCCTGATCCACCGCGGAGAGCACCACCTGGTCAAGCATATCTAGGTGCTTGAACATGTTCGCCGCGCTGTTGCGCTTCTGCACAATGTCAAAAGAAATCGGCTCACGAGTGTTGATGCGGTGCGCCCAGAGCTTCAAGAACTCGTGCGACGTGAGGAACTGTTCGAATAGCTGCGAGAACGTCTCCACGTAGTCGATGCTTGAGCGTGTACCAGCCAAGTTTTGCACCTGAGTTTGCCCAAAGATGGTGTGCATGGCGTGGCCAAACTCATGGAAAACGGTTGTCACCTCGTTCGGATGCATGAGAGTAGACTCGTCATCATATGTGCCCTCAGGGCGGCGCTGCACCGGCTTCAGCGCACCCACATTTGCTGTGAGCACAACTACGGGGTACTGCCGCTTCGGTAAACGCAGCCCAACCGTGGCAAGGGCCTCCTGGTGAGGCACGCAGCCGAGTTGGAGCGTCAAGTGACCAGCTTGACAGTACTTCATCTCGTTCATGTACATGTCCAGCACAATCACACCGAGAAATCGCTTGTGCTCATCGTACACGTGAAACTTCTTAGCACTGTTGTTGATGACCTCCTCGGGGTTGAGAGGCGTCTCCTCCAGCTTCACGCCAAAGACCTCCGAACAGAGACACTGAATACCCCGCACGCAGTTCGCCACAGAAAAGTATTCCAACGCATTCTCCGGCTCTGCATCGCGTCGCATTGAGGACGCTACACGCGCTCGGTATTCATCTGTGATGTTGACACGATTGCGCACCTCGCCGACGTGTTTACGAATGAGGTCCATCTCCGCCTCGGCCTGTGGACGGTATTTGCTCGCGATGCTACAAAGGAAGTGCCACACGTTCTCCTGATTCTCCAACATCGTTCCGCGCAGCTGTTGCTCGGCGTAGCTCTCGAACCCCAGCAGTTGCGCGAGCTCGTGGCGGCACTGGAGAAGGTACCGGAGAGTGCCAAAAGGGTTCCCTGAGCCCTGTTCCGTCAAGAAACGCATGGCCAGCTCTTCCTTTTCGATGTTCATCTCGGTCACCTTCGCACGTTGCGCGTCTGGGAGATGAATACCGTTGTTCTCCATGTCTCTCTTCAGCTGCACAACGTTCTTGATAGACTCCGGCGTCAGACCTTTGCGGCCTTCCGGGCTATCGAGCTCCTTGATGACGTCGTAGAGGTCGCGTCGCGAGTTCACCTCGCACATATACTCGTACCCCTTCTGGAAGGCGAGCGAGGCACCACGCTTGTAGTTCTCGTCTGGGTGAATTTGACGCACGAATTCGCACGGGTCCAGCAGCAGACAGAGCACGTTGCTGGTGGAATCGATCAGGTCATGTTTGGCCTGCGGCGTCTTGGCCTTCGGAATTTCCTTCAGCAACGCCTCGCACACCTCCACCGTCCCATCTACGGTGCTCAGCAAGTTATCAGGGCTGGACAGAAAGTTCAGGTTGGGGATATCGGGAACAGTGCCGTAGGCCGGCACCTTGGAGGAGCTGATAGCCGTTACGGCCGATGCGTCTGCTGTGGACGCATAACGCACATTACCCAAGACACCATGCGCACCAGAGCCCCGCGCGCGCAGCGGCGATGCGCAGGATACAAGTCGGCGAAGCATATTGCAAGAGAAGCGAGAAAGGGGTCGAGACGGCGGCGAAGCTGCTGGCGCGCTCGCAAACCCAGCAAAGAGACTGGCTAGGGAAAAACACGCCGGCTAAAAAAGGGGGATACGCCTACGCACTGGAGCGTAGAGCCGAGAACGTGGAAGCAGTGCAGATATACAAAGTACACACACACACACACGAGTAGGAGTGATACGGCACAGACGAAGAGAAAGTGAGAGCAAGACAACGCGTCTCGAACGAAGGCAGCATCCGTGAGGCGTCGGGAAAGAGGAGGGAAGAACGAGGCAGTGAGTGGGAGATCGAAGAAAAGTGCGGTCTGCACAATGACAGACCACGGGTAGGCGGAGGTGCCCACCATACATGTCGCCCTGTGACGGCAACCATGTACTACCGCCACCTCATTCGTATAGGTATCCACACACGCACTCGCGCATACACTTACAAACACACATCTCCCCACAGGAACAGGAAGAAAGCGGTCCGTTAAAAAGAGGGTGGGACTCTGCAACAGCGGAGAAGTCCCAGTGGTTACGGTGGTGGTAAGCGTCGCAGTGTCACCACACTTCCCACCACCACCCCCATTCCTTGTGTCTTCGCTTCAGACATCCTTTTCGCGATGCGACCACCCCAATATCAGTGTCTCCTCGGCGCCAAGAAACATCGAGGTGAACCACAAGAGCGCTGCTCTCCCTTTGTACGCAGGTTTTAGATGTAGAGTTCGTGACTGGCCAACAGAGAAGGTAAAAGGCCAAACAGACAAACTGGAGAAAGAGAACAGAGAAACCCCAACCGAGTGAGCCTCTCCCACGGCTGCATCAGCCACCGCCGTACGGGTACTGTCCTTGCCACGACAGTCATCGCACCCGCACCGTCACCGTGAGCTGTGAACTGTAAGATGCGGAGAAAGAAAAGAAGGGATCGGAAGGTGTCGTGAAGATCCACGAAAGACAAGGCTGACGTGCAGCACGGCACGCGGTTAGAGTAGCAAACATTCGCAGCACACACAGGAAAAAAAAAAAAACAGAATGCCAGCCACCGCTTTTCGCAGCCTCGCCAGCCCCACACACACACGCCCCCCCCCCTCTTCTGCCTACCGTCTTCTCCACACGAGCACACGCACTCGACAGTTCAGACTAAGCAAAGGGCACATTCCACTTCGGCTTCACAAAGGCCGTTGACAACTGCGTGTGTGCCACACCCTGCCACTTCTCATCCTTCAGCTCCTGCGGCGGCATCTCATCGCGTACTTTCACATACCATCGCCGCGCATTAGCCATATCGCCTAGCTGAAAGTAGGCCTGCGCCAAACGGCAGGCGTACTCAAGGTTCTTGGGGTCATTCTCGCACGCTTTCCTGTGGAACTCTACGCTGAGCTCACGCAGCCTGCGCGTCTTTGGCAGTCCGTAGAACCACGCGTACACCCGTGACGGGTCGTACCAACGGAAGCAGCAGCGAGCACACAAAGCGCCAAGGGTGTTGGGGATCTCCGCGTCCGTTGGCAATAGCTCCATCCCCTTGACACCCTTCCGCATAATCGCCTGATAGTTTTCCACAAGCCCGAGGCCTGTGAGGCTCTTCATGTAGTAGAGTGCCTCTGCCTCGCGCGTGGCGCACATGACGTAGGTGCGATAGCACGGGCCGTAATCCTTGTTCTCGTTGATGCACTTGCGACTTACATCCACGCCGCGCTGCAGCAGGTCCAGACGGTCGCACCAGTGCTCCCGCGATACCTTGTTCTTCGTCTTATCATACAAGAACGTCGTCTCTGCTAGTAGAGCCATGACTTCAGGGCTGTCAGGTTTCTGAGCGAACAGGCGCTCAGTGTAGTCGAAGGCGCTCTCCCCAAGAGCAAAATCCAGGAGCTGGTCACGAAATTTGATGTACTGATCATACTCGTTCGCATTTGCCGCCGCCTCTTCTGCAGCTGGAGTGTCCGAAGACGCCGCCGGAAACGCGGTCGGTCTGCTGCTTGTACTGCCCATATTACCCTTCAGGCAGGTTTCTCCCCTAAAAAAAAATTCAAAGTGAAAGAAAGAAAAGAGAAGCAGACGAGAAGGATGTGCGTGTGTACGTGCACGTGTGTCGAAGCGGTGCGTAAATCCAAAATCGATCTGCACAGAGTCGCTTGACAGCCTTTTTCACTAAGATCCTGTCGATGAAGGAGTTTTCTTTCGATTAGTTTTATTCGACCATAAAATATACAAAAGCCATATAGAATTATGCTCTGTGATGTGCCAAGCACGGCAAATATGCCGCACAGTTAACCAGTGATCCGCCTTCAACGCCGGCCAAGCAAGATGGAGCCGCCGCAACTACTGTGCCGGTTCCACATACGTTACGTGCGCTCACAAAAGAGCACAGAGACACACACAGACACACAGACACACACATACACACACAGACACAGACACAGACAGAGGCAGACAGGGGGAGAGAGAAGCCATTCAGGCACGGCACACGCGCACAAAGGAGAAGACCAGTGTAAAAAAAAAAAAATAGAAGGGAGGAGAGTAGAGAGAAGACGCAACAGCGGAATAATCTCGCGAAACTGCATGGCACTGCCACCCCATCCTTCCATCCGTCTCTTACCAAAGCAATGGGTCCAGTGCAGAAGATGGTTCACGAGAGCGTGAAGGAGGGAGGAGGGAGCAGAACGCGTGAGAGATGTAAGGGTGACATTGCAGACTACCGCGTTGTCTTTCCGTAAGCTCCACTCATCTGCTCGGAGACCACCTACCCTATACTACACCTCGCCAAGAGGATAATGAGTGTTCTCATGCGATCTTATATTGCACCAGTGGTGTAGCACATGTCTTCTCTCCATGCTCCTGTGCGCTTGCGTACATCTAGAACGAGAACGTCCAACTGCATTGCTGGCATACCCATCTGTAAGGAAAAAAAAAAGAAATTGAACAGTACCCCTACTCCCACCCCAGGGTCATACAAGAGAGCGGACACCATGATTGTCAGCGTCAGGTATGAGAAATGTTACGGCAGGGAAGGAAAACCGGCCACTGCGCTCCCACAAACACCCACGCAGAAGCCGGTTTAGAGAGAGACCGAATCCTTGGCCTGCTTTCGATGTTCCTCAACTGGGGGCTATCCACTCTACTTCACAGCCGCGACGATGGCGAGGATATCTCACCGCGCATGTCGATGGAAAAGTACTTTCGCACCTGATCTGGGGGCATGCCAAGACCAAACAAGTACTTGAGCTTCACCAAAGCGGCTTCCTGCGTCATGTCACCGGCGCTGATAGCCCCAGCCTCCATCAGCTGACGTCCTGCTTCATATTGGGACAGTATCACCACCCCGTAGCGGTTCTGCGTGCAGATCACCACCACCAAGTCGCGAGCCTTCATGATGGCGAGGAGACGCTTCATAAAGTCACGCCGAGTAGGGCCGTTGCCACTTCCATAGCAACGCAGGATAAGGCCCGGAGCGCTTGTATGTTCGCAAATGTCTCGGAAAAACTCAAATGGCGCGCCAGGGCCAAGCTCAAGCGTGAGCACCTTTGTGGAGAGATCTGCCTCGATGCGCAGTCGACCAGTGGGATGCGGACGGAGGAGTGCCTTGTGAATTGTCATGACCCCGCCACGCATGGACGCAAGGGGGGGAAAGTGCGGTGAGTCAAACGGGCGCAAACTACATCGAGTCAATTTGATGGCTCGATTTGCGCGGTACAGCATTTCGTCAAAGAGAATGCACACCTCACAGATCTCGCCACAGCTGGCGAACAACAAGGCGAGAATTATATTTCGCTTCATATCCGTGTAGATGCGATGGCCGGGGATCAGTGAACCAGTGAAGACGACCGGCTTTCCAAGGTCCTCCAGCAGGAAGCTGACCGCAGTAGAGGTGGTTACCATGTTGTCTGAGCCGCTCTCCACCACAAAGCCGCAGTAGTTGTGGTACTCCTTATTGATCAGCTTGGCTAGCTGTAACCAGTCGTCGTGTGTCTGGTCTGCCGACAGGTTCAATGTTTCCAGCTGCATGACGTCAAAGCTGGGCACGCCTAGACTGTGCAAGTCTTCATTGCACTGGAGAATGTCAAGGAAAAAATTGCGATGGTCGGCATTGCTTTGCTGCATGTGGTCGAGCAGATCAGACTGATGGCTGCGCATGTTGATGAGGAGAACCTTGGCACCTGACGTGTCCTCCTCATGGGCGAGTTCACAGCTCATCGCCTTACCACTTACACGACTTGTACTGATGCACAGCATTGCGGCCAGCGGCACGTAAACCAGATTGAAAAGAAAAGGGAGGGAGTTTGCTGAGATACGAGGGACTCAACGAGTGCGCTTATTCGTTTTTTTTTTTTTTGAGCTAGCACACTAGTTGAGGGGCACGTGAAATTCGAAATGCACAGCGTTTTGGCGATTAATAAGGAGACACTTCCGTCGCCTCAAAGAATAAGCAGGTGGCAGAGTTGGGCACACCAGCGCTCCCGTCATCACGAGAGATATCGGCGGCACAGAGATAATAAAAAAAAATACAAGGCACGGGGGGTATATGATGGCAAAAAAAAAAAAACCTTTGTAGCGCTACGAAACACAAGGAAACCCCTTCTGCGAGCGCAATCGTCACGCGCGACCAGCCAACTCTGAGCGCACAAGCGGAGAATCAACGCTGGGACACAGCAGGCAAGAGCGTACAGATCAAAAGAGGTCGGTATGGAAAAGGTCTGGCAGATTCACATACACACAAAGAAGAGTCCAAGAAGGAAAGAGGAGTCTGAATTTTCACATGCAGGGCTCACATGCCTCCCCTCACCGAAATCTTGCTTGGCAAAGGCACACGATAGATATCAACACACCAGGGTTCCATGTAGGCAACAAGGTGCGCCAAATGGCGGCAGCAGGATGGCGCCCAAAATGCAACGACGCACGCGGACTGGTTGAGAATCAAAAGAAGGGCATCCTTATCTACCCCTCTCCTGAGTCTGGTCCTCTCGGCACGTCCTCGTAGCCGTCTCCCCTGCATTTTGTCTGCCTCCACACACAGATAGACACTCCACAGGGGCACCCGCTTCTCGCCACAGAGAGTCTCACCCTCCCCCACATACACACACGCAGCACGAGCCCCTGTTTCGCCGTCAACTTGCGTGCGATGACCCGTTCTTAGTTCCATTTTTTTTTTCTTCATTATTTACTTTGTCCATGGGAAATGAAAAGAGAGAAAAAAAAACGAAAATGTCAAAGTTGCTGCACAGCGCACCCGACTTGTGCTCGACGATGCGCACGCACTGGTGGGCACCGTAACGACGCGGCACAGCGGCGTCCTCCTCTTTTTCTGCTGTTTTGGTTTTGGCGGCTTTTCGCTGTCAAAGGGACCTTCCAGCGTCCTTTCCCTCCTCCAACGACGACGCTAGCGGCTGCCTGCGTACGCGGGTGACGCATAGCGAACACAAAGAGGTACCCCGCACAAACAAAGCAAACGAAAAAGAAAAGCGGCCGACGCTCACATCCGCTCGCACACAGACACACACGCACGTCTCGGCAACACCTTGTCTGGGTGCGAGTGACCTTTAACGACGAAAAGCAGCTGCTACGTGTGCTGGCACCGTTATTCTTCCTGGTCCTGGATGTTGAAGTACTTCAGCTGGTACGTCCCCTTGCCGGTGGCGAGGATGCGGATCCAGTCGCGCAGGTCCTTCTTCTTGAGAAACTTCTTCGTGAGGTACTTGAAATACTTCTTGCGGTACGCCATCGTGGTGCTGATCGTCAGAACATTGTCGTTCATCGACAGGCGGACCTTGTCGGAGAGCGTGCCCTTGCGCCCGTTGAGCTTCGTGTTCTCCTGGAAGAACTGCTCGAAGTTGCTAAGCACGTCTTCGCTGAAGATGCCGTCGGCGGCCGGGATGCTGCAGTCAATCTTGAAGACCTTCTTGCCCTTGGCCAGCTGCTTCTGGCGGATGTAGCTGCGAGAGCCAACCTTAGCGCGAACGGCGACCATCTTCCTGTGCGAAGCTGATGAAGCTATGCAGGGTATGACTGGACAGTGCACACGTGAAGGTGTGTTCGGTGCAAAGAAGTGCACATGCGTCAGATTGTGAGGGGAAGAATTTTAAAGTAAGAGAGAGGGGGAGCAAGACAAAAGAATTAAAGGGAAGACGTCCCATGAACACCATCCTGTGAGCAGACACGTGACCCTGTTCGTCCGTGTCCGAGGAGATCGACAACGCATAAAGTTAGCCTGCCTGCGAGGAGTAGGTAGGACACGCAGCGTTCTCTTCTCTTTGAGGGAACCCCCGGAAGCATCAAGGTCCTTCCACGCGCATGCGTATCCCTCCCCAGCGGCCTCCCTCTCTTTCCTAGAGAGGCGGGGGAACGGTGAGAACGCTATCTGCTGCACTACAGCTAGCACAGATACATACGTATCCCACTCAATCAGATCCACCCGCCCATGATAAAGTCATCGGTGTACATGAGCAGGGGCGTGGCAAAGGTGTAACAATTGGTGTGTGATCAGCATCATGTCCGTGATATCTCAGAGAAGAGAAAAATATGAAGTGCTACCCTTTCATCTCGGGAGGACGGTGAGGTTTTCGCTAATTATCCTGAGCGGCCCCTGCCGCGAATGCCCATACTTCAAAATGCACACACAAAGGAAGCGAAGCAGCACTGTCACGGCTGTTTCAGGTTACTGTCTCCCGTTCTGAAATGTGCCTTCGGCATCGGTGCCATCCTCACCAACATTCACCTCCCCGGCATGCTCGACACGGCTTGTCTGCTGGCGGTGGTGGCGTGCCTCCTCCTTTTTTTCTGCCACTGCCTCTTTGCGGTGCCGACTCATGGCAATCTGTTTCGCTCGGAACTCTTTGAATTTCTGCCGCTTCACCGCATCCTCCCCGGCACGCTTCTTCAACAGGGCCTGCCGCTGCTCCTCCAGCTCGGCACGTCGTCTCTCTTCCTCCTCATCCAGTCGCTGTTGTTCCTCAGGAGCGATCCATGGCGCATCGTCGTCGTCGGTCAGGTCAATGCCGGCCTTCTCCAGTTCTCGCAGACGCCGCTTCTCCATCTCGTGCTTGCGTAGATCAAATCGTGTAATCCGTGTGACCCCAAGAGAGCCGACGGCATGATGAAGGCGGTACTGAACAAACGCGTTCGAGCAGTCACACGACGACGACGCGAGTGCCTGAGAGACGTGAGCCCCGCCGATCACAGGAGCTATCGACGCCACAGTACGCCATGCAGCACGGCGCATTCGCTTCAAGTGATAGCGGTCTTCGTTTTCGTGATTCGTTTCGTTATCTTGCAGAGTGAGATTGTGTGTGTGTGTGTGTGTGTGTGTGTTTGGGGGGGGGGTCACTTCTTTCCTGTGATTGCTGTTTCCGTCAGCATACGGCTTGTCCTGTCGATGCAGTACGTCAATCTCGAGAACTGTTCAGAAATAGCAAGTGAATGACGCAGAGAGGAAAGAAGTAATGCTTTCCCCGCCACACGGGCTTACATTTTTTTTTTTCGGAGGGCGCACCTATTTTGTTTTATCGCATGGGAGATTGTAATTCAAATCAGGGTTGCCTATTGACGATGGTTACAATCGCTTTCGCTGGAGCACTTCCACTGCGGGGAGGAAGCAGAAGTGAAGAGCACGTCGGGCTTCCCTCTGCTTTTTGGGGGGCTACCCCACATCAGAAGCCATAACGGCAATCAAGCAAGCGATGCGTGAATACGGAACGCTCCAGTGTGTTGTAGCGCAGCAGAACGTCTCCATACCACCAACGCATTTCTGCGTCGTACACCCTCACGCGCAAAGGTGTGCGCTCTCTTTCTCTGCCTCTTACGGATTATGCCAAGCACCAATGAGGAAGGCCGCCGTTGAGATGATCAACAGAATCCAAAGAACCAAGAGTGAAAAAAAAAATTCATAAATGCAACCACACATTAACGCAACCGCCTCAACACGAGACGTGAGGATAGCGGTGCGAACGCGTACGCAGCATGCGTTCTTATTCGATGTTAAATCTGTGCCTTCACGTCGTTGCTTACCAGTCACTGCAGATACCAGCGAAAGAAAAAAAGAGGAGAGCGTTGCAAGCGGCATATCGTGCGATCACCGTCCTAGCGTTTGCTCTTGTTGAATCTCGCCCCCCCCAATGCAACGTCACAGGCGTAAAGGCGCAAAAGAGTGCGAGCAGCGAACAGGGAAGAGAAGATGTCATGAGCGAGCATGAGCAAGCACAGCCCCTCCTGGCTCCCCCACACCCGGCCGTGGAAGAAAAAAAAACGGAGAAGAAAATACCGTTCTTGTCCGCCTTCTCCTTTGCACTCATGTCTTCACGTCCGTGCTGCAACTGTCAGTCCCTCCACGTCTGATAACGCAGCAACCGCTACTTCTTGCCGCTCGCGGAAAATTTCTTCTTGCTCGCCACGCGCACTGTCTGTCGATCAGCACGCTCCTTCAGGCGCTGCTCTGCTTGCTTGGCTCCCAGAGCGTATGCGCTGGTGCGGAAGGCGCCCTTGCCACCATACTGACCGGTGAACTTCTGCCCCAGCAGCTGAAGCTCTCGCTGTAAAATGCGGATAGCCTTCTGCTTTTCGAGATTCTCGGCGTCAGCGGTGTCGTCGTACATATCGTCCGTTTCCAGGTCGGCCTCTTTCGTCATCCGGTTCACCCACTGGTTGCTCGCACGGGATTTTCCGATCTCCTTCTGCAGCTTATCAATCTGCCACGCGATGCGAAGGTGACTGTGGAGCTGGTGCACAATCGTCGGCTGCATCGCAAACGTCTCCATATCACTCTCCTTTCGACCAAGGGATTCCATGAGCTTGCGAAACGACATGTGCTCCTGTGCGTTGACAAGCAGCACGGAAAGGCCTGTGCCACCGCAGCGAGCTGTACGGCCGCAGCGGTGAATGTACGCCTCGGTGGTGCGCGGTACCTGGTAGTGAACAACGTACTTGAGTCCGTCGATGTCCAGACCGCGCGAAGCCACGTCGGTAGCCACGAGCACGTGTATTTTTCCTTCCTTGAACTTGTCGATGAACTTCAGACGCTGGCGCTGCTGCATCGAGGCGTGCAGCCCCACCACGGCAATTCCGAGTACCTCTAGCAGCTTTACCAATCGTCGAAGCATCGAAATCGCGTTCACGAAGACGATAGCGCGATCATTGTGGTAGGTCTTTAGGAAATAGTACAGGTACAGGTCTTTGCTGTTGTCGGGGCAACGGAGGTAGGTCTCGTTGATGCGTGCAGCGACGTTGGCAGACTCAGCAAGAGAGAAAACTTGCGCATTACTGGCTTTGATCTCCAGTTGCTGCAGAACCTTGTTCAGCACATCCGCGTTGGAAGTGCGAATGATGCTCTTGCGAGCTGAGAAGTCGCGTCGCTCATAGTTTGTTTGCAGTGACAGAGTGGCAGATGTGACGTAGGTGATCACACGGTGCTCCGCATCCGGCTCCGGTGGCATCGGTATCGGCTGCGGCTCGTCCTTCCTGTGACGCGCGCCACAGTGATTCGTCTCGGCTTCTGTGTCACCATACTTGTCCACCGTCTCCTCCTCGTCTGTCACCTCCTCCTCCTCCTCCTCCTCATTTTCCCTAACGCTAGCTGTCTGTTTTGCAGACGTTTTCGCTGTTTTGCGCCTCGTTGCTGGCTTTACATCCGCCAAGGCCTTTTTTGCCCTCTTCATCTTGGGATTTGGTCCGATGTCTTCCGCCGCTGGCGTGGCCTCCTCGGCTTCACGAGAGCGCTTCTTGCCTTTCTTGGTCGTCACTGCTGCCTCACTCGCCTCTGTGGTGGTCTCCGCGACCGCTTTCCTCAGCTTTGGCTTCGTTGAGCCGGTCTCATCCTTGTCGAACGGAATAAACATCTTTTTCTCGGGATCCCATCGGCCACTCTCGATAGAGATCTCGCCTGGTTCGGCACCCTCCTCACGCTCCTGAGCAAAACCCGCCGGCAGAACCTCGCAGTGGATGCGCTCCAGCAAGGTTTGCAGCTCGGCAAAGCGTCCTGATTGCAGCATCTTGTCAGCCTCATCGAGAACAATGTAGTGCAGGCGCCGACTTACACTATGACCGAGGTAGCAGCCCTCGTTCTTCTGCACAAGGTCCCACAGACGGCCTGGGGTACAGATGAGAATGTGCGGGTGTCGATTCAAGACGCGCTGCTGGCGCTCCTGGGCCATCCCACCAACCACACAACCGACCACCACCTGCGGCGCGAACTTGGTTAGCTGCCGAATAGCAGCGTCGATTTGGAGGGCAAGCTCGCGCGTTGGCGAAATTATGAGCGAATGCATGATACGATTCTGGCCTGTCGCCTTCAGGTGGGCTCGTACCGCAGCAGCATCTAAACTTTCCAGGGACGTTGCTTTCCCGTGCACAGTCTCCGTCGATGAAGTAGGTGTCACGGCGCCCACCCCTTCCTTGTCTAATATGGTAAGGAGGTTCTGCAAGATGGGCAACGCAAACACAAGCGTCTTGCCGCTGCCCGTTTCGGCTGACACCACCACATCCTGACCAGCACTGCCAGCTGCGCCACCGGCTCGCCTCTGCCTCTTGCTCTTCTTTTCCTGTTGGCTGACGAGCTGCTTTGCGAGCCCCTCGTTCCCGCTTCCCAGAACGTTCGGGAGCACCTCCTCCTGTACAGGAGTGGGGTGGGTAAAGTGCAGCTCCCGTAGCGCCTTTAGAAGCGCAGGATGAAGCCCAATACGCTCCCAGAAAAGGTAAGCTTGCCCGCTGTGGCGGTACAGGTTCTTGTTTTCGTTCTGCCGGGCCGCCGCCTCTCTCGCCAGGCGCTGCTGCCGCTCCTCCTCCTCAAAGATGCGAGTGTCCGGCAAGGCACACGGGTCATCGGTCGCTAACGGCAGCGACGGCAGCACCTTCTTAGCTGCAAGTGGAACAGAGGTGAGGAATGCAGACGACTTGGACGACCCCTTCTTGAATGGTGAAACGCCGCAGCCGTCCGACTTTAATGCAGGAGCAGGAGGGCTAGTGACGCTGGCGCTTGCCGACACGTTATTGTTGCCCACGAGTGTCTCAGCCGGACGCAGCAGAAGGTCGGTAAGACGGCGGGGGTCCAGAACCGCCTCTTGGATAGGTACAGCGGTACCTTCTGCTATCTCAGACACGATCATCTCCATTGGCCGCGTCCCGTCGTCCACCGAGTCATAGCGGTTGTGGATGCGACGAGTAGCACCCATACGCTTGCGTAAACCAGAACCAATCTGGTGCCGCTGCTTCATGTCATTCTTGTGAATGCGCTGCTTGAACGTCTTCTTCTTGAGCGTCATCGTGAGTGTCGCGTTTCTGTTCCTTTAGCAGTAATATTTGGTTTGTGTACGAGTGTGTGTGTGTCTGGGGGGGGGGGGGGTTCGTGTGGCCTAGTAAACGGCGGGACAGCTGGGAACGAGGAGGATGGCAGTTAACCCTTGCGCCACCACAACACGAGCAGTAAGAGTGCTCTGTTGTGAGCAAAGTTGACTTCGTAGGTGTTAAAGAAGCGTTGTGATGCGCAAGCACAGTTAGCAAAGGCGATGGTGAGGAAGAAAAAAGAACATGCAAGCACGGTAACGGAGACCCTAGTAGCGCTGATGACCTACCGTAGCAAACGGTGGAGAAAGCGCGCCCGAAAGCGCAGTTGCCTACTCGACGTGCTCCTCTTTCAAACAAACAAAAATGAAACCGTTTCCGAAAAAAGCACAGCCGCGGTGAGAGGGCTGCGCAACACGTGCCACAGCACGTCCAGCGATCTAGGCTCGTCGGCGGCCATTGTGCACTTTCATGTTGTTGTTGTTTTTTGCTTCAAATTCCACACCGGCGTCGACACGGCGTGCCGCTTCTCAGAAACAACGCAAAGAAAAAAAAAATAGCAGAGCAGAAATGTACACAGAGAATCATATTGAAGGGATACTACGAGAAGGGAACTGGTCCCTGGACACACACACACACATATATATATATGTATCGGCCCCATGCAGAGCAGCAGCACTCGCCACCCTCTCCCTGTCTCGCCGCTGTCCCACGCTGGTCAGACGACGTCGCAACTGCTTTAGCACACCAACAAAACGAATGAGTCAGATGAAGACGACAGGTGGAAAGAAAGTTGTGAAATGGGGTGTCACAGGTAAGACAGAAATTCGCTTGCCAGGATCCACTGTGCTGAGGGAGTGTGTGTGGGGGGTGGGGAGGGGGGGGGTGATAGGAGTGACGCAATACGAGCCGCACACCGAAATCAGATAAGAAAGAGTGGTAAGAACTGAATGCGCAGCTCATAGCTGATCTCAGCTCTCGGCTGCAGGCTTCCTTGTCCTGCTCCTCTACCGTCTGCGCCCTTGCACTAAGAATGCGCCACGAAAGCTCATCTGCCTTGCTCAGAAACCCAAATTCGTACGACCATCAGTGCCACGCGTTCCTGCGTTCTTCGCGCATACCCACTTGTATAAATGCACGCGTGGGCATGTCTTAGCCATCCAACCAGTTCGCTGATCCATTCCTGCTTGTCTGCATGCAAGCTGGAATATGTGCAAAGGCATAGGAATTGCCTTCAGCATTCCTCAACTGCAGTAGTGCGATGCAAGCCCCTTTCCTCATGCGAGTGATCTCGATCAATCTTGCTCATACACACGAAGAGATGTCGTTTGTGTGGAACTCCATTGGAAAGTAGGTTGCGCAGCTTCCGCCCAGCTAGGTCAGCGCGGCAGTAGGAGTTGGCGTCTATTCACTAGTTCACGTAGTGTCACCCTATGAGCGGAGGCACGGTCATCCTGCGCGGAAAACGCTCCTGGCCACGTAAGCACCACACATTCGGTTGCGCCCCCCCCCCTCCCTCTGTTCCTCTGGGCAGCATCTTCACGTGTAGACCAGCTGTGGAGAAGGTCACTACGAAGTGTTGTGTTAGCAGTCCCTTTAGCAACGTCATCGTAACACAATTTGCTGTCTCCGCCAGAGCACAGCTCTAGCTTCTTGCCACCGGTGAACATCTCTCACAGCGGGGAGAGAGAGTCGGCGCGTGGGGAATCGAATGGCACCGCCGATGCGTACCACTCACTCTCTCGCTGAAGCAGGCGCTGGCCTCGACTGAGTACCCCTGTGAGTGTAGTGCAGTGACTATTGCTCGTGTGTGCGGCCATGCGTCGATATGTCTTCCACCATTCGGGATTTGTCCACTCAGAAGCGCATCGCGCACTTCCGGGCACTGCACGCACACCCTCGAGGCCAGTCCTCACAGCAAACGCCCCGTTAAGAGGGGCGAGGATGGTCAAGACAAGAGTTAACCTCCGTTTGTTTGAGCCTTCTCGCGAGGAAGAGATCTGTTCCCTGTGTTTCCTTTTTCCTCACTTTCAGGTAGACCATCAGATTCAGTTGTGTAAAGTGCGAAGCAAATAAAAAAAAGCACGCAGCGCTGCTGGAGGCGGCCTCCTGTTCTCTCCTCCGTGTGGCTTCGAACTGAGGAGTGTGGGGTATGCGGATCATGTACGTTGCTCCTGAAGGTATCCCATGTGCACGGTGTAACGCACAGCAGCAGAAAAATGATCACAGAGAACGAGGTAAGCTGGAAGTCTAAAATATAAGGATAGGCACACAGACGCACACATACAAAACACTTACAGCTTACGCAAGCGTTCGGTGATCATTGATTCCCCAGTTTCGCTGATATTTGGCATGTTTTTCTCCACCTGGTCCTTCTGCATGCGCAAAAACAAAAGGGCCAAAGGGGCCGAGAAGATCAACAGACGGGGTACGCGGATGGAGAGGGCATCGCAAAGAAAGGCAGGAAGTGTTTGGAGGGGAAAAAGAGAGGAGCAGCGCATTGGCACGACAATGATCGAAGTGAGTCCGAGCCTGAGAGAGCGAAGCACGAAATCCATGGGAGGGGAAGAAAGGCCTGACCGCAGCAGCTCCTTGATACCAATAGTGTGCAACCCGTGCAAGAAGTCGTGACGTAAGCACCGTCCGTCAATCCTTGCTACGCCCCTGAATCTGTGTCGTTGCGAGGCATACAAGCACTGGCTGATGCATCGCATCATAGCATCGTCACCAGCGCATGTCTCTCACCTGGGGTAAGCAGCCAACCGTGTTGTGTCTGAGAAAGCGCGGCAGGTGCGCTCATCAATTTTAAAGTGAAGCTCCTTCTATTCAGCCATCTGCCGTGGAGCCCATCTACTCCCACTCACCTTTCCTTCACAAGGAGCAAGCCGAGCGACACATCCGCCCTTGTTTCTCCTCAGGTCGGGCCTTCACCTCTAGCAGCAGTCCCAGCAAAGAAGACGCGGGGGGAGAGAACCATGCACATCAAAGGATGCAACAGAGCCAGGGCAACCAGCTGCGTTGCCATGCACGTGGACACCTGCCACTCCTCCTCCACAACGCCATCACCCACACTGCCTGATCATCTCCACACCCTTGTCCCCATCGCCTCCTCACAAACTACGCCCCGCTGCAGAGCTTGCTGCGCCGTGCTGAACGTGATAGACGTTGTTCTGGTCATAGAAGCGGCTAAAGTCGATCCATGTCAGAAGCGGAACCAACTGCGGGTAGTCAGATCCGATCGGCGAGGCAAGCTCTGACAGAGCGCGTAGAAACTGGTCCTCCACAGAGTGCAGTGTTGCCTCAATCAGCGGCATCGTCGCTGTACTGCTGTGCATCCCTACCGCGCAGAAACGTTCCGTGAGCTCGAGAATGTGTGCTAGGCTTCGGAAACGCTGAGTGCTGGAGAGAACCAAGCCCGTCTCAACCCCGTCGAAGAAATCCGTGAGCGCTTGCGAGATGGCGAAAACGCTGTCTGCCTGACCAATGCGCGCGATGAGGCGACTCCACAGCGGCTCCAACACAAAATGGGCAGCGTAAAACTGGAATTGCCGCAGAAACTGTACAAACTGATGCTTCAGCCCGTAAGCGGCACTGAACTCGCCGAGGATCTCGTTTGTATACCACAGCTCACACAGACGGCGCTCGCACGTCTTCACCCAGATTAGTAGCCGAAAGATGATGTTGAGCCGATGCGTCACCTTTCCATCAAGCACCAGCGTCAGAGGCCACTGCAGGTCTGTCTCAAGCTGAAGCAGCTCCAGACTGCGCCGAGCGTCAACTTCGCCAGCGGCACCACCCACACTCCGACGCGCCGGGAGTGCTGTCGTCGCACCCTCGCCGACGCCCGCAGCCATCGTGACGCGGCCGCTATCGCGCTGCCGATTCTGTTCTTGCAGCAGCTCCTCTAACGTGCAGTTCGTAAAGCTGCACCCAATCAGGTCATGGTAGGGGTCGCTCGAGCAACTGCGGGCCACCGCCGCTTGCAGTAGCACTTGCATCGAGTGCTGCTTGACGCGATCTGGATGCTCAGCGAGGAGGCTCTCGGCGCTGTCGAGGAAGTCCACAACCCAGTCACCGCGCTCTTGGAGAAAGTAGAGCTTCAGAGACTTTAGGTGCCCAAGCAAGTCGACAGACTGGCTGAACAGAAGCTGAATCACGGCTCCGCTGGCGATCTCGAAGGATTCCTGCACCTGACGTTGGAGGTGGTCCGCTCCACTCCAAGTCAAGAGGGCGTCGCCAGGGCCGTCGGGCACGGCTGCTGCAGCAGTAGCAGCACCGCTTGACGAGGGTGCAGTGCGAAACGCTGGGAGTGGTGCACCGTACTCTCGCAAAAGACAGCAATACTTCCCAGCGAAAAAGACCATCTTGGCCATGCGACTCGGTGTGTTGAGGAACACTGGCACGAGGCTCTTGTTGAGAGAGAAGCGCCGTTCAAAGGCCACCACGTCCTGTTGCGCAGCCTCACGTCTATTTGACCCGAGCCGTCCCTGAGTAGCCGTGCTGGAGCCGCCCCCTCCAATTTCACTGTCGCGCCCGGGGCCTGTCGCCGACGGCGCCAGCGCATCCAAAAAGAACTGGCCAACGTGTCGCTGTTGCTGCTGGCTCGCAGCCGTCGGGCACGGCCGCGCCGGGTGATACACTTCCGATATAAAGAACTCCCCGTACGGGTCGTCGAGCACGCCACTGTGCATCCAGCGCTGCAACATACGCAAGTACGGAACAAGCGAACGGCGGAGAAGCAGCATCAGCAGTTCGTGATCCTCACAGCTTCCGGAGTACTTGTTCACTTGGTCATAGAGATGATTCAAGATGCGAGGACCCACCAGTCCTGTAGAGGAGAAGGCGCAGCCTGTAGTTGGAGCCGCAGCCGTCGCCGCCTCAGCGAGCGCTGTGTAAATCAGATCCATGGGCAGTACTTGTCGCAGTCGCACCACGTGATACCCGACTCGGAGAATCTCCGACACCACGCCCATCAGCGGCATCGGCCGCCCTTCACTCCAGAGCTGCAGCTTCGACACCTGATGAGCGTAGCTCGTGTTGATCTCGGAGACTACCTCGCCGAGTGCCATGAGCACAAGACTACGACTAGAGTACTCGGCCTTCTCGATGCTTCGGAGCGCCATGAAGGCATCAGCGACAGGCAGGATGGTTTCGCACAAGCTCCGCATGGGCGCAGGCACCACCTGCGAGACCTGAAAGCCTTCTTTGCTGCCAGTGCCACTCGGGTTGCCGGGTGCTTCCCGCGTGTACTGTAGGAACATGCCACCAAGTCCCACTGCTGCTGCTAGTACTTCCGTTGCTAGCACAGTGTCCTGCAGCTCCTCGGGGAGCCTCGTCAGCTGGGAGAGCTCGTGGAGAGCCGGCAGACCATTTACACGGCTGTTCAAGGCTCTGGCATTCGTAGTCAGTCCTCCATCATCGGGCCCTGGATGAGACAGAAGCGGTGCTAGAGTGCGAGCGGGTGTAGAATCACTCGCGGAAACGCCTTGGCGGTTCGATGGTATCGCGTCCGAGGCATCCCTTCCGCCGCTGAAGTAGCGTTGCCACTCCGTCTCCACTACAGCGATGCTCAGGGCGTCTGTAATGCCGGTGGCCCGAATGACCTCCTGACGGTCGGTGGCGTACTGCACTTGATCAAATCGAACCCCTCGCTTCTCCAGCGCGGCGAGAAAGCGATTCCAATCGGTAGTGCTGCTCATCGTTCTAGTGGAAACAGACACACGAAGCCCGGAAAAAAAAAAGATATTGGGGTAGAGAAGAAATCTCGTGGTACTTCTGTGACAAAGAAGGGAAACAACAGTACACGTGTGCAATTGTATGTATGTATATGGGGGGTTTGGGGTGCAGTCCACAAGGACAGCGGCTTAGGTTTCCGTCTATGTCGTTGTTTGCTTTTGCCTGTATGCGTTTGTGTCTAGATGCACATATATACCCGTATGTGCTCCCAGGAGTTGCGTGATGCCTCAAAGGACCCAGTAGGTATTCCCTATGACGTCAACGACGCGCGTGGATGATGTCGCAAACCAACGAAAGAACAGAAAAAAGAAAGCGAGTGCATTTAGCGAGGCAGAGTGAAAACGCTTCCTTTCTTGTCGGCGTTATTTTTTGTTGAGCTCACGCAGATACCCGAGGCGTGATGAAGCGAGTTTGCAAATCTCTTGCTCACCTGGTGGATGGGGCAGGCGGAAAGAGAGGTGTGGATGCGTGGTGGTGCATACCTCCACCCATAGACAGAGTTTGGTGAGTGCTCCCCGCGTAACAGTCGCCGCTACACCGTAGAACAGAGAGAACGGTTGGGCATCTCACCAGCGTCGTCTTTGCATGCGTGGGAGTTCTTAGGTGTCTCTCTTTCTCCTTTTTTTTTCTGCTGCTCCTGCTGCGTGCCACGCAAGTGGACAGGCAAATGCGGAAGGGCGGCAACTGATCAAGACACGCAACCAGTGCCTGTAGCCATGCGTGCATGAAGGTGATCAAGTAAACACACACACACACACACACAAGGGTGAAAGCCCGAAGTCTCACATGGAAAAGGTAGGCGAACAGCCGCAAATGGGGGGCAAAAGGGGCACAGCAGCATCTCCTTGCCTCCGCATGTGTGCGTGTGTGTGTGTGTGTGCGATGAAGGGCTAGAGAGCGTTGGCGTTCCTCCTAAGAAACGACGATTGCCGCACATACACCAATCTGGGCGCGCCCATTTCCCTCCTTGTCGACCACGTCTCGACGTTGGTCCCTCCAACTACTTCCCTCCGCCCACAGATGCCACAAGGCGCTGCATCCAGCTTGGCTGCATGTCCAGTTTATTCGCCAATTCGTGGTTGAGATCGCGAAAGATCATCTCATCGGAGCGTATTAGCAGCGCAACGTCGCGTAGCGTCAAGACAGACAGCCCCACCGCGAGGCCATCGTTGGAGGTAGTGATGGCGCGTTCCTTGCCAATGTTTCTGTCTGTAGCGCTGTCGTCACAAGGACCGGAAGCCGCTAACGGCACGGACGCGTGATCAACAGCTCGCGATGGAGGCGTTGCAGCCTCATTACCGTCATGAATACTGTACGGCGAGGCATCCAGTGTCGGCGCTTCAGCAGCAGGAACCCCTTCTGCTACAGCCCCGTCGCTGCTCTTATATTGAGCTGGCTCCTGCCCCTGTGGAGTCACCGTCATCGGCGTCGGCGCCACCTGCGCGGTAAAGACTCCCTCTAACCCCCAGTGGTGAAGTGCTAGTCGTGGCACAGGCCGCTCGGCGATCTTGCCAAGGTCAATATCGTTCACCATCTGCGTCCACACCACAGACGACTCCTCCGCTGTGTAAGCCATGAGTCGAAAACCCATGCGGGGATAGGAGAGGAACAAGGCCAGGTAGACTGTGAAGTGCACAGTCTGCAGTAAAAGTACGAGACAGCGCTCCAGAAGAGTTATTTCGGCCATACAACTTAGCACGTGGTAATGAACCGCATGGCTCTCGCACTGCGTGAAAAGGCCGCGCAGCTCGTCATCATAGAAATGCTCTCGTGTCAGCCTCCTTCCTTCCTCCGTGGCGCTGGACGTAGACATGTAGAGTGGCGGGCGCTCCGTGTCAAAGGAGTGGCACGGACCAGGAATAGGTGGGGTCGCATCAGCGCCTAAAGAGTTGCCGAAGGCCAGAAACGGGGAGCTTGCTTCCGCTGTTGCGGACACCTTTGAGTCCCCGGTGCAGAGATTGTTGCTGTTGCTTCGCTTGAAGAACATGCGTAAGTATGCCGCCACACAGCCCGCCGCTGGAGCGGCAGACGCCACGGTCACCAGCATTGTTGCACGGTGGATGTACCGCTCACGAAAGGCACGATCGGCCAGCCACCGTAACGTCTTGACCATACCGATGCAAATGTGATCATTGACGCGGCTTGGGGTGCTATGGGTCAGAGGCTCCTGTTCCAGTCGCGTGATAGCAGCGCGTGTAAGTGGAGTGTTCATCGCGGCAAAACGTGTGGAGTGCCCCATGAAAGAGCGGTACAGATAGGAAGGCGGGTTGCTCGGGGCGGAGGATGAGCCGGACGCCTTCTTCGAAGGTGCCGACTTCCTCACGGACGAGGTGGCTTGCAACGCGGACCGGCAAGTCCCGACATGCATGTTGTCATTGGAAACGTAACGTCTGCTGCATGACATCAATGTCGGTGCAACTCGGATATGAAGTCGAATCATCGGCCCCGTGAACAGACGTGTGTTGTGTATCCCAGTGTACGCGTAGATTTTCTCTCTGCGTGTTCGTGTGTTGGTGTTCTTCTTCGTGCTGTCTCTGGTGTTCCCTATGGCGTCTCTCCCCTGTGGTTCAGCACCGTTTGTTTGTCATCGTAATAAGCACTTGTCCGAGGAGACACCTCTGATAATCATGTCGTCATGCGTGTGTATGAGCGAGTGTCTCTATGTGTGTATTCGGGCGCACGTCTTTCTTTTAGTGACTATCCTTTAGCGTTGGTTGCGGCCTACGGTCGTGTCTCAGTGCAATGGTCGAGCAAACCTATCCCCATGAGGGTGCTGAAAGAGGTAGAGAGAAAATGCGCGGGCAAAGCGAAAAGGAAAAAAAAAGGAAAACACACGTTGGCGCAGGGGAGTGCAAGGGAGGAGTGTCCCGGTACTGCATAAGTTTGACACTCGAATGATGGAAAAGCGAGAAAAAAGGGGCGCAGAGAACACAGAAGAGGGCACGCCCACCTCTCGATGTGTCGTCTTGTGGAGAGTCATGCACGCAGCAGGGCAATTCATTGGATTCCCAAGAATGCAGACAGCGTGAAAGCAAAGTTTTTGTACTCTGTCGCCTGTGTGGTATCCTTTTTTTTTTTGATTTTCAAGCACCAAGATAGCGTTCATCGCGTCACCACCACCTCGTTGAAACAGTCGAGCCTTTCAAACTTCACACATTGCACCACTCCTCATGGTCTACCTGTCAAACCCATTCGACTTCTGAAAGGTACGATAAGGGGAGAGAAGTCGCGCAGGTAGAGCGCACAGCACCTTCGCTTCCGCAATGAAGGTACAAAAACAAAAGTCAGCGGGGGAGGGGGGTGGGGGCTAAAAGCAAAGAGAAAAGGCGTGTATAAGAAGCGATTCGCCCACAGGCCCCATCCAATCACAGGAACGCATGCACGGCATATCCGGCCCCGATGCAAAGGGAGTGTGTGCCAACGCAACACACTCCACAAAAGGCCGTAAGCGTAGGAAAACGGTAGAACATGTAAAACACACACACACACGCACAAATGATGAGCGGAAGCGCCTGCTCCAAGCACTCGAAAAAAAAAAAAGAGATGGCGATGGGGATGAACATACACTTTCTTTGAACATGAACCGGGAGATTAGACATAAATCCGACAAGAGCGCGCGCCAAATCACACGATCACCCATTGCACACTGATCAGACACACATATGCACATAAAAAAAAAGATAGTAAAGCCGGCTGGGTGAGACATCGAAAAGGCAGTAAAGGGAGTGAAACACGCACACTAGTACCCACGTGCGCGCACGCACCAGACTTTCCAGGCACCAACATGCTCGACTTGGGGGAGGGGGAGGGCGGAGAGAGCAGATGATGGTGGTAAGAGTCGGAGAGGATCAGAAACAGAAAAAGAGGTGAAAAGAAGGTGAAGACCACATAGGAGGCAAAATCACGAAAAGTCAACAGCAGAGAGATGGGGTAGAGGTATCGACGCCCGCAAGGGAATAGAAAAAAAAAAAAAAACATTTTATATATATATATACGGATATAGAGCCCTCGTAGAGAGGCGGAGTCTGAAAACGCAAGCCGACATCAAGGAAGCAAGTGCCCCCTGTTCACGTGCTTGAAAACTGAAACGACTATATGAGTTTCGAGAACGGCAAGTGAAGCGCACACGTGTTGTCCGCGGCTGTTTCGCTTGCATCAGAAAGGCATCCGATTCCCACGCCAACGAGCTCCACCTGCAGGTTTGGCTACGTCAGTGAGAAGAAGCACTGTCCTTCGCAGACCGCAAAGCGAAGACGTTCCTGCAGCACTGCCTTGCTGCTATATTGGGGCAGTTTCAAGTACAAGAAGCAAGTGCTGACAGTGGGCAGGCTTTTATCGTAGCTAACGCCCCCACCGTTGAAGCTAGAGGTCGTGAAAAGCCCAGCAGCACTGGCGCCGCAGGAATGCATGGTAGGTGTGACGGACAAATCCGCCGCGGACGCGTCCACATCGCGCCGCACTACTTTGATGCGCTGTGTCAGCCCGCCGCACGGCACAGCGCTGGAGCCAGTGACAAACTTCAGGAACGCATGCTGCATCTGCGCACTCCAGGTGGGAACTACATCGAGAAGATACTGCACCACATCACTTTGTATGTGGTATCCGTGCGCCGCCTCGACGTTTCGGGCAAACTGCTCCCGCGTTTCCCATACCTTAGAGTCCAACGGCGAGCTCAGTATCCGCCCCAGCTCGTCAACAGTGAACAGCTGCAGGTACAGCGGGTTCACTGTGAGTTGGAGTCCTTGGCGCAAGTGCAGCAACGCGATGTCAGGCACCGTGTGAAGATAGTAGGTACGCAGGCGGTGAGTGTACTCGCGCACATTGTCCGCCGTGACCCTTCGATCCGCGCCGCCCGGTATGAGTGGCAACTCCTCGACCGCGCCTGGCACGTAACCGTCGGCCTCGCTTACTGGGATGATGAAGAAAATCTCACACGCTTCCAGACTATCAGAGCTCATCGTCTCTAGCCGATGCAGTGTGAGCTCCAGTGCCGCATCCACCTGGTACATATTTCGAGATGCCTCATCCGCAGTCGACATGAGCGATTCTCCACGCAGCCGGCGTAGTAGTAAGGGGTGAAAAGTTAGTGAGGACGTGGTGCCAATCACGAGCAAGCGGCCAAGGAGGACCCCAAGCAACTTCCAATAGTGAAGACTTGAGGGAGTTTGCTTCGCAGCAGGGAAGAGCGGGGTGCACGGGATCCGACGCTTCGATGCACCGATAGCAATCGTACGCGGCGAAGGGTGTGCGTTGCGACTTGGTGGGGGCGAAATTTCCAATGTCGATGAGGCGGCGGGCTCATCGATCGGAATCGGCTCCGTACGCCACAGACCGTGTTTCGGGTCCAAAAGTTCCTCAGCCACCATCTCATAGAACTCCATCGCAGGACCGTTTCCGATACCAGCTTCACCCTCGAACGCAACGTCGATGGCGACATTGCAAGTCGCTAGGAGTATCAGCTCCTCTGCGCAGCGTAGGATGTTGCGCCGTTGCACTGTGAGCGTGACGCGGCGGCGACGCACAACGTCCTCCGACAGCCATTGCAGACCCACAATATTGAGCGTTTGCTCGGTGTGACACGCCGTATCGCTAGCCGTCGCTCGTACCTCTTCTGGTGCAGGCCGCACAAGGAGGTGACGGTAGTTCTGCAGGAGACGCCTCGCTTCCTCGTGGCTCAGCGAACGCTGCGCTGAAATCAAAAACCTGAAAATCGACAGGCGCATTTCTGTGGAGAAGATGAAGGGATAGCGCCACAGCACGTATGACGGCAGGGGGAAGCCTCCTGACGACAGCGTGGCGGCAGCACTGACGACGCAGCTATCTGCTCCTTTGCGGGAAGCGACGCCGATGCTAGAGCACCAGAGTAAAGGCGGAAACGTGAACATTTTCAAATGATGGTACAACTCGTGTACGACAGCACTGCTCATCCGCTGCTGACTGCTTTCTAGCATCGCCAGAGATCTTCCAACCTCTTTCCGCATCAGCGTGGAGAGGGCGGAGTAGAGGGCAAGAGGACCACTCGACGGCGCTGCGTCGAAGAGGTGCTTTGGACTACACAAGAAAGCCGGCCTCAGGCCGTCGCACCCGCAGCAGCAGCAGCTCGCCGCAGAAGACGCGGTCGCCGTTGTCCCCAAGCCAAGAATCAACGACGCTGGCAGCGGCTCCGCCAGGACAACAAACTCAAGGGTATGGGAGACCGTCCAAAACGGCAGGCCTGACAGCGCTTCCAAAATCTGGGCGTTGTGTGCTTCGACAGATTCCGACGAGCACCGCTGTCTCTCCACGAGATGACGCAAGCTAGACCCGCTGACAGAGAAGGCGGTTAACGCGTCCAACAGCGTCGTCAATGGAGAAATCAGCGGTGTATCATTCAAGAAAAACAGAATTCGATCAGCAGAGATGGGCATCCCCGGTGTAGGCATAGTCGTTGAGGTCGCAGTTGTGTCAAGGCGGGCCTCCTCAAAGTTGTTTTGGCTTGTGAAGCACGGTGACCGGCACCTCAAAGTCCCTGAATCTGACACAGAAAGGACTTGACGCTCCTCCGATGCGTGCAACGGGTTTAGGGATGTCCACCGTTGTGAGGACCTTAGGGCGAAGCTTGACGAGAAGCGAGAGGCCGGCGGAATCTGTATCTGCGCGGCCACTGCCTCGGCCAGCGAGCCAATCGTAGTGGTCGGCAGAACCGACACCCTTGGGTCTCGCAGTTTCAAGCCGGTGACAATGCGCAATTCTGTACAGCCCACCATCACCACAGGCTTTTCGGCTTCCCTCGCGTCTCCCCATGCCGCAGAGGCAGCGTCGGCAGTACTAAGACTGCAGTTGTGCAGTTTTTTCGGAGGCGTTGGAGACCTTAGGTCAAGGAAAATACTCAGAGGGCGCCACACGAGGAACTGAATGGCGTCAAACGCCTTGAACCGCTTGGCCCGTTTCTGGAAACTGCACGGCTGCTTCATCACCAGTGATGGAGCGAGGTCCACTGTGGCGAGGCCGAGATCACGCCCGATTGCCGTGGCAAAGTCAGCCGTCAGACAGAGCAGCTTGCCGCGAGCAGTGCTGTCAAGATGGAGGTGCTCTGGGCCCCACGGCAACCCATCAACGCCATGGCTGATACTCGACTCGACGGAGTTGTTCGACATGTAAAAGGAGACTGCAAGGCTGGCATTAGAACACTCAGCATCCTCCCGCTGACGCGCACGCGACGCCAGCCACGTCTCCAAATGGGTGGCAATGTCACCTAAAATCCCTGGCGTCTCGACAACAGCGGCACTAAGCTCAAGGTTGCATTGCTTGCAGTGGTCGTAGAAGCCCAACAAGCCGCGCAGCGCAGGCGGTAGGCGGCGATAGGGACCCACGTCGTCTTCCATGGCGCGATTGATTGCGTCCTTCATTGCCCCAGCGTTTACTGTCACCGGAATAACAGACAGCTCCATATCCACCACGAAATCATCCCCTCCCTTCAACGGAGATGGAGCTTGGCTCTCCTCTGGCCCCGAAGGGCCCGAGAACTCATCGGGCTGCTCTGTTAAATCAGCAGAAGACATTTGTGGGCCTGGTTGCGTCCTTGGAAGATGTGATCCCGCCGCCGACGAGAGCGTCGGCACGGTAGCAGGTGAAAACGCAGCCGTCGTTGGTTTCGTCATAAAGACCTGTGACGACACTGCAGTTGACTCAGACGTCACCGGCAGTGACGCTCCTGCAGCGAGCAGGGCCTCCAGCAGAGCCACCGAGGCATGAAAAAATGCCTCCGTGCAGGCGACAAACGTGGAGTGATACGGACAGCTAGAGTCGGGAAAGGCACGCAGGGTCAGCTCTCTCGGCTGTAGCTTCACCACACCGACGTCGCCCGACCCCTGGGAACCGATCACTATGCGTGTGTAAAACATTCTGTGGCTCATCGACTCGTGAATCTGCTGCGCTGTATAATACACCTTCCTAGATCGGCGCACTATCTGACTGGCATAGCTCACAAGGAGCGTACTCTGATGCAGGGTGAGTACACACGTACCTCCAACACTTCCGCTGTTCGCCACAGATGCCTTCAAAGCACGATCGTGCACGGTGTCCACGCTGGCCGAGTGGCTCTCGTTAGTAGACGGTGAAAACGACACAGTGGAGGGCCTCGAGGGCGCCGCGGAAGATATGCAAGATAGCAGATGGCTGTTGGCCACGTTGTCATCAGTGCTGCTGTCCAGATGCGCCTGTGTGGGGTACTGTGTCAATGACGACTGCTTTTCGGCGTGTACTGGGCGTTCCTGCGGTAAAAGATTCCCACACTCCAACGACGGTGTTACTGGTAACGCAAGAGAAGGAACTGTGGTCTGTCGGTCCTGTGAATGTTGCCGCTGGAGAGTTGACTGGACGAGTAGTGCCGATGGTTGGCCGGTCACGATCTCCTTTCTGCTTGAGTTAAACGAGGTTGTCGATTGAGACGCCAATCGTGGCACGTCGGCATCCTTGTCACCACTGATTTTGTGCTGTAGTGGTCCGTAAACACTGCCGGTCTTCCTGGACCTTTTGGCTGCCTTCGATTTGCAAACCGCTGTCTCGCACACAGCCGGCTTCGAAGTAGGAAGGAGACGGAGCAACAAAGCAATGGCGTCAGCCGTGCACACGTGCAGCTCTGACGGCAAGGCCAACTGGAAACCAAAAAACTCCGTTGACATTCCGACCCTCGCCAGCTCGTCGGCCGCCAAGAGGTCTCCGCGCATGTGCCCAAATATTTCGTGCCGCTCCGCCACAATGCTCACACCGTCTGCGATGTACAGGCTCACCAAGACTTCCCGTAGAGAAGGCACAAGTCGCTGCAGTGCCGCCTGCGTCGCCTCCCACTCCGCGCGCTGCCAGGGTCTCGGCTTGCTGCCTCCTCTACCGGTGATCCATTTATGAAACGACAGGTGCCTCCACCCACTTTTCTCGCGTACTTCTGATGCTGCCGCCGCAACAGTCGCCTCCTCTCTGGAGTCGCTGCATGTGAAGAGCTCAATCGGCTCACCTGTCACCTGGGTTCGTAAGTCAGCGCTGAGGGAGAGACACCGCAGTAGCAGTATCACGCTGTGCCGCGCCACGACCGGGTTCACGCAATTGTTCAGCACGCTCAGTAGCGCCGGCACTATAGTGGCCAGCATGCTCGAAAGAATGCCTTTGCCCAGAAACGCCTTGCGCGTCGACGGGTCCGCCTGCAGTCGCTCCCCGACACTCACCAGAACTGCCTCCATCGGCAGCACGGTAATGGCGAGCGAGTGACAGCGGCGGGAGTGAAAGGAAGGGGTATCAGGAAGATTGTCTCTCATGTGCACCCGTTGGCTGCGGTCCTCAGAGCTTGCAGTGCTGTCACTGTCGCATCGGCACAGCAGAAAGCCCAGCCCACCGCCGCGGCGACGCGGGCTGCCCTGCTGCGAGTCGTCTTGCTGACCGTCCGTACTACTGTAGTAGTCCTCACCACTTCTATCCACTGTATCCCCCTCGCTGTACGTGGCGCGAGGGTGGTAGCTGTCGCGGTGCACAATTGCTGCGCCGTTGCCCTCTTCGTGGGTGGGGCCCCAGCCGCTAACTCGTCGATTTGTCGACTGATTTGTCGCAGTGTCGCGATCTCGGCTCCCATCGTCGGGGCCACTGGCGTGAACATCAGTCATTTCTAGCGTGTTCACACGGTTGACCCGGTGGGGAGATGAAGGTGAGGAGACACGCCTACTTTCCCTAGTTGTGGCGCTGTTCGAGCGCAGCGATGGAGATGAAGAAGCCCGCGCCATCGCAGACGACTGCGGTGCCGGTCCAAGTGCCTGTGAGCCATCCTCCTCGTCCGCTGCGTCTCCGGAGTAGAAAGAAGATGTGGAAGAGAGGGACTCCTCGAACCAGCCTCTGACCTCGGCGTCTGCCGTGCGAAGCTGCATGTAGTTGCGGTTCACCCAGGTCGAGAAGCGGGGGGCCGGCTCTGCAGCGCAGCACGTGCAGCCACGAAGCAGTGCGTCTTGTGTGCTATGCACATAGCCCGTCAGAAGAGGTTTTCGGTGCAGACAGTGGCGCCCGCGACGCTCGCTTATGTACAACTTGCTCAGGAAATCGGTGTAAAAAACGTGCTGCTTTCCATGTGTGATTGCAAAGAGTTCGTGCTTGCGGCAGCTGCGCGTCTGCTGATAAACGTGCTCGAGCCGCCGCGATAATGCCTCGTTGCACTCGGTCTCGTTGTGAAAGTCATCCTCCCAAGTCCAGCCGAAGTATGGGAGGGTGACGTGGCGGAAATCTGTGTGCGAGTGCCCGCGACGAGCGCAGGGGAGCAGTACTAGCAAGAATTCCAACAGTGGAAGTAGCCGCAGCTCATCGGCCACAAAAGGAATCGTGGTCACATCTGTTGTTAGAACCGCACCTGCTGTTCCCGAGGGGCTTCCATCCCTGGCTGCGGTGGACCGCGTCGCGCTCTCCGGGGCATTTCTACTACTGTCTTCGCCGCCGCCACGCTGCGTGTCTTCTGACATCGACGCTGACGATGCCACGGCAGACTCGGTAGGATGCGCAGAGCTATTCCTCTGCATAGCTGCCCTGCCATCTGGTGTATCTCCTGCAACCTCATTCTCAAGAGCACTAGCGCCAGCGGCTGCTCTAGAGGATGTTGTCGCCACCGTCCGCCGCTCCACAAGCGTCACTATGCAGCCGCAAACGGCTTCCCAGACGTGCGCCTGCCGCAATATCGGCACGGCAAAGGTCGGATTAATCAGATAAAAGGAGAGAATTGGCGAGAGAGCGACGGAGCGGAGCCATTCGCCGCACGTGGCAGGCGTAATGCTCAGAGACAGTTGCAGCACCTGAACGCACACTCGGATCACGTGATTCAGAAGCTTCATATGCGCTTTCATCGAGACAACACAGACAAAGAGGCGATCGACCGCATGCGCGATCGCCTCCATGTGGTGCTGCAACAACGTTGCCTCCTTGCGTGAGAGCACGCGCGTGGTGTCGGGCATGGTATCTGCATTAGTAGTAGCTGCTGTAGCTGCTGCTGGTATCCCTGGAACAGGCCCCCGCGCTGCTATCGTGGAGGGGTCATCCGTTGACGCCTGGCGAGTTGTCTCATGTGCGTTCAGGCGAAACGGGTTATCGGTGAGGAAGCTCTCGAACGAATCAAGCAGCTTCGCCACCACGGGTGCCCAAACCCCCTCCAAGTCTGACTCCCGTGCGCGCGCGAGGAGGTTTGACAGCACTTGCACACACAGGACCCGCAGGTGGTGGGGTTCCAAGATGAGTAGCAGATCCATCGTACGCGCAGGCACTCGTACGTCAATGCATGCTTCGTACGCAATCATGGAGACGTAAAGAAAGCACTTGAGCAGTTCCTCGGCAAAGTCTTCATTAACGACTAGGAACTCTGGATCGCTGAGGTACAGGGCCAGTGCCGCGATAGTGTCTTTGCTTCTGTTAGAGCAAAACGCAAAGCTTCCGTTGGGAACCATGTCCGCGATGAGTGCGAGCGCTCGTAGCGCAAGAACTGCTACAGGCGATGCGGCCCGCATGCCAAGAGACGGTATGCATGAAGAAAACAGCTTTTCCGAGCGACTCCTCAGTCCCACCTTGTGCGATATCTGGTGGGAAACGCTACATGATGGCGCTCTGCAGTCTTGCACCTCGGACAACAAGGGATTTATGGCGTAGCCGTCGCCTCTCTGCTCCACATCGGCGGCAGTCAAGATCTCTGTCAACAACGGCACGTAGATGTTCACCGGAAATGTCCTCACATATTCCTCCCCCGAGATGCAAATAGTAGTGCACAGCAATCTGAGGTGTTCCTCAAGGCGTTGTCGCGCCCCCGTGGTTACACCCGTCGTATTGGCTCTGTCTATGGATCCCCGAATGGGGCTAAGAACGTTTTCATCAGATCGCTGAACTGCATGGAAGACTTCCAGGTAAGCCGAGCGAATGTCGGTCAGCAACACTAACGAGGCCATCGTCGTTGTCGCAGTGCTTCGGTGAAATGAACAACGTGGTGGAGTTTCTATCACCGCTCTCTCCTTCGACGCCGTCCCAGAGCCTCAAGAAGAGAAGTCCCTGCCACGTGCCTGTTGATGTGCCCTGAGCGCTACGAGCTCTGAATCGCCACTAGAGTAGCCCACACCCCCCGTTCCTGCGTTTGGCCCAAAGAATGAGCACCAACTACAAAAACGAGAAGGCACAACACAAACGACCACCGTGAGAAAGGGCAGAGAGAGAAGCGGCAGCGGCAGCGGCAGCGGCAGCCGGAAATGATTTAAAGTAGAGGGACAAATACCGCACCCATGAACGATGGTTTTCGGGGAAGGGGGACGAAGAGGGAGGCAAGGCGAGCCGCAAAACGTACAGAGCAGTGAAAGCACCAAACAGACAACTAAAAAAAAAAAAAAATGCCTTCACGACACAATACCAAGGCCTCCCAGCGCTATCCTTTTGCGCCCACTTTTCTCTGCAGGTGAGACGGAAAACAATTGTATGCTCTCTCACTTGCTAGTCCAAGAACAGAGACGAAAAGTCGTGCGGCCTAGTACAGCTCTTCAAGGCAGCGCTGGCGTTGCACAGAGAGGGAACTCAATACGGTGGAACACCGACGGGCAGTTGGCACAGAAACACGCAAGAGAAAATGAATCACTTGATAACGGAAAGCGAGCAGATTGCACACAAAAACAAACAAACACACACACACACACACACACACACCTGCGCACGATTCACTCTGGACAAGGGGAGAGAAAAAACAACGACGAACACAAGGTGGAGATGAGGGTTGGAGAGGAGAGCACGAGAGAGAAAGAGAGAGCAACCACGCCTCACGCAAAGAGAAAGTTATACATAAACGCGTTCGAAGAGACAGGTAGGAGGGAAAGAACGTGAGAAGGCACAAAAAAAAATTGAAGATGTGAAGGGGGACCAAGTATGTCAGCCAATGGATGCAGAAGGTGAGCAATGTAGATGATGCTGGTCGTAGTGATGGCGGGACACATACACACACACACACACAGAGAAAGAGATAGAGACGGAAGGATAAAGGATGGACTCGCAACCAGGATGGGGAAGAAAAAATTCACCCAAACAGCACAACAAAATCGTGACTAAATCCCTCCAAGAGAAGCTCACCACATAAAAGAGTTAGAACGCGAATCTAGAAAGAGGTGGTGATCGCAGAACCGAAAACAGAAAGAAAATGACACAGGAGCGGGTGTGTGTATGGTGTGTGGATGGGCTAGGCACTCTGTGAAAAAAAAAAAAGAGAATAGTGTCCAAGAAAAATTACAGATGTGTGGGCACCACGCAGAGCACTACAGACCAAAGAGTACGGTAAGGCACGTCTCGACAGCACACACAACGAAACCCCAGCAACCCAATCCAGCCCCAGCACCGGCGAATGAGGCGGAGCAGAAGTAACCGAGAAAAAAAAGTGAGTCGGATAGAGAAAAGGCCTGGGGGGAAGAGATGAGCAAACCACTCGGCCAGGACGAGTAGAGAACACGTGCCAGACAAACTGAGAGAAAAAGCTAACTATCAAAACTCCAAGAAAACTAAAACTAAAGCAACGCAGCAGTCATACACTCAAACGCACACATCAACAGTGCTCTAGCGATTGAGAAATAGATCGGAAAACGGAAAAACGTTTCCTTTCCGTTGTGGGTTGCAGACGGAGGCAGAGGAAACACAGCGGAAGAGCCAATAATAAAAAAAAGAATCACAGAAACAGAACGAAGAACAAGAGAACACAGTAGGAAAAAAGGGACAGGAACCCAACAACTTGACTGATGCCTCGATGTCAATACAGCTCGAAACGCTTGGATAAAGAAAAGAAAAAAACAAATATGGAAGCTTCCAACAGTCCACTGAGTGAGACACAACATTCACAGGCACCTACACAGACGCACACCCAGCGAAGCCAAGAGACAAGCGATGCAACGCGCACCAATGAAACCATTCAATGCGCGACGGACACGCACACGCAGACACACACGCGCACACACACAGCGTGAAACCAGACCAACCACGGACAACACAACTCAGAGGAAGAGTAGCAGCAGAGCAGCACAAAGAAAAGGGGGACGAAGTATCTGGAGGAGCAGAGGTGACCAAGTGGCGATAAACAGTTATCAATAATAATAATATAAAGAACCGGAAGCACGCAAATACGCACGATCAACGTAAGAGAAACTTTGAAATCTGCGCAAACGGCAAGTTCTTCTGACACACTTGTACGCCAGTCACTCCTCAAAAATCCTTCTTGAGTTAGGCGTGCTGCTTTCTGATCTCCAGGCGTGCGTGATTCACTTTACACGAATATACAGGTGTACCAAGAAAGCACACGCACCGCCTTCAATAGGTGATGGACAGGCTACGTAAAGGCGGGGGAGAGGAGCAGAGCACTCCCAGCCACCAACAAAATACTTTCGTCACTGTATGCGAACAATAGAGGTGGGCACATACAGCAACGCTGGGCGAGCAAGGGGGAGAAACAAGCGCCCCACAGACACACAGGGAATGGGACACAGAGCAGCGCAGACAACCGAATAGCGAGGAAGCGAACAAAAAGAGTGTGCTTATTGTTTCTATAAGATCAAGTGAAACAAAGATGAATCCTAATCCTCCGCGAAGCGGTCACTGCCTCCGCCGCTTGCCTGTCTGCCGTAGTACGCGCACCGTGTGGCCGTGTCGTTGCAAAAGCAAACGAAGAAAGGGTGCGGGGGAGATAGGGAGGGAGGGGGACAAGGAATCGTCTAGGTCTGCTCACAAGCACGACAGGGGAAGGGGGGGGGGCACAAAAAAAAAAAGGAATCAGGTGTGAAGGAATGAGAAAAGCCTATAAAGGCAGAGAGCGCCAATGCAGAGCAGAACAGACAAAGGGGGGAAGGGGACGAGAAAACCTGGAGCTGGGAGGGATGGGAGTGCCGCAGTTGCAGTTGTTGTCGTGGCAGTTGTGATCTTTGATGGTGTGTCCTGTTGTGGTTTGTGTTCCCTTCTGCATGTGTCTTGATGTTACCTTTCCTTCGGTCCGTGCAGCTTTCCTTTCCCCACGTGGAGGCGTAGACAGCACCGTGACGACACTACTGGGGTCCGCGGCTTGAACTGCTGCGCCGGCTGAGCGTGAGCACCAGTCCAAGATGCAGGAAGGTGGTGTAAATGTGTGGAGGAACGCAATTGAGAGAGCAGACGTTGCCGAGAGTGACAGTAGAAGGCAAGGAAATGCAGCGGGGTCGTAGAGGAGTAACGATGAAACAGGACGTTGGATAGGAGGCGAGAATTCTCCAACCATCACGTTGAGCGCGGTAGAGGCCAAGAGCAAGGCAATCAGCGGGCGGTGCGGTGCTGTACACAAGTGCAAGAAGGGGAGACGCGAGATGCAGAACCAGTGCTCCCTTCCGTCAGTAAAACATCCAACTAGGGGGAGTGTGAACGCCTCGGCAACGAAAAAGAAGAGCCTTGAACTCCCTCCGTTCCACCCGCTGCAGTCACTCCGGCACACAGACCCTTGAAACGTGACCGATGCCTCAGGACACGCATGTCGGACAACGCATACGATCCTCTTGTGCACACAAGTAAACGCTATGAAGCACGGCGCACCATGAGAAGTGTCCCCTCCCCGACCCCCACATGTGTCTTTCCAGCTGTTTTTGTGCTGTTTCATTTGCACCACTCCCGTACCATAAAAAAAGGACAGAAAAAAAAGTGGCACAGTCGCACTTGACATCGACGTGAGAGACGAGGTGCCCCACGAGAGGACATCGTACAAGCAAAGTAGCACACAGTAGAACGACCGCAACGGATACGCAAGCGGAAGGAAGAGGCAGGCACCCACCGATACGTCACAAGCCAAAGTCGCGGCAATCGCTAGACGTCTCTTAGTTACCCCAAACGTATGCAGAGAGAGAGAACACGGTGATAAGCTCCTCTTGAGGCATTCCTTTCCACAAATGCCCACCGGTAATGTCGTCCTCCTGCCCCGCTCTATTGCATCACCCTCAACACGGTACAACATGCGCACGAGTACACACTGCCTGTAGCCGTCGCAGCCATCTTTTCCTTCTGCTAGCTCATATTTTTCGACTGCTTGGCACGCTCAAAGTTGCCAACTATCCAACGCCCATAGAAAAGGTCACACCGATCGCAGCATACAGAAATCTGAACAAACACAAGCGGGCACATACACACGCAAACTCGAAAAGGGAGAAGGAAAAAATAAACTGTTGCGGGGAGACGACTGTCCTCGACACACACCCCGAAGGAAACAACTGAGTGCGGAAGCAGCCGTGTACATCTCTTCGCACTATCCACGCCACGCTCGACAGACATTGCGCGGAGTGCATAGATGCATGCGCACACACACGTGTCCTGTTCACGCACACACGTGTGGTCAGTCAGGGGAATCTTGGTAAAACGCTTGATGTACACCGAAGAAAAGGGATGATGAGTGCACCAACAAAAAAAAAGGCAGCCTGACGTCGAGACAAAGCCTTCAACGTCATAGGCCAGATAAACGATCTACCTGGGGCACACGCGCTATCAGCAAAGGAAAGCGTACAAGAAAAGTATACAGGCACGCCTGCACTGTACATGGCAACGCGAGTACATGGGCAGAGGTTACCGGCCGCCTTCTTCGGTCATCTACCTTTCTCTACTTCCACATCTTCTTCAGTGACACATTCTTGTCCTGGTCCTTATGCATCACTTTAGCCACAGCGAGCACAAAGTCTTCGTGCGTGATGTGCACACGACGCTCGCGTAGGGCAAACATGCCCGCCTCGGTGCACACTGCCTTCAGCTCGGCGCCAGAGCAGTTGGACGTCTTCTTGGCAATATCCTTGAGATCGATGCCGCGTGTCAGGTTCATCTTGCGCGAGTGGATCTTAAGAATTTCAAAGCGCGCTGCTTCGTCTGGGGCGGGAAACTCAATCTTACGGTCAATACGGCCAGGACGTAGCAGTGCCTCGTCAAGGATATCCATGCGGTTGGTTGCCATAATCACCTTGATGTTTTTAGACGCCTCAAAGCCGTCCAGCTGGTTCAGGAGCTCCAGCATCGTACGCTGTACTTCGCTATCACCGTTCTCTCCCGACTCCAAGCGAGAGGAGCCGATGGAGTCGATTTCATCCATGAAAATGATCGAGGGACTGTGCTCGCGCGCCATCACGAACAACTCACGCACCATGCGGGCACCCTCGCCGATGTACTTCTGCACCAGCTCCGCGCCACTGACACGAATAAAGGTGCAGTCGGTGTGGTGTGCCACTGCACGTGCAAGCAGCGTCTTACCGGTGCCAGGCGGGCCATAAAGAAGCACACCCTTCGGCTGCTCAATGCCAAGCGCCTCGAACAGCTTCGGATGCTTCACAGGAAGCTCAATCACTTCCTTGATCTCCTTCACCTGGCGCGAAAGACCACCAATTTCGTCATACGTCGACTCCTTCCCAGCCTTCTCGACCTTCATGAGCGACACAAGTGGGTCGACCTTTGTGGGCAAAATATAGTGGATGGCCGAAGTGCCGCTGCGCAGGGCAACGCGGGCGTTGGAAGTCAAGTCATTGATGTCCACCGACTTGTCTACATCCACCACCATCTTTCCCTGTCCAGATCCGGCCTTCACAAGCACCTTGTTCTTGCCCATTACTCTGACAACGTCCACGACCAGGGAGCCCGATTCTTGCAGCATCTGCACCTCCTCCTTGAGGTGACGGACACGGCGGTTCAGGTCATTGCGCTGCGCTTCAAGGCGCTCAAAGTTGTCAAGGGTGCGCTTCTGTGTTGCGCGCAACTCGTGGATCTTCTGGAGAAAGTAGTCCGAGACAGCTGCGTTGCTGCCCGAAGCCGTTGGCGACGGTGACGGTACGGCAACGTCAGTGAGCATGGCTGGTTGTGTGCCGAGAAGTGTCTGTGGCGAGGAAGCGAGAGCACCACCAAGACTGTGAACGATTGGCGTCGGTCGTCCCAAAGTTCCCCCCTGCAAAAGAGAAAACTAGAAAGAAACAACGCGTAACAGCTGAATACCAAAATCTCAGGAGCGCAAGCAGGAGAATCGAGAAAGTGCGAGCCTGCTTTTCTCTTCAAAGATGCGACAGCGGACTGCCTGCCGAGGCGCGAGCTTGCCTAAATACGGGTACACCTTCTATAAAGAAGAGCACGCACAAGTACAAACAAAGCCCGTCTGTGTACTGCAAATGATGCTTCGCGAAAGTGGTTTACCGTCAGATACTCACAGAGCAATGTGCACACAGTGGCTCACAATGTTTCGATGTGAAAGGCAGCGAGACCTGGAGAGAGAAGGGCAAAGTCGATGGCAGGAGGGAAAAGATAATGCTGTGTTCTCCTACTTCGTGCACGTGCATGTATATGTGCATGCGTTTAAATTGTAAGTAGGTGCGGGTAGTCACCGCCAGGAAATTCGGATCAAGCACATATAGATAAAAGTTGGAGGTGCAATAAACGAGAATATGAGTTATCCAATGTGATGGAAGGTCAATAAGAGTGTACGCAAAAAGCGTCAGCAACTCCTTCCCTCCTCTAGCGCAGTAGATCCACTACAACAATGCGCCACGGGACAAAGTCACAGTCGTGCCTGTCGCATAATCCTTTTGCACCAACCATTGCTGTGAACGCCGGCGAAAAATAGTTGCAGCAGAAGTGCTAGCAACTGTGGTTATATATATATATATATGTATATCAAGTTCAAAACATTCTTGAAACTCCCCTGTAGGGTTTCTGCCTCCTTACCGCCCCGAAAGCACCGCGGTGCCTGCTTAGGCTCCGAGTACTAGAGGCCAGCAGCACAAGAAGTGACCAGCAGGCATATCGATTTCTTCCCGCTTACTTCCACTGTAGCCGCAGAAGCCGCTACATGACGAACTGTGATACAGCCGCGCTGCTGGCACACGATTTCTTCACACACACACACTAAATATATATATATATATTATTGGAAGCGTATTCCTCTGCGAATGCAACAGGATAAAAGGTAAGAACTGAGGCTCCTGCGTGGTGATCGTGGACGTGGTGAGGATAGGGGAGGAGGGAAGAGGGAGCAGAACCGTCCTGTCATTTGCCGACGTACTCATCAGAAAAAAAAGGGGGAGAGCATGCTCGAGTGGTGCGGTGGACAAGGAAAAAAAAAGGGTGCAAGCAACAGCATGCAAGTGAGTCTTGAGTATCTACGGCAATCTAGAGACCGGCAAAAACAGCAAAACAATTCAAGAGTGGACGTTGAATCCAAGAGAGTAAAGAGTGACGCCGTGACTATGAATCTCACGAGAATCGAAATCGTGCAAACGTACAGCTAGGGAGCAACAACACCGTCAACTAGCGACCATCAAGCCAAGAGCTATACACGAAGGCAGCGTCCTTTTCACACTCCCTGGCACAAACGCACAGCAAAGCAGAGCTTTCCCGCATCTGTGGGGCGGGAGGGGAAGAGGTACTGGTGCTTGCTGAGCTCAACAACATGGATGAGGAGCAGGCGAAGCCGCCGATGCTGTGGGTTTGGTACGCGGAATCATCTAACAAGGGTATGCGAATACAAGAAAAATGTAGGAGTGTAGAATGGTCAAAAAAAAAAAAAGAGAGGTGCAGTGTGAGAGAACCCATCACGCTCACGAAGGCGATTAACTGGAATGGGGTAGGCCGAAAACTCGAGAAGAGACGTTTTTGTGTATGCTCACAATGGTTAATTTTTTTTCTCCCTCGCCCTCGTCATCTGCAGTCACTACGCTACCTCTGCGCTGAGGCACAGAAGAACAGGAACACAAAGAAGAGTGTGCGAGTGAGAAGGCAGACAGCTGCAGCTTCCGAATGGGAGCACGCCATATCTAGGTCAGCTCCGAAAGAGGCAAAGCATTCGAAGGAGCGGAAGTGAGGTTCTGGGAGTGAAGTGAACATGTAGTGAGAGCACACTGAAGTAAATAATAATAACGTGAAGAAACACAAAAATCAAACGAAAAAAAAAAACAGAAGAAGGTGAGTGAGGTACAAAAAGAGCCAGTCCGCAGTACACGGAGTTCAAACACACCAAACGTGTGAAGAAGGGGGGAGAGAAGGGGCTGCTGAGGGGCCTGCCCGCACGTCTATGGAAAGTAATACTCCAAAAAAAAAAAAACATCAGAAGAGCAAGAGGCAAAGGAAGAAGCTAACCTGCACAAACACACACACACACAAACATACATATATACATACGCACGCATACACTCGTCAAACAGTCCGCCCAGCAAGAGCGCCCTTGTGCATCAACGCTTACGCTAATTTCAGAGCACGACAAAAGTAATGACGTTGTACATGAAGCATTCAACAGAGTGGAAGCACACACACACACACACAGACACACAGACACGTTCATCCAAACCGACAGCGAGTGTGAGAGAGCTGGAGACACACTGGCATGAGCCCGTGGCCGAGGGAGGCACAGTAGTACGCGCAATACAACTCACAAGCGCCTTTCTGGTGTCGGTGATGAGAGAAATAACCGTCTTTACGGCTTTCGTGATGTCTGCGCCGTTGAGTTGGTAGGAAGTGGTGTCAGCACCTGCGAGCCGGAACCAACGGAGCACACTACTGCGCCGCCGTGGTGGCCTTGAGAGAGTGTGGTTGGTAGCCCCCAAAAGCCCATCGACGTGCTCTGCGAGGCCGGCGTCACGTAGCTAATGCTGCTCATCTGACTCCACGAAGCCGTGTAGTCGTTGCGGGGGCGGTCTTGCTGCTGCTGCTCCAGCGCGGACTGAATCCCGTTTAAGGCGCTGCGCACGTTCGAAGAGGGCACAGATGAACAGGAAGCCAGTCCCCTCCCAACAGACCGCACCGGAGCCGGAATGAGGTCATCCGTCGTGTTTGTTGAAGCTAGGAAAAGATGAGGCAATCGAGTACGGCGCTGCTCCTCACGCCTCTGCCGCTTCACTGCATCCTCGTCGCCGTCTCCATCCTCCTCTTCTAGCTTCTCGAATGGAGTCGCTCTCCCCATACTTCCGGCCCTATTAGGTGCAGAATAATTTGCATCGTGTGTGTGGTTCATTTCTTTGGACACCAGGTTATTGGCATGCCTTTCCTGCGTGCATCTCGATTGCATCTCAGCAAGGCAGCGTTTGCGGGAGCGGAGGAGTTGCAAACCGCTTGGAACTCGACTTCTACATGAATTACGGTCACCATTATTGCTAAAAGCAGACGCCCACCGCATGCCACTGCTGCCCCGGCTCCCAGTGTCTCTACCCAGGAAGCCGACTTCAGCAGCTGAAGCATCATCGGAAGCGCGCTGTCGAGCACTACCGTCCCCGGCAGTGTACACAGCAGGGACCAGCGTCGGCGAGCCGCCACCGCTCTCTCTCTCGGCAAAATCCTCTTCTTCAAATGCAAGTCGCTTTGGGGTAGGAGAAGTGTGGAGAGAGATGTGATCGAGCCGCGCTGCCACCGCCCCCGCAGTCATCGTGGAGACGGAGTATTCAGCGTCACGCAACTTCCCCGGCACCTCCCCCCACACGCCCCGTCCTTGCGGAGTTGCAGTACACTTGTAGTCACGCCATTCTGCACTCGGCCGCGAGGGGTCACTGCAGCCACTGCCAAAGGTGGCACAGAGAGGCCCCCCGAAGTGGTGCGAATTGGCCTCTAACGCAGCTGCATGGAACGAGACTTTCACACCTTCAGACACTCCATTATCGGTACGACCGTATGTGCGCGGGTTTGCTGCGTTATTGAGGAGTCCGAGATGGCTTGGTGGCGGTGTGCCGCACTTAGACCGGGCATAGCCCTTGCGCGGTGCAGCCTCCAAGCCGTCAAATGAGTCGCTCGATTCGGTGGCCGCAACTTCTTTTCTTGTCGGTATCGTGCACACTCGTGCCACCTCGTAGTTGTCAGTGTGAGTGTCCTCGTCGATGCTCACCACAGGTGCACCGCTCAAGAGCACGGCGTTGTCCTGACCGCTACCAGAACGATCGAGCTCGAAGCCTGAAACAGACGCAGGCGGCGCCGCTGGCTGCCATGTAATCGGTGGTGAGGACGCAAATAGGTCCCTGTTGTCTGTCAGGTTGTCATCACAATGCAAAGTCGGCAAGTCCAGCAGCAGCTCGTCCCCTTTCTCCTCTGCGTCATGGGAACGCTGCAGCAGCATCTGCACCTCAGAAGACTCGCGCCATACTTGTGTCGCACAATTGATCAGCTGCTCCTTTCCGCTCTCTTCCCCCCCGTGAATGGCGCCCCAATCGCTGTGCACGTCGAACTCCGTGTCCCGACAACGCAGCGTTGTCGGGCGGCCAATAGACCAGTTTGTCGGCACAGCAGGGCTGTGCCCGTTGGAGGAAAGCGAAAGACGCGTGAGCCGTGGAACAGAGGCGGAGGTGGTACACATGTGTGTGTTGCACGTGTGCGTGAGAGAGACGTCGTTGCCTCCGCAAGCGGGTAAATCACCAGCACCACTGTGGCGCTCCTGAAGCGTATGCCAATGTTCATTTGGAATCGAGAGCGCGGCTGTAGGCAAGGCCGAGTGTAACGACACTGTCGGGCGTGCAGCCGCAAAGGCAGACGCCGTGCTACACATATTCACGCCCGCGGACGGCACGCCACTGAATACGGTGGTGCACCGACCTATGCTTTGCCCTGCTCCTCCAATGCCGGTGCCGTACCCGACTGAACAGCGAGCTGGTGCAACGGATCGATCGGCGCTTGGATACGAGAGAGACCGAGCGCGACGCACCACGGGGGCATCCGCGATGGATGGCATAAATGAGCATGGTGACTGCTGCAGTAGGGTAGCAGATACATGGGCGTTGCACAGGGAGTCCGAAAAGGGATGCAAGCTCCCTATCTCGGCACACTGCCTTGTCCGAGGCTGGCACACTGTTCGCGGGGTGCAAGGGTTAGCGCAGTCATCCAGCGGTTGCGGCAACGTGGCGTTGCCTTCGTTGGCGTGCCGTGCATGCAGCGGATCCTCCTCATCAGCATACATATAGGATACCACCTCCTCTGCATAAGGGACAGCTCCGTCATGGTGTACCGTTGGCGTCTGTGTCTCCGGGTAGCACCGCAGCTTTTGGAATTGGAAGCGCTGCAGCTCCGGTGTGCTCGGTTGGGGGAACAGAGCTGATCCACACGAGTCGTCCATGTGCGAGCACGTCGAAGCAGCGACCGGTCGTATCCACTATGCTAATTGTGCGATAGAGACCACAGTGCAAAGCCTGCGCATGAACCGTGACCGAACAAATCACAGCTGCCGCTCTCTTTTCCTCTGTTGGTAGCTGTACGGATCACAAACTGATTTGGGATTTTTCAAGGACGTCAGCCTTCCCACCCCCACCCCCCAAATAGCAGCCGAATAGAGAAGAGAAATGAGCAGTGAGACTACGCGAGCCCCTCTACGACCGCCGCTACTTTTCTCCGATTGAATAGGGTGACAAGAAATAACACGCACGCAAATGAGATTTTCCCGTTCATAGGCCTCCGAAACTCCTATGCGCCTGGAAAACAGTGCGGTGTGGCCTTCGAGTCAAGAGAACTTTGTGGTGCCTCTCAGACCGAAGCCATACGAGACGCCTCACTCCCTCTTCCCTTGCCGCTGTGGCGCAAGCAGTGCGACCAACTATGTTGCAGACAACTCTCTTTGTGTGGGGCAGAACACAACCGCCAAGAGAGAGAGAGAACGAAAGAAATGATGAGTGGAAAGGAAGTAAACGACAGGTTTGGTTTCGCCTACTGCGTCTCGCCACGAGCAGGGGAACAGCATCCAGATCTTCTCAAGCGCATTGTCCTCGGGCGATAAAATCGTGGGTGGCGACGGCCGTTCACCCGTGTCGTTCGGTGCTCCTCATCAATGGATGGAGAGAAAGGGAGAGAGAGTTCTTTTCTTCCCTTTCCTTTCGTGTTCCTCGCCGATGCCACCTGCACCTTCGCTGTTGCATAGACTAGGATGCCGCAAGCCACCAGGACCACTTTTAGGCACATTTACCAATATCGTCCGCGATCCAGCGCCACACGTGCAGCCTCAGTCCCCACAGGCTCACCGGCACCCGCCTTTCCTTGTTTCACCACTTGGTGTGTCACTGTTTTGAGAAGACCATACAGGACAGGCATAAGAAAGAAAAATAGAGCTCCGTGAGAAGACGACCTCGCGGCTGACATGCACGGTGTGAGCAAAGATTGACAGCAAAAAAAGCATGCAACAGAATAACAGGAGCGCACAGAAGAGGGAAGACGGGCCAACGGAGACCATCACCGCAATCCTCTAGAAGAAAGGAAGGGCATTCGCACAACGGCGTAATCAGCCAGGGCCTCACAAGATGGAGCTGAGCACAGAAAAATACACATAAAAAACGGCCGGCGCACACACACACGCTTTCTTATACTAATATACAAGCACACAGATATCTAAGCCGCTGTCGTCGGGGCTTGCGCAACTGGGAAGCAACGAGCACAACCAAGAGAAACAATAAAGTGCACCACTCTCGACAGACGCACACACACACACACACATGCCTCACCAAACAGGTGCTACCACATGTCGTCGTCATCCACCACACACTGTATCAGTCTTCCCTGCTCACAGAGTCCATCGGTGCATATCATCAGAATCTACGCAACAGACACGGTAGGAGCAACAACGTCAAACAGCAACTTTCGGCGGAAGGAGTTCTGCTTGATGTCCTCTACGGAACGTGCAGACTCCATTGGGGACATGCGACCCTTGCGCGGTGAGGCTCTCGGGCCAGTACCGTTCCGACCGTGGCTCATCGGCGTGTCTGACCGCGTTCCCGCGAATAATTGCGGTCGCTGCCACCCTCCTGCGTCCCCGTTCGAGGAGTAGCCGTCGTGTTGCACGACCGCATCTCTGATGTTCTTCGTCTTCCTTGCGCTGCGCCTCTTAGAGGGCGTGAAAGCCTCCCTTGCTCGGCCGGAGAGAGAGTCAGAAGTATTGCCAAACCCCTTCCGCGGTACCCCCCTTACCGTGTTCTCATCATCGGCTTGCGGCGTCTGAGACTTCCATGATTCGCATGACGCGGACGATTCCGAGTGAGCAGGTGGCGCTTTCTGAAAGCGGGTGTCAGCCTGGTTCTTTGTTGGATTTCCATTTCGTGATTCAACCGCGGCGCCGCCGGCGTCCATATCCACGGTACCATCACGACTGGCATTTCCACTGGCCCACTGACGCCTCCGCCATTCCTCGAGGGCGCGCAGAGTCTCCTCGCGGTGACGGCGTCTCTCCTCCTCCGTGGGAGGAACGTATTTGAAGCGGTCTGGTATCCGGTTTGCCACATCTGGCACGTACGAAGTCGTCATGTTGCTCGACATAGAACGCATGCACGCGAGGCGCGCGGAAGAGGGTGAGAGGCAACTATTCCTGTTGGCCAGCGCCTCAGCGTAGCGAATGTGCGGGGCATCCAGAGCAGCGCGCGGCACACCACCACGGAGGTACTCCTCCCTCACCGAACGCGGCAGCGGAGAGTTCTGCCGACTGCGAGACGACATGGAAGATAACTGTCGTGCTTCATCTCCGGAACGCATGGATGCCCGCCTGTGTGCTGAGGCGCTGTACCGACGCTCCGCCGAGAGTGGGGACGCGATCTGGCTCTGCCTTGTATCACAATCCCTCGAGACTGATGCGTTCGAATGACTGCGTACCACTCCGTACTGCGCCTCCAAGGCACTAATGCGGTTTTGGCAGTACTCGTGTACGACGGAGGTAACGTGTGCGTACGGGTCTTTGTGCTTGGACGAGAGCCGCGGGGTAGAGCTGCGGCTGCTGTGACCAGGGCGAACCTGCTCGTGTGAACTGCTGCCTCCAGCCAGGTTTCGAGCCACCCCACGGTGCGATGTGCTGCGCATCCGCTGAGGCTGGTGGTTCTGGTGTTGATGCTCGCGGGGGGTGTTACTGATGGCAGGGCGCTTGTGCGGTTCGCCAAACTTCGGTAGCTCCGCAATCGTCCCACACGCCGTAATCGCCGTCAAGGGCTGGTGGCCTGAATTCCTCTGCGAGGACACCTCACGTGGCCCAGCCAGCGACCCAATCTCATCCGTGCGCGCAGAAAGTTGCTGCACCACGCCGTCTTGTGCTGTTACCCCCGCGTGTGCAAGTTCCGCGTTTGTGGGAACAGCCCGGGAACTACGAGGTGTCTGATGTGCCGAGCTGATATGCGAGTCACTGCTGCGCCTGTGGGTCATTAGTCTCGGGTGCACCTTGATCTCCGTCACCGCAGCGTCGTTGCCGTCCACCGCGCTCACCGTGTCGTAGTTGCTCATTGTGCTGCAGCCTAACAATAAGTGTCCAGTAAAACTACCGTATTGGCAACTTCCCGAAGGGAAGGGGCTAACACGCCACCTGTCTTGTGCGCCAAACGAAATACGAAGGGATCTTCCTTGTGTGTGTGTGTGTGTGTCTGTATGTGTAACGTATCCGAATAACTTGAAAGTCGATTCAGCAAGCGCTACGAGGCGAGGAGCTACTCGTTGGCACTTGTCAATCGTCACTGTCTCCACGCCTTCGGTCCTCTCCTTGTGCTAATCGCACCTGATAAGAAAGGTGACCCCACTAACGAATCGGGAACAAGCACAGGTACGCACAGCGACAAAAATTCGGCGTGCAGAAAAAAAAAAAGACTTATGTGGCAAGCGTGTGTAGCGATGATCAGCGAGAACCTTCCTCTACCCCCTTCCCCCTTTCAGTGCTCAGCCTCAGATGTGTAATCCGATGACGGTGCGTGGAAACAGTATTTGTGTGAGCTTCGCAGCTTCATACACTCATCAGCGAAAAAAGGTATGATGTGCGTGTTCGATTGTGGGCATGCAGCGAAAGCCGAGTTGGGGCCCATGAGTGTCGCGGATGCGGAGGAACAACGGTGGGATGAGACACCAGCCCAGCACCGTCCAAAGATACACAATACGAAGGAGAGAAGGATGAATGGGCCTCTGGGGAATCCAGAAATTCGTGCGACACGTAGGTGGAAACTCATCCTCGCATGCCACGCATCCTACACCGGTGCTCCAGAAGTGCATAACATTGTCACCTCAAGCCCTAAACAGCGAATGCAGTGATCGCACTCTCCAGAACTGCGCGAAGACGTGGGAAACGCACAATGTCGAGGGAAGAAGCTGAAAACAGGGTCATCTGCCTGTGTGTGTCACAAGTGCAACAGCGCGTGATGCAAATGCAAAAGTGAAGCGAGCGATTTTTCCTCATATGTTTCTACGTTGGAAGAGCTATAAGTGACATAATTGAAATAGTGAAACATATTAACGTAGCTGCGCAGACAATGTAGAGCCTCCCCATACATACACACAAGCAGGACTCAGGGGTATGGGCACACACACACGCGCACAGTAAAGGAGAGGGCAAGAACGTAAGACCTATGTACATATGGCCGACTTCGCTTGTGCGACACAGAAGGAGAAAAAGAGCAGCCAAGTAGAAACGAGTGTTTCTAACAACACGCTAAAGCATACATACACATGTATATATATATATATGTAGATGCACACGAGTATGCACCGACACTGCATGTGTATCTGCCCAATAAAATATGTTGAGTGGCACTTCTATATTTGATGGTGCATGGGGGCCACCATCAAGGACGCCTTCGTCCCACCATGCATTAATCGGGGACCAAGGAAAGGGGAGGAAGGGGGGGGCACAGTGGATGGAAGAAGAACAGCGCCTCAACCGACGTGTTCATGTGTTTCACTGTCACAGCCTCCTTTCTCCGTTTGTCCACTAAAAACGCTATCACAGCTCGCTATCGCACGCGTTGCTTCCCTGTGCGGCAGAATCTGTCAGTACTGAAGAGGACTCTATGGGCTCTTGAGAAATCGAGACAAAGCGCGCGCGGTCAAGAGAGGAAAACAAGGAAAGCACACACGTTAGCACAGCAGCACCTCTGAAAAAAAAGTGAATCCACAGACCGCAACACAGGCCCAACATCTCGCGGCGTTACAAAACATCAAGACCTGTCAGAAAAGCGAGAGTGGAGAAGAAGGCGGTGCATGGAAGCTCATCACGTCACAGACTACCAGCAACCACAACTCACGCATGGTGACAAAAGTAAAAACGTACAGTGAGCGCAATCGCAAAACAAAAGCACGTAGAAAATAGTGGTGTTCGTGGGAAACGGAATCGACGGTAGACGGGTGAGAGCAAGTGCGCTATACACGCACACACCCACGCACACACACACACATATATATACATGCGTACACATACACTAGATAGCCCGTACAGGGATGCGCGCAAGGCGAGAGAAACGCACAGAAATAAGGAGAAGAGGGTAAACATTAAGCAGCATGAGCTGAAAGGGAGACGAAGAATCAACCGTGTACCCTTCACGTCAGCGGAACCTCAAGAGAGGCACTCTACACTCCACATGGGCAGTTCATCACAAGGCGCCCCCACAATGCGGCCACCAAAGGGCGAGAGGCAACTTCATAAAAGCAAGCACGCTGGCAGGTGCTCAGAGCACTAGAAACTGTACGCGGGTTCCCTTGACGCAGCCACTAAACTGAGTCTCCCCTTCGAGCTACTGCTCCTCTTCGTATCTGCCTGTGCCCTGCGACGAGGGGGGCTGCCGCGTGAGTGAGCACAGGAGCTCACACCGCGGCTGGAGTACACGTCAATATGGTCTTCGGTATAGCTATCTCCACCTTGCTCAGCCTGTTTCCATCGCGCAAGAGACCCCACCCGGTCACGGTGCAGTGTTTGTGCGCGTTGCCGCACGACTTCCCACTCTTCGGGGAGAAAGGGGAGCGCAGGCTCCGGACCGAAGAATTCCGTTTCGGGGCCGAATCGCTTGATCAGCGTCTGCAACCACTGGTGGAGGGACACCGGCCAGCACCCTGACGCGACGTCTCGCTCGTACAAATCGTAGTGTAATGACCCCAGGCCCAGTGCGTTGTGCGACCGCAAGTATGCGCCGATGCGCCGCTCATAGTAATGCACGTAGTCCGGCACCACCTTTGCCATGCTGTTGTGACCACCCAGGCGCAGTGATTCAGGAATATGCTCAAACGCCGGTAGAGTTAGACGAAGCGTAACGTGACCGACGACGCAGCGTTGGTTGTCCTCAGGGGAGAAACGGTCACGGTAAGACAGCTTGCCTGGAAGAACGGGTGCGATGATCGGCACCCGGAGCGTGTCCCCGATCTTGTACAGCGGCTTCGTTAGAAGCGCGCGGAGAGACAGGCGGACGGAGCCGATTTCGCCTCTATACGGCGCGTTCCACATGTAGGGCACTGACGCAGGGGTCACAGACCGATAGGTGCTACGGGGCTGCAGCCGGCCTCTCTCCGCATTCGCTAACCCAACGTGATGACGAGATGGCGTCACCTCCGCGGAGGTGACACTGTGACGGAAGGATGGCTCTGGAGAGCCCGTGTAGCTTCGAATGTTGTTCACGCCTCCGACGTAGTACTTGTCCTCCTCTTGGCGAGAGCTGTTGTGCTGAATCTCAGCGATTCTGTGGTAGTGGTTTGAGTACGATGAAACGGATGATCTTTCGTTACGGTGTGGGTGCTGCTGATTCTGCCCTTCCTGTATAATGCGCATCTTCGACGACGGATCCATATACGCCTCCTCCGGCTGCCTGGTGCTTTGAAGTCGTCCGCAGTTCTTGGGGAACTTTATATAGCTGTGCAGATTGTTCTCGCCACCCACGTAGTAGGAGTCCGACGTGGCATCCGAGTCGGTATCAGCTATGTTGTAGTGACGCACACCCGCACTACTCTCTTTGACAACACCACCACTGGAAACCCCCCCAGTCGGGACCGGCACCGCGCCTGCTGCGTTCTCGCTCTCATGGGCACCAATAAGGCGCAACTCCAGCGCTGGGGCGCAATTGGCATACGCTGAGGCTCTGGGCATGGCGCCGTCCATCTTCGCTGGGATATCCAGTCGGATCGGGGTGTAGCGCTGGCGTCGGTGCAGCGCGTCGTTCGAAAACTCAGTCCGTTTGCACGCTTGTTGACGCTCGCTACCGTAGACACCTTCCACCACAATCCCACCCTGAGCCTCCTGAGTCCTGCCTGTCTCTGTCGCAAGATCCACGGATTCAATGTTCACGTAGACGGTGCCCAAGATCGGCCTCATCGACAGCTCCGTGCGGAGCTCGTCGTGCGCACTTTTCAACGATGTACACTGTGCGATCATGGGTTGCACCTTCGAAAGCTCACTCGGTTTCATCTTTGCAATTAGAGATGTCACGTCCTCTGTAACCGCCTCCTGCGCAGATACACCCTTCCGCCCAGACTCGTCATCCAGCTTGTACTCTGTGACGGTAGTCTCCGAAAAGGCATTAGACTGCAACACCAAACCTAGTATGCCTACAGGCGAGATGGCAGCAGCTCCGCGGGGTACTAGTGAAACGCCCGGCGACTGCTGATGCCGACCGAGAGTGGTGCCATTTGGGTTTGGCATGCGATTTCCCCTCAACTTTACAATGCTGTCCCGGCTGTCAGACGTACATGACGCCGATCCGCGGCGGCTTCCGCTATAGTCGCCAGACGCCGATTCCTTCGCCGGCTGGAAAAAGGGCACCCAGAGCACATTCTTCTCCCCTCGCACGAGATTCTCCAATGCTACCTCGGCCTCCCCAAGAATTGTCGTCTTCCGAAACACACGGTGTTGAGCAACCTTAAAGGTCATGAAAGCATGCGGGGCATTTTTCAGGCGGACTGTCACCTCGTTGTTGTCGTCCATACCCATGGCAGTCTCTGTCGATCCTCTCACATCTCCGGTACGGAGGATCGGCTCGTTATTGAGATACACTTTCACGTAGAAATCCACGGCAGGCTTAAAGGCCTTGACACCGAGGATCTTGACAGTCATCGGCGCCACTGCAACGTCACGACCGTGCTTCTTTGCCTCATCCTCGACGACACGCTCGGCCTTACCGGGTGGCGCCATGTCAAGCATGTAAGGCACCCGATGCAGCTTCTCCGGTGAGCTGCGCTGCATAATAGCTTCCAGTCGCTGCATGTTCAGGCTAGAGGCAACGCTGAAGTTTTCCGCTGCAGCAACTGCCAAAGCGCCAGTGAGTCCAAAGTCCTCTGCCAAAAGTTCCACCGTCAGCTTGCCCTGCACATGGGCAACACGTTTCGTCGCCCCGGAGACGAGGTGAAGCGTGCGCACGACCATGCTCTTCCGTGGAAGGGTGGCAACACCGAAGCACACCCGGCTCATCTCCCGATCTCCGTCATCACTTTCCATCACGAGCATAACTTCCACAGCGTCATGGGCAGGGTCGCACACCTGTACTCTAAAGGAGTCTTGAAACCTCACGGCGCCGTTGCGAACAGTTGCAAGTTCTGTGCGCACCGTCGTCGGACCAGCAGTAATGCGAGCATAGCAACGCGGAGTAAGTCCGCCGTCGGCGCGTATGTTGCGTGCCTCTCGCACGCTGACCTTAAGCCACCTCGGCTTCCGTTCAGGACCGACGGTGCGGGCCCACTCCTGCATATGCACCTCTTCATTGTCGATGCTTCCCACAATGGCGTCCAGGCGATGAAGGTCGTCACGGAGGTAACACCACAAATACGCCAGAACACGTTCGCGTAGCCGAGCCTCCTGCTTGGCAGACATTTGGTACCGACTGCTGTACTTCTCCGTCTGAAGTGTGATTGTCACCTGTCCCCCGTTCGAGGCATCGCCTGTTTCGGCAGCGCGCACGAGCATCAGCGTCACTTCCTTCGCCTTTCCAGCCTGCACGTTCGTCAGCCCAACGATGGCCTCGCCAAGCTTGCGGTCGTTGCCAAACACCGTCACGCTCAGTGTGTCCACTTCAGGATTGGTCATGATAAAGTTGAATTCCTGATTGATGGTGGCGCAGCGACGGTAGGGTACCCTCCTGGATCGCCGCTCTACACGGCCGTCCCCGATCACCACGTAGACATCGGAGGCCCGAGTCGGACCCCCGGCCTCGTCTGTCAAGCCGTCGACGCGCTGCACCGTCACACGCACCGGGACGGGCTCCATGGTGCGCACTTGATAAGACATACGTAGCTGAGACAGTGCCTCGGGGCCTTTGTTCACATACGCACATGTCATCCAGTCCAGTCGGTGCAGCTCCTGTGGGGAGTATCGGGTGAGTGTGTCGTGAATACAAACAGAGCACGCCGCCTCCTCCTCCTCTGTCGCCACTTTGTCGTAGCCAAAGTCGTCAGAGTAGATGCTCACCAGTACTTCGCCCTGCTCGTACGCCTGCGAGGTGCCGGGATGGCGCACCAGTGGTGCCCATATCTTCCGCTCCACTTGCCACGCTAAGTTGTGTAGCGCGAGCACGCACTCTGCCACCTTTTTATCCTGTCGTATGCGGCTTCCTCGCGAGCTGTCCGCGAAGCTCACCGCTACTAGCGTGCACACAAGCGCATCGTTCTCTGGATCAGCTGATGAAAACATGAACTCATCGTAGAAGACTGGGTTGTAGCTGCCCGTGTCTGCAACACCAGAGTGGCCACGCTCTTCCACAGTGTGCACAGCAAAGTAGACCGGCGGTGGAGGGCGAGAAGACGCCTCCAGATCTGCAAGCACGCCTTGACACTCGTGAAGACGAACCCTAAAGTGATACGGCTGCGCTGGAGCGGCTGCAGTAGCACAGTTCGCGTCAGCTTCTTCCACATCGCTGCTGGCATGCGCCTGCACGTCGTCAGGGAAACCCTGACGACTGTGGCGGACATTGTGCCCCGCTGGAGAAACCCCCGTTCGCCTTACCCCATGATCATACGCGTAGCGTCCACCCTTTCGGCGACGGCGTGTCGGCGTTTTGTAGTCCTCCAGATTTGCAACATCGACAGGAGCCTTCGCAGTGCCGGTGGGATGTGATTTCCGAGCCCCAGTGGCATGCCTACGCGTCCCAGAGTTCGCCCTCGCGCTGCCGCTGCGGGTGATGCCACGGCGATCGGCGGCACTGACGGAGCGGCTGCGAGGGTCAACGACGAGAACATCGAGCGGCGGCTTCCGCCTTGCATTGCTATCCGTCACTTTGAGAGCATTGTCGTCCGCCCGTAGAGCTCGGTCATTGCCATGATACGCAAGGCGAGGATATTCCTGCCTGGCAGCTCTCTTGCAACTTTCTGTGTGTCTTTCAGTGCCTTTCGGCAAGTGCTCTGCGTGCGGCGGCGAGTGTTCTGCATCGGCGGGTGTATGATTCGCTGTAACAATACAAGTAGTCACCTCCTCAGTAGTCTCGATCACCTTGTAGAACGGCTCACTTTTTTTCTGCGTGTTGCGGCGCGTGGAGGGGATGGAGGATCTTGAAGCTAAGTCTGCTTCAACTGTCCTCGTTCGCCGCGACTGTCTCCATGTACTGCGGTGAGGGCTTGGCATCTGATCAAACAGGTGGAAGGAACGCCTGTAGGTAAGAAAAAAGTGTGTGCGCGTGTGTGTGTGTGTATCCTTCGTCTCAAATCGGTGCCTGTGCGTGTGCACGTGGCCGTGTTTTCTTTGAAAAGGCAGGCGGGAGGGGGGAATCACAGATGAAGCGAATGATGCAAGAAGCGAGTATAAATGACCGAGAAGATATGAGTGAAAATGTATAGGAACAAGTGATGATGCCGCCAGACTGTGTCGTGCCTTCCCGGAAATCCGTGCGTGCCAAATGGGTGTGACGCGCGCAGACGTGTTTCGGCGTCGATCTCAAGGCACAGTGGAAGTGCTCAAGGAGAAAAGCTGAGCAGAAAAAAAATGAGAGAGCAAAAACGGTTAAAGGCACGCAGACGCACATAGACGCAAAAGGGGCAATGCAATGACGGAAAAGCGGAGCATAAATGACCCGCAAACAATAACAATAATGTAAAACTCTAAGAAAGCACACCTAAGTGTGTGTCTGTGCGTGTGTGTGTGTGTGTAGGAGGGAGGCAAGTGCTAGTATGGGGTCCTCGTATGAGTGTGTCACAAAAGATGTCTGACACAGGGAAAACACCGAAGAAGGTCGCACACTGTTGAGGGACCAAATTGGGCGAAAAGAAAACGGCTCAAGGAAAACAAAAGAGGATGTGAGCCAACAGCGTCCATAGTGTAACAACTGCGCCTAATTTTTTTTTTTTTTCCAGGGCGTCTCTCGTGAGTACGCTCTGTTGACGTTTCGGGTCACGGCTTGGCGTGTCCTCCTGCTCAAAGATGAAGTATTGTCTCTACCTTTTTTTTTTTTTTTGAAGGCGGTGTTCCGGTTGATATTTCTGCTCTACTGGCGGCATTGATGGTTGATCAGCAGATCGGGAAGGGATGCCATAGACGCGGACGTGTGTGTGTGTGAGAGAGAGAGACAGCCAGCACAGGAGTAATGGTACGAGCAAAAGTAAAGAACAGAGAGATGAACAGGTTGTGTTACGTAGCAATGGAGTTACACATAGAGCATGAGTAGGCTCATGTATGCGTGAGTACGCGTGCGCGCGTTGTTGTTGTTTTATGTATGTCGTTCACGCACACGTCCAACGGCATGGCAAGTATTGTTCACCATCCACGGCCACGCACAACGACACAGATTAGCGGGGCGCATCCCAGAAGACAATGCTTGACTCGTCATAACCGTAGTTAGAGGAGAGAAGCGAAGAGTTACGTCTTCCTGCGAGAGGTAGACATGAAGCGCGTTAGGTAGCCACATTGCAGGCGATAGGAGAGCCGGAAAAGACAACAGTCATTCACGGGGAAAGGCACACAGGCCCCACCTTCTGCTCCATTGCACGCATCGTGCAATGGAATGGTAGGTGCTTGAATGCGTGGGTGACAGAAGTCCCCTTTCACTCTCGTCTGTGCTAAGTTTTGTCTCCCTGTATGTTCGATTGCATTCTCTTTTTTCTTTGCATGAGTATGAGTCGGGCAGTACGACACTACTACACACAAAGACAGCGCCATCCACCCACGCACACTTGGGTGATGGTCACGCCTGATTCCCCACATCCTTTGAACATGTGGAAACAGGCATGGTTGTCGTTGAAAGCGGACACACACGGAAGTGGGCAAACCTATACATAACAGTCACTGACGGAATTCTCGGCATGAAACCTCCAAAAAAAAGAGAAAACTGTCGTAAACATCTGAGACTTCAGACGCGGTATGCAGTCACAACTGCGCACATAGATACAAATAAATAAATAACTAAGAGAATGCGAGAAACAGGAAGAGCGACAGTCGCTTACAAGAAAGAAAGCAGCACACACCCGACCAGAGCAACATTAAGACGCAGAGAAAGGATCTCTCAACAGCCACGCGCAGCAATGCACACGAGTGCGCAAGGCAAGATACACCAGAAGAGCTTTCGAAGTGTATGCATGTATGTGTATGCATGTATGTGTACATACTTTTGGCCGTGCCTGCGGGGTGATCACAACCGCTACGACGATATTTTAAATCAGTCCATCCTTCCACGCAAGATAAGCTCACGTGCACGCTCCTCTCCAGGCTCATCACGTACTCCATCATGTGGTGCGAAGAAGCCCTACACAGGAGTTGCAGTAATACATTCACTCGGTCATCCCAGCACAGTCTTTGCCTCATACTCTACGCATTCACCCCCCCCCGTTTCGAAGGCCGAAGTCTGGTACACGTCTTTGTGAGGTTCAGCCCTCCTTCACTCATGCACAGTGAAGGGTCGGCTGGGATACCACTGAATCACACTGACCTCTTTGCCTACCATATGGATGGTACAGACACCTTCACAGTGTCAGGTCGCTCTGATGCAGCACCAGCCACGAGTCAGCCGCCCGTATCCGCAGAGATGCATCGCTCAGGCCTCGCCATGTCACAGACATTTCACCTTGTCAGCCATCAGACGTGGCCCGGCACTTGGCAAAGAAACGTAGCAGGGGGAGGGCGCTGCTTAGCTTCCACCAAACGTGGGGGGCGGGAGGGGGGGATGAAATGGACCCTGAGCGATCACCTGCTGAGAGAAGCGCACCCACACCTCTTTCTCGCTATCACAGCTATCACGGAAAAAATGAGAAAGGGGCACAGCGTTCGTCTTCGAGGCAAACAGCAAGCGGCCGACATGGTGCTCTTGCGAATTCCCCAAAGATGAGCTTAGCCTATGCACAGTAGAAAGAAAGGCCCTTTCTTTTCCAGCTTGCTTGTGCACAGTCCAGTGTGCCACAAAATAGGTGTAGGGTATGGAGGCGGGCATGGCAACGTCTGCCTTTCCCTTGTTCGCCAATTAAAAAAAAAAACACACATGGGTCGACACACTGTTGCCATTCCTGGTGGAGAGGAAGAAACCCATCCCCCACGCACCGAGCGCCGGCACGAGAGCGGTCGTGGAGCGAACCTGCAAAAAAGGAGCCGGAGAGGTCAGAAAAGGGCAAGCAGTGCCTTCGCAGAAGAAGGCTAAAGGCGTACAGATCGCTCACGGAGAAAAAGGACGATGGCGGGCGCAAGAATAGAGAAAAACGGGCACGGGAACACCCTGGAGAGCCCTGAGTCAGCGCCGCAGCGATGACCAAAGAGGTCAGAACAGAAAATGACAGAAGAAAAGCAATAGCACAGAAAAGAAAAGAACAGCAGGCGGGTGTTCCTCCAACAGGCAAACGGACCCAAGGGAGGGGGAGGGGGAGGGAGGCAACGTACGAGAGCATAAGTCACGCACGCGACATCTCCCTCCCCCTCGGTCCCTGTGCATCGGTGTAAGGAACTCAATGTTCATCAGAGAGATTTGGGAAACGAGCTACGCATGAAGGGGAGATTAGATGGCAAAAATGGGCTTTACAAAGTATTGTTGAGTCAAGCATGTAGACAGACAGACACACACACACACACATGCATGGGTGTGGGAGCATACAAACATGCATACACAGAAGCATGAAGGCGTAAAGTACCAACGTGTAGCGCGAAATCTGCATCGCAGCAACTCCTCAACGAAGGCATAGAAATAACGCCCCAAAATAGCTATGCGGCTGAGGGCACAAAGGCAAACATGCACTGCTTCCTTGTCAGCGACTCCTGCGCATACATCGTTACAAGAGAGCCTCACACACCGAGTGCGCTCCCCTTATCTTTTTTACCCCCTCCTCCCACACCACATCAATACTGTCTTCTTTCTACTCTCGGGTTTCCTTTTTATCTTCCCTGCTGCCGCTCACCGTTTGACGTCAGTGTATAGGAGCCTGCTTCTTCTCTCTTTTCTGTTGCCGTCTTCCTGCTGTACTGCACGTCATCGCGACTCTTCAGCACAGGAGGCGGATCGAAACTGTCCCGCTCCGGTCCCCAGCGTATAACGAGTTCGGACAAGAGCGTTGGTAGTCCGGTTTTCCAGCATTTACAGGCAACGTACGAATCGTACAGGCGCGAGTGAATGTCCACCAGCGAGTTCGCGTCGTAGTGGCTCAGCAGGAGGCAAATGCGATCTATATAGTAGCGGACGTAGGCGCGGTCAAAATCTTCCACAACGCTCGAGGAGAAGCGCACTGAAGCACCATAGCTCTCAAATGCAGGCGGCGTGAGGCTAACCGTGATGGTGCCGACCAGGGTCGCATGCACGCGGTTCGCAGCGTAGCGCACCGATACAAGAGGAACCTTGACCTTTTCAGACATGTCAAAGACGGCAGGTGTCAACAAGGCCCGCAGCGACATCACGGTACAGCCGAGTTCCTCCGATCTTTCCTTGGAGTCGCGGTCGCACACGCACAGCGTCAAGGTGGCGGCAGGGCCGGTCGCACTGATATCGATACGTAGAAGCGGGAAGTCCAGGTTGGAGATACCCTCCTTGGACATACCGTACGGGTACACGTGCGGCGCGCCCGGCTGCCGCCGGACCGACTCAGAGGTAAAGTTCCCCACAGACGCCGTTACCACGCACGAGTGCCGCACCGTCACGGAGTGAAGGTCAACGTTGTGGATCGCTACGTAAACCGTCGCCACTACGCTGGGCGCAAGCTGCAGCCTCAACGCGCGATGCAGTCGGCGGATATCTGGGGCATGGCATAAGATAACATCCAACCGCCGCAAATCCTTCGGCATATAGGTAGACACCAGCGACGCGACGTCGTCCATGAGTGGCTCGAAGACAGAGGGAGAGAGGTGCTGCCACTGCGACACTGACAGATGGACAAGCGGTAGTGTTATCCTAAGACGGCAAATACCCAAATACTGCGAGTTCACGTCATACAGACGCAGACGCTTCTCCACTGTCTTCCCGGCAGGACAGCGAAGGACACAGAAGTCGGCGTGACAGAGGGCCTCAGCACCGAGCAGCTTTCGAAACCCGAGCTTGAGCGTATACTGCTTATCGTAGTTAGAGGCTACGTCCTCAATCGTGAAGGTGGCCGAGCGTGACTCCAAGGAAACGAGTTGTTCGGCGGGAATCGGCTTTGTCTTGAACAGCGTCCTATCACGTTCGGACACACGAATGTAAATTTGAGCATCGCGAATAGTCAGTCCGGCAAACCCGACAATCGTCACGGAGGCCGAAGTGCCACCGCGGACCACCAGCGGTGCCGTCTCACCTCGATTCCTGGAGCTGTCATCGAGAGAGCTGCAGATGGTGCGCGATGAGTGCGGCAGCAGCGTTGCGTCCTCTGTATCTAAACACTCCTTAGCCGCGTCGTATTCGCTCGGTGCACGGCTGCGCAGACCCACAACTGTGTTGGCAGCACCTCCTCGCGCCGTGGAGAAGAGGTTGATCGTCTGCGCCAAGCCGGCGGACCCATCGAGGCCGTACGCGCACGTCGATTGCGTCCGTGCATGCATCCCGTCATCAAGGTCAAAGTCAACAGGGAAGCAAGAAACCTTCAAGAGACCGGAGACACCCGCCGCCTTTGTGCCAGCGTTTCTGACAAGATCCAGCTCCAGTATGTTTTCCTCCCCTCTCCGTAGGGAGCGCAGCCCCAGCTGCGTGCGGCCCAGCTCCACCTGCCTCGATGGGTAGTAGCGCATCAGAATCAACTCTACCTTTTCCTTCTCCGGGATTCCGATGATGAGGTTAAAGCTCTCACAAAATACGCACACGCTCCGGCCCTCCACAATCGAGCTCTGAAACTCCTGCAGTCCAACGCGGACAATGCAGAAGACGTGCAACGGTATGTTGTTATTCTTGAAGACAAGGTTGCGACAGCGGTCGACCGTGAAGCGAAGGTTGTACTTGCCCGGCTCCGGGCCGTATTTCTTAACCATTCTGCTGAGATATGCCGCCACATTCAGAGTCGTTGCGTATTTGACATCCACCATCGCCAGCCCCGTCGGAATATAGTAGTAGAAGAACCAGGTCAGGCGCGAGTGCAGCGCCAGCTCCTCCTCTGTCGGCGCAGGGGCCGAGCTGCCGTAGTTAGTGCAAAAGACAGAGATGCAGATGAACCCCACCGCCTCGGCACGCGAGGAGCGTGAATCCATCACCAGCATAAGCGTTCGTTCCTTCGCCACGCCGCGGTGGAGATCCGCCAAGGATACATAGCACTCACCGGCACCCGTTTTACCATTCAGCACAACGCTCAGCCGGACTACCGTCGTCATCGGCTCAGAAACACTGAAGCACAGTGGCTCTTGACTCTCCGGCACAACAAAGTTGCCCTGAACACCTGTGATCGGTCTTGTCTTTGCTCGCGTTTGGCCGTCCACCTTCGCCTTCACAACGCAGCAACCCTCAGCAAGAAAGCCATTGGAGTAAAGATTCGAAACGCCGAGCACCGTTACCTCTAAATCGGCGATGCGCATACCCGTGTCGTCAGCACCGGTGTCCCTGCCACTACCGCGGAACCAGCCACCGAGCAGTACACTCTCAAGCTGCGAGAGCTCTCCAACGTACCACTCCAAGCGGTGGAGCTGCCGCCGCGCGTGTAGGGTGAGATACTCGCGGATCTGCTCCCGTAGCCGGTTCTCGGCTTCCACGGAAGGCAGGCAGTTGATACCGAAGCGAATAGCACCGAGTGACAGGTACACGGACCCGAACTCCATCGCCGCTGGCTCGTAAGCATGGACGACCAGCGATGTCCACCGCGTGCGCATCGTGCCTCGCTGCACGTTGCGCATCGACAGCGTGCACTGGCCCAACTTCCTCACGCCGTAAGGCGTGTCAGTGAGGACGATGATGGTGAGGTAATCGATGTTGGGGTCTTCCACCGTGAACAGAAACGTTTCATCGAACCACGGTTCTGTGGTGCAGAACTGCACTCGAGACTGGTGGGACTCAGAAATAGTGGAGAGTAGCACGTACGGGTTCGGTGTGTTGCGTCCGGGCTTAAAGAGGTTTCTGCACTTCAGCAGGCGCACGCACAGTTGCATGCGCGTTGATTCGCCATCCCACGAGCAGCCCTCGCCGTTGATGGAAGAGGACCGAGTCAGCGTATCGCTTTCGTGGGTCGGTGGCTGGTACGTCATTTCCAGTGAAGTGGGCAGATCCGCATCCGTCTCGGAATGCGCCGCGGAATTCAGCATACTATCTTCAGTGCAGAACTCCTCCACAGTGTTGATGCCAAAATCCATCAGATTCATGGTCGGCACGCGACTGATAGCAGCGCGCCCAGGCTTCAAGATACTTCCGTCCTGCCCTTCCAAGATGCGGGTCGTGCCTTCGTTGGCACCTTCCTCGAATTTTTCCGAATCATCACTGGCGTTGTTGCCCATGCTAACCGTCCGCATTAAGTGCGTCGCGAGGGGGACCTGCAGAAAGTTCCTCTTGAAGGTACCCCACCGATGCGCAAGCCAAGAACTGGTATGCGGGGTTGTACTCCAGGTGCTGCTCCAGAAGTTGTGCCCGCTAGACCTTGGTGGGTCTAAACTCGTGAGTCGGCTCTCGCTTCTTCCCCTCACACCAAATCGGCATGAACCACGCTGAGAATACTGCTCTTTGACAAGTCGAGCCCGGGTGCGATCCACCAAGTTTAAGTCGACCACAGTGTACTTGAACCCAATCGTGCCCACCTCCCGCAACTTATTCTTCTTCTCGGAAAGGAGGGGCAGCCAATCGTCGTACTGCCGAGACGGCTGCACATTGGCCAGCGGGATTACAGCACGGCCAACCTCCTCGTCCCTGCCAATGTCAGCATCATCCATCACCACGAGAGTGATGGCCATATCCTCGGGGATATCGTAGTAAAATGCACAGAATTCGAAGTAGTCAGGCTCCTCGTTCGCCCTCGCCGTCTTGGTCTGATAGGCGTCGATTCCCACACGCACCACCACGTAAGGATTGATGCCCCCCAAGCCTGACCGAAGCTGACGGCAGCCTACGACGGTGAAGTAGAGAGCGTATGTAGGGTGCTCGTCGCCGTACTCGACGGCCAACTGAGCCATGAAGGATTCTATGTCAAATACTGTTGCAACCGCAAGGTTCACACGATGCAGGCTCTCAGGGATGCGGCGGTACACGTAGCGGCGCAGTCGCCCGGCAAAGGTGTCCTCCCGGTTCATGTCCACCTCGTAGTTGTGCCCCACCTCGTCGCTGTACAGGCTCACGCGCACGATGCCACTGAAATACGCATCCTGCGTCCCAGCTGCACCGACAAGGTAGAGGTCACGCTTGTTCATGACGCTACGCTGCGTATTCAAGCAGCTGAATTCGACACGGCCGTATACGATGCTATTGTCTCGTGCGTTGACCACCTCAATACGAATCAGGTCAGTCTCTCGCACGACATCAAACACATAATTCTCCCTAACATTGGTACGCGCAAACTGACGAACAGCAAACGCCTTGGTGCGCACGCTGTGGGTGCCCATCGTGAGCAGGAAGCGAACGGCCTGCCCGTTAAGATCCATGTCGGCTGTCTCGCGCAGTGAGATGAGGGACTCGACGGCGACCAGCATGCGAACCGTTCCCGGCTCACGGCCGTATTGAATCTCCAGATCTTTCATGTAGGTTTCGTGATCACGCAGACGGGCCCGCGCCAGCACATCCACCAAGGGCAGCTGAAGAGGGTCGTATCGCTTAAAGAAGCGGCCCAGTCGGTCGTAGAAATCGTCCACGCTCTCAGCCATATCAGGGGGAGTGAGGCTGAAGTTGATAGGACGCATAAGAAGGTGCACCACGCCGTTCACTGCCACACGCGTTACGCTCTCCACCATACACAGAAACATATTGCGGCGCGAGATGTAATTGCTCGAGAGCGGCGCAGCACTAACGTTGCAGCGGCCAATCTCGTACGTCTTGTAGCCGCTGCGCCCCATCAATATAACGGTGACATGGAAACGATGAGGATTTACAACGTCCATCACAACGGTGTTTGCCTCTGACCAAACAACGGTGTTCTGCAGTGTGACCATGTTCGTCGAGAACTCTTCCGACTCGCTACGGAAGATGACGAAGACCTCGTCAGACCCGATAATCGACCGATTCCAGGATTTCTTGTTAATGTTCGTGCAACCTTCCACCCGTAGCACGACGCGGAAGACACCCGGTTCGCTCGCGTGGTACTCGGCACAGAGGCGCTTCATCATTCCCTCGAACGTTTCTCGCTCATCAGGGAGGTCTACCGTCAACTCCGCGCGGCCACCAAGGCACACGCTGCGTTTTCGGAGAGCGGTAGTAAAGGGAGGAGAAGCTCGATTGCTGGACAAGTTCTCCTGCTCAAGCCGCAGAACGCGGTTTGGGCAATGACTCGACGAATTCCACGTCGAGGAATCAATTTGGTCGTTCGAACCCATTAGCAGGGCTGATGCCCCACCGACTGGCGAGGTGACGCTTTCAGCGGTGGGGAACAGTGGTGTGGCAGTACCTGAAATAGTTGGCGTGGCGCTCAATCGGTCCTGCGTATTACTTTTCGACGCAAGTGCACCGTTGGCCGCCAGTGCTACCATGCTTCTACGGTTGTTGTTATCACTGCGGCAACTACTCTTGTTGTGTGGGCCCAGCTCCGTGGTGTCGCGCACATGTGCCATCATTACATCCAGAATGGCCACCTTAGGTTGATCGTAGCACATCAGAAAGCGACGCAAACGTCGCACATATGCGGCCTCGAGTTGCTCGTTAAGGCTGAATTCTGTAGAGGACTCGCCGAGAGAGTCGGACTCGAGAGAGACTGTAATCGTACCGGCAATTCCTCTTGGAAGGGCGTGTTGCAGAATCGAGGGACCCACATCATTCACCATCGTGTATGGGGACGCGCCGGGTGTCATATCGTTCTCGGCAATGTCGGCAGTAGTTGCACCTACGTAGCTCCCTGTCATAGTCGTTGCAGACGAGGGTGGAAGTGGGGTAGCAAGGTAGTACTTGCGGCACTTCCGCTGATGATGCACCAACCGCTCAATGGAGATGTAGCACCGTCCTAGCAACACTGGCAATCGGGCCTTCAATGATGACGATATGCCGCCGCTGCTGCCGCTGGACACACCGCCGCCTGTGTGAGCGACTGCGGAAGCACCCACTTCATCGCCCTCGTCCACACCGGCGCCGCTGGGTATCCGCACCAGGCCCCGCTTCGCCAAGACGCCAATCCCGGGCAGAACCAAGCCGGATGGCTCCTGAACATCGTAGACGGACACCTCAATCACAGCAAGCCGGTGCGTATTACCCACAACGAAGGATTCGCGAAACTCTGGCCTAAACGTGTTGTTCTTGATTTTCGTTTGGAACCTATACGTGTTGTCCACCACGGCGGTGACGCATGGATTGACAACACAGTTTCCACTCCTCACGGGACGGTAGAGTTCACATTTGTGAACCTTAATTGTCAGCTTGCCCATGACTCCCGCCAGCTGAGCCGAGCGCCTACAAGCAAATATGCTCAAAGAAGGGCTATGATACTGGCGATCACCTCTCTCTCTCTCTCTACGTTGTTTATTGTTCTGCTTTGCGGCGCAAGAATATATCACGATGTATGTGTTGGTGTATGCGTGTGCCCTGTGGGGTAAACGTCTGCGAACTCAGAAGCAGCAGCACAATATCAAAATGATGTGCGAGCAGCCCGCCAAAGAAGGAGAAACAAAGAGAGGCGTCACGTTCGCTAATCAGAAAGAGGGAGGGATGAGGTAAAGAAGAGTGAGACAGGAATGGCGCACAAGAACGCGCTCGCCTCAGAAAAAGTTTTGAGCGAAAGCTGAACAAACGAAAAAAAAACGAAAGACACAGACAATGACGGATAAGTGCAGTGAGACGCGCAAGTGAAGTTGTGGAAAGAACGAAAAAGAGTGGTCCGACTTTCATGGAGAGGTAGAACGTCAACAACAGTATAGAGGGAGACGCAGACGTTCCACAGGCATGAGTACTAGCAGGCGCGCACTCCTACAAAGTCTTTGGGGATATAGAGCTTTTATTGGCAAGCAGCACATGTCTTGTGTATGAAGAGGTAACGTCTGAGTGGAAGTAAACTCGTCGGTGAGGCCTTGGCGTCAGTGGGCAGCGAAGAAATTTGAAAAGAAGTGAAAATAGCAGCAGGAAAAAGAGTGCTGGCAACGACTCAGTCCTCTAACAAGAAGCGTCCCAGGAGTTTATGTGGAAGCCTGCTTTGTCAGCGGGGTGGACAATAGGTCATGTGTGAACATGCATGTGTGCACCTTGATAGGCAGATGGAGAGGCTGCCGTGCAACGAAAGAGCTGGCGTACTTTGCTGTTGTTGACGTTTTTTTTTTGTTGTTGTTTATGTGCGTAAGCGCGTGTACGTGTGTTTGTGTTTGCATACTAGAGAAGCATATGCGTGCATAAGCGAATCGGCACAGAGAACGCATCCAAATTGAAACAAAACAGAGGCGTGAACGACGAAGTCGAGTATGTAAATGTAAAAAAAAAAAGACAGGATTCAAGGGAGTTGCTGTGGGGTTACCATGCTGTACTCTACATACAGCAAAGAATGAGGAAAAGCTGCGCCAGCTTCCCTGTCTAGCAGCTACTGTGCACACCGCGTCAAAGTACAGGGGACTGCGGTCCTTGTGTACAAAAAAAAAAACGCGGCTCGCAACGGAAGGGTACGCATCAGATCGAAGGTGAGGCGAGATTTGAGTTATCGTATTGATTGCTACTAAGTGACAGGTGCACGCACCCCCGTGTTGTTTGGTGTTTCTTTTATTGGGGAAGAGTCTTCTCGACTGCTTAGACGTATTACCGTGCGTCATGTAGGTGCTAGCAACACAGAAAGGAGTGAGTATGAGGTGGGGGCGTTCAAAAGGCCAAGCGAATGTGCGCAACGCCTGCGATGAAGCCGCGAGAGAAAAGTGATGAGCAAGCCGTCCTACCCCCATGGTCTCCCGATACCGTTCCCTGGATTCGTGCGTACACGTACACACAGAGACATCACACACGTGCATATTTTACAATGCACAGCCCTGCCTGCCCGCCCTCTTTTAGTGCGACTTGGGGCTTTTCATGCAAACGATTTAGCGTAGTAGCGTAGAGTTTCGATCTCAGAGATCAGGACCTCTTGCACCAGCTGGCGGCGCACCACATCTCGAGAAGAGTCACCAAAGACATCACGTGCTGCATCGTGCTGCAACTGCGCTGAAACGATCTTGATGTGCAAAAAGTCCCGCACCGCAGCAGAGATCTGAGTGGACTGTGGCGCCTCCCAGTCAGCGGTGATGCGGTGATAGACATCTTCGTACACGCCCTTGGTGGCAGTAAGAAGATACACTGTAGCAGCCAGCACGCGGCGGTTCCGATCAATCTCTTTTTCGTGCTCCACGGGTGTACTCCACCGAAACGTTGGCTTCGGCTCAGAAGCCTCCTCCGCTTCCCACGTAGCGTATGGCCGCACGAGATACAGGCCCTCGTCGTACAAGATACCTAGGCGTTGCAGACGCTCGACTCGCTGCTCCATCTCCTTGTAATAACCCTCGACGTCCGTCGTGGAGTCACCGCCAAAAAAAGCTGGTTTCCACGGCGTTGCCTCTGTTCCTGCAGCCAACGTAACGCCATCAGAGCCGCTCTGCAAGAATGCGGTAATCAGTGACAAGTCCCCGGTGCACCCAAGAGTTTCCCTTGCAGCCTTCCAGTAATGCAGTAACGTCGCCACCGTAGCAAGGGACGCGGCCGAGCACCGCACTAGATCATTTCGAAGCACCGCTTTGGTCACAAACTGAAACTCAGCGGCAAAACGTGCAGCTCCAATGCGTCCGTAGCACCCATACACCTGCTCGCCTTTCTGCACCGCACGAGAGGTGACCACGGTGAAGGCAGTGGCATGCTTACGGCCACCGCCGCGGACTTCGAAGGTGGTGTTGGCGGTGAAGGAATGGTTTAAGATGTCGAGGCCGGGAAGAAGGTAGGGGCCCTCTCGCCCAGGAAGCTCCTCACGGTGAAAGTTGCGGGAGAACACCTGCGAGAGCGCCTCGCAAAAGAGACCGAAGGAGACCTTGTCGGCTGGCCATATGTCCGGGTAAACCGACATAACAGACTGAGCAGTGATCCATCGCCGCATCACGCGCAGCTCGCGGAGTGCCTGGGACACACCAGTGACACCAGCCAACCCTAGCATGGCTGAGTCAATGACGACAGTATCTCCAGCCGCACGAGAAGCCTCCAAACTAGCACCCTTCGAACTCTCCGTCACGCTCTCCACGCCTAGCACGGCCGCTTGAGGAGGGGATAGGTCAAAGAAATGATGCGGCATGCGTGGGCAGACCTCCAGCCACGGTCGCCACAGCGAATTTTCTCGGCTTAGTGCTGCCATGAGAAACAGGACGTCGAAAAGTACAGAGTCCTCCATGACAGCCGGACTTGCATGCAGGGCGGCCACGCACGATGAGGTGGCCACTTCCTTCATGTATGGGGAGACCCCAGATGTCTCAGGGCAGCTAATAACCACGGTGCCGGCCTGAAGGGGGCGGGCAGCAAACACGCCCATGCCCATCGTCTTGGTTGGGACCAGAAACGCTACATCCGGATGAAGAAAGATGTTTTGCTTTTTGGCATACTTGGCGAATGCTTGCGGCGACGGATTCTTGCCGAGGTAGAAGCTGCAGCCTGCTCCAGGCAACTCGTCCGTCGCAGACATTGCTGATATTTGTGTATGTGGTTGAAAAAGGAAACAGGGAAAATGCACCGATGAATGATGACAGTGAAAAGTCTCCTTCGTTCGTAGAAAAAAAAGTCGTATTCGCTCAGCCGCCTCTCCATCCTCCTATGGAGAGAGGGTAAGCAATAGATTTGCGTAGTGCTGCACAGGAAGGCGCTATGCACACTGTAGGGGATGGGCAGCCTGGAATCTCGATGTTCTTGCACCCGATCCGTTTTCCAGGGCCCAGTAGTGTGAGAATCACCAGCAGAGCTCTCTTATGTAGTAGTGCCCCAACCGAGCAATACGCTTCCGTCACATTTAGCTCACGCCATGGGGTGGTGCTCTGCTGTGCCAGTACAACAAAACATCGTCGAGGGTACCGGTGCAAAGAATCACGGTGTCGCATGAAGAGGGGCAGACATCGGATGAGAGTCAGTAGAAAACTAAGATTTGTATGGAGGGTGAAGAGAGTGAGCTGCCAAAGGATGGAGATCTGACCTCACTCTCTTCCTGCGTTTGCGTCTTTGTCAGCGTGCAGAACGGCACGCGGGCACGTGAAATAGTACCGGACGCCAACGCAGGGTCACTGGTCGAGGACGCCCAACAAGCCGTGTCAGCAGCGTCAGAGCGGCTCTTCGACCACGTCCCTCGCCTCCGTGTCGACACGCACGAAAATAAAAAAATAAAAAGCTGCCCTCGCCTACCGAGGGTTACTCATGTCGCTGGTCGTGTGGGAAACATAAACATCAGGAAAGCCGTGTCGCCAGCGTGGATGCCGGTGTTCTCCGAGTCAGCATTCCGTATGGCGTCGACGTGTCCCATGTAGCAGCTCCCTGCTAGATTGATCATGAGTGAGTCAGCGCTCAGGTGGACTGGAGAGTGTACCGACACCGGCTCGGCGTCGATGTGAATGCGGCGGCAGCTATCCTTGTATTCGGATACCTCCAAATCCCAGGTCTTCGCCGGTTGTTTCGGCGATGCCAACAGATAGAGGCGACGGCAGACATCAAAGAAGCGCACCGACCTAGAGTGCGACAAAGAGGTGTGGTGCGCCCTCTCTACTTGGTCGCCGTCGTTCACCGTACCACAGCAAAGGTACGCCCACAGCGGCTTCGCAAACACAACATCCGACTCTGGGTCAACAGCGGCGCGGTACAGGGTGGAGTGAGTTGACTCTCTGTACTCCAAGATGCACGGCCATTCGCACAGCACATACACAAAGTTCACGTCGAATGCTCCGCTGGGCGCGATGTTAGTCGCTTGGCTGCCCACTTCTGGAGGGGGCCCTGACGGACTCGCGTGCAGCGTTCCATTCGAAAACGTCAAGTCCTTCTCATTCACAACGCGCACTGGGTACTCGACGAGCGTGCACAAATTCTGCAAAGTTGTGACAAGCTCCCGAAGAAAGCCGCTCATCAGCTGATCATCGCTCACGACAATCACAAAGCCCGTGCGCGGGCCGTACACGGCCTCAACACCCTTCAGATAGCTCGCAAAGTCCTTGCGATACTGCGTCGATATGAAAGGGCTCATGGATGGTGTCATGCGCGCGATCCTCTCCGTCAGCTCTTGCTTCACCTTATTGAGCTGTGGCAACACTGTCATGACGCGCGCATCACCGAAATTCACCTGTGCCAGGCACCAAGCCTCCTCATGAGGATTCTTGAATGGAAACTCATCGGCAGTGTCTGGGCACCTCGCAGTGAAGGGCTCCTCGGCATCGGGGATACTTTCGCTGGCTGTTGACGGCAGTATCCTTTCTGCCGCCGAAGCCCCATCTGTTCCGGCTTTCTTGCGTGCTGCATGAAAGGCCTCGAGGGAGGCCGAGTCCGTCGCGATGTTTGGGTAGAAGCTGACGACCGCTGCCATGTGTGTCTCCCCTTTCGCGAAGTCCCGCTCCATGGCCATCACCCACTCCAGTGGGATACTGAAGTAAGTTGCCAGAGCCTGCCTCAGCACGTCGGGAATCCCTTCCGTCGCATTGACAACCTCTTCCTCGGCCAGCACCTCGAAGAGTGCGTCTATTTCGCGGCATGCCATTGTGCATGCATCTGCACCCTTCGGCAGCGTGGCGTTCAGCGGATTTGTGGGCAGCGCTCGAAAGGCAGGGCCGAGGCGGGAGCGGTGGAAAAAAAGAAGAAGTGTAAACCGCAGCACGCGTGCGACAGCCGTTGTCGCACCCACCAAAGTCTCGCCGGCGCCATTACGCATGCCGTACGCGTGCCTCACACATCCACTGGGGATCTCTATACCGTTGGGCAGATAGTAGTGTATAAGGAAAGGATGGCCGTCTTGGTCGAATGGGGTCGAGCGCGCCTTGACCGCGCACGGGAGTGGCATCAAGGGTGCGTGGATCTGCTCGCGGGTCGGGGCATCAGGGTACGACATCCAGCCCACGGCACTCGGCATCGGGCCGGGTTCCTCGATGCGCCACGTCTTCGCGGCCTCGTCGAGCGTGAGCGTGGCGTATCGTGCAACACACCGTTCACCGTTGAGGTACGACTCACTCGGCGAAGTGAAAAGGCCGAAATAGTGGTTCTGCTCTGCGATGCCGACGCGGTTATCCTCAACGAAAGATATGACACCGACGTGTCCCCACGGAGCTAGCTCTGGGTGGTAAGGGTAGATGATGATGTCACCTGGTGTCGGCTTCTGTGTTGCTGTGCCATCGTTGTGGTGATGATGAAGAGTATACTGCACCCCCGTCTCCACATGTGTGATGTGATCCATCGCGTAGATCTCACTAGCCCTGTCGCAGTTGGCAAACACGCAGCCAGTCGTCAGCAGCAAAAAACGGCGTGCGTACTCCACGCACTGGTACCGAAAGCCGGTGTAGATCGTTGTGTCCACGTAATTGTTCTCGCCGCTGAAGTACCCATCATCGCGGTTGGAGCACGCCACCACCCCGCGAAAGCTGCCTTGATGCTCACCATACGGCAACACCGACACCTCTAACTCGACTTGGGCAGTCATGATATGGACCACTTTCTCCGTTTATCACCACAAGCAACTCAGGGAAAATAAAAAGATGCCGTGTGTAAACCGGCTCTACCCTTTTCTTCTGTGTCGCGGCTTCCCTTTTACTTTCCGAGTCCTCCCTCGCAGGTTCCACGAAAAAAATCAATCGCACACCCAATGTGATGAGACGTGTGTGTGAGCCCACCGCACACTACTGGCAGAACTCTGACAAGTGGCACTTCTTGTTCGCCCAGCGCCTTTGCACGCCGTGTGTTATCCGATACGCTAACGATGAGCAAGAAGCACAAAACACACACACAATAAATAAGTGACCCTGCTCTCCCTAGCCTAGAATGAGCCGGTGGCCACTGCACACGGCACGGGAAGACAAACCGAGCACTCAGCCTAGACAAGAACGCGGAGAGGTGGGGAAGATTCAAGGTGCTCACAGCCACCGGACTACGTAGGTGAGTGAAGATTGGGCAGAATAATGTCCCTGTGGGTGTATACCGTGACACTATAGCGTATACCATCGTAAAGTCAGAAGAAGTAGAGATGAAGAGAAGAGTTGCTGTCTTTTTCCCACCCCGTCACTCCACCACGAAAACGTCCACACGCGCATGCGTGCACAACCTCTCTGCTCCTACCGCTGTTGCCCTACACGTCGACCCTGGACGTCTGGCACAAGCCACCTGCTGTCGGATCCCATCATGCGGTTGGCTGGCTCTCCTTTTCCGCCCCTGTCCCTCTCCCCCGGGTACCTGCGGGGAGACAGACGACACACGCACCCGGATGCACTGCATGCCCTGACACAAAGCAGCAGCCGCACAGGGGGGCCCTGGTCGAGAGCGGGCACGGTCGAGCCTGTCGTGCGGGTAGCAGGCCGTGGTCTAGGCGGGTGTCGGGTTAGCACAGCGAGCGGGCTGGCACAGTCTCAGGCCAGCGCCCTCCGACACCCTCCACCCCCACATGACTGCGTGCAATGGCCCCACACCCATCGCCTCAAGCCGCGGCATCCCATACCGTGGTGTGGTGACTCTCCGCATGGGAGTCTGGGGAGCTCGATCACTTGATTTGAGGTGCTCTCGTCATGCAGCCGGCATTGGGCCTACATCAGCGCATCCGGTCGGGGTGTGGGAGACGCCGCGTGCTTCGCACGCATGCGCTGTGCGAGATTCATTCGTATGGGTCTCCCAGCGACCTTTCCGTTTCTCAGTCCTTCCCTTCACACTCACGCGTGCCTTCTTGGCCTGTCATGCATCATAACAGCCGTGGTTGACAGCCCGTGCACACAGCGCACGTATTTTCCGATCCTGAGGCCTGCGTCAAGGCGGCACGGTTAGCTGGCAGAAGGGGCTCGCCGTCATCGTTCTCCAGCTCGGTCCTTGCCGCCGGGGGTGGGTACGTATCTGGGCTTGCGTGCATGTGTGTGCCTTGGCAGATGGGGCGCTGCTACAAGTGTGTGGCGGCAAGGGCACTCCGCCCTCGAAGAAATCCGCTCGTCTCTAGCAGCACTGGCTGGGATAGGAGTGGGAAAGGGCCCGCAAAGAGGCACGTGCCTGTGCACACAGAACCCAACGCGTATCTCCCAGAGAACAAAGGGGGAGTTACCTATCGGCACCTACCGAGATGAGGGGGAGGGGAGGTTCCGCGCGGTGTGAGTGAAGTGGCTGCATAATCACATCACCGTGACCAAGCACATGGCGAAGAAAACGAAAGAAGCGCAGGGAAATCAAGAACTGCAAATACACTATTTTTTTTTTTTCACGTGTGTGCGCACACTTACACGCAGAGAAGCACCCGCCCATGCAGGGAGAGTGAGAGCGATACGCAGGAAGCAGAAGATACGTTGGCGGTCGCTCTGGTGCAAGAGGAAGACCCATTCACAACTACGCTACCGTAGAGCTCGAGGAAAATTGACAGAGCGACGAAAGAGAAATGAGAATGCAACGGCGCAGCCTCACCAAAATTAAAGGATTAGATATATATTTTCCAAACGAAAACGAAAAACAGAGCAATGCAACGACAAACTGTGAGAATGTGCAGTAGTGCTTTTTTTGTGGTTGGCGGACGGGTGGGATTCAAGCCACAGACATACTAAGGGACTCGACATGTTGTCCAAGACGAGAGAGAGGTACTGGTGTCAGCAGAGAAAGCATCAGCGTACCCCCAGAATATAGCGCACACGCCGAGCTCAACGCCGTGAAAACCTAGCGAGGTGAGGCGAGGCGTCAAGATAGCGGCAGTGAACGGGGTAAACCGAGCACCACGGGCGAAAAGTAATGAGAAATATGGGAATACCAAAAGGAGACACAACGGTACACAAAGCGAGAGAAATCCTCTGTTTGAGAGAGGCACGAAGAGACAAGCAGTTTGCCCACAAGAAAAAATTGTACAAGTGCAAGTTAGCACAGATGCAGGCATCGAGTGCCGTTTGCTGTGCGTGCTTGTACGTCACATATGGAGGAAGGAAAAAAAAAGAGGCGTGCAGTGGGCAAGCAACAAGGCACAGGCACCTCTGCACCCTAGTGAAAGGGAAAGGAAGATAGGAAAGAGAAATGTGTGTACAAGTTGAAGGGTGACAGAGACTGTGCTCCTCATCAGAGGCCTGCTCGAGTTTGAAGCACGGAAGCGGGCAAGGTGAAGCGATAACATGAGAAGACATAGTGAATGCTGAGGAGGAGGAGAATAGCGAGGGCAGTGCCAAGTTATTTGCACAGAGCAAAGAGAACGGCATCTCAGCAGAGTGTCATTCAACGACTGACAGCGAAACAGAAGAGACATCACCAAGGTATATGCCAGCCCGCTCTCACGCACTTGTTCGTGTGCATGACGCAATGGGCACCGGCTTTCGTTCTCGTACTGATAGGCCACCCCCTCCGTCGACGAGCGCCTGTCTTCGTTCGATTAAGGAAATATCGGACGTCTTCTTTTTTCCCCAAAACAACGAAGAGGACATCTGCCTCTTGTGACCGTGCTGCTGTACAGCTGTGAACTTCCAAGAGCGCATCAGTGGCCCCGTGTGTGGGTGTACGCTCTATAGCACGAAGAGGGCAAGAGAGAGAGAGAGAGCGAGTGAGTTCAAGATGGATTCGCGTTGGTTGGGGCTGTAAACGGAAACAATAGAGGAAGAGAAAAAAAGGGGGAGCAAACATGGTGAGAGAAGTTCCCTCGAGGCCTTCACCCTCTACTGCGTCAACCCCGTACATGAAACTGGCTGCCACTGCGCACATGCGCGGGTCCGAGTCAGAGGCACAGTATTTCATACATGTCGATTTGGTGCAATGAAAACAGCGGCAGGATAGGAGGCACGGAAAGCGCTTCATGCAAACAGCAAACGTCGGCGCGTCGACCTTTAGGAAGGCTGACAATGTGTTCGTGCATGAAAGTATGTGTGCATGTGTGTGGTTAGAGGGGTGGGTATTGAATATCGGCGCTGGTTTGTTGTGGAAAGAGTTCGCTGTTGCCCCAAGAGCAGTATAACTTGTCCATTACAGTGCGTATTCTCTAAGTCAAGTGCGCTACACCAGCACCCGCTGCCGCAGCGCCTGCCGCACCCCCAACCACGCTGGCAGAGAAGGAAGTGATCGTCTTTGGAACCGGAGGAACTTCGTTATCTCCGCCCTTCTCACTCTTTGACTGGGCCATGAGCAGGTTCGAGAGCGTGCGTAGCGTAGAGCTCAGTGTTCGCGGGAGCTGTCTGTTTTTTGAGTGCACCACTGTTATGTCGCACACGCAAGAGAACACCTCGGCACCGTGCCGACTCCGCAACTTATCGAGTTGGATGAGGGCCTCAAACTCGCGGATGTCAAAGCGTCGGTGCCCCTCACGGAAATTGTTGAATATGACAAGCAGAGGAACGTCATGATAGTGGTTGGTGACCTCGTTCAGGTACTGTTTCGCTTCGCCCAGCGCTTGCGCGTTGAGAATGTCGAGAACGAACACGAGAAAGTGAACGGTGTCCATTCGGAGTGCGTAGTAGCGCCAGTTCTTGCGAAAGCTCTCTCGGCCGCCAAGCTCATTCAGAGCCCACACCCACTCGTCAAAGGCGACGACATGCTGAGAGAGGCCTACCGTCGCTACCGTCGGTCTTGCAATGCCGCGCATGGAATTGATGATGAGCGACTTGCCCGTGTTCTCAAGGCCGAAGACAAGCCCGACACGCCATGCGAGACGAGCCAGACGAGCCTCGCGCGGTAGCAACACCGTCAACGCTACTTCTGTGACAGAGGCAAAGTCGAAGGCATCTAACATGGTGGAGGGAACGCGCATATGCGTCTCGCTACGGTGGAACATCAGCCCTGGTCTCATGCAAGCGGACGGGACTGATAAGGCTTCCTCGGAGCAGGAAGCGGCGATGGTGCTAGCTCGCTTGCTGCTGCTCTGCATCAGCCGTCGCGACAAAGAGCAGCGCCTGTTGCTGCGCCTCGTCATCTCGACACCGTTCGTGGCCCTACTATTCGTGACGCTCCACCCCGTCTCGTTCGTGGCGCGGGAACGGGGGCTGAGCGGATACATATTATTCTCTACAGGGTGTCCGTTGCCACCCCTGTCACTACGCATCGCCTCGTGCGCGGTGTCTACCGGTTCATGTGACTCTCTGTAAGTCCTTTCGTGCTCCCCCTGCGGCGACACTGGCCCTGCTGCCAGCCTAGAAATCTCGTGCAGCGCCACATCAATGTACTCCTCGTTTGTTGCATACTCGCAGAAGTCGCGCAGAAGCTGACGAGCTTGCTCGAACGTCAGTAGAGACGTCGTCTCATCATCCACGGCGCGCACGTACATTTGGCGTAGACGCTGAAGATTGATGATGAGAACGCGCGCCACGTCATGCTTGCTAGGTCGCTTGTCGTCGCCAAAGGCTGAGACGAAGGCATGAATAGCGCGCATGATGTCTTCAGATCCGATTTTTAGATCCACAGGCGCGTGGCGCTGCGAGTCGTAAATTGCATTCACGACTCGCTGCATCGTTAGCGGACGAATCTCAGCGCTACGCTCGTAGGCAACCGCTTCGCCAAAGTCGGGGTCCTGTAGCATTCCGACCGATGTACTATCCGTGTCGCTGTCGAACTCGTCCTCGACCAATTGGCGTGGCACCTCCGGAGTCGCGTTCGCAGGTTTGGAGAAATAGCCCTCGCACCATGCCCCAAGCTTTGCCTCCGCCGCATACAGAATAAGGCCGTCAAACCCCGTCCACATCAGTGAGGTCCGCGTCGCCTTGCTGGCGCTGCCACGGTTGGCGTGACCGAGGGCCATCATCAAACTCGGTATTGACTCCTCCTTGATGTAGTAGAGTGTGTCCGTTAGTACACCAGCCTGCAACTTTGGCTCAAAGACACTCGCGTCGCTGCTCACCGTATACGGCAAGAAGCGGACCACAATGGTCCCGACACAGCTGCAGAAAGCATTGTAAAGGTAGTTGTGGTCCTCGATGTGCCCAGGCACATCGGAGTGAGCATGGCGCAGCACCTGAGCAACGTGTTGTAGTCTCGACATGCAAACATCCCTCACGTACCGCAAAAGGAGCGGCAGCTCCTCCATATTAACCGACGTCTTCAAGCTTGCGGCGGCACGAAAGAGGAGATCCCACATGATGACAACCTTCACCTGCTTGTGAAAGATGCTGTTCAGCTCGGTCCGCATAAGACTGATTTGCTGCTGCAGAAAGGCATTGTAGGCGACCTCGTAGAGCTCGTCACTCAGCACGTCATCCGTCAGGTGGTGCTTGCTAGGCAAGACGCGGCGGCACTTGGCCACCAGCAGGAACGCGGGCCGGCAATGTTGCTCGTATTCAGGTGCGTGCAACGTCACAATAGGCGGTGGCGTGGTACCCTTCTCGACGACACCTTTCTCCAGTTGAATGCAAAGCCCTGCCACGTTCTCACGAATGAAGCGAATGGCAAGCGCTGCGTCCGAGCGGCCACCGACCGCGTTATTTGCCACAAGAGGACTTGCGGGCTGGTAAGATTGGAAGCCACTGCCTGCGGCACCGGAAAAGACGCCACTCGAAGTCATCGCTATAGTGCTGTTTCTACTGAACGCAATACTGTCAGGTTGCATGGCTACGCCAGAGGTGGCCATCTGCCGTCGCTCGCTGAACGGCGATGAGGAGCCGGCGTCGCGCGCTACTGTAGAAAAGGAAGTCCCCATAGGGTTCTTGGCAGTCACCTGCGTATTCGTGTCGGTGATCAGTCGCTCCACACGCATCACAGCATCCATGACGCTCTGCAGAGCGCGCTCGAAAAAGGCTGCCGTCACAAATTTCTGCAGAAACGCCTCTACCTTGGCGCTGTCGCTCATGTGCTCGCCCCACTGAAACGTAATCCAGCTGATCCGCTCCGTCGGCAGCCCGACGAAGTCCTGGATAGCAGCACACGCCCGGGCGCAGTTAGGCTCACTCTCCATCCAGCCCTCAATTACAGGATTGCGGAAGACGGTTGATTGTACCAGCTGAAACACCTCATCCGGCTGCGTCACGACAAAGCTGACTCTTTCTGACTTTACGCGGACAAGACACACGTTCATGGTCATGGTCCGCCCTTCTGGACTGTACTTCGTTTCCTTGTGCTGGTACGGTGACTGTTCTTCCGTGATCGCGTGGACATAGAGAATGTAGCTGCGCGGCATATCGGCTCCTTCCTCCACGAAAGAGCGCACAATCGCCGTGATGCTCACCAAGGCAATGTCAACGGCCTCGGCAACGTACTGCAGCAAGTTCTCCGGTACCTCAGCGAGCAAACGTCCGCTGTCAATCGATATGTTGACTCCAAGAGCTTCCGATACGGTTTTGGCGCGCCGAAGAACCATTCCCAGCACGTTCTTATGTTTGTTCATGGCAGAGTACACATCCATTATGTGCGTAATAGCTTTAGACCAGGATTCGCGCTCCTCGAAGCTGCCCATGCGAAACTTGATATCGCGCGGACCGCGTGTCTGCACCAGCATCATGAAGAAGCGATTCTGTTTATCATCCGAGTAGATAACATTTCGGATGTCGGCGGCACGAAACACTTCTCTGGGCACGTGTTCCTGATCATTCTTGTAAACTTCAAGCCTACCGTTGCGTTCATCTACAACCCAGAAGCGCTTCTTGTAGCCTTTGAGGCTGTGCCGGCCACAGCGCTCTATCTGGCTTCGCAGAAGGCCCATCTGCGGTGTGGTGCCGTGCTGCGACACCAGCTCACTCATCGTCCGCTCCATGTTCTTCCAGGTGGCTGGGGTGGAGCGAAACACAGAAAGGCGGAGGAAGATAAATCGGAAGCACTTGGCAAAGAGAGAAGCGTTGTGCGTTGAGGCAAGGCAGTGAGGATGCCAACTAGATACCGAATTACGGCTACGGTAAAAGACAAGAACAGGAGGAGGAGGAGGAGGAGGAGGAGCGGGGGGGAGTGGTACAGGGACCCGGTGGGCAACAACACGAAACGGAAAACAAAGACACACACATACCCACTTATACAGATAGAGGAATGTGGGGAGGAGATGGAGGTGGTGATAACACAGCCAAGACGATGAAGGAGAAACAAATAGTGACGGAGATGCCCCCGCTGATAAAGTGCAGTACTTGCCGAGGAGAGGAACAGAAAACTGCGTCAGATGAGAACCAGGAGGGGGTTGTCCCTGCCGTCGCGTGTGCGCAGATGCGTAAAAAAGGGAAACACACGAAAGGGAGGCACGGTTTGAAGCCACACCGCATACACGTGCGTATGCAGACTCCTCTCGCTGGGCAAAAGAGCTGGAATGCACAACGGAAGGAGGTATCCGCCAGCACCCTCGTCCAGTTCCCGCTCGGACACACACTCGGCACGTTACAGTCACGAGAGGAATGAGAACTAACTAGTAGGCTGGCGGACCTGGCGTTCGCAATGTGCAAGGGAGAGAGACGTATAGGTTCCAGCACGGACGCACAATAGGAGAGTGAGAAAAGAAAAAGAGAGCTAGTAAAAGTGATCTAATGGATACACATAAGCCGACGCCCATGCGTCCTCTTCCTCTCTCGTCCGCAGGCGACGGTGACCATGATGCGGAAACCTTCTGCACCATGAAAGAAGAAAGTCCCCTCCCCCTCCCCCTCCCCTCCACTAGGTGGAAGGGGCGGTTGTTGCAAAACGAGCCCGCACCAGAACTACTCAAGCGAAAAAGAGGCGCTTCTCGTCGCCACCCACCGACAAACATCGCGAGAGCCGCGGGGGCAGCGACGGTGGCTGTCGGCCACTACCCAATCAAAAACAGAGCAACAAAGTGATGCCAGGATTCATTTTGGTTTCTTTTTTTGATCTCCGTTTCGGTGCTTTAAAAAAAAAAAATCCTCTTGCCTACGCTCGCCAGCAAGCATGATGGTGGTGCAGCTACACCATTACGCTAGCCTACCTGCTGCGAACCGAGTCATCAAACAACATGGCACACCTAAGCGCGCGCACGCTAACAGGCTCAGAAGCCGATGCGCACAGGGCATTTGAAAGAACGCTATGGCATTAATCAGCCTGCCCCAATCCGTCCCCTCCCTTCCATCTCTCTCTCGCTCACCGTAACGCCTTGGCTACGGCCGTGTTTTGAAGAGTCGTGTCCGGCGCTTCACTGGTTTCTCCATAGACGCCACCACAGCCTCCAGTGACCCGCCATGCGTTACCTCAAACTTGCTCCACTCCTCTAGTAGCGGTGACAGCAGCAGCTCGCCCCATTCGCGCGCCCTCTGCACAGCGTCGAACTGTGTTGTCTGTTCCGTCCAGCCTAGGGACCGTCGAATAGCGTGACGCTCCGCCTCAACCATTGACTTGAGGATCCCACGGAGAGCCGCTGTAGCACCCTCTGGTGCACCCTGGCCTGTCTTACTTGCACCCATCCGCTCCATATAGCCCGCCACCGCCTCCACAGCCTCCGACCAGCGCGCCGTAGCTGGGGTGAGGGACGAGGGCAACGTCTTTGGTGCGGCACCGGCGAGAACGCCAGTTCCGCTGCCCTCACCTGTCTCAAAGTACCGCGAAAACCACGCCAGCGCCTCGTGCTTGTAAGCGTTCCAGACATCCTGCAGCAGAGTCGTGTACAGGCGTGACAGTTCTTCCTGCCGCGTCGCCAGCTCGGCTCGAGCCGTTTCTGCTTCCGTGGCGCTCACCTTGCCCCGCAACAGCTGTCGCTGCAGGGCACGTGCGCGCCGCGTGTGAAGATGAATCCGGTGTGCCCAGGCAGCATCAACATGGCCGAGGAGATCATAGCGCCGCGAAAAGGACCGAACCCGTTCAGCCTCAGCATTGAAGGTACGGATGCAGGCGCCGTACAGCGCGTCTGCACGAAGGATTTCCTGCTGCTGCTCCTCCAGCTTCGCGTAACGCAGCCACCACTGAACGCTGAACGGAAAAGCCTGGATGGCGTTCTGGTAATCTGTGCGCAGCTCTACCACATACGGCGCACATGCCTCCTCCAACTCCCTCGCCGACGGCGGCGTGGTCTCTTGTGCTGCTGCGTGCATGGCCTCGATTACAGTCTCCCGCTGTCGCTCCTCAAACTGGATTGCCTCTTCGAAAAGACATACATCCTTCGTAACCTGCGACCCGGCGCGGAGAAGTCGGCGCGCCTGTGTGGTGTCACCGTGGCGCTCCTCTATTTTTGCCGCCTCCACCCACAGCCGCGGGCACAGCGCTGCGTCAAAGGGAAAATTCTTGATTTCCTGCGCGAGGGTGCGTCGTGCTAAATCCAGCTCGCTATCAGCCTCACAGGCGCGCGCGTACTCCATGACTAGCACAGCTCGTTGCTGGGCACCATACGGGTCTCGGGCAGGGATTTGGAGCGCACGCTCAAGCACCTGCCGCGACCGAGAAGCGGCAGCGGCTGGAGAAGTCACAAGTGCTGTCGACATCATTGCAGCACTTCCGCCGACCACTGTTTCCGGCACTGTGTTGTTTTGGCCGCGTGCACATGGTTGGCTGTCACCTTCTTGGTCTCGGTAGAGTGAGTACAGCGTCAGATAGGCGTCGAAGTCATTCTTATTTTTGCGGAGACGCTCTTCGTATAGCTGAATAGTGCATAGTCGCGCTGCCTGCTCAGAGTGCACTCCGTCTCCATGTAGGCGCTCAAAGCGACTGTAGGACGCCAGCACTTTTTCTAGCAGTAGTGGACGGTCAGCCACGTGTTCCAGTGCGTTGTGAAAGATATTGCGCGCCTGAACAATGTTTCTGGCAGCGATATGCGCCTCTGCCAACGCGAGTGGAACGCGGCACTCGTCCAGCCCCCAAATGTCCTCGTCGGGAAGCGCCTGCATGGCTGTTTCAAGTACCTTGACGGCACGCTCATGGTCGCCGAAAACCTGCTGTTCCGTGGCTCCGTACAGCAGCCAGCTTTCCGGTGTGTTGAAGCGTTCGACGCAGCGGCGAAGGATGTCACGGCATCCTGCCTGGCGCCGTTGCTGCGCCTCGTAGAGGGCGGCAAGCGCGTATGCGCAGGGAGGTACCGCATCCCCAGCAAGCCAGCGATGAAAGACGTCTCGCACCCGCTGGTCCTGACCTGCTGCTTGCTCCATGGCGAGGTATTTTACCCACAAGTCGACACTCGACGGCAGCGCAGTCACGCCACGGCTCCACACTTGACGAGCATGTTCTGTGAACCCGTTCGACTCCTCCAGCTCCGCGTAGTCACGCCAGAGGTTTGAATTCTCTCCGTGAACGGGAACTGCACGTTCCATGACAGCTCGCATGCGGTCAAAGTCGTGCTGCTGCGCCTCCCAACGTGCGTAACGAATCCAGTTGCCAATCGCCTTAAAGCCGCGCCGCACACTCTCCTCCAGTTCTGCGCGTCGCTTCTGGCGATACAAGGCAAGTTCCTCTCGGCTGTGAATCATCACCCGGGCCCCTGCGCCAGACTGGTTCGGGGAATGAAACTTTTGCATCGCCACAGCATCCTGGAAGAGTTTCTGCACGCTCACCTGCTCCTCCGCCTGACGGCCGTCTCGGTACACGTCACGGCGGCGCATCGCGGCCGCAGCGGGGCCGAGGCGGCGATTATCCTGGCGAGAGCGCTTCATAGCGATGCCCACCCAGCGGAAGTAGCAAAACTTCGAAAGAGATAAACAATAAAGCAGGCTAAGAACACTTCACAGCGCAGGTGGACGCTCGCGTTCTGAGTCCTTCTACTCAGCAGAGACGTGAGATGATGAAAGCAGAAAGCAAAGCGTCAACAAAGCAAGCGAAGGGCGATGGGCGCGTGCGCGAATAGCTGCACACCGCCCTCGAATCAGTGCTGGTGAGCCAATCGAGTCGCCACCCCGGCACTGGTGACTGCAACGACAGTGGATACCAGAAGCTTGGTCTCTCTGTGTATAGTGCAGACAAGGCGGCCGACACTGCTCAATGTTAGTCACGTATCTATCTCGTTTTTTCTCTCACTCTTCTTCAGAAATCAAGCGTCTAGAAAGCGTTTGCGTTTACGGTTGTGCCCGTGGGCCTGCTGTTCTTCAACCCCGTACCCACGCGCCAACTGGCAACTCTTTTTGTGTTGTTGTCGTCCCTATGCCGAGGTGTATGATGCTCTCTGCTCTACTTCAGGGAGAAGTGGAGAGGAGCGACCGATGCTCACGGACGCTCCCCTTGGAATGACAGACAAGTAGCTCGCTTGTCTCCGTGCGTGCTGGCAGGTGCATGATATAGAGATGTGAAGCGTGCGCGTTGAGCATTACGCAATGCGCATGAAGGCATATGTCAAGGGTAGAGCATTGATGAAAGGGGGTCGAGAAAACATAACAGGAAACACAAGTAGTCGATGAGAGCTGAAGCATTGTGCCAGTACATGCTTGTGTACATCTGTGTCCCAGCGATGAGAAAAACCGCACAGAAAAGCCAAGGCCTATGAAGCCACCACATGAGGATGGACTGCGAGAGAGCAAAAAAACACTGAACCCTGGGAAAGCTGAACTGATGTCGGGCTTCTACGTCGCACCAAAAGGCGTTCACACCGGCAGCATGGCACAGCGAAGTCAAATAATTCGTTGTGCCCTCACTGAGGTAAAGCTTTTTTTTTCCAGGATGGCAACTCTCTACTCTGGCTCACACCGGCATATACGGTACATTGCCGGTCGATGTATCCTACTGATGGGTGGCCGCTCTCCAAACGTTTCACCGGAAAAAAAAAGACATGGAAACAAGCAAAGGCCCATCAGAAACAGGACATACGTTAGCATATGCACACAGCGATACGAGAAGTGTCATCACAGTCCCACATTTCGACGCACAGGTACCCCCCCCCCCCTCCACACACACACACACACACACAAAGGTACACAGAACCAAGTTCTATATGAATTACGGACAAACAGAGGAACGCAAACAAAATACTCAAACAAATTAGGCAGCCTGAGACAACGACGAGGGGGTGAGGATGGTGGTGGTAGACTCTGTAATAGCAGTGAGAAAAAGATGACTCGCTCCTCCCTCTGCGCGCTCAGCCTTTCCCCAACGCTGCTTCACACACACACACACACACACACACAGACGCGTGTCTGCATACTACTCATATTATGACAACAACGAGGCCGAGACACACCGACGCATACTAATCTGAGAGACACTCATGGGTAAGTGGGAAGGTGCAGAAGTACGACATCGTTCTCTTTCCTTTCACCACTGCAAGGCTTATTCTTTCACTAACAGCCTCCGCGAATACAATCTGCTTTCTTGTTGCATTGTTTCGACTTGATGTTCCGCAGGGAGTCCCACCGTCAGCTACAAGGTCGCCCCATCAGCTCCTGAAACTGGCGCACCGTCGCCTTACCTTGCTCGACCGAGTTGAGGGAAGCACGATAGGCTGGAATCCTCAGTAGCTCGTTCACACACAATGTCATCGGATCAAGCACGCCAGCCGTGAAAGCAGAACACATCCTGCGCGCAACGGGCGAGGTAGCCCACACAGTTCTATTCATGACGGCCCCAGCATGCACTTGGGCCGCATCCTCCTCCGCCATGGCTTCGCCAGCGCCCGTTATTGCGCCGCCAGTGCGCTGGTTCAGAGGAAAAGCAGTGCGGCCCGGCTGACGCTCAGCGACCATGTCAATACCAATTCGAGCTGCAGCGCACCAGGCACGCCATACATTGCACCTTATATCCTCTAGGGTCATCTCCTCTTGCTTCTCGGCATTGTGATCGACAGCAGTGAGCCCAGTCTCACGGTTTGAAGATGACGAGAGCCCATCTGCGTCCTCTCTTTCATATTCGTTCTCCTCGTTGCGCTGCTGCCCTAGCTCCACCACTTCTACCTGCTTACGCAGCATTAGGGCGACTTGGAACAGAGTCGTCATCGCAGTGTAGGCGTCAGCGGACCGATGAGCCTCCAGCAGCTCTGTCGGCACTTGCGAGTAGGCGTACGTCAGCGCTGCGGTTATGGTTCGCACATACGCGCAAAACTGGTTCTCGAGGTTGGAAATTTCCCCGCAATAGCCGATGATCTCCACCCACATCGCGCTTCGGTCAGCGTGCGCGGCCTCAGCTTCGGCAACCTCTTCGCTGTCGTACTCTCGCGAAGCACGCAGCAGATCCACCGCCCATTCGGTCAGCACTGCACAGGGGTCGTATGCAGCTGACAAGCATGCGAAGCGAAAGGCCTGTGGCCACAGCCGCGCCTGCATGAGTGCTGCCACAAGCTTCTCCACACCGGCCTGGTAGGCGTCTGCCGGGGCACCCTCGATCCACAGGTCAGTACAATCCAGCGTGCAGCCACGACGCCACAGCTGGCGCTCGCAGTAGGCCTGGTACAAGCGGCGGCGCAAGCAGGGAATGTCTGCCCGGGTCAGCCAACGAGGACCACGTGCCGTGGCACCAAAAGTCGTCGAATTGAGGTCAAAACAAGCTGGGAATGCCGAGGTTGACGGCTGCCATGAATACCCTAGCGACAACGGCGACCCCACCATAAGCGTCGGGTCGTGAGAAGCGCGATAGGGTGCAGCTTGGCTGCTCTGATCTTGCTCTCCAGCTGCCGTCTCTGGCATAGGTGCACAGGGCGCAATCATCTCCGCCGCGTGCAGCGCAAGCCCGGCCAGCTCGCTCACAGATATCCCGGCCGACGCACTGCGGCGGAGAGGCGAGCAGCGGATGAGCGTGGCCAGGCTGGACATGAGCCGTGCACACTGAGCGTAGCTGTGACGGTTCATCAAATAGCGATGCAGACCCATGATGGCACGGTATCGCAGCGCTTCAGTCGCCTCCGTAGCGCTCTTGGTCGGCAGGCGCGCAATATAGTTGTACCACCGAAGAATTAGAGACTCCTCGAGCTGCGCTGCGCCGATCGTCGTGACGCGCAATAGCGCATTCATGTTTGCCTGCGACGCACAAGCAACTTCGACAACGTGGCCGAGAATCACCTGCAACTGCTCTGCGTACGACGGCAGGCACTTGTGGCGTGCCAGAAGGTCAAGCGCCGTCTGCACATCATGAAAGCAGCACGCAATGTCACCCTCTGACACCCTTGCGAAAGCGCTCGCAAGTAGGGCATCCACCTGAAGCTCCTCCAGAGCACGGCGCAGCTGAGAAAGGGAGGCCGGTGTCGGCGCGGATGCAGCGACCGAAGCACACCTGTGCATCCGCTCCACAGCCTCGACGCACGTCACGAGCGTGGTGTACAGATACCGATGGGTAACACAGTGGCTAATAGACGTGTGTAGTGATCCAACCGTGATGGTGCGACGGAGAACACCGACGGCGTAGAGCTTCGGCCCCAGAGTTGGATCGGCGGCAAGGAACGCAGCTACCTCATCGAGTGAGAGCTGAAGGAACGCGGAACCGGGGCCGGAGACGTCCGTTAGCAGCAAGCCTTCCAACAGAAGCGCCGACGTGACGTCGTCAGGTGCTTCTCTGGCCAGTGCTTCGCACACACGCTGACAAAGCGCGAGTGCACGCTCGGAATGCGTACAAACTGCAGCTGTCTCCAGCAGTGACAGCAGCTGGAAGTGTTGCAGGAGAGGAAAGCGATGGGAAAGCTGCTTCACCCAGACTGCGCATGCTCGCGTTGTTGAGGGAGTGCCGCAGTGGCGCAGACGGTTTGCCACCTGTATCATGGAGAGCGTGTTCAGCTCCAAGCTATCGGCAACAGAGTCGTCGTCCCCATCCGCTGTATCGGTCAGGGTTGGCAGCAATGCCGCGACGATGGCGTTGGAAGACGGCTGCCTCACGTCATCGTCGACAAAGGCAAGATGAACAAGATCGGCACCAGCAGCAGGTACAGCATGGTAAGCCGCCACCAGCACCTCCAGGGCTGTGATCAGTCCGTGCGACACCCAATCCGCCGTGTTCGCTACGGCATCATCCTCGCCAGTGCAGGGCAGTTCGTATGCAACCGAGCCGATGCTCTTCCACCCAAGATACGTAGTTGTGAGAAAGGTGATTCGAGACAGCAGCTCGCCCAGGGTGGCGTGTGTTGTGTAGAGGCGGCTGAAGCGGTAAAGAGCGTGTGCTGTATCGCTCGCCGCAGCCGTGGAAGGCGGCGACAGCGCCATGCGAATAGCTGCGCGCACAGAGGCTCTCGTTGCAGGCGCCTTCCGCTGCAGCGCCGCTGTGTACCCGCTAAGGTGCGCCTCGCTGAGAAAGCGTGGTAGAGAGGAAATCCGTGCTATGGGAGTGGCCGCGAGAAGGATATCCTGCAGCAGATCTGACATGAGCCGCGATCCATGCGGGCATGCTTGAAGAACGCTGACGCCATCCCAGTAAAGAGCAAACCCATCCGTGTCCTCCCCAGCAGACGGCACAGGAATGCCTGGCAAGAGCAACGATGTCTCGAGCAGCGGTACGTAGTGCACACGATGTGACGGAAGAAGCGCGCCACCAACGCACGCGGCAATGGTGTCATTGCCTTCCATGGGGTGTGCCATAGCATAGACATCCTCCTCATCTACGCCGATCACCACTCGCTCGTTCGCCAGCCGCATCGCATCCGGGGAAGCCTCCTCCAATGTGTACAGACGGCACGTCTGCGGGCCGCGCTCCACCATTAGCACCGCGTTATCCTGTACAACGACGCTCTGCATGCGTGCCCCCTGGCAGAGATATCCGTGTGTGCGGCCCATGCGCAGCAGATCACCAAACCCGGCGCCATCGGTCGCCTCCATCACCTGCACCACTGTTGCTACGCCGTCCTCATAAGCTTGATCGCCACGCAGCGTCAGTGCGCTGAGAGTGCGGGTGCACAGCAAATGTCCATCCTCCTCTGTACCGATGTCGCTCACAATGATCATCCTTCGGCCGTCTGATGTCACTGCGCACGCAAGTGGAAAGCTGGATTGCGTCGGTGGGGCAATGCTCAGCGTACAGTGCTGTGCCAGAACCTCGCCAGCACCGCTACCTTCCTCAAGCCCGACGATCCTCGAGGACGACAGTGTCAAGGGAGGGAGTGCGCTCCAGAAGCACGCACGCCCCTCTCCGCTACTACAGCAAGAGACGACGTGGAGCAACTGTGTTGTGGTGCACTGCGTGGCCCACTGAACGAGAGGCCCCGGCGGTAGTGCGCATAGCTGGTTCTTCCCTACCGCCACTTTCATCCCACGTCCTGACGAGTTGTCGTCGATGGGGCGAAGTATCGTCTGGGGCAGTATTCCAATCGGGTAAGCCTGGGTCAACTTCAGGGTACCGCTGCCCGTGTCATACACCTCCAACTGGCCATTCCATCGAGTCAGCACAACAAAAGAGCTTTGCTGGACGGCCGTGACCGCAACGTAAAGTCGCCTCCTGACGACGCCAGGCAGCGCCACGTCTTGCACGCCAGCAGGGGTTTTGTCATTGCCAACGACAGTGCTCGCCCCTGCGCGGCCGCCGCTACCCAGAAGTCGGCGAATCCATGTAGAACCACGAGGTGAAGTGCCCCCCTCCTCTGCACCCGCATCAGTGAAGGATGGCGAGTTTGACGCCACAGGACTCGCCAGTCGCTGCAAGTCGGCGACTACACTGCGTGTGTCCAGCAGCCCCACCTCCTCGTAGCCGTCACAGAAAGACCGGAGCATGTTGCGCCGGTACTCGTCTCGAACCCCATTGACAACGGTGGTGCCATCCGCGAACAGCTCGGCGCGCCAGATACGTGAGCCATCTGTGAGAACAACGATAGAGACGGTGCACTCCGTTGCATCGTCGGGCAGCACCGCAACAACGCAGGCAGCGTTCCCGCTGCCGGTTAAGGCACTCTTGAAGAAGGAGCTCGGAACGCGGGACAGTGGTGCGCACTGAACAACGCGCTCATCTGGGAAGAGCAAGAGATTGCTGTGGCCGGTGTTGTCCACCTCACGCTGCACAGTCACATGCGCAAAACCAGGGCACAGCACCTCTTCTTCCCCCTCCCCGGAAACGCCGCGCTGAACCCAAACAACCGCAATACCATTATCACCCATGTAACTGCGAGTCACGCCACATGTCACTAGGTCACTTGGAGAAGCAACGGGTAGTTCAACGGTCAAGAGGCGACACTGGCAGCTTCGAGCAGCTTTGGTGCTTTCCACATTGTTCACAACGAGCAACTGCACGACACTCTCGTCGGCGTCCAGCCACCAGAGCAATGCTGCTTGAAGAGACGGCAGAGCTACCTCACCACGGCAGCTAAAGGTGCAGCCGTGTGCCGGCACGAGGCCACCACCGTCATGTAAGCGCGTTACACCCTCACGCCTCGCCGAGACTGCAGTGTTGGGTATCGACAGAGTGTGCCTGGTTGCACTCCCCTCATGGAAGGCCCCTGTTTGCTGGCGCACACGGGCCCGAAATGCTGTATTGACGCGTGACTCGTCGAAAAAAAGCGTCCCCAGCATTGTGTGTGTGTGTGCGCGCGCTGGTGATATGTAGAGTAAGCGTCTTCCACACCACGCAGTGGCCCCCACTAGGTTTCGAGCGAGCCTTTACTTCCTCTCCTTCTTTCGTTGTCTGTTATTGTTTCGTTAACCTCGCACTGGTGGTCGCCGTGTTGTATGCGTGACGTGCGTCGTAGACGTGTTGTTACCAGGTGCGATACACATGCACCAACACACACGATGCTGCACAAGCGAAGGAAAGAGAAACGTGTTCCGCGATAAAGACAGAAGAGAGGGAAAAGTGAGGTAAACGAAAGAGCTGAGCACGAGCGCCCACTTCCCGCTTACCCGAAGCAGAGCAGAAGGTGTCGACAAAGGCGTAAGCAGCATGGGACAGGACATGGATACACACGTAAATGCTAGCGGCGGCCCGCAGAGCCCTTCGTGGTATGTCCGGCAAACGAGGAACTCTATTCGAGTCGGGAGCCTCTGCTTTCTGTGCCTTCCTGAGCTCGCGGATGTGCAAAAGTTCGTCCTGCCACGCAAACGCACATACACACACACCTCCATCGCATGGTGAACTAGGCTGTGCCCAAGGACGCTGGTAAAGAGAGGCGGACATCGATGGACCATAATGGAAAACCGATTCAAGAGTTATTCCATTCGGTGCACCTGCGGGGACTGCACCCCCCTACGCCTCTTGTGTGAGTGTGCGTCGACTCTCCCTGTGCTCTCTATTTCTGGATCCGAATTGATACAAAACGCCACACTCTGCAGCGAGAGCCAAAAAAGAAGTGCATCGAAACAAGGTGAGGGACACAGAAAACGCAGAAATAACATGTACATCGTCGCAGCGCAGAAGCCCGTGCTCATAGCTATGAGCAGGGAGCAAGCAAAGAAGGGTGAAGGGAACACAAACTATGCGTACGCCCACGAGCACAAAGCATAGGAGTACACCAGGTCATCCGCGCGAGAGAGCGCCAGCAGGACAAGCAAAGCAAATGCAGCACTGTTATTCACCTGCATTCTGTGGCCAAGCCTGCCCAACTCTTCGCTCCCCCTCTCCATTTCTCTTTCCGGAGAAAACCAGTCAGGGGCGACAGCGCTTGCAGCCGGGCGTCTCAGCATTTGTGTGGATGATGCTCATTTCTGGCCTAACAGAAACGCAGAAGCCTCAAACGAACAAAAAGAAATATCAGAGCACACCGCAAAGTTCGAAAGACATGGAAGCAGTACTAAAACGCACAGCATAATGACAGGACCAGCATGGTGGATATCCCAGTGATCGATAGCCGTGCTAGTTATAACATCACAGAGGTAGCAAGCAGAGGTTTACAGACAGCGATGCCCACTGATAGGGCATCATTGACATTGATTGAGTGCATAAGGCGCACGCACACCCATACGCTCTCTACATAGTCTTTCCGTCCTGTGCACAAATGGAAGGCCCATTTGTAGAACCCTTCGAGGCACGCATCTCATAGGCCTGGCGTCGCTGGACCACGGTGCCAAATGTGCCAGAGCCAGCGCTTTCGACCAGCACTGCTGTCCCGCTGCTATCCGTTTTCATATTACACGCGTGCTTTAGTAGTAGTGTGCCGGTCTTGTTGCGAACAATGTTCTGTTGCGACTCCATGGAGCGGCGGGCGTTGATATAGCGCTGCAAGAGTACATCGAGCTCCTGCTTGCGATACCGCTCAAGATACAATCGGCGACTCTCCACCTTCGTGCGAAGCGCGTATAATTCTTGCTGATGGCGATGGCGTGCTGCATACTCTCGACGCTCAAACAGAGACATCCGTTCAGTCTCAAAGCGCTCAATGTCCACTGCCTCGATTGCTTCAGCATGCGCCTTCTGGACCTGTGCACCAACGTAGTCGCGCTGCTTGGCTAATGTCTGCTGCTTCAGGCGAGACTCGAGCAATGAGCGGCTGTACCGGAGAAGACGAGGCTGGAAGTTTCGCATCTCTTCCTGAAAGTGAATGAGTTCCTCGTTTTGCCGTTCCAGCAGCGTCAGCTCCGCTTCAAGCTGCTCCTCCTCAAAGGCATCGATGCGGGCGTTCCAGGAGTGGTGAAACTCGCGGAACTCCTGGCAGTGCGCCTCCTCGAGAATTCGACGCTCCTCCATCTGCTGCTCCGTGATGCCGCGCACGTGACGGCTCTCCTCCTCAAGTCGCAGATTTCTCAATACCTGCTGCACAAGGTAAGCTTCACGGTACATCGCACGCCCCTCGCACGCCGAACGGTACGACTGCAGAGCCTCGACATGATCTCCCTTGCTCGTCTCCAAGTCTTCATCTCGCATTGCAATGCTTTCCAACGCCATGCGAGCCCGCCGTTCCACCTCGTCGAACTCCTCTTCACGTGGACGATCTAGTGGTGCTGCCGGGTGCGATGAATATGAGTTTACCGTGTCATCTGGAATGCCGTCCCCCATCCTGCTTTGATCGCCTTGTGAAGCAGTCCCTGGCGCGTGCGGCACCACAGAACTACTAACGGCTGACGCTTGTATTTTGTTGCTTTTACCGGCGTGCGTCGATTGTGGGAGTCGTTGCTGCTGAGAGGTGACACTGGCAGCCATGGAAGACCTCGGCCCAGGGCGCTTATACGGCTCGAGTACACTCATGGTGCCGGGTGTGGAAACATGCGATGCAGGGCACGACGACGATGCGTCAGTATTTGCAGAAATATTTGTAGTGGCGTTCATGGTAAAGGGGGTATTCCCATGAAAAAGCGAAGCAATTTCCTCTTCTCAGAAAATCATCAGTTTTGAGTGCGTTGTGCGCACAAAAGTGTATGAGGTGCAATACGCGGTCAGCATGAGATGGGCAGCTGTCGACAACGCAGCAGAGAGTGACGGTTGCGGAATGAAGAAACGGTGAACAGAAAACAGGATGGAAAGAGGAAGGTAATATTACTCAGCCGGTCAATACCTAATACGATGCAAGAACAGAGGTCGTGCGAGCGCTGGAGAAAAAAAAAAGGACCGTGTGGGCGGATTGCACGCGTTACTACTTCTTCGGTGCCATCAAAGTGTTGCGGCACAACAACCACGACACGTCCCACGCCTCCTCGGCATCCAATGTGAGAGGAGGCGCATCTGTCTTTTCTTTCGCCTCATGGAACCCCCCACCCACTCACCTTGGATTTGAACCTCGCACATGAGTAGGAAAACAACATCCGAGCACGGTTCTGCCTTTCCGTAGTTGTAGGTGTGTATCTATGTGGAGAGGGGGAGGTTCGTGTCCTTTCGGAGCCTTCTATTTCTTTTTTCCCTCTTTCTCTGCCTCCCGACAGCTCTCAACAGCAGTGGGGGTGGAGTGCATGAAAGCCTATGTTTGGATCAAAATGGTAGCCCAATTGAGGGAGAATGCAAAACAACAACGCAATAAATCACGGAGCGGTTCGCACAGCAGACGGTGTGCGGATGCGTATGGGGTCTGGTCGCACGAGAGCAGCACATAAACATGAAACTCACAAGGACGCACACATACCTTCCCCCCCCCGCCAACCCACACGCGCGGAAAGCAACAGACAGGCAAAAAGCTGTGTGGGCCGAAAAAGGGAAGCGGTCACTTCACACACACACCGGTGACAACCCTAAAAAAAAAGTTGAGAAACCATCAAGCTCAATACAAAGCGACAGGCCCCTTCACCGTCGCTCGAAACCTTGTCTTCCCACCCCGTCACTCCACCACGAAAACGTCCACACGCACATGCGTGCACAACCTCTCTGCTCCTACCGCTGTTGCCCTACACGTCGACCCTGGACGTCTGGCACAAGCCACCTGCTGTCGGATCCCATCGTGCGGTTGGCTGGCTCTCCTTTTCCGCCCCTGTCCCTCTCCCCCGGGTACCTGCGGGGAGACAGACGACACACGCACCCGGATGCACTGCATGCCCTGACACAAAGCAGCAGCCGCACAGGGGGGCCCTGGTCGAGAGCGGGCACGGTCGAGCCTGTCGTGCGGGTAGCAGGCCGTGGTCTAGGCGGGTGTCGGGTTAGCACAGCGAGCGGGCTGGCACAGTCTCAGGCCAGCGCCCTCCGACACCCTCCACCCCCACATGACTGCGTGCAATGGCCCCACACCCATCGCCTCAAGCCGCGGCATCCCATACCGTGGTGTGGTGACTCTCCGCATGGGAGTCTGGGGAGCTCGATCACTTGATTTGAGGTGCTCTCGTCATGCAGCCGGCATTGGGCCTACATCAGCGCATCCGGTCGGGGTGTGGGAGACGCCGCGTGCTTCGCACGCATGCGCTGTGCGAGATTCATTCGTATGGGTCTCCCAGCGACCTTTCCGTTTCTCAGTCCTTCCCTTCACACTCACGCGTGCCTTCTTGGCCTGTCATGCATCATAACAGCCGTGGTTGACAGCCCGTGCACACAGCGCACGTATTTTCCGATCCTGAGGCCTGCGTCAAGGCGGCACGGTTAGCTGGCAGAAGGGGCTCGCCGTCATCGTTCTCCAGCTCGGTCCTTGCCGCCGGGGGTGGGTACGTATCTGGGCTGGCGTGCATGTGTGTGCCTTGGCAGATGGGGCGCTGCTACAAGTGTGTGGCGGCAAGGGCACTCCGCCCTCGAAGAAATCCGCTCGTCTCTAGCAGCACTGGCTGGGATAGGAGTGGGAAAGGGCCCGCAAAGAGGCACGTGCCTGTGCACACAGTGCACTCTGGACTTGACATCTTTCTGGGACACGCGTGGAAACAACGCAGGGAAACACGAACCATCAGACGTCAAGGCCAACACGCACTATATGCGCACACACAGAAATGCAAAGAAATCGCAGTGCATCAGGGATATGTGAGAGGAAGGAGAACGGGCAAGGCCAAAGGGGAAAGTAGAGAAGAGATGGGGGCGGTCACTGAGCGCATGACTTACTCTGGTGGTTTGCCCCTGTATTGATCTATATTGGGGGTCTTCTACGGTGTCGGGAGAGAGAGGGACATGGGTACGACCATCTGGTTTTGTGTTTTCTCGAGGAGAAGTTAATCAACTGCAGACAAAGGCCCAAGTTGGGGAGGATAACCAAAGGGCTGTAAACGCGCGAGTGAGACACACGCGGGCAGGGTATGCGCGTGTACGTTTCAGTGCCAAGTCAACCACCATACTGTCACAGAGAAAGAAGGAGATTCGCATCCGCTAACAGCAGTACAGAGAAAAGCTTCGAAACTAGAAAAACGAAAAAAAAGATGAAAAGGGAGGCGGAAGCGATGGCTCACATCAACGTGCGTGACTGAAAAGAAAATACGATGGTGTAGAGTACGTGGGAGGGAGACATGAAAAAAATTGGCTTGCGTAATCAGATCCGTGCTCTATTATGAGAACCAAACAGAAGAGCAAGGGGGAGAGGCGGAGATGAAGAAAACGGTATACGGGACACACACATACATCTCTGTCTACAGCGCCTTCCGCCTTCAACTCCACCTCCTCGGCATCATTGCTGCAGTACATGATTCTGTGATTCTTTTCTGTCTCGTAAAGCACCTCATAAAGAAAGAGGAGACAGGCGCGTGCGTTCTCTGGCTGCACCACAGTATCGAGCAAGTGTGCGTCCATTTGTTCCTCTCCTCCCTTCTGACCTCACCAGCTGTCTTGGTGCTGGTCGCTTTCTCTCTCGTCTTCCGTAGAGCAAAAAGGCTAAGGCAGACCAAGCACGATCCCATCATCGGCAAACGGTGGAGATGGCGACGGAAAATGAAGTCTCTATCCGCACACCACGAGTAAAGTCAGCGGCACACCCACACTGAAACCTCGCCCCTTCCCTCATAGCCACTAGCAAGTAGGAGAGACGGCTGCCAACACCGTGTCGGAATTTCACTCTTGCACTGCAAACCGACAACAAAACAGCCCGGTACTTCGCACTCACCCAGAAAGAGTGTGATGCGTGTGTGTGTGTATGTGAGAGAGAGAGAAACACCAAAAACACTGTGCGCTAAAGAAAAAAAAATGGACGAGTAATAAAAAAAAAGAAAAAAGGGAGGGGTCACTCGCATAAAGCAGACGGGGCAAATAACAATGATAATAATAGACACGTTTCTGCTATTCGACCAACGATATTCAATATATAGATACATATACAGTTAGTATATATACAGAGAGAGATACCGATATATATATATATATATATAAACGTATAAGAGAGAGAGGCAAGAAAGTGGAAAAAGGGGGGAGGGGAGAGCCAGAAAAGAAGGCTTCCTCCGTTGAATCCCTCTTTCGGTTGGATCTGTGCGTGTGATTTTGTCTTCTCCACTTTTCTTTCGTTTGTCAGCGTGAGAAATTCCGTTAGTAGCGGTGATGAGAAAGACAAGGGAGCGTTCTCCTTTACAGCCATCAAAGATGAGCGGAGACACACATGCACGAGAAGCGAATGAAAGCAAAGCAGCCGAGGTGAGATCAACCACATCTATGGTACGGCAAAGCTCCACCTACTAAGCAAAAGGGTGCATGCTGTATTGAAACGTGGGATCTCTTCTTCTAGGGAGAGAGATGACATGTGTAGATATAATCGGTGTAAGGGAAGGAATCCCTTCGCTTTCATGATTTCTAACTGTTCGGTGATGCACTCCTTCTTTGCCCACGCCTCGTGTGTGTCAAAACGAAAAAAGGAAAGGGGGGTCAGAAAACAGCGAGAGAAGAGATGGTTGCACTCTCTTCTCTGCGGGTCTCTCTTTTTGCCACTCCGCTGACTCAGTCGGCGTGGCTCACCTTTGCGCAAGTGACCCAGGGGAACTCAGGAGAGGGAAAGAAAGGTGAAAGCAATCGAGAGGTGGTGGCGAGTTGCAGTGGTACCACCAAAGACAGCAGGAGAAAGGCCTTCAGATCAGAGACAACGGCCAAGCCGGTGGCATAAAAAGATGACATTAACTCGCGGTGATATGTTGCCTACTATCTACAGTCTTCAACTCTTTCGGTTCGCAGCATCCGGCCTCGTCCCCTGTTTGCGCAATCAACTAACCTTAACTTTTTCGCCCTTGAAACTTCCAGCTGTACGCGTGCGAGTGTTCTGCACGCTTTGGAAGGGAGTCAGCAGCATAGTACGCACAGAAAGAATTAAATTTAAAAAAGAACGCACCCCTACGCGCACGCGTACCTAGAGAGATCGTGCGTCACAACACGTTAAAGACCACTGATGCAAAACAAACAGAAAAGGAAAATCTGAAACGCAGGCACCGGAAAAAAAAAAGTGTAAAGGAAAAGAGAGAGAAACTAAGAGACAAACAAGAGAAGAAAGTCCGCGAATCGGGCAATAGCGTGAGCGTACAAAAAAAAAAAGATATGTTACTTTGAAATTTTTCCGTTCAAAATGAAGTAGAATGTCCTCGCGTGAGAGAAAGCGAGAAGCCCTTTGTAGGCACGTGAAGAGGTGAGCGTCCACATTATTTCTTCTTCGTGTTATTGTCCTTTCCGTGAACACTTAAAAAAAAAAAAAGAGGCTGCACACAATGTGACCACAATACCCAATGCACTGGAAAATAAAGGGACGCGAAAGCGTCTGTGTGTCTGTGTGTGTAAAAGAAAAAAAAAAGATGGCATTCGCAATGCTTTTCTGTTTCCTCGTTGTTTTCGCCTATCCTCCTCTTCCCGTTCCCCGTTGGGTGTGGTCGTCCTCGTAAGGAAGAGACATGCATTCAAGCACGCGCGCGGAGGCAAAAGTTTTTGAATCCCGTATATACCGAGGACTTGACATATATGTCAAGGAGATAAAAGAAAAAAATGCTCGAAGAAAGAAACACTGTGAAGAAGGAAAGAAAAAAAAAAAACGGCACGTGAAATCAGTTAAGAGTTTAGAAGGCGAGCACACACCAAGAGAGAAGGAAAATGCACATCATCGTCATTGTGGACTCCTATCGGAGTAGCACCTCTTCTCTTTCGCTCTCTGGGTCTTTTCCCTTACTTCGCTTCTTCGGTGTGTAGGGCGGTGTGCAAAAGCGTAAGGAGAAAGATGCGCATACGGGCCTTTACACCTCAAGCGTTCCTCTGCAAGCCCGAGAAGAAAAATAAGTAGAGGTGTGATATAGATCGTGAAAGCGGAAAGGGGGGAGACAGTCGGCTCGGTCAAGCAGAAACTGGAAAAAAAAAAGAAGGTCGAAGACGTGAAGCGCGAAACAAGAGACAGAGAAGAGCAAATGTGACTTCATAGAAAAGCAATGGTGTGTGTGTGTGTGTGTGTGTGTGTGTGTGTAGGTGCTCTTTCTTGTATGAGGCGTGTTTATAGCAGTGGAGATACGGGAGGTAACAGCACAAGAACGAAAACGTACGAAGCGACAAGAAAGGCACAAAAGCAAGAGAAAAACGAAGACCGCAAAGAGTTCAACAGAGGTTCAAAGAATGAAAAAAAAAAAGCAACAAACCGAAAAAAAAAGGAAAAGAGTACTTGAAGACGTAAGCGCAACGTTAAAAGGGAGAGAAGGGCATGTCTACACAAGCATGCGCATACAGAAGGCAGGAGAGGTGACGTGAAAACCAACAAAAGACACGCACACACACACACACACACGCTCGCACAGCAGAGGAAGAGAAAAACCAGCAAGCGAAAAGGGAGATGGAGGTGGGGTCGGGCGTGGAGGAGGAAGGAAGGGGAAACAAGACAACGATGTATACACGAAACAGTAATAAGAGAAAAGCCCACTACAAAAGAAGAGGCTAAAAGTAGAGAAGCGGAAAAGAAAGGCAACGTCAAAGAAAAAGGCGCGCAAGAGACGGAGGCAATGAAGATTTGAAGTAGTCGTCAGCCGAAGGGTAATGCGATCGTAGTCCGAAAATAAAGTGGGCGCTAGAGTGCAGCGAGAGCTTGCAGGCACAGATAAGCGAGCACAATCGTGGAGGTATACTTCAGAAGAAGGAGATGGAGAGAAAAAAAAAAGGAATTCAGTGAAGAGATTTTCGATTGTGTCTGTCACTGAATGGTGTTCTTTGTTTTCTTGATATTCTCTTGCCCTCCTTTTACATCGTCTCTCACCACTTCAATTTGAGCCTCGTGTTAATTTGGTGTCATATTTTTTTTTGTGTGTGTGCGTGTAGGGGCATCGGTGTCTGTATCTTTGTGTCTGTGTATCTGTATCTGTAATTACATATACATCTATATATATATATATGTATATATTTATATATATATATATATGTATATGGGAGGGTTCCCTCTTTCCCTCTTCAATGGTAGAGAGGATTAACATTGATGCAGCGCAGTGACTAGTTTCTCTTTTTTTTTTTGCTGCTTTGGTCTCTTTGATGTTGTGCGGCGACTCCGTCCCCCGCCCCCTCCTCTGACACTTTTTACCACTTCTCTTTGTTATTTCCTTGTCTGCAGACCGGAGTGGGCGGGTCAGATGCACGACACCGGGTATTGAGACTGCATGCAAAAAGGTATTCAGCTAGACGCGGCACAAGGACGAAGGTTGTGGACAGGAGAGTCGGAGAGTACACCCAGCGGAATAAGTACAACAATACAAAGAAAAAGAGAGATGGGGGGGCACGTGTGAAGGGGCAAAGGGGGCACCCAAGCACGCCACACAGAGGAGTAATAGTGAGAAAGAAAAAAAGGCAGACTAGTCACACCGACGTAGGTGACAATACTCAAAGTGGGGCGAGAGGAAAAAGATAGGGAAGACGTCCCAAATGAAAGTGAAGAAAAGGCAAGAGCCCGAGAGCGACAAAGAAAATTTAAAAAAAGGGGGGGTGTACGGGAAGTGTGAAAGGTAAAAAAAATGTGGTGGAAACGGTGGACCAAGGCAAGCATACAATGATCAAAGGGCCAAAAGAAGAAAAGCACGAGAGAAAGGAAAAGGGGCACAAAAATACGACGGCGAAGGGGGGAAAGGAAAAAGAGCGAGGGAAGAAAAGTCAGAGGAGGCAGTGAGGGTACATGCGCGATTTAGATGACTCCACCCTGTGTGCGCAAGCAAAGAGAACGACAAGGATAGAAACCATCGGCGTACCATCAGCGGCGAATGCCTCAGTAACAAGCGAAAGAGAGACAGAGACAGAGAGAAAAAGGAGGAGGGGAGAGGGGGGACAAAAGCACAGAACCAAACGCTGACGTGTAGTTATTCATTCCTTTTTCGTGTACATGAGAACATCTCCAGCGGCCAAACCGCTTCCGAACACACATACAGACAGCTAAGAGAAAACGAAGACCAATAACACACATATATATATATATATGAGCACGTCTATTGTTCGGTAGGGGTCTTCTTCGTCTTTTCAAACCCCTTCGGTATACGTTTACGTGCCTGTTAGGTATGAGCGCACATACTGTTGTTTCACTTGCCCCTTGACCTTTCTTTTTCTCTGGAGGGGTCGGCCTCAACTGCAGCACATACGCACATAAACCTCTTGTGTGATTCGTTCTCTTCATAGGGCAACCTTCTATTACAGAGGTCGAGGGTTGGCGAGACCCGGGGGAGATATTAGAGGAGGAGTGGTGCAGAAAAAAAAGGGGGGAAGCAAAACAAAGTAAAGGGGAGTAGGAGGGGAAGGACATGAATCAGAAATACACGACAAACCTGGAGCACACGCACATACAGGCACGCGATAGATAGGGAAAAGGTAACTGGGAAGGTGGAGTGAAAATGAAAATGGACAAGAAGAGAGAGAGAGGGGGGGTGCGCTTGACTTCTCTCCAGGCGGCATCCAGTCTTGGGGATACGGAGATAGAAATGGTGGAGAGTTGAGGGGGAGTGAGAGAGAGTGAGCACGCACGTGCCGCCACACACGTACACACACACACACACACATTTTGACGATGACAAAGACACGCTTGGTACTTTGGGAGAAAGATGGAGGGAGAGACACATGAAAGAGAAGAAGGCTGCAGCCAGGCGCTTCCCCTTCCGCAGAAAACAACAACAGGAAGAAGTGACTTTGGCAGAAAGAGCACCTCCGTTGCGCTTCACATGACTTGGGGAAGGTGAGAGGTGGGGATGGGGAATTCTGTATCCAGCGCTTTCCAACCCCTTTCCTTCATCTTCGACAGCAGTTCTGATCATGTCTTATGAACATGGAGAAAGCAGATAATAAAAACCTTCGCACAAGAGAAACACGGAAAAGAAGGGGAAAGAGAACATGCGTGTGTATAAATGAGAGAAGCGAGCAAGACGTGCCTAAAATAAAGGTAGGATCCACGAAAAAAAAAAATATATTGGGAAGGAACGGAGAGTAGAAGAGCATAAAAGTTGCAAACGCAAACGAAAGGGGAAAAACTCCACCACCAGCATGTCGCACAAAAGGGGGAGGAAAAAAGAAGTGTGCAATCAAATAAATTAAGAAATTAAAAACACGCGCACAAATATGCACGCGATAAGGTACGCAGGTGGAGGAAGAAAGTACAACTGTTAGGATACCAACTCCCTCTGCTTGCCTATCGGACGCACACACACACACACGCACACGCACACATGCACGCCTCAAAACATAAGCATCCGACAAGTAAAACAAAGCACACTAGAGATGAGGCGTACAAGCATAACAGTAGAGAAACCCACGCAAAAAGGCGAGAAAGAAAAATGGGGCGGGTGTGTTAGGGGAGAGAGAAGCTGTTGAGAAGGCAGCACAGACGCACCAGAACGTTTTTTTTTTTTTGAAAACTTGAAAAAAGAAGGAATGATCAAGAAGAAATAAAAGAAAAGCCCACAAAAGAAGGTGTCAAGAAAAACACAAACTTATGTGAGCATAATGTTCTTCTTTCGGGTCGACGCCGCTTTCCCCTAGATGACGAGGGGAGTAGTTCAGTGTCGTAGCAGCGTTTAGTACCTCCCCCCCATACACATACAGAAACACACGGTGCGGGGAGGCCCGCACAGCCCCACTATCCCTGCCAACGCTGAACTACTTCTGGTTGAGACAAGGTCAACCTCCTATCACGTGCAGAAGTCAGAGCAATGCACAGTTCCTGATGTTGGCCACCAGGTCTTAGATGGCGTTGCATTAGAGAGACCTTCAACAACAAACGTGCGTGTGCCATTAATGTGATGGGTACGTTCCAGCCTGACTCCAGCGTACCCCATCTGGCAATAACTTCTTAACAGTGGGGGAAGCCTAGGCCGCCTGGAGGGACGCACCAGGTGGCGATCAGCGAAATAGTGGAAAAGGTAGAGATGGGAACTGAGTCCATCCTCTCACGTGACTGAGTAAACAGATCTCTAAGGCGTATCTACGGCGGCCTCCCACCACGTGAAGAAGCCTATGCAAGGCCGGGGGTAGAGTACCGTGTAACTCATTGTGTGCAGCAGAGCCGAGAAGTTAGAAAAAAAAATTAACATATTTACGTCCTCTTCGAGCGTGCATCTTACCTGTTGTGTTTTCGCTTCTTTTTTCTTTGCTTATCTCCCCCGCATGGAGTCTCGGTCTGCTGAAAAAAAGCCGTAGCTCAGCCTTGTCTTCGTTTTTCAAGCTTCTTCCGCTGATATTGTACAATCTCATTGCCCTTCTCGCTTGTCTCTTTTTCGCTGACGCCTCCCCCAAACTACATCTGAAAGCGTGGAGTTTGAAAAGCACGTGTAAAAAAAGAGTGGGTCGAAGAAGAGACGTCCCAAGGGTTGAGGAAAAAAAAAAGAAACTTGTCTCATTATAAAAAAAAAAAAAGACAAGCGCAAAGGCAGACAGAGAGAAGCTCTGAAGTGGAGGTAGCGCGCATAGCTCCCCTCCCTTGCGCCCACCAATCTACGTTCACTCTGCTTATCCGCATTTATACAGTGCGTTCTCCACAATCGCGAGCACAAGTGTGCGAAATACTTCACTCTTCCTTTTCTCTTGGATGATGATCGTCGTCATCTCGTTCGAGAAGATGGCATTCTCCACACCGCTCTGAGGACGTTTCCGCGTAGCCCTATGTTTCACTTGGCAATGCGATGCGGCACTAGCGGTGGTAATAAGGTGTAGGAAGGGAGCAGCGTGGCAGGGGCCTCCCGATTGATAGACAACGGCAGCGAATAAACATCAATTTTCGCTGCTGCATCTACAAGCCAATGAGATGGGAGGACGAGTTTCTTATACATGTGTAAACTCACATGTATGCGGGTGTGTCTTAACGTGCAGATATATGCATATTACGGAGGAGTAGCATGCATGCACCCTTCCACCCAGCATAGCATGCACGAGCAATATACCCAGGCGCATACACACGCACCTACGATCCCCTCACAACCATGCACAATTGATGCCTCGCTAAAAAAAAAAAATGTGTTACTCACCCCTCCCACAGCTAGCACTACACCTTCCCACTCGAGCAGAAATTCAGAGGAAGAGGTTCAAAACAAAAAAAAAGGGAGAGGGCAAGTGGAATACAACGACCAAATAAACAGAGACAAACGCAACGTGGCAGGGGAGGCACAACCGACCGCACGTTTTCCCCTTGTTATCCGATCGTGTCTAGTTCGTCTTCCTTTATCAGCATACGCCCAATGCATCTGTGCAGTCAAAATGAAAGGAGGAGAAAGAGAACACGCGAGAGAGGCAGGTGAGGGAAGGAGGGAAGGGGGGTTCTGGGACGAGAAAAGAGAAGTTTCACACAAAAAACGTGCTGCCTCTCAGATTTTTTTTTTTTTTGCGGAGCAGCGGATGTGAGCACAGCACTGCAAGCGAAGCGGAGTAGGGGAGGGGGTGAGGGCATTCAATAAAGAAAAAAAAAACAGAAAGCGGCAAACATTGAAGGAGGCGTTGATCACACATAAAAGGAAGAAGATGTCTGACAAGAAACAAAAGGGTAGCCCGATACAAAGCACGGGGGAAAGGGTCATAGAGAAAAAGGGGGTAACATAGAAGAAGAAAAAACGGGGATGAACAGAGAATGAAAGTGCGCGAGTAGCATCGTCACACCACGAGAATGAGAAAAAGGGGAGAGAGGCAGGTAAGCCAACGTTTCATTTTTCTCTCTTGGGAAACGCATCCCAGAGTCACGCTCTTCGAGAGAGAAAAAGAGACGAGCAGGGGCGCATACACACACACACTGTTTGTATCCCCAACCAGCAAAAGGTGTCGTGAAAAGAGAAAACAGCAAGACGCAGAAAAAAACAGAGAAAAGGTTTGTTAGCTTCGCGCACGAACGCAAGCGTAATCGCATGAACTTCGCACGCGCGCTGACGCAAGAGTCCGTATCCTATTCAAAGCAGAAGGAAGAGATGGGCTGAGAATCAAGGAGAGAAAAACACGGCAAAACAAGAAACGAAATATAAAAACAATGATCCTCGGAGCAAGAAGATATTCAGTAAAAAAAAGAACCAAGGAGTCGAAATCTTGGAGAGACAGGAGACAAGGAGATGAGTCAGTTGTCGAATCAATCAAAACGGGCGTAAACAAAAAAGGGGAACAAAAAAAATAAACGATACAGACGCCAATGAGACGACGTGACAGGAGGTGGGGAGTAAAGAGAGAGAGAGGGAGGGATAAAGAAAAATAATGGGGGCGACGGAAAGGAAAGGTGGTCGGCTAACACAATAACAGTGTCTTCTCTATAGTCTTCCTCTATACGAAACATAAAATAAAATGAAAAAAAAAAAAAGAACAGCTTGTTTCATTGTTGTTGTTGTTTCCTTCTCAACATCGCACTATAGAGACGGAGCACGCGTGCAGGCGCGAAGTACATGAGAAAGCAGCAACGAGGGATGGAGAGAGAGAACAAAGATGAAGAGAGCACATACCGACGGACATGTTACATACGGAAAAATCTCACGGAGGAAAATTACAAGGAAAAGAAATAACACCAAAAAACGGAAAGTGGTAGGAAAAAAAATGAGAAAGGCGTAAAGACAACGTAAAACAACGAAAGCAAGCGAATGAAGAAAAGGGTCTTCAGGAGTGGAAGGGAGGCTTTCGCTGTCTCTCACACACTCGATCTGCCTCTGAGCCCCTCTCTACTTTTTCTCCCAGTGAGGGGGAAAAGGCACAGACGGGCGAAAGACAGGCAGAGCCACAGCAAGAGCGGTAGTAATAAAGGTGCTCATGCAGGAGATAATGAGAAGACTAAATAAAGAAGAGAACCTTTTCTTACGCACACGCTCACGAGAAGTAGGGGAAAAAAAGAAGCCAAAGCGAGAACAGCAGACGCGTACATGCAAATCGAACGGTAATACCAAAAGACCACAAGGGAAAGGAAAACGATAATGAAGAAACACACAAACACACACCGAAGCACTCGGGAAAGAAGAGCAGGAAGGGAGACGAGAAAAAAAAAACGCACAATCGATAAAGAAAAAAGACCACAGCACGAAAGGCAGTGAGGGATGCAAATAAGATGAGTCCTCTCACATTTCATATATACGTATATATGACTGTACGTGTGTGTAAAGTCAAGAAGAAAAGTGGGGGAGGACACTCAAGAAAGGAAAACAAAGCAAAACAAAGAGCACAAGAAGAGTGTTGATGATGTCCGTCAGATGAACCGTACGCATACGCACCGAAAGCTAAGTCATCAAAGGAAGCAGAAGCGGCGGGGGAGGGGAGGGGAGGGGAGAGGAGAGGGGGAGGGAGAGGGGAGGGGGAGGGGGAGGGGGGAGAGAGGGGAGGGGAGAGGGGAGGGGAGAGGGGAGGGGAGAGGGGAAGGAAGCAACAAGAACAATCAAAACAGCTCTTTCGAAAGGGAAGAAAGAGAGGGCGATACCATAGTAATGCAAGAAGTGGGGAAGACAAGTAGGAAAAAAAAGGCCGGACGATGAAGAAAAGTGGGAAAACGTGCACGCACAAGACTCAGCCACTCAACAAAAAAAGAGTGGCGCTGAAAACAGACGTGAGAAATTAAAGGTGCACTACCACGCCTCTGTCAGATGTCAAAAATATGTGAGACTTTAGAGACTCCAGTCTCTTTGTTGTTCCATGCGTGTATGTGCACCTCTCGAAATCCCTTCTCTTTGTGTGTATGCGTGTGTGTGTGTGTGTACGCCTTCCGTTGGTGTTTCAGGTACAGGCGGTAGCGATCACACAGTCACAGAGAGGGAGTGAGAGAGGGGGTGTAGGGGCATAACAAAAGAAGAGTAACAGGAAGCACTTGAGCTCTACGATTCTTGAAAACGCCTGCAAGTGCGTGTGTGTACAGGAAAGAGAAAAAAAGGAATCGAAAAAAATCAAGGAGGCGAGGAACTCTTGTTCACTCTCTTCTCTCTCCCTCAATTTTATTTATGTACGTCTCTTCTGCTTACTTCTCTTTCTCGACTTTCAGCAGGAAGAGCACTGTACACGCTCGTTCTCATCCTCTCCCCTTTTTTCCTATCTTGTTTTCAGCGATAGTGTTCTTGTTGTCCTGTGTGGTTTCTCGATCGATCATTTTATAGGGAGGGTTACTTCACGTATGTACAGAGAACATAGCTTATTCGTCTCTTTGAGCAAACGAAAATAATGAAGAGGAGGTGTAAAAAAGAAACGGGTGCATGTATCAGTCTCCCCTTCATCGCCTCATCTTGTGTTTATGTGTGTGTGTGTGTGTGTGTATATGCGTCTTTGCAGATAGGCAAAACGGTGTGCACACATATGGAATGAGAGAAGAGCGCGAAGACAAAATGGGAGACTCAAAATGAGACGCCTCTATGGCATGGAAACCTCGATGTCTCGCATTGCGTTTTCCTCTATCGCCTCCATTTTTGTGCCTCCACTGCGTCTCAACGAGAGCGCCAAAGATGTCGTAACAATCACCCCACAAAGCAAAGAAAAAAAAAAGAACACTCATCCTTGTAAACCATCGGAACAAGAACAAAGGGGGACGGTTACATACCCAAAAAAAGAAAAGCCCACATCGACCACAGCAGAAAAACAAACGGATCAAGTAGAGACTACTGCTGGGTGAGGGATCCACGGAGTGGGAATGGAGAAAGAAAAAAGGCACACATGGCAGTAGAGATGGAGAGCGAAAGAGCAGCCAACAACGTGAGAAAACCACATCACAAAAAGTTAAGAGAGGAAACGGCGGGAGAGAGAGAGAGATAAGATAGGCCAAAGGGGGAGACAACAACAACAAAATATAAAAAAAAAGAGGACACGGAGAGAAGCAGTCCTCGTTGGGCGAAGAGGCCAACATTCCTGCACACACAAAATAAAAAGGCCTAAAGCAGGACAACAATAAAACAAAAACGGGTAAAGAGGCCGATAAAGGGCATATATATATATATATAGTTAAAGGCGAAACAAAAGAAAGGAAGAGCCCATAGTAGGGGGCATGTGAGAGATGTTTGAGGTGATGACGGGCAGGGGTGAGACGCACAAAAAAACGAAGCAAAAGAAAAAAAAAAGAAGGCACTCTTGAAAGTCAAACAGATAAATGCACAGTGAGAAAGAGAGACGCAAAGCCACAGAAAAAAACAACGGAGGACATATATAACGTGATAAAGAAATTCAGATCTCCCGCACGAAACATGTCCAATACATATTATGAGAGAAGACAACGGAAGCGAAACTGAAATAGAGATGCGCAGATACAAAAAGAGAACATGAAGGCGCAGTCGCGAATCCTCCATATACATCAGCTTTTAGCTCTTCTCTCTTGGAGACTTTTTGGATTTCGGCCTTCATTGCCTACAACTTTTGCTCCCTTCTCACTTTGAGGGGGGACTCTTCGGAAAGAAAGACGCAATAACAGTAAATCGTAGTGCGTGGTGTCGGAAGAGACAAAGCGACATTGTCCTTCCTTGTGGTTTTTCTCAGTGTATGCATGCGGAGATGAAGAGGGAGTCGTATGTATGAGTGTTTTTTTTTTTTTTCGTAGGGCGTGACATAGTCAGTGCTGTGGATTAGAGAAATGGAGAGCTCTATTTCTACAGGCACACCGTTGCCACTATCTGGCGAGAAAACAATAAGCACCAACATGACGGTAACAAGGAGCACATGCAAGTACACGCTCGGGCGGAGATGCGGTGATGGTCACTTTGTATTAGGTACACAACACACGCGGAAGAAAAACAAAAGGTGAACGGCTTGAGAACGGAAAGGAAAAGGCGAGAGAAAAAAAAAAGAACAGCATTGGAAAGCAGTACGGAGAAGAAAGATTTTTAAAAAAAAAGAAGCGATATGAAAGCACAAAAAAAAAAAAAAAAAACAGTGAAAGAAAACGAAGCACGCGAGAGGAAGCGAAAGAAAAGGAAGAAGTAAGAGAAAACATACAAGAAAGTGAAGATAAGAAGGACCGAGAGAGAAGGGATGATGGGTTTGGCACAAGTAAAGCAACTGCACTTGACGCATGCCTATCGCTCCCCTTTCAGCTCTCTTTGTTGTTCGGCTTCCGCGCATAGCGGTGATGACGCAGAGACGGCATTTGGAACAAGAGCATCCCCCCGATCGCTCTTTCTGGATGTTGTTTATCGTAGTGCATATCCAGTGTTGCACCTTCTGACTTCGCCAGTGAAACGCAGTGAAGCAAAAAAAGGGGGGAAAGCGGCGCTCATCAACCTGTCATGTTTTGCGTGTTTGTCGCTTCTTCTTTTTTTCGCCCCTTCGAAAAATGAAGGATAAACGCGTACTGGTGCAGGGGAAAATATAGAGTTGCAACGGCCCTTAACGCAGCTCTGAAAAAAGCGCCACAACATACGGACGCTGGTGCGCATGAGACGTGCAGGTGGCTGGTACTGTTGCTATCGGTGTTTACCACTGCCATGTATAGCCACCCTTAAGGAGACATAACAGTGGCGCAGGCATGCTGCGGCTGAAAATGGCAGAGGACATAAGGCGATATCCCAGTTGAAGCCATCTCAGTATGATAGTCATGCATGCAGGGAGCCGTGTTGGCGCTGGAGAGCACGTAGGACGAGACACCCAGGGGTTGTACCGACGCTGCAGGAGCGGCGACGGCTGAAGGGTTGGAAGCTGTAGCGGGCATGAACCTCAGCGGCACAGGCGCATGTACGAGCGCTCCTCCCGGTGAGAACGCGGGTGAGATGCTCATCCCCGAAGACGGGTACTGTTGTTGCGACAGACTTTTGGTGGGGGAGCAGTAGGTGTCCCCGGCCTGGTTCTGTGCGGTCATGCCAACAGATAGAAACGCATGGCCGACGTTCGGTGCGACTTGGTGAGCCAAATGAGTAAAGATGGGCACAGCACACTGCATCACCTGCCCAGTGTTGTTGGTCGTGTACACGGTAGATGCCGCGACAGCGGAGTAAGTGCTAAACGTCTGAGCAGGTTGATGCTGCGAAGAAACACCGAGAGTCGGCATCTCCATTTCCACCCCCACCATCGACTCTACAGGTGCCACGGTGAAAGGCACAGTGGCGGCTGGGGCGGAGTGGACCGGGTGCATCACAAACGGGCTTGTAGATGAACATCCTATGGGCAGAGTCAATGGCGAGGCGGCCATCATCACCGACTGACTGGTGGTGGTTGCGGCCATAATACATGGCATCGGCGCCGGCACGGCAGACACAGCCGGAAAGCAGGGGGTCGGGGTGGCAGTGTACGGGCATGGGGTAGCATCGCAGTTCTTGGAGGCATTGTTCAGGAACGGATGGCAAAGCGCTTGAGTGCAGCTCAGTCGCTGCGACTCGTCAGGATTCAGCAGGTCGCAAATCAGGTCCAAAAGTAGCTTCAGCTCCTCTGAAGCCCTGTCCATGTCTGACTCGCCGTAGGGAGTGGCGGTGAGCAGAGCATCCTCCTCCCCCTTGGCGTTGGGAGCATCGGCAGTACGGCAAGACCAAAGCTGCTGACTTCCGACAATGGAAGCCTCTTGCAGTTTCTGCATCTGATGCTTGCGCCACCGCTGCAATCCCGCCTCGCGGGAAGAGAGAATCCACTGTCGCAGGTGTTCCCGCCGCGCGTCGTGCGATACGTACACCATGGGCAATTGGAGCTGCGACGCCAAGCACCCCAGCGTGAGTGCCGCCTGAGAGGGATGGCCAACGTGCTCCACAATCAGTGAAAACTGGTGTTGCAGGTTCTCACCCGGGAAAAGAGGCTTCCCGGTGAAAAGCTCGAAGAGGACGCAGCCAACGCTCCAGGAGTCAATGGCGGTGGTGTAAGGAAGCCCACATAACACCTCCGGCGCACGGTACCAGAGCGACTGCACGTCGTAGTAGGTGTTCTCGTTAAAACGACGAACAGCGCCGAAGTCGATCAGGCACGTGCGGCAGTACGGATTAACATCGGCCTTGAGCTGTGTCCGTTCGTGACACTCGTCACCCTTGTTGCCTACAGCTTTGCAGTTAACGCGGGGGTTGTTGCGGGAATTGTTGCCAGTACCAGAGGAGCCGACGGCTGCGGCCGGCATACCAAAGAGTGAATCGAGACTGCAGCTGTGACGCATGCTATCGCCGCTGATCGCGGCTGTGGAGTCGCCGCTGCCACGCTGTCCGTGCTGTTGGTTCGAGTAGCCTCCACGATGGTGACCGGTGCGCGGAGAGATGCCCATATTCATATCACTGTCCTGAAAAGCAGTGCTGTGCGTGTTCCCAGGGAGAGATTCGATGGACTTTGTGCTACGCCAGAACTGGTTGTGAGCATTGACGTTCGTGTCCAGCTTCAAAGCCTCCTCCCCGGGCGCCAGCGAGTTCTGCAGGTTGTGGTGCTCGCCGCTCTTATTTGAGGATCCACTACTCGTATTCTCGCCGGTGAAGGGCACCAGCATAGGTGAGGATGAGTCAGATCGGACGGGGGTTCTTTGGCGCAGCATTATGTTTTCGGGTTTGATGTCGCAGTGAATGTAGCCGCTGTTATGAAGCGAGGCCAGCGCGCTCAAGACGCGCAGAGCGACCTGCCGCACATCGCATAGCGAGAACGGACCAAAGCCGCGCTGTCGAAGTATCTCGAAGAGGTTCTGGTCCAGCAACTCCGAGACGATGCACACGTGCCCGTCATCCTCGAAGGAGTCCAGAATGGTCACGGAGTCATCATTTTCCTTGAGGCAAAGGAGTGCGCTGATTTCGTTTAAAGCGGATCGACGGTATGCAGCGTCGCTCTGCGCGACTTTCACAGCAACATCCTTGTCTGTGACCGTATCATGGCAGCGAATCACCTGTCCATATGTACCTGTACCGAGCACCTTGTTGGGGATGTAACGACCCTGCTGGAAGGACGCCGGAGGTCGGTAAGACTTCATCATCGTGAAATAGGAAAAGTACGCCCAAGTCTACTGCCAGTCACGAGTAAAAGAAAAGGGTTGAAGTACCTTCGTAATAGCGGCAGTAGTAGTGCGTCACACAGAGGTAATAGGGAAGCGAAGTAAAATAGAAGAGAAAAAATGACCATGTAAGCGTGTCAAACCAAAGAAATGGGGACAACGCGATACGAGAGCAGAGCACACAATCACTGGGGAGATATCTGGGAATCTGCACAACAGCAAGAAAGGAACAAGAAAATTAATAAACAACTTATACAAAAAGTCGCGAAAATACCAAAAAAAAATGAATCCGAAATGAAATTGAAAATAAAAATAAGAGGTGGGAAAAGACGGGAGGGGGGAGGGCAGAAAAATAGAGAGAAAGCTCGCGCGGGGAGGGGGGGGGGGGCAAAAGAAATGAAAAAAAAAAATACACGAAAAAAAACGGAAAGAGAGAAACAAGCGGAAGTAAAAGGGAAGAAAAGCGTGGAAAGCGAGAGGGGTAGCAAGCAGAAGGGCAATGAGCGAGAGCCAACGGAAAAAAAAAAGGCGTGCTTCGCCAACCCTTTTTCCTCTCACTTTTTTGGAAGGACAACCCCTCACTACAAAATAAAAACAAAACGTAAAATGGAGGAAAAAGACGAGTGAACACCGGAGAGCTTTGTGGTACCTCGTCAACGAAGAATCCGAGCAACACCAAAGGCACCGGTCCGTTTCCAACACACACAATAAAACAAGAAAGCGCACGCTATAGTAAAACACGCTTGCGTTCGTTTCTTTTTTTTCCCTTCGTTGGATCTCCCTCCTGTTACTTTCTAGCCCTTCTGCGTGTCTACAGCCTCCTCTTTTTCTTTCACCTTGGGAGGATGGAGGGGGGATGCAAAAGTGGGACAGTTCCTCCTCCTGTGGTTCAGAAAGAAAAATAAACAAGGGGAGTATATATATAGAGAGAGAGAGAAATATATATGTATAACAGAGCAAAAAGGCGAGTGAATGATTGTAGAAGATTATGAGGAAGTCGTACGGAGTGAAGCAGAGAGGGAAAAAGGAAGGGTGAGACCAAACCCACAAACGCGCACACGCGAAAAAAAAAAAAAACGGAACTCTACACAAGCCACAAGCAAAAAAAAACGTAAAGAGCAGAGACAAAATACAAAACAAAAAGGGGGGAAGTAATTCAAGGAAATGTAAAGCAAACAGGTGACACAAAACAGCAACCAACCAAAGCGTGTCCCACGCGTACCACGGACACGCACAAGATAAGAGGAAAAAAACGCAATAGAATCAAAGAAAAAGGATAATGAGCACAAAAGGAAACAAAATCTTATATACCGTACTACAGAGAGAGAGAGAGAGACAAGGAAGGAAAGAGAAAGCGGCAACAACAAGGCAAAAAAAAAACGAAACGGCGCGCCAGTCACACAAAAAAAAAAGAGAGCGAGATAATAAAAAGAGTCGATAAAATAAAAAAGGAAATCAAAGCGAAATAAGATCGAAGACAAAAAAGAAAGTCGCTCAGTAAAGGGGAGGGGACGAAGGACAAAGAAAGATAGAGGCGGGGAACAAGAGAAGACGGAAAAAAAAAAACCGAGCAACGCGTAAAAAAAAAAAATGTGTGTGCGTGGGTCTGTGCGTTGTTCAAGTGGGGGTGTAAAAATCGTGAAGACAGAGGGACCCAGAAAGAGAAAAATGGAAAGAAGCAGAGAGCAGGTTGCACTCACGAACAGAAAAAGAAAAAACAGAAGAGTAGCATGAAAAAGGAGCAATAGTCCCCCTTGTTTGCCTTTTTTGGTTCTTGTTTTTTTTTCCAGGTGGTGCTGCTGTCCCTCTTCCTCGACCCTTGATCCCTTCCCTTTTCCTATGTCTTTCTGTGTGCTAGCAGCTGCCCTTGTCGAGTTCTTCCTTTCCTTCTTGTTCGTTTCGTATTCGCTTGCTCCAAAGCAAGTGCAGCTGAGACGGTAACAAGAAGTGACGAGATCGCGTATTCTCCTCCACTCCCTTTTGTCGTTTAAAGACAAGCCAAGAGATAGGGAAGAAGGAGTTATAATACAAGGTGAAAATGAAAAAAGAGAGCAAATTTATGTAAAGCGAGGAGTAGCAAAGTTGAGAAAACAGAGGAAAACAAAGGGGGAGAAGAAACTGAGGTGTGAGGGAAGGTAATAAGGCGTGCAAAGGGGTTCCCTCCCACAATCAAGCAGGTTCAAAATTGGAAACGTTTTCGATGCGGTATTCTTTCTTTTTTCTTTGCTTGCTAGATGGAAATCCCCCTCCTTTTTTCTTTCGTTTTCACAAGGCCAAACAGAGGCAGCGATTGAAAACGGGAAGGTCAACGTTATGTACAAACCGAAACTGTTGTGTGCTTGTGTATGTGGGCCTGGGCGTGTCGGTGTATGAAAGCCTCGTCGTTTTGGTAGGCGTGAAAAGTACCTCGTCTGAACCTTTTGAAAAGGAAAAAAGGGGGGAATAGAATTCGTTGTGTTAACGGTGGTGCGTCCGTCGTGTGTGTATATAGCTCATCCCCCTCCTTTTTTGTTTTCGTTGGGTACGGGGAACGAGGGAGTGTGTGTGTGTGTGTGTGTGTGTGTGTATGGGTGATCGTGTCCTCTATTGTCGCACGGTGTACACGTTGCAGATCGCCATGAAAACACACTACAAAAAAAAAACTGAAGGTGTGCGTAGAGAAGCAGAGAGAGGGAGCTAAAAAATGTCAACTAGCTGGCTTGAGAACGGGGCATGAACTGTTTTTGTGTGTAATCAAGCGCGGTATGGTGAGGGGTGAAGGAGAAGTGTCTGCGAAAGCAGAAAGCAGCTGAAGAGACGGCCAGAGCAAAAGAGAGGCAGCACAGTGAAACAAAAACAATGAGGCGCAGTCTCAGCCGTCACGTAAGCAGTGGAAGAGAGAAAACGAAGACAAAGAAGGCAAAGAAGCTGAAAAGGCTTGCACGTGCGCACACTCCACGGCACAGCACCTTGATCCTTGTAGTATGCGTCAGCGGTCCGTACGGACTTTCGTACCGTCAAAGGTGACCTGTGTGATCCAGAAGCGCTCCCTCTAGAGAAAGGCAATTGCACGAGGTGCTCAAGTGGAGTAAAAGGATCGTGAGCAAATCAGCTTGTTTCCATTCCTTGGCAGAGGCAAAGGAGCACCGAGGAGAGAGGGAGTGGGGTGAATGCTATAGGTATAGATGGGAAAAGGGAGAAGACACACTGCTGCGCTTTGGCTCTCCTCTGTCGCTGGCCTTGTTTTCTTCCTTTATTCCTCGTACGTGCTTACGGTATCTTCGTCGTTGGCAGAATGACGTTCGCTCTCGAAGTCCACTGGTAATGCTGATGTGGCCAGGTATGGGTACTTGTTCGTGATGGCCGCGATGAACGTAAGTGCCACTGGCGCTCGGTTTCGTGATTTCAATCGTTGGCGCTGCCTTTATATATAGTCCCTATTTTTCGTACTTCCACTCGTATACGTACAAGAGAGTCCTCAAAGATGAAGAAAAAAGGAGAGCTGTACTCTTTAAGAGGTCATACATGCGTATGACTGTGTGTTTGGCACTTATGTCCTGCACGTGTGAGGGAGATATGAGGGAAGGGAAGGGGGGCTACAAGGAGAGGAGAGAGGAGGGGTTACACGGTGTGTTTTTGTGGGTCGTTGAGGCGAAAAGGTGTTGTGGAGGAGGGCGCACACACACACACACAAAGTAATAGAGAAGTTGAATCCGAAGAGAGAGAGGAGTGAAGAAAAGGAGATATAAAGAGAGAGTGCGCGAGAATATTCCACGGGCAGGAGAGCGAGGCCAGGACGTGAACGGAAAGCTGTTCAATGGCAGAGGTATTCCATGACCACACACACACACACAAACACAGGCACCATGTTTACGCAATATTCGTAAGCACAGTGCAAAGAAGCCTCTTTCTTTCCTTGCTTGTGTCGCTCTTTTTCAGCTTTTCGTGGGTCATGTGCTCTCCTCTTTTCTTCTCTTCATTGAAGAAACTGTGCAGCATGCGTTGTCCCATCCATCAAGGACCAACTCGCCTTTAGCATTTGACAATGCACGCAATTGTGATATTGCTTGTTCCCTTGCAAACGAGCGTGGCTGAACTAGTACGAGCATGGAAATCATCAAAATAGGGAACCTTGGGTTTTTGCGTAGACTTCCCTTCGCTTTGTCTCTCTCGCACCTTCACAGACTTCAAGCAGTGATGGCCTTTCGAGCCGCCTGTTCCACTACAAGTCCAAGATCCACGCGCCAGAGAGCCACAGTGCAGTCCTTACTCGCCGACGCAAACAAGTATACCAGCTGCTCCTCTGCAGCCAGCGATTCCGAGCTGCTGTTTGGGGTCGGGGTGCTGGAGAAGTCGGTTTCACACAAAGGTGATTCACTGAACTGTGATAGGTTACCCTGCGTGACAGCTGTCGAGTTGGATGTAATGCATCCCCTGATGTTCCTGCAAAGGGCACCAGGAAGGCCTGCATAGAGCCTCGGCTGCCGCATGTCAAACCCAAACGCTGCAACCCGCGCGATCGACGACGGTGCCATGCGCACCTCATTTATCGTCTCTCTTTGGTAGGTGAGGACGCTGACGAGTCGACCGTCGCGCGCGTCGTACAGTCGCAGCGTGCTGTCCCAGCAGCCCGCCACGACGAGATTCCTTTGTAAAAAAACGCTACCAATTCCTTTGCGCAGTGTCACACCCCACACCAACTGTGCTTCCAAGAGACCCCCCGCAGTCACCGACATGTCGTAGCAATGCATACCTCCCTCTGAGGAGCAGGCAAGCATGCGTCGTCCACTCCACCAGCAGACCAGCGCTGATTCGGCAAAAGCGCGAGTGACGTTGCGCACCTGAGCATCTGGCAAAGATCTACCAGTGTGACATGCATTTCCTGAGTGGTCTGCAATGTCGATAGCGTCCTCATTGCGATAGCGAGCCAGCACGATGTGGCCGCTCTCAAACGCGACAGTAAGGTGCTGCGCATCGTGGCACATGGTAAGGCGCATGATCGTACCACCCTTGAACTTGGGGCACGTCGAGAAGGTGCATAAGCGTCGGATTGAGAAGTTGCTGGACGCTGTCGTGGCAGTGGGGTCAACATAACACAGGACCGAGGCGCGTTCGCCCCTGGAGATAACGGAGTCGGAAATCGCTGCGGATGGGGAAGGGTAGTCAACCGCTGTTTCTCCGGAGACTTTGGTGGACTCCTGCTTCATCTTTGCAACCCGCCGCTCCTCTGCGGCTGCCCGTGCAATGAGAGCATCCATCGGACTCATCTCCGACGTACTAGTCTTTTCCTCTTCCCCGTAGGCATCCCCATTGCCTGACGAAGAGCCGGGCTCGACGGAGGTCCCTTTTTCTTTCAGTTCTCTTGAACTCGTGAAATTCGCATCGCTGGGCTGTCTCCACGACAGCTCCCAGACCGTCACCTCGCCTCCCGATTCGTGAGGAACAGCAAGGTACGTCCGCGCGAAAGTGCTCGCGGCCTTCGAGATGCTCTCCACTGGGCAGAAACCGTGCTGGGGGGCGGTGAGCACCGCAATAAGCTGCGGTACTCGAGTAGCCGATGAAGCAGATGCATCATTACGCTGGCGCTTTAGACACCATATGTACACCCGTTGATCGCGACAGTGTGTGTAAAAGCAAATTGTTGACAACGGGGTGAAAGCAAATCTCGGTGCACCGCTATCCAGAATGTCTCCCATCGATAAAGAAGGTGCTTCCTCAGAACTGATGGTGCGACTTGGTGTCCGTCGGGAAATCCGGAATCGCTGCCGCTCAGGTTGTCTCCAATTACTAGTACCCCTTGCAGCAGGGTCAGGAATGGGAGGACGCACAGCACTGCTTGATACTTCTGCATCTACGCCACGCACTAATCCGTCAACAACCACTCTGCTGCTGTCTGTGACCGTTGTTGGCTGTGGAGACGAAAGCGACAAAGGAATAAATCCCACTGACAAAATACTTTGGCTATGCGGGCCGAAAACCCGAGCACCAGCGTGTTCCGGCAGGGCCTCCTTTCCTGGCGCGCAACCACCTGCTGTACGAGTGCCGTGATCACGACCGTGTGGTGAGATACCACAGAGCTGTCGATGGGCCTCCGTCAAGGCCGAAAACGAGATTATCTTGCGCCGTGTGGCAAGGTTCCACAAGACTACAAGGCCCCCAGCATCTCCCGAGAGGAACCAGCTCGATTCATCCCGCTGGTAAACTTCCGATGGATAGAATCGGCAGCAAAGAACCGCATCCGTATGTTCTTGCAGTACAAAAAGCGGCAGCAACGACTGCTCTGTAGTAGTTGGCATGGCTTACTGAAGCCCTCAGTAGATTCGATATACGCTTTAGTCACATACTAGCACTTGCTCAAGTATCACCGCGTGCATTAGCACACAATTATAAGCTACATGACCTAGCATAGTAGGCCAAGAAAATGCCGGTTCAGCAAATGTCGAGAAAAGGAATGGATAAAAGTAAGTACTGATGTTGAGCTTTCTCTGATATTGCATATTACAGTGACACCCAGGAGCCCCATCGTCGGGGTAGGGTCATGGATCTCTATCCGCCACAGAGACACGCAATGACGCATCAAGAGGATGCACAACGATTGTGTTCACAGTACATCAGTACGGCACATCATTCAAAAAAGGTGTTCAGAAGATCGCACATCTACTTCCTGTCACTTAACTGGAGATATAAACCATAACAACAGACGGCGGAGAGTAAGATACATTGAAATACATAGTGCAAAGGTGTAGAGTAATCGAGAAAGGTTGTATTCAGTCGAATTTTCAGAAACTGTAGAGGTGCTTGATTAATCTACATCTTACATTCGAATGCACCTCAAGAAAGTCGATCCCCAGAGATTGAACGTGTGGAATATATATACATATGTTCCAAGAAAAGCTCCTCGAAGGAGTTTCGTCTGACGAGAGAACAGAAGCGTACATCAAACATAAGGAGTACATCGACGAGTGAAAGAGGAACTGAAATACGAATCGAGTGATCCAAATGCGAAGAAGCGGTGTAAGTACATAAGCGCTGTGTGGCAAAAAAAAAAAAAACAGAAGGCGACAGTGTCTTTTGCACGTGTCACCAATGCTCCGATCTACAACTTTCATTCGATCAGTTTCACCTCTGATCGCGTGTACCCCTCAAGGGCTTCACCCTCAAGGGTGACTGCCTGGGCCACATAGTAGTCGGTGGAGCGAAACTGAGTGTCATCATCCACCTCATGAACCTTTACGCCACGCATATCAGTCAGTACACGATAAGGAGTTTGATTGACGTGCAGCAGGCTCCAAATATCCTCCAAGATGTCGCGAGGGATAGCCGTATTTTCCAAGCATAAATGCTGCAGCTGCGGGTTGACCTTGAGCGCGAAGTAGAGTGCTTTACCGCCTTCCGAGCCGATTGCATTTCCTCCGAGGTTGAGCAACTCGAGGCTGTGATTGACGCGGAGTACCTCGGCAATTGCGATACAACCCTCATCACAGAATCTGTTGTTGCTGAGATCCAGTGACTTCACATTGTTGCTGTTCCGCAAAAAACCAGCAAGAGTAACCACCTCCACATCTGTCATCTCGTAGGAGTTTGTATCTCCGTTGAGGTCGATGTCTTTGGGCAGCTCTTCGCCGTGCGTTGTCATCAAGTACAGTTTCTTGAGCGCCTCAGAACCGGAATTCAGCTCAACAAGAGAAGAAATATGCTCCAAGTTTTCGTTGGAAAGCAAGTTCCCCGTGATCTTCACACTTTGGATGTGGGAAACATGCTCCAAGCAAGCGATAATTTCCGGCGCCCCACTATCATCGACCTCGTTGTCTGATAAATCCAGTGATGTCAGCAAAGGGCACATTTCCATCACCTGCACAATGTACGGAACAGAAGCTGAGGAGATCCCGTTCTGCGACAAATTCAAAGATTGTAGCGTTGGACAGCGCACCAAACTTGCACACAAGAATTTGCACAACGAATCATCTAGGGAACAGTCTACAGGGCGGCTCAGGTCCACGTCCTGGAGAGGTACGCCAGCATCAATGGAAAAGAGAATACGCTTCAGAGACACCGGACCGTTGTTCAAGGCGAGGTTCCGCATCAGAAGCGAAATGCTCTCATCATCAGTGTCTTCATCAGCGACGCAAATCCACACAATGCTGGTATTTTGCTCGAGGGCCTTGGCGAGGGTTTCTATCCCGATTTTAGTGATGTTCGTATCATACAAAATGACCTCACGAAGCGTCTTGGTCTTTGGAAAGCATGTCACCAATTCTGCCACAGCATCATCATCGATGGGATTTTTGGACAAAACAATCTTTTTCACCTTGCATGTGGACTCTGATAGCATCGAAGCGAGCGTGGAGCAACCCTCTCTGCCGATGCAGTTGCCACTCAGGTCAATTACCTCCACGGAGGTGTTGCCCCTGAAAACGGTGCAGATGGTGGAGATAGTTTGATCGTCGATAGCACGCTCCTGATCAGGGTTGGAGAGCTCTATTTTTTTTAGAGACGTATCTCCATCCTGCATACGGTAGAAGACGCGCTTCACTGCAGCGCACTCGCGATTGAGAGAGCACGCCATCTTTACTCGCTCGACAAACTCCGGGGCAACACGGGTGCGCTCTAGCTTGAACTCGCGTAATGTGTTGTTCTCACGTAGTACAAACGGAAGCGCGCTCAGAGAGACTCCATCCATCATATTATTCGACAAATCAATTGTCTGCAGCGCTTTGTTCGTCGCAAGTGCCTCACACAATTTTTGCGCGCCCCGGTTTCCGATCGTGCAGCTGGAAAGGTTCAGGTCTTGGATGCTGCGGTTGTCGGCAAGATAGTCGGCAAGATACTCTGCGCCGATGTCACCAAACGAGTTGTGTGACAAGTTCAGCCGCCGCACAGTCAAATTAAGCCGAAGCGCTTGGACAAGAAGCCACACACAGTCGTCGTTGAGCGTGACATCGTTTCCAGAGAAATCAAGCGTGACCACATCCTTGCTGTTGTTCTCGATCAAAGGCAATACCGAACGAATTCGCGGCGGGGCACGATTTACCATCGCAAGCCCGGCAATTTCTTGCATAGAAGCGGGAGATATTGCGGGGTTTACATCGACGTTCAGAATCTTCAACTTCTCATTTGCGCGGAGGGCCGCTGTGATGAACTTTACGCTACCATCATCGAGGTTGTTGTTGGCAATGTTGACCTCCTCCACCGGGCATGTACCCTTCTGCAGCACAGCAAAGAGTTTTTGAATACCAGCAGCTGTGATGCGACAGTTTGCCAATTCTATCGCCTTGAGTGAAGTATTTTTCTGAAGCGCACCTGATAATAACTCCAGCCCTGAGTCATCAATCAAGGTGTTGCTGATGTTAATGTGCTCAATGATGGAACTGTCTGCGATGAAATCAGCGAGATAATTCATGCACGTGGGCAACGGTGCATCCCACTGAAGGTTGATATCCTGGGCTGCAGGGGAGTTGTTCCGGAGGGCAACAACTGCACGCTTGATGGCAAGGTTCTCTTGGTTCAGTACACACTCCTTCTGGACCACACTGAGGTACAATGGTGTGACAGATGTTTTTGTAAGCACAAAGTTGATGATGTGGTTATTCCGGTCAAAGGTGGTCGGGATGAGGGCCCGGACAAGATCGTTTGTTAATCCCACGTTAGCAGAAAAATCAAAATTGTTCGGGTATTGTTGATTGGCGAGGTCCGCGGCCTGAACAAAGTTCAGCACGGCCTCGTTTGTCAAGCTGCAATTGTGGAAAGAGACCGAAGACACTTGTGTGTCTCTGAGAAAGGTACCGACCGTAACCATCCCTCCAGTGCCCAGATCAATGCCGCTGAAATCGACGGATTGTAAGCCTTCCATACGGAGGAGATGCTGCAATAGATCCTTGTCCAGTTCGCCGTAGGACATTCCAGAGAAGGAAATGTGTTGCGCGCTCCCAGTACGTAGCGCGGAGCGGACATCATCCGTACACTTCTCTGTTTTGCTTAGATGGTAGAGACGGGACGCCGTCGCAGCGGTGCAAGGGTTATTTCGCAGGTCGAGAAGCTTGAGAGATGTGTTTTTCTCACACAGCGGAAAGAATGTCAACGCGCCATCTTCGTCGATCTGATTATTACGAAGGTCCACTGCTTGCACTGACGCAGTCTCCAAGTAACGGATCAGATATGACACACTGGCGGAGGTAATACTGTTGTTAGAAACATCAATAGTTTCGGGCTTCGAAGGAGAGTTTTCGATTGCGATGATGAGGAGCTGCAGCTGATTATCATTGAGGTCGATTCCCGGACAGTTGATATGCACAATACCTTTCTTGGAGAGACTCTCAAGAGTCTCTTTGAAAAGATCCTGTGACATTGCTGTCCTTTTCTTTTTTGGTGAACAAGTAAAGCTCTCTGCAACTCGAGAAAGAAAGTAATTCAAAAAAGGTATGGTGAGCTTTATGGAAGAAAACGCGATGTTCCAGCTTAGGAGTTCGACAAAGAGCGAGGATGAAGAAGAGAAGATGGTGCCAGAGTGCAGTGAATGGTGAGAAGATTACCAGAACGTAAGCTGGTGCGACATTTTGAACAAATCTATATTGCTCCTTGTGATGCAAGTGTGTAACAGAAGTACCGAAGCACCATTGGTGCAGCTGCTGATGTATGAAGTTAAGCAGTACGTGTAGCTTTCGTTTCGTCTTGAAGTGGGCTTCTCTAGCTATCACTTTTGCTGTTGAGGTACCTCATAGAATTCAAGCAGAGCGCAGACTTGCGCTTCGAGTCGCATTTGAGTAAGCGGCGCCGGTGTGCAGTTCAGGGACGTGGCAAGAAATAAGCCGCTTTTGAAGGGCGCACTTTGGGATGTCAGCAGGAAAGTCATGGAGTGCGCCCAAACACTCTGGGCAAGACTTCCAATTCTGGGTTGGTTATGTAAGGGTAAAAATTTGTGAGACTGTTGCCATGATTTACCTTTTTTTTAGACAGGGGGGGGGTGGATTTTAGTGTTTGCGTGGCTTTCCAGCTTTGTTGCAGCGGAAAAAGCTGTCGTCTCCGAACGGATGTTATGGGCTAACCGGGGGGGGGGGGCTCCAGTTATACTGTCACCTTCATCATCCTTGTATGATCAGGCGCTCCTATAGTGTAGCGGTTATCACCTCGGACTCTGAATCCGATAACCCTGGTTCGAGTCCAGGTAGGAGTGTTTTTTTACCCCCCCACCAAAAAGCGGCTGGGGTGTGAAGGTTGGAAAGTTCGGTAGGAGGGGGTTGTTTGTCTCGCCATGTACCTTGCAGGTTCGGGTGGGGGGTAGGGTGGGGATTCGTCGGGTCATTAGGGTGACTTTCCCTTTTCGGTCGGGGGGTAAGGGGGGGGGGGGCGCGCTTTGTCGGTGGAAACCGCGTGGGCGTGCGGAGGGTGGCTGTTGTGACGGTTCGGTTGACAGGTGCCCTCCTAATTTTTTCATTTTTTTTCCGCGCAGCTGAGTGAAGACGGAAAATGGATGGATGTGGGGGCTGCGTTACAGAACCAATATAATGATCTATGGTGCCTTTCCAGCGGCGAGGGCATGGATCTCGGCTGTTAGCGCTGCCGTTAGCCGCTGGCAGAGGGAATCGCTGAGCCCATGCAGGATGCTGAACCGCTGCGCCACGTCTTCCACGTTGTCCCCAGCGTACAAGGCCAGACGGTCTTGCTTGCCTTGGGGGAGGTCGACGTCAACATAGAGTAGCGGGTTGCGCGGGTGTATCACCGGTGCTTGCACGGCTGATTGTGGGGCGGGTGCTGAGTGATGGGCCGCCTTCTGTAGACTCTGCCTAGGTGACTGCGAACGCTGCCGCTGCTGCCGCGCCGCGAGCATGCGACGCACTGCCGCCTCAACGCCAGCCACCAGAGGAGTTGCCGCTGCTTCTGCCCGGTTGTCGCTGGTGTTGTTGTTTTGTTCCAGCCGACACGCAAGGCTGCCGCGAGCCCGGTGAAACTGCTGCGTGCTCGACTGGAAGGTGGGTCGCGCGGTCGAAGAGGGCTTGCGCCTCTGTACGATAGCCGTGCTGCTGAAGCTGGCAGATGACTGGTCATAGACGGGGTTGATGACAGGTTTGAAGGTGCACTCGCGCATCGGGCCGCCAGGCACGCGCTTTGCCGCCTTCTTGAGTTCCCTACTAGTGGTGCTTGAGAGAAGATGCGAGTCACTCGGTATTACTCGTAAGGAATTCATGCGGTGACTGCCTGATACGGACACGGTGCCGACCTGTGACTCCGCAGCGAACGGCGAGCGATGATGGGTGCGGGGTGTGACGCTTGGACGGAGTGGCGTGATGCTGACTGGCTCGCATGGGTTGCGCGGCTCCGGGCTGGGATGCGTTCCTGCTGGTGGTTCTATAGACATCGGCGACAGTTCCTCGCTGCGCACGCCAGCCTTCGGCTTCTCCGAAGAGTCTGTGATACTGGGTGACGCATCGGACATGTTGGTGCAGAGGAAATCAGCGTCGTTTTCCAGTGCGTCATTTCTCCTTTCGTCACAACCCCCACAGCTGGTGAGCGGCACTGTACTCTCGGTGCCCGAGTGTGCCTCTCCCTCGCCGCTTTCGCTACTACTGATGACGGAGGGTGGTGATGAACTTGCTCCGCAGGCAACGCCGCTGCCGCCCTTCTCAGTCGCCGGTGCTTCCTTCATGCGTAACAGTGGTGACCCTCGAACTGGGACTTCCCCAGCGTAGGCGTGGCGCACTGTGGCTTCGCTGTGGGAGCTGCCGCGCTGCTGTGTCGCCGGTGGGGAACGCCGTGGAACGCTTAATCGGGCCGGTACAGGAGATCGGTGTGTGCAGTTTGTGACGGCTGCCCGCCAGACTGTTGAGAAGACGTACATAAACCGTGCTGCGTCGATCGTTTCGTCGCGCTTGGTGGCTTCCAAGGCGCCCCCTTCGACTCGCATTGCCTTGAGAAACTTGGAGATCAGAGCATCGTGTCGGGGTGACGTGATGCCGAGTGCGTCTAGCATCCCAAGCACCGTCGTCACGTACACTACGCGCGGCCGACGCTGTGAGGGCTGGTCGTCATTGTTCACAGAACGCGCGCGGTGCACAAAGGCAGCTTCGGTCTCTCGCGCCTCCCTCATCGCCACACCGCGCCAGAGACCCCAAACCGACTCTGCAACGTCGCTCTCAGTGCCCGCAGCGAACGCCGGTACCCCTTGCTGTGGCTGCCCTCGGTGGTCCTCGCGATCAGAACACCGTCGCTGTTCCTCTTGTTCCTGGCGCTCGCGGAGCGTTGGTGCATGCCGGGCAATGCGCCTACTGCGTGGGTTGATCTGCGGCTGGAATAGACATGCTTCTTCCATGGCGTGCATCTATAAATGACTACGGACTGCTTGGGTAGAAGACTGAACCATGGCAAACATTATGTGGTCAGAAGGCAGTAGAGGCACCGAAGGTGAGGCAGATGAAGAAGTTGTGGATTTCCTCCAATATTGGGGCGCCTAGTGTCGCGCAGAAGGCTTTGCTACTATGCATCAGCGGAGACATACAACCGAAGGGATGCAGCATCGGTGGGTGGGGAGAGTGGAGGACAGATGTGTGCGTGTAAACACAGGTGCGGCTGCTTAAAGGTACATACGGCACACACTCAACGTGCCCGAGCCCACCTTCGATTGGGCATGCGGCGGTAGCTCGACCGGCGTTTTTTTTTTTTACACACTCTTAGGGTTCGCAGGGTAAACCGTGCTGGGTGTTTCGCCGCTTCCTTATCATAGCACATTTTTCTTTATTCGCCCCAACGTGCCCGTTTCTCTGCCGTGGTGGCTGATCTCAACTTCACTCGATCCTCCCAGGCCTCGCAAGAGGCCCATCGAGTAGTACTTCGCACATGTAGGCACACGCGTTCCAGCAATGCGCTGACACAGCCCTCTGAAAGCACGACCCTTGCCTCAAATTATACTCACCCCCTCTGTTTCGAAGGTCGTCGCCTGGTGCACCCCCTTTGAGGCCGCTCAACCTCTCCCCATGAGTGGGCTGTGCGACGGCGCAGGGTGGGGTACACTTGAGTCACACTGACACACTGCCCATCATGTAGATGGTAAAGACGTGTCCACCGTTACAGGTCACTCCCACTCTACACCATCCAGGGTCTTTCACCACCCGAAGTGGTTCGGTAGTGGCAGGGGATGGGGTGGGGGCTTTGCTTGGCTTCTTCTGAGAGCGTGGGTGCTGGACTGTGTGATACCGTGCACGGGGAGGTGTGCCCACACTCCTCCCATCATCCACGCCCTTGTGCATAGAGAAAAACGAAAAAAGAGGGGTTGACCCTTACATTGCAACGCTTATGCTCCCCCTCCCTCTCCCACCAGCAGAGGGGGAGGGGTGAAAATGAACACAGGTGCTTAAACGAAAACCGACAGACATACCAAAGCGAGAGCAACAAAGGTAGAGCGCAAAGCAAGGCGAGGTGGAGGAGAAGGTGCAGACATGCCAACCAGAATACTAGTCTACTTACCTGTCTAGAAACGTTAGACAAGGGCACTACAGGATATCCCAATCCAGTTCCGGCAGCGCGCTGACATGCCTTAACACCTTCTCCCCCGTTAATTTCGATTTCCTGCGTCGCCGCCGCCTTTTAAATTAGAAGATAGAGCCAGAGAAGGTGCCAGCGAGGCAGGCTGGGTACGACACAAGGTGATCTACTGAGTAGCGCAGTGTGTTCTGCGCCTCCGCCAACTCCTCCAGCGCCGGAACGAGCGCGTCTCCGAAGCGGGTCAGCAGTGCCCCGTGAGAGCGAATCACATCCGCAAGGAGACCTTGCACAAAGTCGACATTCTTGTTACGCCGTAGCCACACCGTGATGAAGGAGAGAAGGCTCTTCACACACACCTGCATTCTTGCCAGCTCAGCGGCTGTGTAACTGCTGCCGCTCACGTAGTCCACCGCGCGTTTCAGCTCTAGGTCGATCGCTTCCGCAGTCTTAAGAGACAAAAGGTAGTCCATGAGAGCGTCGTGCTTCTCGTTCACGAGCATCTCTTGTACAGGCGTCAGCTCCTCCATATCGGCGTGCGTCAGTCGTCCCTTCTCGTTCCCAGCATCGCTGTTGCGGTTGTCGGATACCATGACAAGAAACGTCGGCCGAAGCTCTTGCGTGGTCGGAAGAAAGAACGGCACATCCTTCTTCTTGGGCGGGAGCAGGGGTTGGTTCTTCTCTTTGATTTGGTCCAGAACAGTGAGGTTAAACCACAGGCGCTGCGGCACTCCCGCTAGCTGCATCCCTTCTGACGGAATCGAATCAAGCGCCGCTTGCTGTGCCTCCGTCTGTCGCCGACGCACCAGGGCAATGTCCTTTGATGCATCAAACAGGTTTGCCTCTGCGGCTGCCGCCTCTCGCGCCTCCGCGTCGGCGGCCATGCGCTCCTCTTCCTCTGCCTCCGTGAGCGCTGCGGCTGCAGGCATGCGCGGCACGTTGCCATTTGCGTTGTCCTCGGCAGCCCCCTCAGCTGTTCCGTGCGCAGTGGGGAAGTGCAACCACGGCAATGTCTCCACTGCGTTCGCCTTCGGACTCAGAATCACCTCTGGGACATAGCCGTAGCGGATGTTGTTAACCCACAGATATGCGCCGCGCTCACCAGCGTGCGTGGTGACGAGGAAGAGCGCATCAGGATGAAAGCTGAGGGACAAAGCAGGTGACGCAAAGCGATACTGTCCGACGCAAGCAGCGGCGGCCAAGTCCCAGACGAGCAGCGCACCATCACCGGAAGTCGACGCTACGTAGCGGTACGTGTCAGGCGCGAGCGCGAGAGCCGTAATAGGGCTGTTGTGGCCCTCCAACTCGCGAACCGGAGTGCGCAGCTCTTCTTGAGTAAGGCCGACGTCGGGGTTGGCGTGGTAGACGCGAATGGTGAAGTGCTGTGCAACAATGAAGAGAGACGATAACTCGTGCATGCACGACTTGGTCATTGGCTGATCGGTGGGGATGGATGCCTTCAGCTTGCCAGTCCACAGGTCCCACATCTTGATCACGCCATCCAGCCCAGCGGTCACGACCACGGTGTTACCGCACGCCACTTCGACGCACTCCACCGAGCTGGCATGAGCCTGATCAACACCAAGGTCGGCGTCGAACAGGTGGCGCACACTGCGGTTCTGCAGGCTCAAAACAGCGACGTTTCCACTAGAGTACCCAACGATGGCGTAGTTGCCGCAGTCTGACAGCGCCAGCGCGCGGGCGGTGTGGGCAGAGGTCTGGATGCCGGATAGCTTGAACTCCATGGCGCGTGTATCCATTCTCCAGCCGCACGCCAGCGCCGACGCGGTGTGTAATGACACAAGACTCGACCACTGGTAGTTGCGCGTGGTCGCGGCGGCAAGCGTGGTGACAGGGGGAAGCTTCACGGCCTCCCGCCCCAGGTTCTTCTCGCGGCCACGCTTGCCCAACTTGCCTTGCGACAGCTCCCATGACGCACGATCGGAAAAGACGTGCGTGACGCGCAAGGCACGGTCGGTGCCAGCCGTGACGAGGAGGTCGGTGTTGTAGAAGATGGCGTTGGTGCAGCTTCCCATGTGTCCACGGCGCTCCCGCACCAATACACCAAGCCCGTCCACAGTGTCAAAGCGGAACTGCATGAGAGCGTTATCGGCGCCACCTGTGACGAGCAACGATGTGTACTCCGGTAAGTTGAACATGACGAGCGAGTGCACGACATCGACGTGAGGACGCTCTAGTGCCTCCAACTCTGACCGCACTTGCTTGGACCGGGTCAAAGTGCCATCCATACATCGATTTTGGAGGTCCCAGATGACCACCTCGCCACGGCTTGTGCCGGAGACAAGCAGGCCGTCCTTGTCCGTGCGAAACAGCAGCGATGTAACCGTACAGTTCTCGCTATGGTCGAAGGTGGTGATCACTTCGTCTGTGGCAATGTTGCACGCAACCACCTTCCCCTCTGACGTGCCGTAGGCTATGATGTCCTTATACTTGCTGCAAGCGAGCGCTGTGATGGCGGCCACACCACCGCTGATGGTGTGTGACGCCTGACTTGAGCTGCCACCACTGCTACGCTGGGAATACCACAGGCAGGTGCCAGAGCGGAAGTTCCACAGCTGCAGTGTTCCCTCTGACGTCGCGAGAAGCATCTTGTTTGTGTACCCCTCTAGAAGTGCAAGGCACGTGACTGTCTCATTGTTCTCTACCAACATCGTCTGCAACACTGTGCCTGTCTTGAGTTCCCACACGACGATGCACCTGTTGTCACCAACGCTGAATAGGAGATCATCCTGGGCCAGTAGGCGTGTGATGTTCGGCTTCGTAGCAGCCTCATGGTGGCACGACCAGAGGGGCTTGTGGTGCACGTAGACGTGCAGGCGCGGTCCCTCCGCCACGGCGCGATACTTGCCAACTTGCGCCACCGCACGAACGGGGCACTCAAACGTTGGGCCGCCGCGCATCATTGCCAGTTCCTTACCCTTATATAGCTGAAAGGTGCGGCCAGTAGCGACCATCAGTACCGGCGTGCCGTAAAGCAGTGTGGGGCACACCGGGACAGGCCCGCAGATGGAGCCCACAACCCGAAACGGGTCAAAGGACTCCATCGTCTCTGCTCAGCAAACGTGAAAAGGGATGTGGAGTTGAGAAAGGGTGACCGAGATGAGCGGTGCGAGAGAGAGAGGCTGTGTGTGTGTGTGTGTGTGTGTGTGTTCGCCCCTTTGTGACCAAAGACAAATCTGTGTCCGCTGTCCGATTAGCTTTGTGCTCCCCGCCTTATCCTCCCGTTGATACTGAGGAAAGAGCAAGTGAGGAACCTCTTTGGTCGCTTTACTTTTTCTTTTTGACGGGCTTGTACACCCGCTTTGATACTTGCACGATGCGAGGGGGAGAGAGGCGCATGAAGTGATGGCACGTTGACATGATTGAGCGGAGCCTGGATCGAAGTTGACGTAAAACGGAGGCTTGTGAGCAGGACGACTTGTGCTTGCGCGACGGGTAGATCAAAGGTATGGTGTGAAGGAACTCTACTCTTTGCCAGTGCGACGTCTCGTGTTAACCGTGTGTAGTGTGCACTGTAGTTTTGAGGAAGGAAACTTTAATAGTTCCGACGAAGAGGCAACACTTCGCGCCCAACGTTCTCTCTTTGTCTACTACCACACCTTGCTTTGATATGTTGCTCAACAAGGCCTTCGGTTCAGTCATTACGTGACTGCCTGTACTGCTCCTCGATACCTGCGATGCTGATCACGATTCTGTTTTCCTGAGCGCATGTCCAGCTCTGTAGACGCAAGAAGTGTGCGATAAAGCAAACGTAAGCTAACCCAATTAAAAAAAAAGACCGAACTAAATGCGAAGGAGTCAGGGAAGCGACAGCGAAAAGTGACGGGAAGACGCACATGCGCAGAGATGCATGCAAGTCGGCTTCCAAGAGAACGCACCAGCCAGTCCAAGAAAGCCAAAATGACTGATGAGTTGAGTTGTCAAGGAATCCCCACCAACAAGGTACAAAAAAAAGAAAAAGGATGGTTCGTACTCTTGCGGAGGCGAGAGAGGCTCTTGTCCTTCGCCCAGAACCAAAGAGAAGTATGACACTGCACAGACAAATTGTGGAAGTGTGAGAAATCGGGATCATGCAGATACTTTAAGGCTTGCCTCTTGCGCATGAAGCACCACCACCACAACGATGATGATGATGTTTTAATTCAGTTCCTTTCGCTGTTTTCCCCCTTTTCCTTTATTTTCACCTATTCTCGTGCATGCGAATGGCGTCTAGCACGGAGGGTGGAAAAATATGAAAAAAAGGGGGAAAAGAGCGACGTATGAGGGAGATGAATGTACCTGGCGCGCTGGTGCCACACAAAGAACGCGGATTCATCTACGACTGTGGAAAGAGAGAGTATGGGTACAGGAACAGTCGAGCATGAAGTGCCTCGAATACATCAGAGACGCTTCACATGATACGCATCCATATCCCTTCCTAGCACACTCAGCTGTACAGTCTAGGCGTCATGTAAGACATCGTAGGAAAAAGAGAGGTGACGAGGCCCCATCGTTTTTGATTCCTCTTGCGTAGTAAAACACAAAAGGGGAGAAGAGAGAGGGTATGCAGAGGAAAAAGACGTAAGGTGCATGCCAGCACAACCTTGTCTACCAGCGGGAGAGTTGTGGGGAAAGTGTGTGTGTGCGTGCGTGTGTGTGTGTGTGTGTCACATAGGAAGAGAGGGGGAGAAAGCGAGCAGTGCGGGGGTAGGCCGTACCTCGAAAGACAATGGAAGAAAAAAAAAAGAACATGAACGAAGAAATTAGACAAAGACAAGACACCTCAGAAGCCTCCCCCTCCCTGCCCGAATCCACAGCAGCAAGATTCGGAAGGCTCAGACAACCACATATTAAAACAGAGAGGCCTGCCCAGACCCTCACCCCTTGTCCCTAACATCGAAGTGTCTACTCCATGTCACCTGAGAACCGAGGGAAAGTGAACGAGGAAGAAAGATGTGTTGTTATGCGCGATCAGGTGGAGTCCATATTGTTTTGTTACTCCCCTTCCCCCCTCAATTTTTTGTTACGCACTGACGCGCTGACTGTGGTGTACACACACACACACACACACATCCCGTGCAGAAGACGAAGGAGACGGAGAGAAGGACACAAGTGGACTCCACGTCACGGAGAAAGAAATGGAAGAGTGATGTATTATGTGGGAGAACGTCCACACAAAACCCCAAAATGCGAACAGCGGCAGAGAGAGAAATAGCAGCTGCCCCGCAAGAGTTCAAAGCAGCAAAGCATATGAGGAGAGCCAATGGCGCCTCCTGCACCGCACTCCGTGGGCGTGATAGCGTACGCGCTGTCGTTGGAGAACCAGGTGGAAGAGAGGATTAGGGCAGAGTAGCCAAACGGCGGCGCATCGTCAGCGACTACAGTTCGAGTGCCTCGCCTCCTCCCTCTCCCCACATGCTTGAGCACCGTCCATACACGCCAGCTAGCAGACCGCATCAATGACACAGCGTCTCACTGTTGCCACCTTCTTCCAGGCTGCTCATCACGTCGCTGGCCGGCGCTGCGAACGGATTCAGCGCCGACAAAGGATCCACATGCTTCGGGAAGTTCGACCCATCGTCGCCATCGCGTGGCACAAAGAGGGCTTCCTCGTAGTTCAGCATTTTGGCCAGCAGCTGCACGTTGATGGGCGGTCCCGCCTTGGAGATGCGCTGGCTCGTGCGCAAGATTTGCATAGAGCGACTCGTCGCCGATGTTGCAATGGTGGGCGCGTCCGTATTGTTGCTATGCAGCGAGGGGTTGCCCTGCTCCCTGGCGGAATTGATGTCCTCGGCGCCAATCACGCGAAGCTTCGTGTTCTTCGCGGAGAGGTTGATTGTGTGTGGGTGCAAGGGGAAGACACAGTCGTCGTCACCATGGCGGCGGCGGAAGAAGCACGTCCAGCGAAGCAGGCGGCGGCTACAGTTGAGCACATCCTGGCCCGGCACGACCACCACTTCCGTTGCCACAGACCTCGAGAAAGTCTTAAGGGATGTGCTCACGTAGAGTCGTACATTCACGAGGGTATAAGTGCCCATACCCTCTGTCAGCATGGTGAGGGGCGTGGACTTGGGTACCGGCAGCTCCACTTCTGGCAACTCCGCCAGCTTGCCCTTCTCCACGCTGACGTCGGAGGTAAGTTCTACTGCGTCGACCTCGAAGTTGTAGACCTCCGTTCTAGTGCGGATGTAGCATTGCGTGACAAGGGAGTACTTGACGCGTGATATGGCGGCGCTGCCGTCAGAGTTGTCGATGAGGGCGGTCACACCTACCTTGCCAATACCGACCGTCACTAGCGGGCTGCGTAGGGAAAGGAGAACCCTCACTTTACCTGTGCGCAGAAGCCCACTTCGAAGGTTGATGAAAAACTCTTGTTTCCAAGGCTTCGGCTGGAAGTGGGTGAGACTGCGGTGTCGCTGTTTGCTGCAGGACTGCTTCTTCCCCATCTCCTTGCTGCTTCTGTGCCCCGTCTGGTGCGAGACGGCCTCCATTTGATCGAGGTCTGGCACCGCCATGGGTGCCGAAAAATCGGCCTCGGGAGGCGTGAATGTGAGTTTATCCACGTTGTTCTCCAGCATGACAGTGTCGGCCGGCGAGTCAGTCGCGTCCCTCGGGTGCAAGAGATGATGCTGGGTCTTCTTCCCGCCCCTACTCACTAACGCTCTGCTACTCTCCGCGCTTGTCCCTCCGCTGTTGCCGTGAAGTTCGCCATTGTCATATTCTCCTTCCCCTCTTATACTCGCTGCCACTGTGGGCAAGGGATCCTCCGTCCCAAAGACGTATACCTTGTCACCTGCGTCATCATCCGAGTTGTTCGCCGCACCGGCAGCACCATCCTTGCTGTCCAAGGATCGCCTATCCGACTCTTCCTGGTCTCGTTGATTCTGCTGTTTTTCTGCACTATCATCAATCACAGCCGTAGTCTTGGCCGCCGCTAGTAGTGAGCCTCTGCCCCTGGCGTGCCGCTCGCGCACCCGGCGTTTCTTTTTCTCGGCTCGTTCATCAGCTGTCTCTGCGTAGATGGCAGTCTCAAGCATAAGCTGGGCCTCGGAAAACTGGCGATAGTGACGTATGCGTCGCTGATGAGTGATGTCAGAAAACTGTTCCGACTTATCCATCCGCAATGCCCCGGCTGAGGACATAAGGACTGATGCGACGCCAGCACGATACACGGTTTCGTTGTCGTCTGCGTCGTTGCTGTTTACCGCATCTCCGCAGAGTTGCTGCTCGTCATTGTGCAGCTGATACCAGCGCTGAACCTGCACTGGAAGCGGGTTGATGCGGAATCCCGCCTCAGAGGTATGGATCTTGCCGCTTGTCATGATGAGAGATGCGACTGCATGATAACGCAGAATGCAACGGTCATCGTGTCCGCGACGTAGTTCACATGATGGGGGCAGGTTGTCTGGAAGGACTAGCGAAAACGGATACGAGTAGGTGCCGGGGATGAGATGAACCGCTGCCTCCGAAGCGCTCTGAACCATGGAAGGTGAGGGTTCCGGTACTATATTGCCTGCAGAAGATGACTGTGGAGGCAGCGCACTATTGCACTCTGTTGAGCGTCCCTCCGTCTCAGCGGTGCGGCGGTGATTCCACGGTGAGCGTTTTGAACACAGAAGATCATGATCAACACCTCTCAGCGTGATGAACTGCTCGTAGTAGGTCGTCTTGCGCGCCTCCGGGTTCTTGTCTGTCACAAAAAATCCGCCCAGCGCCGACCGCTCATCACCGCAGACCCGCACTTCCAGTGCAAGGATGTCGCTTGGCGAAAGTATATCGACGATGACGACGCCTTGAACAAGGTCTCCGGGATAGCGAGACTGGTGGCGCAGCAGCAGCACCACCTCCGGCCTCATCTCCTTAGAGGGACAGCGTCTGCGAAACATGGGAGCGGGTACGTACAAAGCATATACGTCTCTCTCTCGTCTCTCCGGCCACCACAAACTTCGATGTGTCAATTTTTTCTTGTACAGCTTTTACAAGTCGTAAGGGCCTTGGCAAATAGCTCCTGCTTCGAGAGGGGAGGGTGGGGGAGGAGGGAGTTGCAGTGGAGGTGGCAGCAAGATGAGGACGTGGGAGGTGTACTTCACGGAGCCAGATCAAAGAGTCTACGGCAGCAGCGGCGTGAATCAATGTCTTCGCGTATGTTCCTGCAAGAACAGCGGGAATAAACGATCAGACCAGTGTCCCGATAAAAAAAATGAACAAAGAAAAGACTCCCACGTAGACGAGCTCTGAAATGCACGAGGGGGGGGGGGCAACGAGCTGCGGGGAATCAAAAAGCAGATACGAGCAAGACAGAGGGGAAGGAACAACAGGAACCTGAGGAGCAAAGAGGACGATATATGTGTGAGATCGGGAGTGAGGAAAGGGGCTCGTAGCGTATGTACACACATACATACACATAAAAAAAAAAAACAGCGAGGCACGCACGCACACACAGACGCTACAGAGATGGTGAGACTAATCCGTCAAAACATCAAGAAGAGGCGCAGTCAAGGCAGCTGACGTCACACAAGGAAGGAAAGGGGATGGTGGAGAGCAACGTCAGATCTATAACTTCGATTTTAGCGCAACCACTCTTGTGCAGAAGAGGCGACAGAGCTACCAATGAGTAAAAAAAAAGTGGAGCACAACAAAGCGAACGTGGCAGCAAGAGTTGTCCACACACGTTTACACACACAGACACACACACACACACACACAACGGGCAGGAAAGAGTGGAAAAGATGCCTACAGGAGGTACAGGTGTGTGTGTGTGTGTGCCGGGGAGACGCATCAAGAGAGCGACGAGGTAGACTTACAGTTTTCCTAGTTGCTCGTTCTCTCGGAACAAACAAACAAATAAAAAAAAGAGATGTTTGCCTTTGTCGTCTTAGCGTAAGTTTTGGATCCGTTGTGTTGTTGTGTTGACGCAGACGTCCTTTGAAGGAGGGGGAAGGGGAAGATGAGACGATCGAGACGACCTTCAAGCTGGTGACCCCTCTGGGCGATCCTCTATTCTCCCTTTTTTTTGAATCTACCAGGCTGTTTTTGTGTTTCCGTTACAATGGAAAAAATGCACAGCTGGGTGTGAAGCTCAAGGGTAAAGTGCTGAAAGGCCGAAAAAGAAGAGGCAAGAGGTTGAGGGAGCGGCAGAAGAGAGACTTTGAACGCACCGCGGAGGGTGTGCATCAATTGTTTGATGGCATCTGCGTTTAGCATTCGGACAGGCAATACTGAAACGACGCTTTTTAGTTTAGTTCCTTAATGTGCGCATGTAGAAAAATGATCAAACGTAACGGACTCAAGCAGGCCTGCAATGAGGCGCTGAATGTCCCGCATAGCTTTTGTGCTGACTTTAGTGGATACCTTTACTCTGGGGTTGTGCGTGCAAGGGCTAGGGAGGAGGAATCTAACGTTATGATAAGTAACAACTCATCCAGCATCACGCGCACGCCCACTGCACACGTGATGCTCTGGACTTCACTAAAGTGACTCGTAAGACGTGACGAGCATTCCTCTCTAGCGCATGCTGCTGTCTGTCTGCAGATTCCTTCGCCTGAACAGCACCACTATGTCTGCCGTAAGGTGCGACGCTTTTTCACTGCGGGCGGCGCTAGGGGTGCCATGTTTGATGTCGCATTGGGCTGAGCGCCACTATCCGACCCCATGGCCATTGCCGTTGTTAGCGATGTCGCGGTTGTCAACGCTGATACTTGAGAGTTGGTGACTCCGTCATGTATGAAGCTGTCAGAGTCCATTTGAAACGCAGGGTCCATCGCCACTGTCGTACCATCTGGTGTGCCTGTCGAAGACAGCGTCGTGGTCGTGCGCGCAGTGCTTATCCCACTCGTTAGCGTCATCCGTCCCACGGTGGAGGACAGGCGACTCGGAGTGGCGGCGGAGACGGGTGGCAGTCGCATCAGCTGCTGCCGCTGTCGTTCCATCGATGCGGCTTGCTGCAGCACGATCCCAAAGCTGTTTCGCAGAAAATGCAATTCATGGCAGACAATGTTCGTCAGCAACACGCCTGGAATGAACATGGGCGACCCTTCCGCCTCAAAGACAGTCATGAGGTTCTTCAGCTTCTGCTGGCGCATCGCGTGTATTTCGTTGACAAGACGGATTACTTCCACCACGTGCGGAATCGTGTCCCCGTCGTCAGAGCCGCCACCACCACCACCACCGCTATTGCCACTGCCCCGCTCCGTCAACTTCTTCGCAATCTCGTAGAAGTAGAAGGGCAAGCTCTCAAATCCCTGATCGTTGGTCCTCTCTCGTTCGATGATGTCGCGCAAATACTCTACGCGTAGGTAGTCTGGCGGCTGGATCGAACACGTGTTTGTCTGCCGTAAGTATAGGGCGAGCCAGAGCGGCACGCTGATTGGGTAGTTTGGGGCAAAGGGCCCATAACTGCCGCCAAGGCAGTCAACACGTTCCATCACAAACCGAGGCACGATAATCGCCGGCACCTCCATCGCCATGAAGGAGGACACGTGGTAGTTGTTGAAGGCCCACTCGTCGGCGAGGGAACCAACCGCGGGGCCGACACCGCTGCTGCTGCCAATCCCCCTGCCGCTACCAGCCCCATCTCGTGCCGATGACGACATGCTAGACAGATGAGAAAACAGAGACGAGCAGCACCGTCTTTCCTTGTGTGGGTTCTATGCAGTTACTATGTGTATTGGTGCATCAACGTTTTGTGTGCTATTCTCTATAAAGGTGTGCCGGCGACCTGTCATCGGAGTTTGCCTGTAGGAAGCGCCACCGAATGGTGTGCGAATTTCCTTGTTCACGTGATCAGAGCGTGTGCGTGGTAAAGGCGTTTTGTCCTCGGCTGGTTGCACTCGATGACGCATCATGTATATCTACCCACACACGAAGTAAAGAAGTAGAGGGGAGGAGGAGGAGGAGGAGGGGTTAAGCGATGGCCGACGCGCCACGGAAGCAAAGGTCAATACACAGGTACATACCAAAGAATGTTACACAGCACGTCTAGGTGGCGGAGACGCAGGCATCACTGAATAGAAGTAGAGGGAGCTCGATGACAACCAACGTTGGCACAGTCGAGAAGGCGAAAGCGAAAACAGACTTCTGTCAGGCAGACGTTTCCTTTGACTCCAGCCCTTCACTGCAGATCAGGAAACGGTGCTCGCAGGATACTTTTTTTTTTTTGCGTGCGTTCCTTCTTTATGCACAAGGCGCTCGACTCCGTGGTGTATGGGCGACAGTTCTCATTGTATATGCAGAGAGCACGTACGCTTCTTCTCTAAAGGGGCATCAGATAGGATGACTGCACGGCATGTTCACGATGCCAGCGTTGCGATCGCCCTCGCTTCCCTCCATCTGCAAGCCTTCTCGAACCGTGACATGCGCCATTCAAGGGCATGCAGCACAGACACACACACCCACGAGTGACAACAACAATAAACATTCCACTGCAGAATGCATGGCATCTCCTGCGCATCTTTCGAACTTGTCACTAGAGTACTTCATCGTATAGAAAAAAGCTCAACACGTACCGAATGAAGAAGCCGAGAACACAGGCGATGACCTGACATTTGATGATGGACCACGTTAGCTTCTCCTCGTGCATATCGCCGAACAGGTAGAGAATGACGTTGAGGAGCGTATAGTTGTGGCTGTTCGACAACAACTTCGTCTGCGGGTTCCACGTCGGGACGCGGTGGCGCGGACACGGTACAATGCCAAACAGCTGCGGCAGTGAAATGATAAAGTTAAACACCTGAGGCGCAAAAAAGAGCAGCAATGTTTTGCTGTATACGCCGGTGATGCTGGACACCGCCAGAACGGTGCCGGCAAAGTAGGTGTAACTATCTCCCACAAAGACGCGGGCAGGATAGCGGTTATAGCGCCAGAGTGCCAGACTCACGCCGATGAAAGGGCCAAGCAAGAGCAGCGCGCGCAGCTGATGATCGCTTGTCATGTCGCGAACATCCGCTGCCAAAGCACCGGCGCTACTCCAGTCCCGCCCCGCCTGTCTTTCGAGGCGCATCTGAAATAGGTTGTACACAATAGACGCAACTGCGATCACAATACTCTGCCCCACCTCCACACCGTTGACGCCAGCGAGTATATTGATGCTGTTAGTGCAGAAGATGCACAGCATGGACAAGTAGACAAGGTACAAGGGACCGAGGTAGACCAAAGCTGCGCCGCTGTCGGAGACCTTAATGTAGGAGTGGTGGCTGGCAATGTAGGAGAACCATGTCGAAGGAGCCGTAACGCGAAAGGTGGCCGCCGGTTCGTCTTGGACAAGAGAGAGGCTAAGCAGCAACTTGTTCGTTCCGTTAATTGTGGACAGGGCAAAGCGACGGAACACGCAGGGCATCAGCACTGATAGGCTTCCGTCGTAGGTCATGATGAGTGGCAGCGAGCCGAGCATCGTAAAGATGATCTTGTGGCGCCATTTTACATCCAGCACATCATCCACAAAACCCAAGAGAAGCATGAGGGTGATGGTCATCAAGGGGCCTGGAAGGGATGCGTAAGCGTTCTCTACCCCGTCATGAGCGGCGCTGAGAAACCGAAGACCGACTGTGAGCACCATCACCACAGAAAGATACACGGCACCTACGAGGATCCCGAGAGACTCCGGGATTGCCTGCCTCTGGAATTCCTTTTCCTCTGTCTGACCGGCCCGGCGCTTCGCAGCAAACTTGCGGCGTTGTTCCTCTGTGCTCTTGTTGATGTCAATGCCGAAGATGTTGCGCTCCAAGAGCGTCCTCGCTACATGTGGGATGTAGCGCATAGTACCAACATATGCAACGATGCTGCCAATCAGAATGAGCCCCAGCACCGGCGCGTGCACTGCCACCGAGAAGGCCGCATTGCAGGATGTTTCCACCAGTCCAAGAGTCATGATGGCTATAGAAGGAACCCACACCATTGCCTCCTCCCTCCCTTCTCCCCCTCACCCCCCCAAAAAAACAGAAATAATTGTCTTTTTCGTGCGATTCGGCACAGGGCTTCTGTGATGTGCAGCGGTTCTAGACATATGATGATAAGAGATATTGAGTTCAGCCACGAAACGTTCGGACACACACACACACACACACAATGGGCAAAGTGGAGCAAACAGAGAGAGAAAAACGACACCCTTCTCTATCAGAAAGCAAATCGGGAGGGGAGAATAGGAGGATAACGATTGATTTGACGCGCGTGTTGTATATATATATATATGTGTGTGTATGTGTGTGTACCCCCGCCAGATAGAGGAAGCTTGTGTTGAATACCGGAGCACTCCCCAAAACATACAAAAAATAAGGAAAATACTCAAGAGAGGCTAACCGAATGCGATGAAAAGCGGAAGACCGGCACGTGACGAGAATGGTGCTTCCTTTAGTCTGTGTCCCTACTCTGCATTTCACTGATCGACCTTTTCCACGGAAGTGTGAGATCCGGTTACCCAGCCTGCAATAACTCGCTTTCCCTCCTCTCCTTTGACCGTTCCTTCGTAAGCCTGTTTGCCTTTCCAACCCGCTTTTTCCGTTGAAGGTGTCGACACCAGCGAACGTGGATGGATACTTCAGCGGCGAGGAATGGCAAACAAAGTGAGAGAACGATGAAGGCGTGTATGTGTTTGTGTGTGTGTGGGGGGGGGGGGGACGGTGAGCGCCTGTGGCGTGTTCAATCGGTGACAGGGAGTTTAAGGACAGCGGGAGCGAAGCAAGAATCAAGACACGCGCACACTCATCATGTACGCAAATTAACAAAAAAAACTATGTGTATGTGCATGCGTTTTCTATTGTATATATATTTGCAATGCGTCGACCTTGTGAAGGAGAATGTGTGGCGTTCTTCCAGTGCCGTTTCCCCACTCGTACCCTTCTTACGCGTGTAGGTGTGCTCTGTGCAGCAGCGATAGAGTGCAGTATGTCTGACTAGGGAGTGAGAAGGAAAGACAGATGCAAAAGTCAACGAGAAGACCGTGTAAATCCGCTCAGGGAAAATAAGCGACGTCCAATACTCCGATTTATATCCTTCAGGTGTTGACGTTAGGTGTAAGTGCTACTATATAGAGAGGCGAGAGTGCTGCGAGACGTAAGATGAGAAGGGAGGACAGGATAGGAGAGTAGTGCAGTGGACTGAAAGGATTAGTGAAGTAACGCTGATGATCGTGCCATTAATGCTTTGGTGGTACCAGAGAGGCCGTGAGAAAGAGGAGACGGAAGCGAAAATGGCGGCCGCAAAGTTGGCATCACGCAAATGCGTTGCAGCCTTCTCCATCTCTACAGTGCTCAAAGGAACACTTCGCTCACTCCAGGGACATCGTGTCCTCCGTGCTGACGCCGTTATGCCACCGTGTAAGGAGGAGCGGCACACCAATTTAAGTTACCCTACGTGTTCTTTGGCCGTCTGCTTCTTTAAGACTCCGTGCAGGTGGCTGGCTTCATCCAACCTTCATAACACGTCTTGGCTCCCGTGCCACAATACGTGAGATGCGTACGCACCCTCGGGTCGTCTGTAGCGTCGATCTCACCTAGTGGCAACTCTTGACACATCTGCGCTGCGGTGCTAACAGACTGTATCGCGCCAGTGCTCTCATGGCCATTGCCACAAATATGGTGAAGTGGGAGAGAAAGAGGCAAAGTGCCGAAGAAAACAAGAGGTAGGAGAAAGTGAGAACGTACCGGGAGCATATCTGGGAAGATAGGTAAGAACCATGGGGGTTCGTTGGTTCTTGTTCGTTGGACTTGGCGACGACTCCAATAGGAAACAACTTAAATCAGTGAAACTCGAAAACGAAACAAGGCAATAGAGGACTCGAGGTGCCGCACAGCGTGCATGTGTGCCCATGAAACAGGGAAGAAATGTCTCTTCCACACACACACACACACACACACACACGCATGGATGAGCACGGAAGCACGCAGGGAGTAGCGTAACTTCTGCAACGGTATACACAACAAAGCGCATGCACAGTAGTGCCAGTCCAGAGGAACAAAGAGAAAAAGTGAGTGAAAAAGGGAAGGAGTTAAGGCACAGGGATGGCATCGCTAAAGTGGGGGAAGGGGGAGGGGAGCGCTTGACCAGGGGATGTCACTGTGTGTGTGTGTGTGCGTTCACGCCAGAGACGTCAGTTGAATGGAATGCGGGTGGGAGGGGGGGGTGGACGAGAACATGGATGCAGGTTGTCTACGCTCTTTCGATAGTCGCGGTGGGGCTTCTTCCGCTTTTTCACCTCTCCGATTTGCATACGGACAAGCACACCGAGACAGAGAAAACAACGACAGTACATTTTGTTTTCTATCCACCGCCCGCCGATTCTATAGGGGAGACGAGTTCCTACACGAGCCCGGCGCATGGATGCAGTGCACCCGTTCAACTTTCGTACTACTGGATCTCAACCAAAACCTTGCCGTAGCTCGTGGCCGAGTACAGATGATCAACAGCATCCGCGACGCTGCTCAATCCATAAAACACCTTCTTGTCAACGAAGAGCTTGACCTGGCCGGTCTTGATGTACTGAAGCATGTTTGCTATGTACTTAGGGGTGACGTTGCGAAACTGTGGAAGGAAGAAACCGTTCAAGGACGCAGACCTGGTCAGGAGAAACATCGGTAGCGGGGAGCCGCTGGGGTGAGAGAAGGGCACCTCCTCACCGTTCTTGTAGCTTGAGATCGAGCCGATGATAACAACACGGCCGTGCACTGCGATGTGGCTGACAGCATCGTTGAAAGTCTGCCCGCCGACGCACTCGTAGACGACATCCACGCCTTTTGGACAAAGCTCATGCAGGCGGCTGCCGAGGCTCTCCGTCTTGTAGTTGATGACATGGTCACAGCCAATGCTCTTGAGGAAATCGGCCTTTTCTTGCGAGGAGCAGGTACCGATCACCGTGCAACCGTAGATGTGCTTGAGCAACTGCACCGCAATTTGGCCCGTGCCACCAGCGGCTGCCGTGACCAGCGCCACGTCGCCCTTCTTCACGCGACACACCTCGCCAAGCGCGACAGCGGCAGTGAGAGCGCTGACCGGGAGTGCAATGTACTCAGGCCTCAACTCTGGAACTGGTATGCACGACTCTGCAGGCGCGTCGAGGAACTCAGCAAAGCAACCATACTGCATTAGCACAACATGATCGCCCTCCTTCACATTCGAGACGCCAGCACCGACCTTCACTACCGTACCGGCTGCCTCGAATCCACAGTCGAAGGGCGGCTGCACATTCTTCAAGTACGAGCCATTCGTGAAGTTTAGGTCACTCGCGTTAACGCCAGCGTACTTTATAGACAGACGAACCTTTCCCTCCGGCACTTCCTCCGGCAGCTGCGCCTCGACAACGGACGTAGAACTGCGGAAGTCCTTGGAGAGGGAGATGACCTGCAGTTTCTTGAAGTGGCCAGGAGACGACATTTTTCGCAGGACGTAGGGCAGTGTGCGAGGTGACGATATTGACGCGTGCTTGTGTGTGAGTGAAAACTACCACTGTGAGGAATGAGAGAGATGATTTTGTGGAAGACAAACGAGGGTGATGTGTTCGTGTGGGCGTCTGGGAGGAGGGCGGATACGTCTCAAGTGTTGTGCCAAAGAATAAATTGTGAAGGGAGGAGGGGGGTTCAATGGCGGGCAACAAAAAACAAAGAAACACAAGAACGCCCGGAAAGGAGAAGCCGTGAATGGAGTTAACAAGCTTCCATGAGATAGGAGGGGTGGGGACGGAGAGGCAAGTCTGCACGCTAACGACCATGCGAGTGCATGCCTGCTTTTTTTTTTTAAAGAGCATGCGCATCCCTCGTTACCGGAGGCACACTATGTGAAGTATGCGTTTCGCTTTCAATGTACAACTGCGTGGGGATGACACAGTGCAAGACAGATAAGTTGCCGCTCTCTAACAGCAGATCGGCTATCGTGCCGACTTCTCTGACACACATCCACACGTCATCCTTTTTTGTTCTGTGGCAGCGTAGCGCCGCCCGATACCCGATACCAGTCAGGAAGCAGCCACAGAGTGATGCATGCACTGGTCATGCTGAAGGTGCGCTCGCATATGCATCCGTCTTACAATCAATCGTCGTCCCAGACGCCATCGCAGCCACCCTGGAATAGGCGGCCACCACCGCCTCCTCGCCTTGACGACTCCGCGGCACTGGGTTGGTTCGTAGCGCCAGCGGCGACTGAAGCGCTCTCCAACTCCTCATCGTTGCTGCCACCATCGTCTTCTTCGCTGCTGTCTGTCATCCAAGACGGCTCACTGCTGCTTGTGGAGTCCTGTGATTCAGAGTCATTGGTGTGCCCGAGTTTCCGCTCAGTGTCATCGGTGTCATCGTCCTGGTCATTGGCGATGTACGGTCCGCCAACGCGCCATAGCTCCCCTCCGTCGTCTGCCGGCTTCTGTGTTCTCTTGGCGCTGCCCTTTGCAGCCTTCGCTCTCGAGGGTGACGGGAGTGAGGGCGAGGAAGACGTCGCAGTCGTGGTGGCTGCCGCTGCGGATAATTTGCCTTGCGCGACGTCACGCAGCCCCCAGAAGACTTTCCTACTTTTCGGGCTCAAGTTCTGCAAGAAGTTCAACGTCTGCGCCTGTACAGCTTTGGACAGGTCGATATCCTCCTCGTCCTCCTCCTCATCATAGCGCTTCGTCACTTTTGGCTGCCGGTACGCCTTCTTCTCAAACGTCACTGTGTTGCTCGCGGTCGCCGACGACAGTGCATTGACTGTGGAGCTCTTTTGCCGTTTCTTCTGTGAGTTTTTCCCCACTGTACCGTCCTCACTGACTTCACGGAGTCGCTTCATGGATCCCTTTGCTTTCTTTATATTTAAGCTGATGCTCTTGGCGCTCGCACATGCTTCGCCGCCGCGGCTGCTACTGCCTAACCCAAATAGGCTAGAAACGTCTTCAATTCGCTTGGGGAGAGTGGGCTTGCTTTCTGCATGCTGCAACCGAGAAGCGCTGCGATCGGGTGCCACAGTCGGTGAAGAGGTTGCCTGTTTTCCTTTTCCGGTGGATGCCCCGCCATCCTTTTTCGCCAGGCTGGGTCTCTTGTCCTTCGACATGGTTCCCCGTAGGAGAGGCGCTCCCAGCAGAGAGCGGTACTGCTGTGAAAACAAAGGTCAGCGTCGAAGTTCCGGGCACGAGGGGAAACGCTATTTTTTTTTTTCCACTTACTTAGTACTTCCTGATACGTTTGTCCGACACGTTTGTATGTGCCGACGCGTGTCAGTGTTGAATGATGGCCGCCTCAAACCTCTGCTACGTACAGGCGGTAATCACTACGAGAAGGTCAGGAGCAAACGTGAGCAAGTCAGAGATGGAAGATGAGAGTGAGGATGCATGAAGGGGAGTGTGCACTTCCGCACACAAAGGGGAGGGGGTTGATGTGTGCTATTACTTCACAGCCGGTGTGGTGCACCCCTCTTCGTCACTCCCCAACCGAGTACACACCACGGACTTCTCGAAGCGGTGCGTCTCACAACAGGGTCGCCACTGCGTGAGCATGAGTGCATCTGAGTCTCGCTGTCAGTGTTTATGCACCGCCTGTAGACCCGTTTGTGCTCGCCTTCGCTTCCGGTGGAGGCTTCGGTGCACAACAAAGAGAAAAAAAACGATATGTGCCTCACACGCTTCTCTGTAGTTTCCGTTTGGTCGTTTAAACACCGGGAGAACACACAAGGAGAGAAGAAAATGGAGAAATTCTCTCCTCGCGCTGCGCGTGCTCTTCGCACTTGGGAGGCGTCTAGTGTGCTTGTGCCTGCATATTGGTCAAGGGACACACGCATCTGCCGCAACACTCCTTCCCACTGGGCACCCGGTGTACGTACACGCAGCACCAAAACAGTGGTAGCAACATCAGAGACAAAAACGGCTATGGGGAAAACAAAGGTGCACATGTACATTTGTTGAACAGAGGAAAACAAGAAAAACCGCCCTTTTTTACATAGACGTGCTTGGCCACATGACATGGCTATGAAGCACTTGCTGACGCTCATGTTGCTGCTAATACAGCTTCTCATACACGCACCACACGGCGCACGCAGATACACAAAAAAAAAGCTACTACGTAGATATCACGCGCGTAGATCGTATGAACGAGAATACGCCAGATTATTTTGCCGCCTTCTTTTTCTTCTTTTTGGAGCCCTTTTGTAGCTTGCTAATTGCTTGTCGCGTCATCATTGCTTTGAGGGCGGCCTCCAGCACTGATGCTGCCGTGTACTCTGCGTCCCGCACCTCCTCAGCTCGCCTCTGTGCCTCTTCCTCCGCCTTTTGTGCGGCGTCGCGCTGCTCCTTGAGCGCCTGCTCAGCGTCTCGCTCGTGCTCAAGGTCCGTGAGACGCTGCGCACAAGCCTGCCGACTCCCCTCTGCGTCGATTTTTGCTGCCTCCTTCTTCTTGAGCTCATGAACCGTCTTGGCTTCCCACTCACCAGCCAACAAATCCATCGCGGCAGTGCGCTCCTGCAGGTACGCGCTAAACGCTTCGTGAGTCATGGCGCTAATGGAGAGCAGCTGCTCGTCCTTCTGTATCGCTTTTTTAACATCCCGCACCTTGGCGGCACTCTCACGCTGAAGGTTTTCAGTGGCGGCCTCGCCGCACACCTTGGCGGCCTCGCTGCGCCGCTGCAAGAAGGTTTTCAGCTTGCGCAGCTCCACCTTCAATGCCGAGATACGGGCCAGGCGCTCCGCAACTTCCTTTTCCTTCAATTCACGCTCACGCATCAGGTCCACCTGCAGCTGCTTTACGTTTTGGTTTAGCGCGTGCTCTTTGGCCAGCACATCATCTGCCCAGCGCTGAGACGCCTCTTCCTGCAAAATCTTCACGGCGAATTGCTGGTAAGACGAGGAAAGCGGGATGCGTGGCCCCTGTTGTACCGCTCGCGACGCTTGACGTCGCTGCAGCGTGCCGCCGAAGCATTTGAGAAAGGTGGAGGCCCGCGACTCACTTTCAGTGGAGACGGCGACACCGCCGAGCGCAGAAGATGGCCTACTGTCGTTTCGGGTGGGCCCGGAGGCACTGACGCTATTGAATGCCGCGCGACTTAAGCGAGTGTCTTCGCTTGCACCACCCTGGGCGAGGCTTCGGCGAAAGATACTGTCAACAGAAGCGTTTGCCTGGTATTGCTGCCGCCGGAGCGGCTGGTGCTGCATGACTTCCTTGTATCCCATGGTCAGCTCTTCGATCACCTCTCTCACCAACGCCGTCAGCTCCCGTCGCCCATTGCACACTTTGGCCCAGTTGTCCATGTCTTGAGGGTTGTCCTGTAGCTGTGTACAAAGGAGACGATTTGTATCTCGAAGTCGGCTAGACACCAAGGCTAGCTCCTGCTGCAAAGCCGCCTTCGACGGATCGCGGAGGTGTGCGAAGCACTTGGGGTGCAGCTGTGGCTCGCCAGGGTGGAGAAGCACGGTTGGCTGAGCCTGGGTCAGAAGCTCCCCGTAGCGACGCTCAAGCACTCGCTGCTCTGCGAGCAACTCGAGCACGGACGCACGTCCGCAGCCGCGCTGCTCCTGAGTGACTGCCAGAACCTCTGCCACCTTCTGCGCAGTGGAAACACACGCGTCGTGGGAGATGCCCACCAGTGCGGCTGGTCCACGTGATGAGTGATGCGGAGAAAAGCTATCTGCCGCCCCCGGAGCTGCAGCTATCGCACTGGAAGCAGCTCCAGTGCCGCTCGAATTTGGGTGGCTTTTCTCCGTGCCTGGGGTGGGGCCGGCAGAATCTAGGAGGTTGAGCAGCTCTAATCGCTCCACCGCGCGCTCCAGCAAGGCTACCGCGCGGTTTACCTTGATGAGGGGGAGCTGCGTGGAAAAGCTCGGCTGGCCTATATTCAGCACGCACTCCAGCGGCGCCATTGCCGCGGCAAGATCAGCCGCCGTACTGAATGCCTCTTTCGCTGCTGTCACGGTAGCCACCGCCGGTGAAGCCGCGGAGGAAGCCTGCGTGGCGCTCTTTGTCATGGCGCTTGCACCGCTTCGAGAAAGATTTGGCGGGTAGGAGGAAAGGGTTGAAGCGGCAGCTGGCCTCTGAGTAGCCGCCGAGGCTGTGCGGGATTCACCAGCCAGCACCATCGGAGCCGACAGTCCTTTGCACTCCACGCGTTTCTTGTCAAAGGAGCTCGAGTGCAAGAAAGAGGGGAGGGGAATAGCGGACCACACAGACCTCCTTCGCACGGCGCTTTCCCGCTTTCGTATCTTCTCGGTGAAAAAGTGCAGCGACGCACCCGCTCAAATTGTAGCGCCCGTCAACAACGCACTCTCGTACGCGCACCGGATAACGTAAGCAATAGCACTGGACTACCGCACAATTTGCTACTGCAAGCGCAGCTCATCACGTGCGTGAGAAATCCGTGCAGAGAGAGGGGGTGCCCCATAAAAAGTGCCGCCGGTGCGGGGTCAAGAAGTGTAGAAACAAATAAAAGCAGAGAAGGACGAGTATGGGGCATTGCACATGTCCAGGCTCAGGCCGGCAAAAGAGGGAGCGTGCACGCTGGCATGGTGAAGTTAGAGGCCCGTAAAGGATGGGGAGAAACACGGAGGGAAGTGATCTCGTAGACACATCGCCATAGCCACTACCGTCAACACAAGGGGTTGTCTAGTTGTATTCAGAGCCGATAAATCGTGACATCATCACGTGTGAGATCACGCTGACGGCTTCATATTTGGCAGTTGACAGTCCTGTTAGCCACAGTTACGGGGGGACGTTAATCGCACAGAAAACACGCGTACACGAACAGACACACACACACACACACACACACATATGTATATCTTAGCATGAGTGCGCACCGATACAGAAATCGAAGGAGAAAAAGGAACGCACGACGGCAAAAACGAACTCCTTGTAGTCCCTACTCCCTACGTCTAGTACTGCCGTTACAACTTGAGAAACCGGGAGGGGGGCTTTACGGACGACTTCTTAGGAGTTCTGCTGCCACTCCGAGCTGCATTTGGTGCACTGAAAGAAAATGGTCTGACCCTCATCCGCGCTACGCGTTTGCCGGGCAAAAGTCTTGCAGGGGCGGTGGGCACCGCACGTCTCGCAGAAGGCTTCCTCAATAATACGATTGTCCACCTCAGTAATGCCGGCGCGCTTGGCCCCGCCAACGGCTACGGGCGCTGCTCCGAGTGGAGAAGTGCCATCCAGTGTCTGGTGAATGTATTCCACGGCGGCGGTCACTTCCTTCTCAGTGAAGAAGAGGGCGGCACTGGTGTCCAGGGGGCATACCTTGTTACTCATTTTAACCACATCACTTTTCCCGCGCATGGCGCGAAGATGTTGCTGAAGCGCCGAATGAGTTCCGGGTTCATGCAGAGTTCCGCACCAGCCACATGTGCTACGCTGATACGCGTTCGTGTGAATCGGAAACGTTTGACCACAAACGGCACAGCTAAGAGTTCCGAGAGAGTACACGTTATCAGATATGTAGTACACCTGCCGCTGTTGTGGCGGGGTGTGCAGCTTCGTTGTCCCCGAAGACGCTGCCATTGTCCTTTTGGCGTGTGTGATGGCAGCAGCTGCTTTGAAGAGACGTGCTCTAATGGATCATCAGACAACATAATGCCACCAGAACATGCAGGCAAACGGTAAATGATGGAGAGAAGAAGGGAAGAGGAGAAAGGGGGAGAGGTGGCCGAACAAAACGACAGCGAGCAGGTGGAGGTCGTGTTGGGTCGTCGAAAAGCGAGGCAAGCATCTTTTCGTCGCGTACTTCCTGTGGAAACCACACACAGTGGCGTTCCACGGTTCGGCGGCCCCGAAATACGAAGAAAAGGGGCGAGAGCGGTGACTCAAGTTACAAAGCTTGGTCTTAGCCCGCTTGCTTCCACACCCACGCCTTCTCCGTACCTTTTACTGGAACCTCTCGCGCACGCTGCTGCTGTCCAGGTCCGGAGGAAGCCCTCGTTCGTCGATTTGTGCTCTCCTGTATTTTTGCCCGCGGAAGAAAAAAGATGAAGGCATTCTCCCTCGCCACACATACACATGCGGATGCACAAGAAAAAAATTAGCGAGCAAATATATGCCTACCCAGAAGCATCCGAATGTATATTCACCTAAACCGAGACAGCCAACACGTGCGCAACTGCGACGGGCAACCCTTTCTTCCCCCCATGTCGTGAAGCACCCTATGCGCTACCCGTGACGTAAAGAATAGTGCCTACTTGAAGGAGAAGGGGATGGGAGAGATAAGACAGCAAAAAGAGGGCGAGGGACGGGGAAATTTCGATACATCAGGGGGGGGGGGAGAGCGAGCAAGACGGAGACATTAGAGAATCCGGTACATGCAAATCCTCGATTTGAGAGACACAGCACTAAGAGAGAGAGAGGGAGGGAGGGGGCGGTCGAATAGGAAGCCGCACGAGGGGCGGAAGGAATTCATGTTCATTTAAAACACAAAATGCTTGAAAATGAGCGCCAGTCTTCGCCTCATCTTTTTCCACGATCCTTCCCTTCTAAATTGGTGAGCGCCAGAAGCGAACACACATACACACGGCAAACAGTCAAAAGGGCCACGAGAGCCAAGGACGACCTCATTTTCTACCATACAGTCGGTGCGCTAAACCAACATGCAAAGCAACAGCCTACTGCCCCTTTCTCGGACGTCTATTTGTTCACTACCGACCATTTGCACTCGCTACTGCGTCTCCGCCGGCGCTGAAACGAAGGCCCCTAATCCTTTTGCTGGCGCCGACTGCATCCGTGCAGGGCACGTCGGGAACGACAGGGGCGAGACAAAGATGAAAGGGAGAAGAGGAATGAGAACATTTGGACGGGGAAGCGATGGTAGTGTCGTGAGTGAGGGAGTGCCATGAGACGCAACTGGATACATCGCTGCCTTCTCAACCCCCCCCCCCACCACTCTCACATGAACACTGATGACCATGAGTAGCAGCATAACAAAACCAATGAGAAACACCGAAGAGAAAAAAAGTTTGGAGGGGAAGAGAACAACTTTACACAGGGGATCCTCCAAACATATAGACACAAAGAAAAGCAATGCAAAACCACACACACACACACACACACAGACACACCAGGGCGCGCAAATGAGCTTGACAAACCAAGTGGCAGACAGAGCCCCAAGTAGATGAGAAAAGGAGTGCGAGGATCAGCGAACATCTTTGAAACGCTTGTCGGCGCCGCCCTCCGCGTTTCGGACATTCGTTTTCGTTTGTTTGTCGCACCGAGAAAAAAAATACACAGACATACTGACCGGCGTCAGAAACCCCTTCCACACATGCGAGAGATCCGTGCACATATACATATGTGTATAGGAGCGAGCGATACAGCCGAAGGGGCAGAAGAGGGAACCAAGCCACATCCTCCCTCCTCCCCTCGTCTTCCCAACCGAAGGAAAGGAAGAAGCACGACAAAACCCTCACAGAAAGAAGGGGCGGAAAACTTTGCACATGATGTGCTGTGCAACGGTGCACGACGCAACGCAGATTCTGGTGTACACACGCACACACACAAACACACAGTACGCATATATTCCATCACAACCAAGACACACATGGATACGCAAGACTATGAAAGACGACGAAGCCGTGGGGAACAGAGAAATTAGAAGACGGCACAAGGCACAGGAAATAGGAAAGCAGTCTAAGAACAGCAATGAAGGGACAAAAAAGGGGGAAAAACAGCAAAATGCTGAATCGTCATGACGGTGGGCAATATCATGGCTTCCCTAACGCGACTGTGCCTCCCGATGTGTGAAGGAGGGGGAGGGGGAGGGGCAGAGGGAAGTACATATTGGAGTATACGGTGGGGCAGCCCACCTGTAACCTTGTGTGCGCTAAAGTTCTTTCCAAGTGACGCGCCCTTGCACACAAGTAGGCAAGCTTCAGGATGGAGGAGTGCAAACATATACACAGGAGATAAGGAAGGGGAAGAGGGGAGCACATTCACGGCCACATATTTCGAAGAAAAAACGAATGCAACGGAAAAGGTAACAAGAAAAGGAAAAGGAGAACCAATACCAGCGACCACACCTACCCACCCACCAACACTCAAATACAGATACATATATACGCGCACATACAATGGAACGGGGAACTACGGCCACACAAAAAAAAAAAATGCGGTGCGTCCAGGGTGCCTGTCTGAGTATGCTGCAAAGGCACTCTCTTTCGATTTGTGTCAGTGTGTTAGGGGTATACACAGAGGTTGCATATGGCGACGACTTTTCTTCCTCTGCACTCATAGTCGAGTATAGTGCTGGAAAGGGATGAGAAACGAAAGAATGACAAGAAGTGCCAAAGGAAGGCAGCCTTCTTGAGGGGGGAGAGGGGGGGAGGGGCCGCAGGAATGGCAACTGGGGGAGGCGGGCTTCAATGACGCTAAAGCAAGGGCAGGCCAAAGGCACACGCAACAACCATTGTGGCTGTCAAAATCCACTGGCTCTTGCCTACTCCGACGCCTCTCTCTCCCGCTATCATCTCGTTTTCTTCGCCGAAAATCTGCTCAACCTCTTCCTTTATGCTTTCTCACCGCGACGACTTTACCTACGCGAAGGCAGGTGGCTGAAGCGCTCAGCACTTGCCACACCAGAGCTGCTGGGTGAAGGGAGTGATAACGGTGCAAATGGCATACCCCACCAATGCAATCACCTGAAGAATAAAGGCAGCGTCGAGCTTGTAGCCCGCGCTCTTGAACATGATGGCGGTGAGGTTGGTTTCCTTGCTCACGTTCGTGCAGAACTGCTTGCTGTACGCACTACCGCCAATGGCGACGAGGAGAAGCTCGCAGAGTGTGGCCAGAAAGAGGAAGATGAGCAGCGGCAGCTTGACCTTCAGGCGGCAGAAGCACTGCAAGCAGGACACGAGAAGGGCGTAAAAGCCAAAGACAGTTCCGCCAATTGCGAAGGCCTGCATGGCACGGAAGGTAGCGCGAAAATCTTCGCAGCCGGCGAAGTTGATGCGGACTGGCGCAGAAGTCGGCACATCTGTTGCATTCTCGCCCGTCACGGTGACTGTACCCACCATCATGGTCCACAGCGACACAACCACCTTTCCATCCTGGTTGTAGTCTGAGACCTTTTTCGAGTAGATGGGCAGGGTTAGCGTCCCAACGAGAGCGAAGATGAAGAACACGAGAATCAACCCCAGCAGAGCAAAGCGTACCATGAACATCTTGCCTTTCGAAAAGGAGGGGAGAATGAGGGAAAGTGTGGCAGGAGTGCCTTATATATCCAACCGTGTGTATAGGCGTCTGTGTGCTGCAGTTGATTTGCCTCTGACGCAAGGCCTAAAGCCAACGGGGAGGAGGAGGAGGAGGAGGAGCTGTGAGGTGATGCAAGGAAACTTGGGAAGCGAAGAAGCGAGACAGAAGCCAATGAAGTGAGTCGACAAACCACAGTGCAGAGGTAGAGGGAAAAAAACGAATGTGTATGCTTTTGTGCTCAGTGTCGCTGGATATAGGCTTTGCTTCTGCGTTCAGCAGGGGTAGTGCAGTCTTGGGGGAGGGGAAGTGAGACACATAGATGAAGAATGGCGATCGTGAAAAAGAAAAAGAACGTGCGTGCATTAGAGTGGAGAAAGAGCCAAGCGATGCTGCTGGCGCCAATCTCTCTCTTCAGGTGTGTGTGTGTGTGTGTTTGTTACCGCCATGCAGCAGGGGCAGCTTGGGGGACGATATGATTGGAAGCGGTGACTTCCCCGCTGCACGAGCGCTTGACACATCATGGCCAAAAGGGCCTTTCTGGGGCACTGTTGACGGGTGCTCTTTAGCTGCCTCTTGTCTCCATTTTTTTCTCCCACATGTGCATGTAGGACCTATCGATGAGAAGGCATCGCACGCTACAACAATTACCTCACTGAAACTATTTGTCTTTATGTGCGCCGACGACCGAGAGCCAGAGGATGTACCCACTGAAAAAAAAAAACAGGGAGGAGCAAACACAAAGCACAATAAAGGAACTGGACGCTTGATCGCCGCAGTTGGCCGAAAACGGCAGAGGCCTCCACGGCCACGGCATCGCCCAGCCACCGTCTCTGTCTGCGAAAGAAGAGAGCACACACACAGACAGAAAAAAACGACCGTTAAACGCCCCCGTATTTAGAGTTGTATGCCTTTCGTGTGGCGAGAGCGAGGCACGAGAAATCTAGCTTGGGGAAGCCTATGAAAAGCCATGAATGCACATAGTCGAAAGGCGATCATGAACAGAAAGCCATCCGTTGGGAGACGCCCCCCGTCACCCTCACAGACATACACACACACACAACTAAACACATACAATAACAAGTGCACAAACACACGTGAAAAGGATGGAGAAGGGATACGCTCGAAGAGTAATGGAGCCTCGAAGAGAATGGTTTTGTCAAGAAGTTCCACAACAGATCAACACGGTACCTTGTGCGTAGTCGACACTCACACACGATGAAGCAGCCTATTAGGGGGTGGTGTGGGGAGAGCATTGATAGCAGAGTGCTTACGCGCAGTTGGGTTTAAAAAAAAAAAGAAAGGAAGGAGCAGCTATGAACCAACGGGAGAGAGAGAGAGCAGACACAAACACAACACAAAAAGGTCGTCATCCTCGCCACCGTTCCAATCCGGCGACTACGAACATGTCTATGCTTCATCTCCTCTGACGGCGCCGGACGAGGTATAGACGAAGGCGCATAAAGTGATGAGGCATGGGGAAGAAGATGTGCACGCGCGACAAGAGCAATCACGACAGCAAAGAGGTAAATATGAGCGGTGATGATAAAAACTGGAAGGGGCAAAGGAAATAACCACAACAAACAAGAGCCCGGAAGCTGAGAGTACACACCAAACGGCAAGGTACCAATGTGATAAAAACACGTATGCACATGCGCACACATTAGAAGGAAGATGGGGGAGGCGACATCTGTGCGTATCAACCTACGCAGGTGATCACCTTGTGAGCAACTGGTGGGATAGGGAGGGAGGGAGGGAGGAGGAGGAGCTGCGGCTTGATGACTTCCCGTATGAGATCATTACCTACTGTGGAAGGGGAGGGAGGGGGGAAGTGGGGAGGGCAAACTTCACCCCCCCCCCCAAGAGAGGCCTCTGCGCAAGCCAGACTGTACAGTGCACACAAAGGACAACAGGTCTACGGGTGGGTGAGAAACGCAGTCCGGTGAGCAACAAAAAAAAATGGAAGAGAAGTCATCCAGGTGGCCACGAAAGGAAGAAGCGTATGTCATCACATGACGCCGCCGTAGCCTAAAAATCTGTTCACTGTGATGGGCTTGTGGATGTCCACCTGGAGGCAGTGACCTCGTGCGTGCGCAGGGGGGATCTGGTGCGGCGCTGCAGAGCAGCATCTTCACTGGCCGTCTGGCAATGCTGAGCTCCTTCGTTTCGCTCATGCATCTCCGCCTTTACCTCGTTTCTCGTCTCTGACACTTCCCTCCGGAAGAGTTCCACGCCGTGCTACCGCCTTGAAAGGAAGGGAGCAAATACAAAAAGAAGGGTCCTGAAGAGGTGATAGACAGGAAAGGACACGTACATTCCACGGCACAAAAGAGAACCGTTCGACGCACCCGAGTGGAGCACACGGGAGGAGGACTTGGTGGGGTCTGGTCAATTGCTGAGGCCGCGGGCGAATATATATATATAAAAGATGATGACAAACTGAATGGCGGAAGAACAAAGAGAGAGGAAACCGCACAAGAAGAAGGCAATGTGAGATACACATGTCCGGAACCACTCAGACAAGCGCGTCTGCAGAACCCTCACATACTCTGCCACTGGCCACGCGTAGGGTCCTATACTTGCACGAAGACAAACAACAGGAAACGTAACAGCATGAAGTGAATGCATAACGTTGTACACTTAACACGACGAGCCTAATCATGAGGGGAGAAAAATTAAAACTGTTGTGCTGTTTGTGCCGTAGTGTTCAACGTGCACGCAGAAATCCATCTTCTAGCGCAGTGAGCAGGAAGCTTTTCTTCCAATACCCACTTTGTTGTATCGCTGTTGTACTGCAGCTGAACCTCCCATGAATGCGCGAAGCAGAAATCCGCGGCGCCCCTTTACCTCTGCATCCCTCTCACCTCGTCTTGTCGTGCATGAGATGTTTCGGTGTACTTTTTTTTTCTGAAGGGGGCACTTCCTGAATCATCGCCAGGCGTCTGTCTGTCTGTCTCTCCCTCGCTCCCGATGCATTGCCGTCTGCTCCACACCACTGCGGGCCCCCACGAAAAAAAAAAAAAAAACGGAAGGGGACGGAGGGAGAAGAAAAAGACGACATTGGCGAAGTGCCGGAGGCACCCCCTTTTCCCTCTTTCAAAGAAACACTGCCATGAGAGAGGTGAGGAGGTACGTTTGGAGGCAGATGAACGCAACCGCAAACCCACCCGTCGGCATCGCCAGACTTGTGAATGGCGGAATCGCGTCAACCTCACCCTCACACATGCCATCGCAGAAGACGCGGAACATCATGGCTACCGTCGTCGCCGTGAAACTGATGGTCATCCACAAGAACAACCACAGCAGTGGAAGAAACATACGGGTAAAGAAGTTGGAGACTGTGAAAACCCACACAATGCAGCCGGTGAAGATGGAGAGCAAGCTAAAAACTTGCATGTGCCTAAAGGATTTTCGAAACTCGGCGCAAGGCACATCCTCAGCTCGATAAACTTGTGAGATGTTCTGCGGCAAATACCCGTATGGAATCTCCACGTTGATGCTCATCAACATTTCCCACAGTTTCACGTCTACGTGCGCCGTGACGTTGGCGCCGTAAATGTGCTGGTCCACTTTAAACCATGTGCTAGCGATAGGCATCTTGGCACCGACGATCTGACTCGCCATTATGTTCATGATTCGAATGGTTGGCGTGGAAAAGAGCAACATATTCTGCATCATGCAGAGCAGCACGACAAGAATGAGATAAATGGCGCTTAGAATGATGCGCAGACTGAAGGCGCTGCCCAGAACATTGATAAGATACCTTCCCAGGGAGGATCTCTTCTCCGCACGGAGACCTGCATTGCCCATCTTTGACTCGCCCGTCTACCTGTGTAGACGTCTGTGTATGCTTCGGAAAGAAAAAAACACGATTCAGTGCGGAGGCGAGCTCCACATGCACATGAGAGAAAGAGAAGAGGTGCGCGGAAGAAACAAGTTGAGAAGAAACAGACAAGTGAGAAGTAGTGTGTCCTTCTTTTGCCAACGTGCCCATTTCTCTGCCGTGCTGCAGGAGCTCACCTTCACTAAACCGCCCTCAGCCTCGCACAGTCCCCATCGTGTGGTGCAATGCAGACGTAAGCACACGCGTGACGGCAATGCGCGGACTCGGCCCTCTGAAAGTACGGCCCCTGTCTTAAACTCTACCCCCTTTCCTTTCTCGTCTTTGAATCCTTTTGCGTCAAGAGTGCTGGAATTATAGCCAAGCATGTGACCACTAAACAACAGCAGCGCAAGTACGCGCTGCCATATCGCGTATCGACCAACTTCCCATCAATCAGAACACTCACCCATTGCAGCAGTTGCACGTGCTGTACAACGCGCATCATCGATGCTACTCACCGCACACACACACACACACACACACGCAAGGGCGCAGGAATCCCAGTAGCATGACGCTCACCACAGCAGCCTCACTACCCTAAGAGGCGGAGAGAGATGATGGTCAAAAAGAGACGCACACCTCGGTTTTGAGCATACACGTGTACAGGGCGAGCGCTGCTCCCGTTTCAGGTAAGCACGGACCCTGCTTCTTCGTCTTCACGCTTTTCTTATTGAACGGTGGGGCTACTGCCGCCGCCGCTGCTGCTGCTGCTATTGCGCGCTAGTGACTTCCACTGCTCCGGAAACTGTGAGGGGCTTGCGCGGTGGAGCGGCGTCGCCACGGACGGTCCACGCGGCATCCACATCCAGTACGTTGGGCTGTTTGCCTTGTGCCAGCGCACCAGGAAACGCTTCTTCGCGCGATGGTTCTGCTTGTACAAGTTGAGCGGAAACTTCGGCTCGACATCGCCAAGCACTGGCATGAGCGGGTGCTGCGACCATTCCCGATGCAGGTGGCGAATCTTGTTGAATTCCTCTGTGCGACCAGAAATGGTCTCGCGCATCATCCAGTCGCGCAGCTGGTCGAGCTGGTCGTACGTGAGCCGAACGGGACGCGGAAGCCACTCCACAGGGCCTTTGTCATACCACGCCACGTTGTCGCTAGGCTTGCTGCGCATCTTGTTATTGCGGCCCATGCCATTGCGCTTCGGCTTAGGATGAGTGGTGCCAAGAATGCTAAACTTTTCCGGCGTCGCCGTGCACACTAGACGTGTACGGTGCATGGTTGTGAGGTGTGTGTGTGTGTGTGTGTGCAGCTGCGTTTGGCCAATCTCCTCGCTGTAAATGTAAAGCAAAGGGAGTACAAAAAAAAAAAAAAAGGCTGCCTGTCCCCTGTACTGCCGCCGCCTCAATGCGTCTATGCGTTTCTTTTCTGCAGCTGGTATAGGTGGCCCGAGCAATCAGCGACACGCAAGCAAGGGGAAGTGGAAGGTAGAAAGAAGCGAGCGAGCGAGAGAGATCGGAGAGGTTAGTGAAGGCCCAATAATGTCACTCAGCCGCTGTCTAGAGATGCATCCATCCGTGTTCAAAGTGTATCCAAAGACGGAGACATAGCTAGGCTTCGTGCCACCTGCAAAGGGGAATGCGTCACGGGGTTCTCGTGGCTGAGACGTCCAGCTTACCACTGAAGTTTTTTTTTTGTATTTGTCAGGATGTTGTGTTTTCTCTTCCTCTTCCTCTGATGTCTATTTGGGTCAATATCCACAGGACAAAGGGCAGTCAATTGAATGTGAACACATGAGAAACGGTGCACTTGGGCGTGCGCGCTCGTTTACGCGTTAAACAGCGCGGGTGGTTATCTCGCAACACAACTCAAAAGAAGAGCTGCTCACGCCGGGGGCGCAGAAAGGCGGCAACGCTCGAAGCGCCGTCCTCTACAGCGCGTGCATACAAGGCGGCAAATACGCAGGGATCAACAGTGGTACTGCAGAGGAGCGTGGTCGAAGTACCAGCCGCCTTTGCAACAGTCCCACCACTAGTATCGCCATCCAGCGCACGTAGAACGGCGAGCACGTCGGTCCACGCTCTCCGGGCCATCAGCGTTAGTAACACCCACTGTACCCAGTTGCCGACAGAGCTAGACGTGGTCGTCGGTGCTACACCAGTCGATGATGCAGCCGAGGCACAGCGCAGATTAGTGCATGTGTCTCTCACCATCCGCGCTAATACACGATCGAGAGAGGTGCTAAGAGGCAGTGGAGACGAAGAAACGCCAGCAGGTTTGGAAACCTCTTCGCTTGCAATTGATGCAGACGCTGCTCTTGCCTGCGCTTCTTCCTCTGCGTAGACTCCCAAACGAGTCAGTATGGCGAGGGTACTCAGCGATAAGGGAGATAAACAGGAAGCCGGGGCATCGGGTGAGAATGAGGAATCCAACAGCTGTTCCAGAAAGCCCACCATGTCCTGCGCGCAAACGGCCATGCTATCATAGAGTTGCGCCCAGCCCCTCTCAATCGCCTCCCGGCAATGTTTCTCTGCCTCCGCATCGTCGTAGGCGTTATGGTCGCCATCTTGTGTGTAGTTTCCCTCCTCCGTGGTCGATGTCGCCGTACGCTGCTGAACACATTGCACATAGGCGGCTGCTTGCTGTGTCTGGTGTCTCGCGACGCCAAGGGTGAGAACTGTCAGACAGGTTTCGACAAAATGCTCCTGCGGTGTGTCCACGTCACGACGTCGGCTCGTGACCTGCAACACCTCTTGCCGAAGCGTTGCCATGCATGCACACCAAGAATCCTCTTCTGTGATTTCTTTCTCGTGCCCCTCATACGCGGTAGTGAGCCTCGTCACGGCTCGCCGGTACGCCTGCAGTGCGCGTGCATGGAGCACAAGCAGTGGCAGTCCCGATTTGTCCATTTCCATGTCAGCGGTGGTGACTTGGGTCAAAAGCGCCTCGTCACCAGTGGCGAGAGCAACATACAACCCTGCTTCAGCGTAGGGGTGCACCGCCGTGTCCTCTGCAGCGCATGCGATAGCGTCGCAGACGAAGGCGTGCATGGCCGCTGTGGCACTTGCGCGCTCTCCATCGTCTGCAGCCTGCTGTCCTCGCGCGAAAGAAGACATCAACGCAGATGGCAGTGCCAAACGCAGTAGGCCACTTGACTCCTCAGCTGGCGCCGGATGCACAAGCGCCAGCGCAGACATCCGATGCAGCCTAGCATCATCGGTGATGACTGAGCGACTCTCTCGTGTCTTCTGTGGAGCCTGAAGGTTCCGTAGCGAAGCGGCTACAGCCGAAATCAACGCGAACGTATCGTGTAGTTGCCACAGAACTGTCTCCTGCTCTGCGCACAGAAGTCCATACTGAAGTACAGAAAGACTGCCGTTGACAAACTGACGCACCATTGCACAAGCCTGCCGCTCAGCAGCGCGCTGGTGAGCCGTATCTTTGGTCTGCTCCGTGCCAGGGGCGGCGTACTGGCACCATGCATCTTCGTTCACGCATACCGGAGACAATTGCACTCCATTGTATGCTTCTGCTACATCGTGCCTGTCACCAGCGGTCGCCGTCTTGTGTGTCAAGAAGCCCAGACACACAGTCTGCAGCAATGCCTTCAGCAGGGGCACGTCCTTCGCCTCCGCTGCGCACTGCGCCAACACCAGCCACATGTCCAGGAGTGCTCGCACTGGTGCCACAATGGCGTCCGTCTCGTTCGGAAAGAATGGTGGATCATTGCAGAGCAGCACGTGCGTCCGTGGGCTCGCTGTCTTGGCAGACTTCGGTGAGTCTCTCCGACCTTGGGAAGCGCTGGGAGGTGGTTCTGACGACGGGGTTGCGTGGAAAGAGTAGAGCGGTGTCACCGACATGAGGGTGGTGCGCACGGCTAGGGTCTGAGCTGCCACATCAGGGAGCCACGCCGAACACCTGCCATGGGCTTCTCTACTCATGGGACTTGAGCCTCCGTCTGGTTTCATCTCGCTCCCTTGTTCGTCATTCGTCACCTCTTGCTCGTCCTCGTCTTCGAGATTCTTCGCCCGTAAATTGGCAAACGTCAAGTTCATCGCCTCCAATGCCTGCCATACAGGCCACACGAGCTCCGAAAACAAGTGCTTCGTGTACGTTTGGGCCACGCTACGGAGCTCAGTCGCTACCCCGTCAGATGTCGGCCAGCCGGAGTCGAGGAGATGCCTCCGAAGGCATCGCTGAGCGGCCGTCAGGCCATCCTCAAAGGCGATACTCAAATTTTCGTCTCCACCGTCAGCACTCGTTGCTATCAAAACACTACTGCATGCCAGGCTTGCCCCACTCTCGGGAAGTCGTGGCAGGACGGAGGTGCGTAGTGTGGCTGTCAAATCCTCGAGGATAAAGAGGGGGAAGGGTGGGCCACGCTTCTGTGCGATTACGTATTTCTGCAGCCACTTGTCCAGTGCAAGCTGAGGCGCACCGCACTGTATGCACAGGTGCAGCATGCGCCAAACAAGCTCGTCAGTGAGGACAAACCCCTGGTAGTGGACGAGGTCTTCCACTTTCTGTGTCAAGAGAAGAAGCTCCTCTGCTTGATGGGGTGTCAACGGGTGGGCCGGCAGCTTCGGCGATATGTCAGCATCCAATGATGAGGACGCGTCTTCTCCAACAGGCCCTGCTGCAGCGTTTACCTCTCTTCCACTCTGCCCTGCCTGCTTTTGTCGACACTGCAACTGCGCACATAGATCGGCACACCGCTGCAGCACATCGCCACGCACCTTTGTGTACGTTTCCAGGGAGCGGGATTTGATGGAGAGAAACTTGTCGTGTGGGAAGGGGGTGGGGTGAAACTGAGGAAACTGAAGCAGTGGTGCCATCTGTTGCGGATGTTTCTTCAGTGAGGACGAGAGGGCGGCTGCTTCGGCTCGGCCATCGGTGGTGGGTCGCGCCAGACGCCGCGGTAATGCCCTAAAAGACATACTCAGCGCTCAAGTGTTCTTGAAGATGTAGGTGAAGGGGGGAGGTGGGTGAGGAGCAACGACAGACAGCAAATGCAGCAACGGTCGAGCGCGACGAGCAGTCGACCACACAGACAGTGGGGGGGGGACGTGAAGTAGAAGAAGTGTCAATTGTGAGCCCCCCTATGTGCAATTCCACGGGCCATATACCCCGGACACAGAACACAGGCAACCGATGCACACGCGTCTGCCTGCGGGACATGTGGAAGCACGCGGTTTATAAGCGCATTGCGTACCTGTAAGCGAAAAAGGCTCCACTCAGCAGGCAGTGGTTTTGCACAGTTATCTTCTTCCCTCTATTAGTCAGGAAAGTGCAGCCCTTTCTTCTTTTTCTACCAGTGAGAGGAGAGAGCGAAGGGCACTCGTGCAGGTTGACACTTCGGTGCTCCCAAACGATAGGTAGCACGACTTCTTCTGGTGGCGGCGCAAAACAAAACAAAAGCGAGCATGAGGCCTGAAGCTCACTCACAGTAAATAGCTCAGCCACACACGGGAGTTTGTTACCCAGGCGGTGAGGATGTGCCAGTGTGGGAGCTAGAAGAAAGGACGAGGGTGAGCGAGTCGGCGCAGACTCGCGAGGAGGAGGGAGATAAACATAGAAGATACAAACGGCAGATGAGGGGGGGGGAGGAGATCCCCGCAAGAAGACAACACGGTGAACGCAGGAAGAGAAGTTAAAAGGAAGAGGGGACCAGCTGTGTACACAGTAACGAAACGAAACATAGGCGAGTGCAGTCCCTGCGGGCGCACGTCAGGCGGCGGACCGACACAGGCTAAGAGTGTGGCCATGAAACGATAACCGTCCCCACACACGCACAAGAAATATTCAAATGGCAATGAGAAGTCAGTGGACCCCACTCCCCTTTTGTACAGGCGTGCCTCCTAAAATTCGATGTAGTTGAGATGACCGCAGTTGCATGAAGAGGGAGCATACCCTGACACACACGGAGGTGCCGTGCGCTGCAAAGGAGGACATCGAAAAACCTGACAAGAATACAAAAAAAAAATGAAACCAATTGGAAACTTACGCCGCTCTTCGTTTCCACGCGCCACGAAGTGCAGCACGCTAGCCATGGACTCACGCAGTAAGGCGAGCAAGCACATCCGAGAGAGCACAACACAAAGAGTAGCGTCGACAATGTCTCTCGAGGTAGCGGCGTCTCCTGCCCTCGTGCACCTTGTACGCTTGCAAACAGTCCGACTAATTCGACAGGAAAAAGGTGAAATTCCATGTGTGCTGAGGTGGCACGCGAACACTAACAGAGCCGTCTGGGAGCAGAATTTTACGGGTGCCAAACACGGACCCCGATGCTCCTTCACCCTGCCCATCAGATATCAGATGCACGTGAACCACGTGTGCGTCAGGCATGTCGTGGGACACACGAACACTTGTTCTCACAACACTGCCCTCATCTACCTTCGCGCCAAGCATGTTGCTGGTGCTACTGCGCTGCTCCACGACAATTGTCGTCGCTGGTACTGTCGACAGCTTCGGTGAGAGGCGTGCCGCATCCTCTTTGCACTGAAACAGAAATCGGATACGCTGAAGGAGGTGCGACGCCCAAACCTCGTTGCGCGTGGCTTCGTCGTGTGCGTTGGGCAAGTGGAGTCCTCGCAGGTCTTCGCGTGTAAGCGTCGAGGCGTCAGAAGAGTTGTTAGCCCAACCTCTGCCACCACGCAGGCCCTTGTCTTCCTTCTCATTCTGCTCCACTTGAAGCTGGTGAAGTCGCGCATCTCGGCGCGCCTTCGCATTTTCCAGACGCTCTGCAAACCCCTGCGGCTCCTCATTCCAGTGCGAGGCGAGTTCTGCCAACGCCTCCGCGCAAGATTCAGACGTCTGTGCCACTTCCACCGTCAGTCGCGCAGTCGCTTCTGATGCCCTTGGCCCTTCGTAGATGCACTTCACGTGCAACACACAATGGTGCACATTCGCTGGGATGTGGGGCATGTCCGACGGCACCGAGGAGCCAGGCTTTATGGTCGGAGGCTGGTGCTGGCTGTTGTAGCTGCCTTCATCCCAGAAAACGTCACCTTCGGCGAGAAGCACCGGTGATGAGGCCGCAGCACCCGGCTCGGCTGGCAAACGTGGAAGCGCCACCGTAAGGGTCCAGTTTGCCCCCATGTGGGTGCTGTGCAACGCACGTGCGTCAGCGACGGTTTCGACGTCCCTTTCATGTGTGCTGTTCATCCGATAGGAAACAACGTTTTGAGTCGCAACAATGTGACCACTACGTAGCAGCACAGGCGCAAGATATGCTGCCACGGGAAGATCCTGGATGGGGACGGCGTCGCTCGCTGCCAACCACCCGAGCGCCTTAGAGGTCAGTACGGGATTCTTCGCTGAATACTGTGCCGCTCCTTTCCACCAAGACGCAAGCCCCGAAGCAGAAGAAGCGGTAGCGTGCCACGCTCCAGTCCAGAAGTCGAAAAAGCCTTTACAGTCTGTTCGCCCAGTGCCCTCGCTGCTCCTCGGCACATGTTGATGGAAAGGCACAGTCTGAGTGACAGGGCAAACTATCAACGCACTGCCAGCAGCGTAGCAGGTTGGCTGGGTTGGCCCCTGACTGAGAGGCGATAGCCTCGACGAGGTGAACGTCAGGGGTGCCAGGAAGATCACTCCTTCTTCGCTGGTGTGATAGGCTGCAGTGTAGAGGTAGGGTAGCAGAGCATATCGGACGTAGAGGTTGGCGTGGATTGCTTGGCGGGTGACCGCGGCGACAGGCAGTCGCATCCACCACGGGCCCGTCGTTGCAGTCTGCCGTGAGCCAACAGCATCGATGCCCGTTGCGACCACTGCCGCTTCTGACTCATCGGCGTACATTGCACCCAAGAAGACACCTGCTTGGTACCATCGTACCAGAAGCTGCTCCATCTCCTCCATGCCGCTTCGCGACGGAGCAGGCAGCGTCCCCAACGCGCTCCTCACGTTCACGGCACTGTCGTCGCCACCTTTGCCTGTAGCACCTGCTAGAGGTGCAGCAAGTGTCGCTGTGATGGTCGTTGACTTCGCCAGCTGCAGAAGCAGCAATCGTGACACGAGACCGTCGGCGAGGTTCGCACCACTGAAGGGAATGCCGAGCATTCCCAGCTGCGCACACTGATGCACGGCTGTCTCAAGAACGCGCCAAGCCTCCGTCAGAATCGCAGCCGAGTCCGAATGTACGGCGCTAGGGCATCGCGGCTTCGTTTCGACCCGCACAACCGCGTACCGCTGCGTACCAGCAAAGTAGCTCTCCGTGAAAACTAAAGCGCGCCGGTGATAGCGAGTCCGACGCAGCATGCCATCGTGTGTCGCACGTACAAAGTGCACCGGAAGCATCTGATGCACTTGACGATGCTGAACGCCACCATAGTGGCCCACGTCCATCGGCAGCTGATTACTCATGGCCCGCAAGTCAGGTGCTAAACAGAGAAGCGCCTCTTTCTCTGTGGGCGGCGTGGCACTTGCCAGAACGGTGGGCCCGCTATGCTGAAGGTCAATGAAAGTGTGGTTGGAGGAGCCGACGTAGCGCCGATACTTGAGCATGCTCCCGTACCACTTTCGTGCTGTGGGGTTGAAAAAGTCAACCACATGACTCGGCAACCCATCCATGCTGAGTGTCGGCCACCCAGCTGTGTCCACGGCGCTCAGAGACACAAACAGACCCCCGCGGCGGCCCTCGAGGAGCAAAGGAGAGCGAGTCGTTATCGGGACTGTGGGGACGCTGCGCACAACCACGTAGCGCCGGCCCCGGTACCACAGGTTCGATTGCAGCGTCAAAGGATCCGGGAAGCGTGTGTAGTTCCACGTGAATGGAGTATCGCCCGCCGCCACTTTGGGATCAGTGATCCATACGCTGTCCAGCGGCACACCTGCACTTCGAAAAGCTTCACTAAGGTCATCGGTGGCCTGCTGAGTGACCGCGGCGGCGCTCCGTAATCCGTGATGATACCCCAAGAGAAATCGTGGAGGAAGTGTGGGGAATCCGGTGAGAGTGTAGTATTGGCGCAGCACCTCCGCCGGCGTCGGTCCCGGAAGCAGGTACAGTCCAGTAGCGCCAGCGGTACTGCGCATCCGTACACATATGCGTGGTGTCTTGTGGACGCCTGCAGGATCGGGCGAAGTCCATGTGGAGACAAAGAAGGAGCCAGGATGCAGCCATAGAAGCCCCACTGTTTCGTGCTCGCCGGTTCCCGCGCCCTGTTGCGCACCAGAAGCACCGTCGTTGGAGAGCTCCAGGTAGAGAAGGGGCACAACCCCGCTCATTCGTACGCCCCCAGGCAACCACTGCGCTTCTCCACCGACCATCAGCTCCACCTCCTCTGACATGTTCAGCGGAATCAAGTTGAGCCCACCTGCTGCCGCCACAGCGCTGACATCGGCAGAGCTTCCGCGAGTGTGAGCCGGCGAGAAGGAAGGGCTGAAGCCATGGAGGCGAACAAGACGCGTACTGCACACTGTGGCCTCAAGGGCAGCGGTGTGGGTGTTGTCCCTGGCTCCCGGATGAGTCTTCCTGGCATCCTCTGCACGCAAGGGGGTGCCCAGACATGACAGGCTTGGATGGGCAATATCGAGGGTGATTTCCAATGCCTCATCGCTGCCAGGCGCCGTCGTGCGTCCAGTGCGCCACTTCAACAGCGCTGTTGCGGGGAAAAGATCGGGGCTTTCCGGAGCGGAGGAGTTCGGAGAGGTGTCAAAGCGCCGAGGAACACTGCTCAACTCTAGCAAGGGAAAGGGTAGCGGAAAGGTGCCATTGCCTGTACCATGGCTGTCAGCACCGCCAAGCCCTTTGGTTGCCGATGCGCGCAAGCGTGTGTCGATTCCTACAACGGTCGACTCGTTGTTATAACTGCCTGGTTGTACCGCTGCCACCAATGGAATTAAGTCCTCTGGGTTGACGGTGCTTTTTACAAGCAACTCCTCTGCGGAGACTAGCGTCGCCGATTCACGAGGAAGAACGCCGACGATGGGTAGTGCGGTCTCCGTCTCAGCCGCCCACGTGCTTCGTGAGGTACGTTGTCGAAGCAGACGCACCTCCACATGCTTCATGGGCAGTACTCGTCTCCGCGAACAAACCTGCGGTTCTTCATTAACGTCGGTAGCGGCTGCAACATCCTCATCCTTTGCGTCACGCGCCCTCAGTACGTTCTCATAGGTGCTCCATGATGCTAGAAAGGCAAACAGTCGCGGCTTCTGCGCCACAAACGCACCGGTGTCTCCGTGGACGCCAAACGGAAGAGCAACACGTACCTTTCCGGCAGATGTGAGAACAGCGTGCATCCAAGACGTGTTTCGGTCCATAGAAACGCTGGTGTTGGGGCTGAACCAGATCATATCTCCTTCGTGCGGTATCTCCTTTGCAGGGGCAAATGTCGTCAGAGAGGCAGAGGTGGGCCTGAAGAACGGACTGTTTCCTTGGGCATCGACTTCTTTGCCCTCATCCTTTGTGCCGCGCTCTGCCGGTAGTGAAAAGTGGCGTTCGCTCGGTAGCTCCATCACATCTGTATTCTCGTAGGTCAAAAACCATAGCACCACAATGACGCTGACAACGACGAGGGCAGCAAGGGCGAGGGGAGCGCGGAGAAGAAGGTGCCGAATACGCCAGTACCGCGCCCCTCGAAAGCCAAAAGGACGCTTCGCCATCAGACACCTGCTACTTCGCAGTGCTTTTCCGAGTCCGTGGAGGTGGCTGCAAGCAGCGCGCGCGCAAACCGTTCCGCTACACGAGGAGAAGGGGTGAGTAAGAGTGAGGGATCGACGCGAGGACAGAGAGAAAGGCACTCGCAGGCAGGGAAAGAGGGAGAGGCAACGATAGCAACGGCCGTTGACCTCCTCGTAGGAAGCATCACATCAAAAAAAGAATTTGCAGAGGGTGTAGACAACACCAAGGAGCGCCAAGCACAAAAGGAAAATACGCGTACGTGTAGAGACGCTCGAAGCCTGAGTCACGTCTGCAAGGCGAACAACATAAAGAGAGCGCCGCGAAATTCCTAGAACCGTAGTCGCCAGGGGGAACCAGAAGAAAACTGAGGCCATGAAATACACCGCACACAGCGCGGGAGCCAAGGACCAGGGCCTAGCGCAATCAGGCACGGAAAACAGTGCTGCTGAGCGTATGCTGATCGAGGCACGAAGGACAAAAACTGAGAGCACAACAGCAAGGGCGAGTGGATTGACTTGGCACCTACTTTCCTGCTATTCTCAGGGCGATGTCCTCTCGTAATTGTGCTGAGAGGTGGAAGTGCGTCTGCAAACGCGCCCTGTGAAGTACATGCCACACATGCGGGCACGAATTAGATCGTCAAGGGCAGTGGAGGGGAGAAAAAAGTCGAAGACACCCGCACCACTTCAAACACCGGAGACCGGCAGTCGTACACCTGAGAGAAGAATAGGGTATCAAGAAGGGGTGCCGATAAATATAGAACATTGCAATCTAGAGAGAGAGAGAGAGGTTTGAATACGAAGAGAATGCTATCAGCTCGAGTTTAAGGTGCCGTGCAGCCGAGGGCAGCGATCAAAGGTCCATGTCACCGCACAGGTGCACCTCCTTAAATCTGCAGGTTTCTTTCGCAGTCAAGAAAGCGGAGGTCACGTTGTCGGCACGCATCATTGGAAAGTGGGCACTGAAGTTGTTCATTACCTACAGCGAGCAGAAGGCACACACAGTGCGAACATGTCTATCAGGTCTGTTGTTTTTCTTCTTGGGCTCCTAGTTCAATTGATCACGCACGCCTGTGACGTTGTATGAGTGTCTCCTGGATCGTGGACGTGCTTTTTACAAGTAATCCACCACAAGAGGATGCAAGGAACAGTGTTGTTCTTGACCTCTTCGTTCTGCATGTACACTTGCAGCAAGCACATGCCACCAAACAGACGTGTACACTCACGAAGCGCGCCTGTCTCTGGTGCACTGCCTCTCTGCCAAAGGACAGGGTCCGCCAGCACCGTTTGACGTCGTTAACGCGACATTTATTGAAGCGCATACAGCTCAGCTCAGGCCTACGATTACGCATCACATTACCGCAACGCGCTCAAGTACAAAAAAGAAAAGGTACAAAAGTATGCATATTGCTTGAATCATCGACATTGTGCGTGGGGAGCTGGGCCAATCTTCACCATGACCGCATGCTTTTTTTTTTTTACACGGCGCCAGCCCAAAACGGTCTGCCAGCACCAAGAGAGCGCACTCGCATCCGAGGGGCAGGCTCTTGACTTCCCCACAAAGAGTCGGTGATGAGGCATGAATGCACGCACCGAGGCATCTCTCGTCATCCTCTGAGCTTTCCCCCACTAAATACAAGAAGCATGAAGAAGACTAGGGATGGGTGTGTAGTGAATAAGAGCAGAGAAGCAGGCTCCACGCACAACGCAAGCAGAGGTATCGCCACTCCTCTCTCTATACTCGCTTCCGTTTGGTTCTGTAGTTTACATCATGAATAGAACGAAAAAAAAAAAATCAGATCGAGCAGACGTCAAAGCTGGGGAAGCGGAGAAAACGGTAGAGGATGCACGTGCAAGTGGAAGTGCTGACACCTACCTCCTTTCCCTCTACAAATACAAAAATGGTTGCTGCAGTACTTCCACTACGGGTTGTCTTCTGCTACATCATCTCTGCCCAGCACCTTCCGCATGTTCGCCTGATAGGTGTCGAGGTAGTTGCGCATGTCATCCTCGGCGGCATAGTTGCGCACGTGTCGGACTCCTAGTTTTCTTTGCAGCTCACGCTGACGGTCGAGCTCCATAGCCTGCTCCACCGACATTATCTGAGCTGACGTGGGGTGTGATGCTGTCACCTTCGAATTAGACGACGTCGATGCCAGTAAGTGCTGTGCAGAGTCGTTTTCGGCGCCAGAGTGCTCTGGATGCCGACCCTCCCCGTTTCGGAAACCTGACGACGGCACAAGTCCTTCGGGTGGAATCGAGGGCAGAAATGGTCTCTGCGCCCTCGCTTGCACTGTGAGAGCGTGCTGAAGCACAGCTAGAGTCGGTGGCTGGGCGGCCGATCGACTCGACACCGCAGAGATAGGGCCGTCTTTCTGCCGTTTTCCTCCATAGTAGATGGGCGCCATCTCAGCACCTGAGAGGCTCAGGGATGCGGAGTTGAGAGGAAGTGCCGAGCGTGCGTGCGCGAAAGTGTCTCGTCTTCGAAGGCAGCCACTGCTTTCCTTGCTCGTTGTATGTTCCAAAGGCTGCGACTGGTGCACTGTGGCGGCTGACGAAGACAGTGAAAGAAGCTGGGATGCTGGCTGCTTCGTGGCTGGACTCTTTGCACTGGAGCTGCGAGTGCATCTCGTCGCCAGCGAGGTTGGCAACGCCATGTCGCGCTCGGTAGACACCGTCGGGTCCTGCTGTTCTCCGTGCTGCTCTCGCAGAAGTGGCAAACACGTAGCCACTTGACCCCACATGTACGTGAAGAGCGTGCTAAAGCCCTGTAGCTCATAGAGGTGGTGCTGGCGCAGGGACGCAGCCGCCGGTTCGTGCAGGCGACGATCCCACTCCGACGGAAACCCGCGCACAGACGGATCGGCCACGCCGGTAGTGAAAAGGCGTGTCACGGACTCAGCGAAGAACTGTAGCATCTCACCCAGCATCGAGTGAGCCCCAGCCGCCGCAAAACTACTCACGACACGTCTGCTTGTGGGGCATTTGCACTTGATACTCATGGCCGAGAAGGATGTCGGTGGCCAGCCGAGCACATCCGTGTGGGTATCCGGCACCGTCGATGAAATGGAGGGGTGGCCAGACTCCTGTAAAATCTGTAGTAGTTCGTCGGCTGTCGGGGAGGGCGGCAGCAGCGACCGGCTTCCCATTAGTTGCCGCACAGCAAGCGTGCGGTCGGTGAGAAGGTCTGTCGGCTCATAGGGGCGATTGGACATGCACTGCATTGCTCTCTTCCTGATACAGACACGTGGGGAAAATGATAAGGGAAAGGGCGACGTGTGAGCTGCTCGGAATGACGTCTGGTTGGTATTCCAGAGACACAAATAAGAAAGGAGGTCCTTGTCAGACACCTAGCAAGTGTATACGCCACTGAGAAACTAGTTTGGTGCTATGAACGTCTCTATCGACCGTGATGTGCCGCTCGTTTCCTCGCTTGTGTTGGTCTGCAGGTGTGCATTCGATTTGACAGCCGGGTGGTGGATGGAAGACAGTTCGATACAAAGAAGTAGCAGATGACAGCCCTTGCGGTGATCGGAGCCCTGTGGGGGTGGAGAACTCTGCGCGCTCACGTGCAAACAGCGCCCTGACAGGGGAGGAGACTGAAAATGAGCAGCCGGAGCGCACCAGAACACAAAAGTGAAGCAAGCTCTTTTACTTTTTTGTTGAGTGTGCCTCTCCGTCCCCTCCCTTTTCTTCCTAGACGATGTTTTTCGTGGTACCGTGGCTCGCATCAATATGACAGGAAGTGTACCACGTCCGACCATGCAACCGTTGACGCATAACTGTCTGTTTTTCTTTGTGGTGGTGGTCGTGGTGTCGCGCGGTAAGCGAAGAGGAGGTGGTAATGGTGATGGCTGGCTAAAGGTTACCGCAATGCTGTGGACGCTCAGACAAAGAGAGGAGCGTCTCCCATCGGTGCCCCAGCCGTCCTTCGGCACTCTTTTCCACTTATTTCTTGTACGCACAAGATGCCAGGCATACCGCGAGAAAGAGACACACCGCAGAGACGTCAGCGGAGCACCATCGACCATCACGGACTAGAGAAGGTAATACAACAACAAAAATAAGAAAGCAACTGTCATTTTTGTACATGTGTGACTGCAGAATCGGGAACCAAGCTGAATCAGCGGGGAGAGATCCGTGGGCGTATGGGCGATACCTACGATCGATGCAGCACTTTTTGGCCCTCTCCACCGCTGAGCTCAGCACGCAGGAAACTGTGTGCGTGGGTATGTATGAGTAGACCGGTAGACCGGCTGCACATGTTGGCAACACGCTGGCTCAGCGCAGCAACGTGTGGTCGTCATGGATCCCCTCTATCGTTGTCGATCCTTTTCTACGCACGCATACAACTTCTCTCGTTGCGTCGACATCCTATTGCCCACCTAACCTTGCAGGCACTTTGAATATGGCATCGCCGTGCAGCGCCTCCATCACCTTGTGATCGACGCTACGTTGCACAGCTGAAATCTCCTTCATTGACAAGAGAGGACTAGTCAAGGAGTGCGAGTCATTGCCATCGCTCACAACTCCGTTGATGATGCTCAGCTGATGCTCTATGCAGTCATGACGCTTTACGGCGAACCGGGGATGGAACGATGAGACGGCAGCGCGTGACATCGATGAGTTGATGCTACCTGCAGAGGGACCTGGTCCAGCAGTTTGCGCGGCGGGTGTTTCAGCGGCGTGAAAGTTGTCATCCTCAGAAGCCTGTTGCGCCTTGCGAGGCTTCCGGCCTGTTCGAGTTGTGCGAGATAGAGCAGGCGGCGCCGTCTGGCTGAAAGATTGGCCTGTGAGAGGGGGTGCACGAGGTACGAGCGGTCTCTTCGGTGGATGGGCCGACGCCACCTCCCACGGCACCGTCACTGTCGCCGCTGGAGCGATCGAGTTGAGCGGATGACTGCGCTGCGCAGGCTGTGAAGGCGTCAATGCTGGCAATCGTATGCCTGCCACCGGAGACGTAGCGCTCACTGTGGCTCCCTCCGCCACTGGCGCATCCGCGATCGTCTTGCCAGGTGGCTGAGATGAAGCTGTTGCGGAAACAGTTTGAGCCCTTGAACGATGGCTTTCCTCGGACTTCAAAGTGCTTCGATTCCGACGTGCTGCACGGGCGTGATAACGAATGTCGTTCTCTATCTTTTCGCCTGAGGCGTAGGCAGCAGCCTGCACCCTCAGCATCTCATCATCTGCGCCGCCACCGTCTGATCCTTCCCCAGCTGGCATAACTGTGGATGCTACCAGGTTCACCAAGGCCCCCTCTTCACTACGGCCGTCTTCCTCCCTGCAAGTGTGCGACGTGCTCTGAGCGGCCTGCTTTGCTATCGACGGTGTCCCAGAACGTTGGTACACACTGGGAACACTACAGGTCGACACCATGTAGTGCATGTGGGCCATGCGGTGGGCATAGGAGAGGTCGTGCACGCGCTGGGCTTCCTCGTTGCGCAAGTCGTCTTGCTCCTTGTGAGTGGTAAGAGCCTGTACGAGTACCTCTGACGATCGAGCTGTTACCACCTTTAGGTACGCCTTCTGTGCGTAGTAGTTGGATCTTGTTTTGCGACTCAGGTAGCCACGGTAATATGACTGAATCCGTGTAGCGAAGATGTCAAAAACTGCTTTGAGGTAGACCATCTGCCTCACTGTCGTCCGCTCAACCTCAAGGCGCCTGCGCGTGGCGTAGCCACGATACACACGCTGAATGAGACAGGCGTGATGACGCAATCTCAAGAACGCCTTCCGTTGCTGATACATTCGAAACGTAGCTTGGATTTTTACCGTGGCCTCGATCTCCAGAGGGGCCTCAGCTGCAGCATTCTCCAATGCGCTAAGCACGGCCCTGACAAGGCTGCAACCATACGCAGGGGTGATAGGCGAGTAGTGGTGAAAGAGTGCATCCCGCTCTGGCCAAGAGTGACCCTCACGAGTGGGGTACTGATAAATGAAGTTCGTGTCTCTCTCCATGCTGGTTGCTGCCTGTGTATTTCGTTCCCTTGCTTGTTTTTTTGGGGGAGGGGGGGGAGGAGGTGCCCATACAGTGCAAAAATGGTAAGGGAACAATGGGAACAAGAGCAAGGAAGGTGCCTGAGACACACCACCTTTCGGCACTCGTGTCGGAATCTGAGAATCTTACGAGACGTGAAGATGGACGCGCGACACTTTTTCGTGGTTGATGTGTACCTCACCTCTGATGAGATGCCGGAAATAATATAGGCAGCGGAAGAAAGACACAATGACTGGAAAATGGCGTATATGGGTCACATTCCTCAATTGAGAAAACCGGCGCTAGGTGCTCTCCTGAGTGCGCTGCTGCACGCACAGCGGCTTCCTACGCGGCCGCTGCCCGCCACGAATTGGTGATGCACCTTCCCTTCGGCCTACCAATGCATTTCTTAGAAAGCGCATGTAAGCACCGCGTCTGTCCTCGTAGACAAGAAGCGCCTTAACACGTACTCAATTGCTGCACACGAACTACATTTTTCGGTTGATTTCCTTTTTCTATAAGCCTGCAACAGCGTGCACCGTAGACCTCCATCACACTGACACACGTCCTCTTGCGCCACCCATCGGACGTATGACCCCTTCCCTCCTGTAAGCCCTTCACATCACCTACAACAGACAACAACAACTTACTTCCTTCTGTCTCCACACTTCAAAACTCTCATCGTTAACATCAAGAAATCCGTGGCTCAAAGAAAGATTACGTCGTGCCGCAGTTCCATCACGCAGGGGAATGAATGATGTTTGGAGTCCCCCCGTGTTCCTTTGTTTGCGGCTACACACTGCACATGCTCCTCCACCGAAGCAGCCTACGCGTGCCAATCACCCGTCGCGCCGCAGTTCGGCAGCGCAGCTGCCCCCATACGCACACACACCGAGACTCAGAGAATGGATTAACTCGTGCATCATCATCGAAAAAAGGGCTCTCACCAACTGTGTATTGTAAATGAGGTGTATTTTTCGTCGTCGTCTCTTGCTCACCCACACGCACACGCACAACGGAAAGCAGCTCTTGGAGTCATACGGTCCTGGCACGGCACCAACACAGATGAGAGAGCCGGGAGGAGAAAGCGTCCCCTCCCACCACCTCGCACCAGCCGCTGCAAGGAATTTGACAAAGACCCCTTTGACGCAGCTGCAGCGCGCACACGCTCGCACCCCCCACCACGCATCACGCATCTGGGCACCCGTAGGTCCGCGCAAGAGATCAAGTATGGTAAACTCCGGGCGGGATTGTTCGTGAGAGCCGGGAAAGAAACGGTACCACGTTACGTAGCAGGCAGCAGCGCATTCCTATTCGGGGGAGGGGGAGTGGGCAGAGCAACGGAAGCACGACGACCCCTCCCTACTAATCCCAAGCCCCGTCGCTCACCGTGCACACACACAAACACACACCGCCAAAAGATGGCGACATGCAGCCACCACCACCGAGCCCCTCCCAAAACTCCACCTTCCTCTGTCGCCACCACAGCTGCGGCAAGCGCGGAGGGCGGCAGGGTGGGATGTGCGCGCCTTGCGCTGCATCCCTCGGCATTCTCGCCGGCCTGACTTCATCACAGAAAGGCACCAAGTGCAGCCTCCCTGTGTCCGATGGCTGTGCTTTCTTCCCCACTGTCCTTAGTACCTCCCGTGCCTCTGCCGCAGGAGAAGGGCAACGACATGTGTGCTGCAACGGTGCGCAAAGCCAAGAGACAGCTCTTCAGTGCGGTGGCATTTCAGTCCAGCACCTCCAGGTACCAGGTGTCCATACACACACAATACCGCGGCACTTGGCCTTCCCGCGCAGGCACCAAGCAGTCCTGCCCAGCAGTGGAGACGTTGCAGCACATACCATCTCGCCGCAGTTCCATCACGCAGGGGAATGAATGATGTTTGGAGTCCCCCCGTGTTCCTTTGTTTGCGGCTACACACTGCACATGCTCCTCCACCGAAGCAGCCTACGCGTGCCAATCACCCGTCGCGCCGCAGTTCGGCAGCGCAGCTGCCCCCATACGCACACACACCGAGACTCAGAGAATGGATTAACTCGTGCATCATCATCGAAAAAAGGGCTCTCACCAACTGTGTATTGTAAATGAGGTGTATTTTTCGTCGTCGTCTCTTGCTCACCCACACGCACACGCACAACGGAAAGCAGCTCTTGGAGTCATACGGTCCTGGCACGGCACCAACACAGATGAGAGAGCCGGGAGGAGAAAGCGTCCCCTCCCACCACCTCGCACCAGCCGCTGCAAGGAATTTGACAAAGACCCCTTTGACGCAGCTGCAGCGCGCACACGCTCGCACCCCCCACCACGCATCACGCATCTGGGCACCCGTAGGTCCGCGCAAGAGATCAAGTATGGTAAACTCCGGGCGGGATTGTTCGTGAGAGCCGGGAAAGAAACGGTACCACGTTACGTAGCAGGCAGCAGCGCATTCCTATTCGGGGGAGGGGGAGTGGGCAGAGCAACGGAAGCACGACGACCCCTCCCTACTAATCCCAAGCCCCGTCGCTCACCGTGCACACACACAAACACACACCGCCAAAAGATGGCGACATGCAGCCACCACCACCGAGCCCCTCCCAAAACTCCACCTTCCTCTGTCGCCACCACAGCTGCGGCAAGCGCGGAGGGCGGCAGGGTGGGATGTGCGCGCCTTGCGCTGCATCCCTCGGCATTCTCGCCGGCCTGACTTCATCACAGAAAGGCACCAAGTGCAGCCTCCCTGTGTCCGATGGCTGTGCTTTCTTCCCCACTGTCCTTAGTACCTCCCGTGCCTCTGCCGCAGGAGAAGGGCAACGACATGTGTGCTGCAACGGTGCGCAAAGCCAAGAGACAGCTCTTCAGTGCGGTGGCATTTCAGTCCAGCACCTCCAGGTACCAGGTGTCCATACACACACAATACCGCGGCACTTGGCCTTCCCGCGCAGGCACCAAGCAGTCCTGCCCAGCAGTGGAGACGTTGCAGCACATACCATCTCGCCGCAGTTCCATCACGCAGGGGAATGAATGATGTTTGGAGTCCCCCCGTGTTCCTTTGTTTGCGGCTACACACTGCACATGCTCCTCCACCGAAGCAGCCTACGCGTGCCAATCACCCGTCGCGCCGCAGTTCGGCAGCGCAGCTGCCCCCATACGCACACACACCGAGACTCAGAGAATGGATTAACTCGTGCATCATCATCGAAAAAAGGGCTCTCACCAACTGTGTATTGTAAATGAGGTGTATTTTTCGTCGTCGTCTCTTGCTCACCCACACGCACACGCACAACGGAAAGCAGCTCTTGGAGTCATACGGTCCTGGCACGGCACCAACACAGATGAGAGAGCCGGGAGGAGAAAGCGTCCCCTCCCACCACCTCGCACCAGCCGCTGCAAGGAATTTGACAAAGACCCCTTTGACGCAGCTGCAGCGCGCACACGCTCGCACCCCCCACCACGCATCACGCATCTGGGCACCCGTAGGTCCGCGCAAGAGATCAAGTATGGTAAACTCCGGGCGGGATTGTTCGTGAGAGCCGGGAAAGAAACGGTACCACGTTACGTAGCAGGCAGCAGCGCATTCCTATTCGGGGGAGGGGGAGTGGGCAGAGCAACGGAAGCACGACGACCCCTCCCTACTAATCCCAAGCCCCGTCGCTCACCGTGCACACACACAAACACACACCGCCAAAAGATGGCGACATGCAGCCACCACCACCGAGCCCCTCCCAAAACTCCACCTTCCTCTGTCGCCACCACAGCTGCGGCAAGCGCGGAGGGCGGCAGGGTGGGATGTGCGCGCCTTGCGCTGCATCCCTCGGCATTCTCGCCGGCCTGACTTCATCACAGAAAGGCACCAAGTGCAGCCTCCCTGTGTCCGATGGCTGTGCTTTCTTCCCCACTGTCCTTAGTACCTCCCGTGCCTCTGCCGCAGGAGAAGGGCAACGACATGTGTGCTGCAACGGTGCGCAAAGCCAAGAGACAGCTCTTCAGTGCGGTGGCATTTCAGTCCAGCACCTCCAGGTACCAGGTGTCCATACACACACAATACCGCGGCACTTGGCCTTCCCGCGCAGGCACCAAGCAGTCCTGCCCAGCAGTGGAGACGTTGCAGCACATACCATCTCGCCGCAGTTCCATCACGCAGGGGAATGAATGATGTTTGGAGTCCCCCCGTGTTCCTTTGTTTGCGGCTACACACTGCACATGCTCCTCCACCGAAGCAGCCTACGCGTGCCAATCACCCGTCGCGCCGCAGTTCGGCAGCGCAGCTGCCCCCATACGCACACACACCGAGACTCAGAGAATGGATTAACTCGTGCATCATCATCGAAAAAAGGGCTCTCACCAACTGTGTATTGTAAATGAGGTGTATTTTTCGTCGTCGTCTCTTGCTCACCCACACGCACACGCACAACGGAAAGCAGCTCTTGGAGTCATACGGTCCTGGCACGGCACCAACACAGATGAGAGAGCCGGGAGGAGAAAGCGTCCCCTCCCACCACCTCGCACCAGCCGCTGCAAGGAATTTGACAAAGACCCCTTTGACGCAGCTGCAGCGCGCACACGCTCGCACCCCCCACCACGCATCACGCATCTGGGCACCCGTAGGTCCGCGCAAGAGATCAAGTATGGTAAACTCCGGGCGGGATTGTTCGTGAGAGCCGGGAAAGAAACGGTACCACGTTACGTAGCAGGCAGCAGCGCATTCCTATTCGGGGGAGGGGGAGTGGGCAGAGCAACGGAAGCACGACGACCCCTCCCTACTAATCCCAAGCCCCGTCGCTCACCGTGCACACACACAAACACACACCGCCAAAAGATGGCGACATGCAGCCACCACCACCGAGCCCCTCCCAAAACTCCACCTTCCTCTGTCGCCACCACAGCTGCGGCAAGCGCGGAGGGCGGCAGGGTGGGATGTGCGCGCCTTGCGCTGCATCCCTCGGCATTCTCGCCGGCCTGACTTCATCACAGAAAGGCACCAAGTGCAGCCTCCCTGTGTCCGATGGCTGTTTTTTATTTTTGTGTGATTGTGGTAGAGGTGATGAGTGTAAGCACATAGCGAAGTTGTGGATGGTCGCCTCGTTACTGGCAGAGAAGGGGGAAGAGGGGAAGTGGGTGGAGAAGAAGTGGCCGACTCGCTGGAGAAGGTGATATAGTGGTGGGGTCGCGTTAGGAGGAGTAGGCGCCCAGAGAGGGCTCTGGGAGAGGGTAGTCGGGGAGGCATGGGGGCAGAAAGGGTAGGGGCTATGTGAGAAGGTAAAGAGAGGCTTCTTGCATACATGGAATTGAATCCAGATAGTGCGGTGTTGGTGTTGTCGTCTCGTTCTCTCCTCAGACACACACGTCGAGGTGGCTGCGAAGAGGGGTACCTTGCTAGGGTTGCGTTGTGGTTCCTTGCCTCACTTTCGGTGGTGCTACGGAAGGTAGCAAACGGGGGATGAGCCGAGGGATGATGCAGGAGGAACGGTAGTGGTGGGTATTGTGGAAGCAGCACACGGGGGTGTACAAATGTGGCCGTTCGTAGGTCCTGTCGCTTCCACGCCCCCCGGCTCTGAACGAGAAAGAACAAAAAGATTACGATGATGGTGGCACGGGTAAGAGAAAGAATGAGAATGTGTGCGGGAGGAACGTAACCAGAGCGATAAGGATGTAAGCGCTCTTTCATATATGCGCGCATCAACAAGTGTACGCAAACGTGGAGAGGCACACTACTTGACGTTGGAGACGGTCACCATGTCTGGAGGAAGGTGGCCGTATGAGCCCATACCGACTAAGCTCACATGGCCGGTACCGCGAATCGTAATGGTTGTGATGCTGCAATGAGGCAGCGATGTGCGCAACCACGCCTCGGGGGGCAGTTGCAGTGCCCGCATGGTGAGATAGCGAATCATATTAGCGTGGCCGACGATGATCTCGACAGAGGTGCCAGACTCAACGGGCCGGTGAAAATACCGTTCAAAGACGGTCTCGGCGATGTGCATGTCCTCCGCAGAGGGGGTGAAGGAGCGCATCGGCTGGACGCAACAGGGAATGCGCTCCCGCAACTGTGGATCGACGTCTTTACGTAGCCGAACGTCTTCTGGGAACGCTTCTAGAATTAAGTTTGCGGTCTGCTTGGCACGGGTCATATCGGAGACATGCACAGCGCTTGGCATTGCATCGACAAAGATACCACCCGCACCACACAGTACCCGACGCGCCTCGTCCATCTTCCTCTCAAGCTGAGTCAACTGCTCCTCAGAGGCGCAGTCGTTCTTTGCCTGTTGGTAGGCTCGCCGAGCCTGACGATAGATGGCGTTGAGCCTTTTCCGCTTTTCACTTTCCTCAAAGAGGTGGCGTAAGTATACACCAGTCTCACGGGCCTGCCGCTCTCCCAGCGCTGTGAGTCGGTGAATACTGTCATCATTGAGGCCTTCGTTACCGTATTGACCGTGGCGGATCATGATGATCTGACGCTGATGGGACGCGCTACGATCTGCTCTTATTCCGCGATCCCCTGGACGATCCCAATCCTCTACCCACGGAACACCCCAAGTCTTGACGTACTGTAGTTCTTCCTTCGTCGGTAGTGGATCGTTGTCGAAGAGGTGGTTTACCAGACCATTCGAGGATATGTGCGCGGTACTGCCCATGCCAGGCGGCGCCGCGGGCTTCACCGTCTCACATAGAGCCACGGCGGCCCCCCGAAGGAGCGGCGGTGCGGCAAAGCCGATCGCAACACTGCAAACAAACCGGCGGAAGGTAAAAGACATACACTGCCACACTAGTACATATACTTACTGGTTGAAAAAGGTCAAACGAAAGTGCATGTGTGACGATGGGTGCGCGCGCGAGCGAGTGCGCGCGTAAAGAATTTTGTGGAGCAGTTGGACAGGCGTAGAGAGAGAGAGTAGATCATAACAAGAATCGGTGGTGAGTAGAAGCGAGACAGAAGAAAAGCGAAGAGGATGCCGTCGGAGAACAAAGTATTTTTCTGGGGCACATCCTGTAGTTGAGAATTCTCCTCTAGGCACCGAGCAGCTCCTTACAGGAGGTACAATTCTCACAATGAGACGGAGTTAGTACGAGAAGAGAGAGAGAAAGAGCTGATGCATGCGCGCCCTGCCGGTCCACAGGCACCCTTGCCACGCCATTAAACGTCCTTTTTCGCCCATTTGCGTTCACTCTTTTGACTTCACGAGCGCCAACGCCTGCAATGGTGCCGCTACCGGTGTGCCTTTTTCGGTGCACCTTGCCCGACCTCCACAAACCACTCAGCAAGTATCTATGCGGAAACACCAGCACAGCTCAGCTACCCTTGTTGCGCCACGGCTACATTCTGGTCCAGCATGAATCATTTCCGCCGTTCTCGTCGATTGCCGACACACAGGCACCTACACAAAACATCGCGGATAAGCCTCCTCTCTTCGTCTCTCTTCCTCCTTTCTCTCTACCACGTTACACCTCTTGGAGAATTGAAAATGTTCTCTGTGCTACTACGCCACCCTTGTCCCCCTCGCCTCCCACTTCCTGCACCACCCATTGGATCCCCCTTCTCCTACTGGCACACACCACTCCAAGGGCGGAGGATGCAGAGACACAGAGTGAAAAAAGAGCGGCGTGATGAAGGAGAGAAGCAGGTAAGAGAAATTGAATGACGGAGAAGCAGCCAAAGAGGTTCTAAAAGGCAGATGAACACTACTGCGCACTCGCATGTAGATACACGAGATGGGAGACCAAAGCCACGGAAAGGGAACAGTAGAAGAGAGGATGAAGGCCCAAGTCCAGCACCCACGTCACTAGAAGCCATCGAACAGAGAGGGCAGTACACGCTAGACGTATGTCAACAAGTTGCAAGTACCACAGTGGCAGCCAACACACCATTGATGTACGCAAGCACAGTTAGCCTACAAAAGGTCCCACACAGGGGCAGAAATGGCAGCAATCTTCAAGGTACTGGGCCACTATGCCTGGTGTTAGAAGAGGAGGGACAGGGGCGAAGGGTGTGGAAGGCCGCCTGCCAAAGAGACATCCCCTCCCACGAAAAAAAAAAGCGGCATGTGTGCTTGCGTGCGCGCTCGCCTGTATGGGTGCCCATGGATTCAAAGGAGGAGGGGAGACGGAGCAATGCAGTGGAATGCATACGTCAGGCACATCTACACACGCACACTTTGCCCCCCCCTCTCATGGTGCACTGAAGAGGCCGAGAAAAGTGTAGTGTGTGACAGATGGATGAAGGCGGAGGAAAAGGAAAGGAGGGGCGTAATCCGGTCTTCCTGATCACGCTCGACGTTACCAGTTGGGTGTAGTCAAGTGCACCACAGCGTGCACACTTGGCGCTGCGTGACGTGCTCATCAGCTACCACAGTAGTGGAAACTGAACTGCCCTCCAAAGGAAGCAGGAGCCGCCTGCAGTACCTCCCCACTACCACCGTATTCGCTTCTTCGCTGTGGTGGGCACGCTATTAAATGTACTTGGGTAAAGGGCAGAAATCTTGCATATCGAGTGCATCTGGCAAAGGGAAGAAGCAAACAGCAAAGACCAGCCCACCTCACTGCTTACCTCCATGGTGCGACACATTATTTCAGCGCCGCCACCACTGCCTGCGCGCACGCACGTCGGTAGCTTTATGAGAAACAACGATTTGCGCGCTTCCTGGCTCACACCTTGCTACTAAAACAAAGAGTGGTGGCTCATACAGTGTGAAAGGCGGAGGCGCGTGCCTCATCCAACTCCCCACTTATCACCATGCATGCAGATCGTTCTTGTTTTCAATTTAAACGTATGCACGTACATGGACATCATCGCCACATCACTTACTCTTAGGAACCACGTACTCTCCGTCGGGATTCTGCTCAAACCAGAAAGGCTGCCAGCGGTTGGCATTCTCCCCGTTGAGCGTTTCATCTTCGGAGTAGAGCGTGACCACCTCGTCGGCCCAGTCTTCACGCTGCCACTCCACCTTCACGCGCTTCCCCTTGGGTGAGGAGTGGGAGTTGTCATCCTCCTCCTCAGCGGCCGCACCTGACTGTGTCGAAGCACCAGCCAGGTTCCTCCCATCACGCTCCGAGGGGACCCTAGGGGCAGCCATGGCGGCCGCGTCGATAGAGGTAGATGGCTCGTGTCCCTGGCTCCAAGAGGCACCTGGTGGCTGGTCAGGAAGTTCGTCGACGATCGTGCCAAGGGCGTAGATGTTGGTCATCCACAGCCGCACCTTCTGCCCACGACTTATATCCTTGACGGCGATGCGGTCGAACTGATATACCGGCGCTGCCGTACGCGGGGGTGCTGCCGGAAGCTGTGCTACGTACGCGTTCCCCAAGGCGGGGCCCAGGTACTGGCGCAGAAGAGCACGTAGGCCTTCCTCGTACTCATTCTCAGGATCGCCGAGGCCATCTCGGCCAACACGAGCGTCGTGCGGGACAACGACGTCCCAACTATGCACTGCCATATTCGCAGCAACGCCCTCTTCACTCGGTGCGCTGTTTTTCCCCTTCACCTCGACCTTCCTGTTACTCGTTGACGAGGGGTTGGGCACAGGCCGCACGCCAGTCTGTGCAGCTGCGTAGGCAACTATAAACGTGCCCCCTGACACTAACCCACCAATGGAGTACGGCTCAAGCACCTGCACCTTGCTGGGCTGCGTGCGAGAGGCCGCCGCACTCGTGCCGTTGCAGACCTTCGTGTACGCGTGCTTCCCCCAGACGTAAAGCTGCCCCTCATGAGTGATGGTGGCGCAGAAGGTGCCGCGGCCGGCCATTACCGACCGTACTGCAGTTGTTGGCAGCTGCACAATAGTAGGCTGCAGCTGGCCGTCTCCATTGCTGAGCTTTCCGAAGAAGTACACGACGGACCCGATGAGTGGGTTTTCCTTGAGAACAAGAGTGTGGTCATCCCCGGCGGCTATGCTCAGCAGCCGCTCTACTTGTTTACGCGGCGGGAACGTCACGCGCGTCGGCTCGAGACGTGGGTCAATGTCGCCGTGCCCAAGCTTCCCGAAAAAGGGCTCGCCGCATGTATAGACATCTTCTTCGCTGCGGCAGACCATATGTGACTTCCCTACAGCTACCTCCACGATTGTGACACGGTGGCGTTCAAACCAGCGCACCAGCTGCGGCGTGGCAACGTCTGTCGAGACAGTCTTGAGAGTTTGTGTGTCGAGCCGCTCTCCTTTGTCGTTGTGCCCGAGATGACCATACTTGGACTCACCCCACGAGTACACCTGGCCGCGTCGGTCGAGCGCGAAGGATGCGTTGCCGCTGGCGTACACTGCCTTCACATGCGCAAGACTTTTGAGCTGGGTGAAGCTTGGTGCGTACGTGCCTCCTCGTTGCAGCGGCTTCACCATTTGCCCTGGCAGCCCTAGCTGGTGGAATGAGTTGTCGCCGGTAACGTACACGCATCCAGTCGAGGTGCACACAATGGTGTGCCGAGCCCCACAAGCGACGCTGACGACGGTACCCTCCATCAAGTCTTCAAGGTGCAGATGGGTCAGCGTGGTTGTGTAGTTCGCCACATGATGGCCCAGCTGACCGTACTCGTTGTTTCCCATACCATAAAGTGCAGTGACAGTGTCACCGTCGCTAGCGGGTGTTACTTCTGAGGCTGGCACAACGCTCACGACTGCGACAAGGTGTTTCGATCCGCACGCGATATGGTGGACTTGCATGCGAAGCCCGTTGATGCACCGAAGTGCCTCCTGAACTGATGCAGCATCGGACTGGAGAGATGAAGAGGTGGTGGCCAATTTTTGGTTCGCAGGTGCGCTGCGGTGCAGCACAGCTGGGGAAGGTGGTATATAGGCGGGGTAGCGCAGCGGTGGCCGGTCGGGGTTCTCCGACAGCTGTGGCTCTTGAAAGTTGTAGCTTCCCCAAAAGAACATCGCTTACTCGAGGCACACAAACGAAGAAGCAACCAAAAAAAAACAGGACCACGGGAAAAGAAGGTGTGCGTACGTGCGCGTGCAGTGATTGACTTCTGCAGGCGCAATGCGTGTATGGAGGTGTGCGCGATAAAATAAATCTGTAGCGACACTTTCAGAGGAGCGAGGGAGACACACTTGTGAATAGGGCCCCTCAACAGCGCAAGATCTATGATTGTAATGCTATGCACGAGTGCTAGGGGGCGCAAGTGGCGAGAGATGCTCTTCACCTCCTGTGGTCCCGTCAAGCCCCCGCTGTCCCGTTCCACAAGCTTGGTAAGCACAATGACGAGATAATACAGTGTGCAGACTGTGACAACGTCGTCTATGACTGACCGCGTGAAGAAAAATGAGGGGCGTTCCAGAGAAAAGAAAAGGATGTGATAGGAGAAGGGACGAGAGTCTCCTCGCTGAGTCAAGCTTGATGGGGAGTAATAGCGGGCAAAGCGAGAGTCTCTCTCATGGATGCACGATCGCTCAGCGAGCCGCGTCACTGGCCATCGCATGCAATCAGATATTCAGTAGCGTTCAGCACCTCAGTTTCAAGGAAGAGACTATGCCTGCTAGTCGCGCTGGCATGCGTGGGCAGACCCTGTTCCTTTTCCTTGTGAAGCGGGAGCGTGTCGACAGATAGCGGTATTAATAGAGAGTTATAATGTCTTTCTTTGGCGTGATCGCCCCCAAGGCGTTGTCAGGAGATGCCCGACTTCTCTGACACTGAGGAGAAGGCAGCTGCGTAGGCGTGCGCCAACGAATCTTGAAGAATCGCCTCTACCGACATGCCAGAGGACTCTGCCTTCTGGACAAACTCGCGGCTTTGAAGCGCACCGGCGTGAATACGCTCCGTCACGCCTGCCAGCTTTGCCATATGCTCCTGAGGGTCGACATACACACAAGGACGGCACCCGCCGCAAATACTCGACTGTGCTGGCGCTTCTGCAGGTAGCGCATTCACAGTTGCAGCATCCAGTGTCTCAATGCCGCTGTAATGCTCGTCCGTCTCAAGCAGCAGACGCCGCGCATTGAGCAGAAACGGCAGCGTCTTCGTCGCAAAGTCTTTTACGGTGAAACTGGTCGACACGCCGACACCAAAGAAGATACAATCTTTGATTCGAACCGTATCGGAGGTGGCTCTACTCCTCTTTGTCCTCCCTTGCACTGCCGTATTGCTGCCTGCCGTCGTCACACCGTCTTGTGCAGACGTGGCTGAGTCGTGCACTACTGGCATTCGCTTTTTGTTCTTAAGCGACAGCAGCGACTTGGCCACCTCCAGCGACCCGGTGAAGGCGTGAAGGATGATGGAAGGTGGGGTGTACTCTGCCGGCAGATCTTGCAATATCTGCAGCAAAAGCCCGTAATGGCGAACGCAGTGAACGGACACGGGGCGATGGTGAGCGGCCGCAAGACGAAGCTGTGCGGCAAACGCTTCCACTTGCACAGACTCAGGTGGCCCACGCAGCTTGTCAAGGCCGATCTCTGCAACAATGGCGAAAGGGTGCTGTTGCAGACGTTCCTCCAGGAGACGGAGAATGTGGGAGAGCGATTGAGCAGCTGTGCCAGGTGAATCGAAATTTGCCTTCAATGCAGCGCTGCTGCTGCCGCAGCCGCAAGCCTCCCCTGATGAGTGCTCCGCAGAAAGCGAAGATCCCCGGTTCTCATCATCAACTCTGTGTGACGCCACATTCTGTGACGATGGGGCCGTATTTGGCACAAACCACGGGTGCAGACCAAACCCAATCAAGGTCGCCGCATGCTTCGCGGACACGTGTGCCACAGCATCCCAATCGATGGAGGGGTGAGTGCCGCAAAGTACCAAACCGGTCACGCTACACCGCGCGGAGTCCCCTTGCTCGCCTGCAATGTCGACGCTGGCACCAGGGCCTTTCACAGCCGCCGCTGAAACGCCCGGCGACATCCTGCGTAAATGACAGTGACTGTCATATAGAAAGTCGTAAACGAGCCGACGCCCTGAAGGCCGCATCATGTCTCCGTCCGCTTCTACGATGAGAGCGGCATCACTGCTCATGAGAACGCGCAGTGCACCAAATAGGAGATGAGCAGCTCCAGTGACAAACAGCCAAGTAAAAAACACACACGTGTTCACCGAAAGATTTCAGACAGGCTCCCCATGGGCACCTCCGTGTGGTGACTGTAGGGAGAAGTGGGTGGTCGATACGAGCGTAGGAGTGCACGCCTGTTGTTGTTCAGTTGTGCCTACAGATTCTTACAAGCCAGAGAGATGGCGCTGAGAAGAGAAAACGGAGATATGAAGCAAATGAAAGCGCTGCCTAGGAATGACGGCAGACGCGGCCAGGAGCAAAATTGAACCCCACATACGATGGACGCTGCTTGACACACCCTGTCTCCATAGGGTCGTTTTCCCTTCGCTGAAACTACCTGCCGAGACATTTCAAGGACGTGCAGGGGGGATCCGTGCTCGGGTTGCGGTAGATAGCAGCTATTTGTAGTGGCACACCATCCTCCTTGCATCACAACACTGCGCAGTGGCAAAGAAGCCGCCTCTTTTTAAGGCGGTGACGGCCAACTCTTGCCAGTTGGCGCGGAAGAAGTGCAAAACTACAACTCATCGATGGGGCCAAGCACCCATGCGCACCGGCAGAATCAAGAAAATAGAAAATAGGCGTGAGTGGCACAGAAAACCACCCCCCAAACGGAAACACTGAAAAGCGGAAGCGCAGCGATCCACACGAGAACCGTAGATGCATCATGCCGTTCTATGCTAAGTGCACAGTGCCGCCATGAGTGGTGTATTGGCGTCTTCCTCTTAGTTCCTCATGAGGCGATGGCCAGCGCCTGCCGCCACTGTGCAACCCCCCAAAACGCACATTAACACACGTGCGCCGTCTGCTCCTCGATCTTTCAATCCCGCTCGCACGTCACGGAACGGAAAAATGCACACGAGCAGCACGAAAGGAAAAACACCAGTCACACACAGAGAGAGACAAAGCTGGAAGACACACGCACAGAGCGTACGCCAACCGCGTCTATGGAATCCACGCAGAGATCGTCACAGGGACGCGGATGCCCTGAGTAGGATAGCTCAGCTTTCCACATCGCTCTATAACGAATCCGGCGTAGAAGGAGAGTCTTGCAAAAGAAAGGGGGAGGGGAGCAATTGCTAAAATGAAACACGCAACAGAGGTATCCTTACCCAGATCAACACAATAGGCTGATATGCGTTACCACCACCACCACCACTACCACCACCGCCATTGGCTCCACCCTTCCCACGCCCCACCTCGCCACTCGCGCACCCTTTCACTTGCATCTGCCTCCTTGACTACCACTCTCAGTGCATCTCTATACAGACGCCGATTCTGCGCGCAGCCTCTTGCTCTCAGGCTGCGCGCTTGTGAGCGAATCGTCACCCGTGTGCTTCTGCTTCTTGCGTACTGTTGCGTGTTGCATAGGGCCGGTTGGGGTGCTGCTGCGGCTGCCCTGCGGGGGGAAAAGAGAAACAGAGAGGCTATTGCTGTGCTCATTCATGGCAAGGGCCTGCCCGTTCGCGGACATGGGCATGGACAGGTACGAGTTATCTGCCACCTCGTCCCCAGCACCACCAGGGACAGCGGAGAGGAAGGGATGCTTGCCGTCTTTGTCAACTGAGAAAAACTCCTGTGGAGTAGGAATCTGCTCTGCCTCGGCAGCAAACTGCTGCTTGATGGCGTTCTGGATTTCCTGGAACTTGCCGCCCTTCATCTCAGTGGCGTCGGCCAGCAAGTCTTCCAGCTCGGCAACAAGGCTAGCCGCGATGGTGCCCTCCGGGTACAGCTTGATTTCATCCAGCGTGGCCTGCAGCCGCTCCTCGGCCCCTTCAAAGTCGCTCTCCTTCAAGAAGCAGTCTGCGATACCGTAGAGGACACCGATCACACGCCCGGCTGGCACGACAGTGAGCTTCTCCTCCTCGGGAGCGGCGTCTTGCAGGCAGCGGTACTGCAACAATTCCGCCTCGTACTCGCGCAGTGCCGCATCGTAATCCTCCTTCTCTACGGAGAGCTGCGCGAGTGCATTGTGCACCTCGGCAAGCGCCAGCTCAACCTCAACGTTTTCGTCACCGACTTCGTCCTCCAACTTCTGGAAGCACACACGTGCCACCTCCAGGTTCACGTAGCAAGTCATGAGGGCTTCCTCGTCACGGGGCTGCAGGACGTCGTCCACGGTGGTCTGTCCCTGTAGTAAGCGCAGCTGCGAGAGGCCGTAGTCGAGGAAGTACTTGCCGCACTTGGGGGAAGTGGATCCGTACTTGTTAGAGAAGTGACGTACAACGCGGTACTGCACATCGAGCGCGTCCTCGTAGCGGCCTTCGTTGTACGCGGCGAGCCCGGCCTGGCGCTGCGCCTCGGCCTCCTCATCCGTGGAAAATTGAAAGGCTGCATCTTCGTCGTCCTCAACACCGTCCTCCGCTTCTTCAGCCTCTTCTTCCTCGTCGCTGCTGGTGCTGCTCGCCTCTTCTTCCTGGCTGCTCTGCTCCGATGCACCTTCTTCCACTTGCGTTACGCGACTCTCCTCGTCTTCCGGCATGAGATGCTGGACCTCGTCTTGCTGCTGGGCTGCCTCGGACATGTGCGCCAGTGACAGGTCAGGGATTGTGCTCACGGATGTCTATGCAGCGAGAGGGTGGCTAAAGAGCAGGGAATCGATCGAAGGCGCTCGTCGCTTTCTCCCTCTGTCCTTCGCGTGGAACCGCAAGCGTCGCGGGCAAAGCACACACGCAGGGATAGAGATGCGGAGAAGAGATGAAGAGGCACCGCTGCGCTCGCACCGGCTTTTTCTTGCAATTTTGAATACGGGTGAAGGAAATCGTCAAATGTCTCGTAAGGTGGTGCAGCACGTTCGAGAAAACGTCCTTATACCACCAGAAAACAAGTTGCACGCGTTGGAGCGTGGAAACGTGCGTGGCTGAGGAACTTTTCCTGCACGATAAGAAGAAAGAGGATGGCGCCAGGATAGTCGCAGAGAGACACGAATAGAGAGAGCAAAAAAAAAAAAAAAAGGGAGGGAGGGAGAGAGAGAAAGACAGAGCTGCACAGGTGAAAGAGTACGCCTCCCGCACGTGGGTGCTGCACCCCCCGTGACGTTGCCTTTGGTGTGCCCACATACAGCGGGAACGGAAGGAAAACAGGGAAGAGCTGCAGCGTGGAGTTGCCACACACGACCGCATACAAAACCGCCGCCGACATGCCAGGCGTGTCATGGCGAGCGCGTCGACGGCTGACACCCATGTGGCGGCATCTGCATTTCTCACGGTGGTGATAAAAGCCTTGGCACATCACAAGCTACCCATGAACATCTGCGCACAGAACACCTACCCCAGCTCTCGCCAACATCACTGGACTTAGCTCTTACGCAGGCGCACAAGGGGAGGTAGACATCGAGCGGACTCTCTCAAGGTGGTAAGAGACGTCCTAAAACGCTGGAAAGAAGCGAATATCCAACACGAAAAAACAGAACCGGGTAAGATACACCCAAACACATCGAAAGGAACGTACTGTATGCATGCATCTTCCGGTATGTAGCACCGAATCCGATGCACTCCCTCTGAAGATCGGGTCGAGCCTTCTTGCGACGGCGACCCCAGCTCCCCGATTTTTGCTCCGTGTGAGCACCGTGAAAGTTACTGTTGACGTGTTCAACAGCGAGGTAAGCTAGTATTGCTTGTAAATAGGGCTTATCCCAGCATAGGTGGCGAGTGGCTTGGACTTCTTGCACTTCCTCGATGCGTCCAACTTGACTTGGCGCCTGGAATCACGCAGCACGCTGTCCATGCCACCGACCATCATCAGTTCTGGCGATGGACGGGCACCGATGAAGCAGTAGTCGCGCAGCGCCAAGAGGCACGCCTGCCCCACCTCCGCGCTCTGGCAAAGGATGGTGGGGGTGGAGATGGGCTGCAAAAACGGCACCGCCCTTAAGCCGTCGGTCGGGTTAGCATGCCTCCAACTACCCGTAGCGGCACGGGCCGACCGCCTGGACGGGGAGCCATCCTTGGCTGCATCCGATGAGACCTCGCGGTTCGACCGGCATGCCCGTCCACGACCGGATAGAAACATGTTCGACCGCTTCCCCACGCCACGAGCCCCGGGGCCCGGGCGCACGACGCGTCTACAGGACGAGTTGGGGCGGCGCGACTTCTCTTCGGAACCGTTTTCAGAAGCCTGCGCACCGTCCTCATTCACATCGCCGCTTCCAGCCTGTCCTGGTGTCTGGTGCAACGATGGCCACGTCATCTCGAAGAGTACGTTGCTGCCGTTGTTCATGGCTACGTAATCGTCCGCATAGAGGCGGCAGTCTGTGAAGTGCGGCAGCTCAACCGTATAGCTATGTATGAGACTGCTACCGAACAGCACCCGCGAGGCCCCATCCTTGCTTGTCATGTGCACGCGGCCAAAGCGGCAGAGCGCGAAGGAGAATACATGACGGGCGTGCAGCTCCACCAGGCGCGGAAAGGAGAGGTTCCAGTGCTGCACAGACACAGGGAGGCTGTTACCAAACATGAAGCTGCTGGACTGCGAAGCGTGGGAGTGGAAATCCAGGTACATGATAAAGCGCTCGTGATACGTGTGCTGTAGGTGCTCGAACACGCGTCGCAGCGCGAGCACGGTTGGCTCTGTTTCCGCATTCGGGTTATTATAGCAACGGTTGAGGTTTTTGCCGAACTGATCCATTCGGGAGTGACCTCGGCTCACGCTATCGGGGTTGAGCATTGGTACGATGAAGAATATGAAGTGCTCCCGCAGCTGGATCGCACGAACGTCACTGGAGAGCAGGAAAGATATGAGGCCGTGGACAGCATGCGACGCCGTCACCTCGCCAGGGTGCACTCGTCCACTGACAAGCACGACCTTTTTGCCGGAGGCGAAGTTGGCGTACGGGCCGCGCACCGCCTCCTTTGCCGCACCACCCTTGCCTTTTCCAGGTGGAATCGTTGTTGTCGGGTTCTCGACGCCAGGAGACATTGAGGCACTGGAGGAGCCTGCACCTGTTGCCGCCATACCCTCTGAACGCACGCCGGTGCGGCCTCGCCCGGCCGCCACTGTTTCGTCCACAGCGCTCTTATTGTCTTCCGACGCTGCGGACGCCGGTGCGCCGCCGGCACGGCTGGTCACAATGAGCAAATGAAGCTTGCGTCCATCCGGGCTACGACATAGCACCCGCTCCTCGAAGCGCATGTCACACCCGCTGGTTTTGACGAGGGCGTGCCAATGACACACATGGCAGAGCAAGTCGGCGTACGTGTATGGGGTACAGAAGGCGATCTGGATTGTTTCCGTGGAGTTTCGGGGGGCTATGGAGAAGTTCACCTCGCCGTCCAAGTCGCGGTTTGTAGTGCGAAAGGAGCACGAGTCCACGGGCGCCCAGTTTGGCTGGCTCAGCCCATCACGCCACACTGGCATCATGCCGTTCTGCCGGTACAACTTCACGTGTGGTGCCGCGTTCATGAGTCGAAACCGCAACCTGCGCCCCTCCCTCGCCCCTGATACAGAGAAGCGGAACCAAATTCGCTTGTCGCTCCCAAGATCCGGCTCCAGCCAAATGAAAAAGGAGTACGGCTCCCATGCACGCTCCACCCGATGTAGGTTGCCTGCCTCACAGTCGGAGCTGAGCACGAGGCCGTCGTCGGGGAATTTGAAGAGGCGCTGGTGCGACGGAGAGGCGCTTCCCAAAACCAGGCGGATTTGCGTCTCCCAGGCGCGAGTGAAGGCAGGCATGCCGCCCCATTGTGGGAACCGCGAACACACAAGAGAGGCCACAAAGTGGATGGGGTGGAACCGCAGAGGAATGCAGGGCTTTCTGCGTTGCAGCATTGTACAGCGTGAATGCAATTGCCCAGTGTCCGAGATGCCATCGCCAAGGACCGCCGCCCCGTCGGCATTTGGGTCTCCGACAAAGCGTGCGCAACACAGCAGCACTGTACCGATAACGTACTCCTGCTCCGCAATCCACCGCATGGCCTCGCTGAAGGTAAGAAACAAGTGTGATGCAGACGCCGCTGTAGACCTGTTCACGTACTGCCTAGCACAGTGGGGCTTGCCGGTCTTCAAGCAGAATTGATTGGTTGCAAACGTTGCAGACTCGGCACAGTCACTAGCACCATTCGGCAGAGTAGATGGGGCGTCAGCGCTGTCCGGTTGTGCAAGAGCCTCCGCCACGGCCTCGGCAGCGGCAGACGATGCTGAGGTGTGCGTGTTCAGCAGAACTCTCGAGTTTGCGTTCCTCCTGCACGCAGCCTTTTTCTTCGGCTTAGCCGGAGTGATAGGGGAGGCGATGGCACTGCTGCTGCTCCATAGAGAAGCCTGACCTTTGAGGCGGTCACGTTTCAAGGCGGGGTGCTCGTACCCCATTATCCGCACGTACTCGAGAATTTTGGCCAGAACTTGATCGTCCACGAGCCACATGCTGCGAGCTGGATTGACGAAGAACGCCTCGTAAAGACTGAGCTGCTTGCACTCCCTTGCGCGGAGCTCCTCCTCGTTCGTGCACGCCAGGTGCACGTGCGGCGACGACGCAAAGCATGGAGAAGAGGCGGATGACGGCGGCGCGTGGGCAGCCGCGGTGGTGAGCGGTGTAGGGCGGGAAGTAGTAGCTGCACTCACAGTAGAGTGCTGCCGTGACAGCATGCGAGGTGCTGCAGTGGCAGTAGCTGGCTTGACTGGCGTGCCCGCCCCCTGGATCGGAGGTGCGCCGTTCGCTTTGCCACCGATGGATGGCCGACGTCCCATTGTCGGGGCGTGCCAATCAGCGGCCACCGAACTGCGCCCTGAGCGGAGGGAGGTGCACAGCGGTGGTGCGCCGCGACGATGCGGCTTTCGCGATGGGCTGGCAGGCATGCAACTTGGCGGATCTTCGCCGATATCGTAGTCCGTGTCACCGACCTCGATGCTCATGCGAAAGTTGCCGGGGTCGTTGCTTGGTCTGTCACACGCCCCCGCCGTGGACGACGACCCCTGCCGCGCCGGTGGAGGTGGTGGTGCCTGATTTGATAAGGATGAACGACCTACAAGATTCCTGTCCACCCCAGAGTCCATGTACGTCAGCACCGCCTGTTCCTCATCCTCCTCGTCAAAGTTGCCTACCTCATTTTCCTCCTCCAATACAATGTCGCTACCGTCATCACTGCAGTTTCCTCGGCTGTAACTGTTGGGATCCCAACTATCACGAAGACATCTGATGCCGCTTGGGGAGGCATCGGTAACCACTGTGGCGGATTCACCCCCACCAACGGCACTGCTGCTGTTCCCGTCCAGCCGCTGCATTGTGGTACGCAGAGAGGAGCTGCTACCCAGAGAGATTCGTCGCGCCGAGCGCGGAGTGTCGGAGAAGCTCGAGTTGGCGCTTTCGTCGGAGGCCAAGTAGTAGCCGTTCTCTAGAAGTTGCTGTGAAGGCAGCAAAACCGACGCCATATTAGGCTGCTTCCGAGACACCGTGGCAGAGACGGCTGTGTTGTTTTGGCGGCTGAGTGCTGAGCTGCGGTTGTTGGCGTCGCTGCTGGCAATGACATTCGTGTCACTACCCTGCACTTCCACGTCTGTACACATGTACTGCAAAGGCAGTGCAGGGGGTGAAGAGTGTTGACCCCGGCTGCTGCGCGACACGGATGTATTGCTGGCATGTTCCTCGTGCGTGGAGATAGACTCAGGGCTTGCCGGCGACTGAGGTAAGGTTGACGCAGAAGAACGTCCAGGTGCTGGAGCCGCACAGCTCGCGAGGGATGACGAAGGGCACATTTTTGCGGTCGCTCCTCCCGGAGCGTTGGCCTCTTCACTTGCAGATGGTCGGAAAACGGTCGAGCGCGCCCTCGAAGAATGTTGCACCCGCCGCCAAGTCGGAGGTTGGTTAAAGCTGCGACTCTCCGGCACCGCTGCCCTTGGCGATGCGGCGGACGCCACAGAAGAAAATATTACGGGTGCGGGTGTAAGCCAATCGGCTGATGAAAGAATGGGTTCAGAGCTGAATAACATCGCGCTGGTGTGGACTGCACAGCTACGCGCGTCAGGTGCTACCACCATTGGAACAGAGAAGTTTCTGCCGCCATAATTATCATTGGCTTGTAGACCGTCTTTGGTGTTTACCACATTCTCTGCGTGATGTTGCTCCTGAGAGGCCAGATGTTCCGGAGCCCAATGCCTCTGTGGAGGTGTTCCATTGCCATTACCTTCCTCGGTAGAGTTCACCTGTGTGCTAGGTGTACAGACAGAAATAGGAGACACACTTGCAGGTTTTGTCGCGGAGGCCAGCAACGGTGGACGCGCTGTCTTGCGCTTTACTCCCCGTGAACGGTTCATCACCAGTTGCCTTGGCTGCGTCTTCGTTTCCCAACGAGCGCCGTCCTCTTTCTCCTGGTTTAGGTTTCACGTCCACAGCCAATGTCACACGGTCCCTCCACGTAGTGAAGGCCAGGAGAAGAGCAAGCGCCTACCTTTCTGTATCGGCACGTGTGTTTCGTGTGTGTATCCCTGCGTATGAACGCCTGGCTTGGGCGCGAGAAGGTGAAAGATGTGCGATGGGCTGAGAAGCGCTAATTATCTAGTAAATGCAGTTGGTTGTACAAAGGGAGCAAGAGAGCGTAATTGCAAAAGATACAGCGGAACGAAGAGGGGGAGGGGGGATATGCGCCCACATACACGGAGGTGAAGGAGTGGAGTCTAGCAAGGAGGTGCTAGAGTGTCGGGGCTGGCTGAGGTGAGAGAGGGACGAGGCGGCAGACAAAGGGAAATTGAGAGACCATAACGAAAGTGTCGTGAGGTCTGAGCCGGTGATCACCAAGGCTGCACGCTCCGAAGGAGAAAAGTGAAAAAAAAAAGACGTTGAGCAGGAAAGCAGGCACGACCGGTGCTGCTCTATTTGTCTTTTTACCCGTGTGAACGAGTACGCGTGCTAGTGCTTCCCTGGCGCAAGTGTACTGCCCGCCCCCTCCCCCCACAACTAGCCACTGCTCACTACACCACAGAAGTGAATGGAGGCGTAAGAGATACGAACAGCGGCAAGGGGGGACGGAAAAGAAAAAAGGCGGAGAGCAGGGTGATGGGTGTCGTACACAAAAAACTGAAAGGGCTCAATCACGAATGAAAAGGATATGTGGGCGCGTACACTTGCGAGTTCTTTGTAGTAAAAGTGGCCGCAGCCGTTCCAAGTGAACAGAAAACGACAATAAGAGGGAAAAGGGAGGAGGAAGGGAAGTTGGTGTAGAGTAGCAGAAGCAAATCGCTGCTACAGACGCGCTCACATGATGCAGCCATTGGCCATGAATCCAGCCACACGCGCGCACGCACATGTATACGTACACAACAGAGCAGAGAAAAACGTGCGGCCGAGCGTCGCCGTGAGCATCATATGTAAATAGGGGAGGGAGAAGACGAGCAAATCAGCTCGCTCGCGTACACAGCGGACATGAATAATCTCCCACCCCCTCTGCTGATATCATGGGCATCCACGTCCTTTTCCCTTGTGCCAGTCGATGGGCAGAAGGTGGAAGTGCTTCTTCTTACCTGTGTCGCTATGCAGAAGGAAGTAGAGAGGAGGAGGGAGACGGAAGAGGCGTCGAGCACTCAAAAGAAAGGTCTCCGTCTTTCCCAGAACCCCATAGGAACACGCAACAGGAAAAGCGAGACACACCGCAGCAGGTGCATATGTCGGTCAGTCATTCCAAAGAACTCCGGTAGAGGCACACAAGCGAATACGCGCAAACAAAGCCACTATAGGAAAAAGAAAAAGATGAACATGAGAGACGAAAGGACCGTGCTTAACACAACCACCTCGCGTCGCCGTCGCATGTCGATGCGGCGGACAAGGTTCTGCACAAATGGAATGTGCTCGGCAATGTGCAACACCTTGTCCCCTATTTGGTTGAAGCGCTCACGCTGCATGCGCAGTCGATCTCGCGTACCCTCCGCCTGCTCCAGCAGACCGTTCACGCGGTTCAGTGTGTGCTGAATGGCCATTTGCTCGTCGATGAGGATGCGCACGCCACCTCTAGCGTTATCGTCGGCAGGGCCACCCCGCCGTCTCGCGTCGCCCGCCATCCGCGAGGCAGCCAGCTCATAGCGATCCTTTCGCTGTCGGAACTCCATCGAAAGACGACGACGCGTCTGCTGCTTCTCAGCCAACATTCCTCGGAAGCGCTCGGTATGCCGCGCTGCTGCCGAGGTGGGACCAAGCTCCCTGCATATGTCCTCCATGCCCAATACAGTTTGCTCTAGCTGACGGAGCGACTCGTCAATCTCGCGTTCGGCGCCACGGTACTGAGACTCAACATCCTCGAATGACACCATGGACGCTGGGGTCACCGATCCCGACGTGCTAACGCCCTTCACAGAGGACGAGGCGTCTGCGCTTTTAAAAACCTTTTCCTCATCAAAAATGGCCAATGCCTCCAGTTTGAGAAGCTGCTGGTCAATGAGTTGGTCTGCCTGCCGCGCCTCGTTGCGCAGCCGCTCCCATATGGCCATTTGTCTCGCCTCTGGGTTCATCTCTATGCACTGTTGCTCCTGAGCGTACGTAAAGAAAGCGGATGTCCCTGTAGACAGCGGTGTGTGAAGGGCGCGCACCGTGCGCTCGCGTTTACATAGGTCACTGCTTGTAATGAGCGTGTGCAAAGGATGGTGCCGATAGCACGCTTCACGGGTACACACGTGTGTATGGATGTATGTGTGTGTGTGTGTGTGTGTCACTTTTTCCTCAACGCCCTCGTTGCCCTCAGTCGCAAAATGAGGGAGCAAATCGTAAAACCCGACACAAGGGTGCAGGTGTGGTGTACCTGGGCAGGTATAAGGAAGGAGAAGGCGTGCGTGAGGAAGATGTCCTAGAAGGTAAAAGGAGGTACTGATAACAGCTGATAACATCGAGGAGGGTGGGGTGCACACTCGAGGCACACCCCATTCCATTGACAGTGTGAACGATGCACCACACGCCTAGCACAGCGCGCGCGAAGAGAATGCATGTGTAAAGGTATGCACGCGAGAGGCAGTGGGAAGTGCAGCGCTGAACAGGAAAGAGCGTGTGTGCGTTCAAGGGACTCATAAGAGGGTGCTGCCGCTCGTCGGTGTCTCTAAATGTTGTTGTGCTTCAACATGTTGTTCCTTCCGCCATCTGATAAGTGTCCACACACCATTAGACAAGCATTTATGGTGGAATAGCGTAGCGAGTGCTACGGAGAGATGTACGGCAACACCTCTCGAGTGCATTTGTGGGCGGCCTGCACACCGACTACACGTACGCATACGCACGCGCACAAAAGGAGGCTCACGAATGAAACGAACGCACCCATGTGGGCAGCCGTTTGCGTTACCGCGCGCATGTGGAGCGGATGGTCTCCTCACAGAACAGTCGCATGTACGATTTCACTTCGCATTCCTCCTCCAGTGCAGCCAGTCGGCAGCTGTCAAGGGCAGCGATCACCATCGCCATCTTTGCCGTGTCTGTCGCCGCGTCATAGGTTTTGACACGCGTGATATCGCTTGCCTCCTTGAACTGCGCCGCCAGCAGTTCTGCGGCGTACGTGATACACAGTTCGCCAAAGCTCGAGCTGTGAGACAACTCTGTGAAAAAGCCCGCCATCTGTCTCTTTAGCAGGTACTCACGGCGTATCGCCTCCTCTTGTTGTGCCTCCTCCTCAGTGGTGAGGCCGCGCTCGAGCAACCCGTCCAAAATTGTGTCCTTGCTACGGCTGCCCGCGTGGCGGCGCACTGGGCGACCGTCAGGGCGTAGAAGGGTAGTAGACCCGTGAGGAAACTCAATGATGTCCTCCGAGGACGTCGTAGACTGGTCCGGCTCGTCAAGCAGTTCCTCGCCCTCCTCTGGTTGTAAGCGGCCCTTGCTTGTCTCCAGGTATTTCGGAAGTGAAGCCGATGGAGAAGTGCTCGCTGTGCTGCGCACGCAGGATATAGACATCGGAGAGGGTTGTGGCCGCCGCACCCACTCGGAGATGCATGCACGCCGCTCCATCCTGAGAGCAATGTCACGCAGTAGGCTGCGCAGGTCCGCCGTGCGGACAATGCCGCTGACGCTGAAGAGATGCGCTGGTCGAGCTGCAATGGCACTATCCACCGCAGCTGCTGCACATGCTAAAATACGCGGTACCGCCAACTCAAGCACCGCACGCACCGAGAAAGCCTGCTCCACCTGACTCAGACTCTCCCCATGCGCCGCCTCCAGCATCTCCTGCTGCTGCTGCGCCTGCAAAAACGCGGTGCGGCCGTCGATCGGCGGCGTCACGGGTAGCTGCTGAAACTCTCCAGTTGGCACCTCTTCCTCCAATTCCGCGTTCACAAACGGCGACATTTGCTGATTTGCCTGCGCGGCCATCTTCGCCATCATCGACTCCATCATGATGCCAGTGAGGCCGGCGCGCCGGCCTCCCGTCCACCACGCCCTGAGAGTTGAGATGGTGCCGCTGGGACTTTTGGACAGTGCCGCGCTCTCGCGGCGGCTCAGCACGAACACAAGCACTCGAACCATGTTCTTAATCGAGAGTAATGAAATAGTGAGGCTGTGCGTGTAGGTGGTGGCGACAATGCTGATGAGAGTCAGCTGAAACACCCGTTGCCAGCCCCGTACCTTCGCCTCCTTGTCCGTCTCCGACCGCAGTTTTTGGCGCAGCTCGTTCAGCCCAGTGATTTGCTGGAGAAGCTGACGGGTGTGACGCTGCTCAAGGCGAGTGGTGATGGTACTGCGGTCGTAGCCTTGAACCATGTGTCCCGTAATCGCAGCCTGCACATCCTCTGGAATATCCTTTTGCCAGGCGTTGATTATGTAGTAGGCTCCCATGGCAGCAGCGAGCCACCGGCCGTAGGTTTGAATCTGCGCATCTGAAGGTGAGATTTCAGTGATACGGCCCATCAGCTGGTTCGTAAGACTCTCCATCGGACGGCCCTTTCCCTTTTGTCGTTGCTTTGCTGGTCTATGTGTGTGTGTGTGTGTGTGCGTTCGAAGCCAATTTCCTCGTTCCCTATAGACTGCCAGCGCCTTCTATGCACTTCGTTGCTAATGGTTCGTCTTTCTGGGTGCCTCTTCTAACCATAGCCGTCCCCTCTCCCGTGAACACGAGTGTGGGCGGAGGAGGAGTTGCTCGCTGAGGCCTCGCCAGAGGAGGTGGTACCACGGCAGCCTGATAATGGGAATAAGAAGCGGAGATGATAAGAGAGAGAGGCACACGCCAATGGAATACCGGGGGGGGGGGAGTGCCGCGTAGCCAAAATGTGCTTGTAGAACGCGCAGCAAGCCTTGCAGAAGGCACACAGAGACGTGCCTTGAGTGTGTGCCAACGAAGGGAAAAAAAGTCCTCTTCCCGGTGTATGCAGGCGCAGCTGTGCTAGGGCAGGACAAGCAGAAGAAAGCACAAGAGAAATCGAACAGGGGGAAATAAGTGGGGAGACAAATGTGTATGGGGGCCTCACCACCTGACTGGTGAGAACAGAGCAGTTGCACGGGCTAGGATCCGGTCGCGTTAATTGTATTCCTGCTGGAATAGCGCCAATGCGTTATTGAAAAGAAGAGGCGGAAAGATGAGAAGTGGATCACAACGACGATATAGCTGTTCCAGTCCAAATGTGCAATACCCTTCACAGTAATGCAGAGGCGATAGTCAATTTTCCAGCGATGAGTAAGCTACACACAGTACAGCAACGCACCTAAGTGAGAGTTGGCGAGAACTCCGCGCCCATGATGCTGGAGACCTCAACTATTCCGCAAAAACGACAGGAAAGACCGAAACACTGCAACGCCGGTGCCTGTCTATGTATGTGTGTATGTGCGTGTGTGTTTGAGAGGGAAGTGATTCTGTGGCTCAGACATCGTTTCGACGTCAGTTCCTACCCAAAAGAGCAAACCTGCTAGTAAGAGCAGTCAAGCCGTACCTCTTCTCTGTTCAGTGTGTCTTCCAATGCTTTATCGAAAGCGTGTCTAGACAGCACATGAGAAAGAAAAGACCCAATTTACTTCTCTACAACGCCCACCGACCTCTTCATCGCTGCGGGGTGGCACAAGTTGGTGAGCGTGCGAGGTGGGAAGGAAGGGAAGAGGGACCGATGAGAGAAAAGCAGCACCGCGTACAGATCTAGGTGTGATGAGACAAGACGGGCAGCTCTAGGGGTGAGGAGTGGGGGGTCCGACCCGGTAGTGCGCAAAATCTGTTTCAAATCCTCAGGCTCTGAACTGTCTCTTCGCTCACCACCTGCATGCCCTCCTTCATCTATACCGAGAACGTGTGTGTGTGTGGGGGGGGGGGACAGGAGGCTGCGGTGTCACACCCGCCAGCACACACATACACGCATACATAGACAAGTTCACAACTTGTCGAGACCCCGTGACTTAATGTCGAAGATCTGCATGCACATGCCGCCATTCTTCACGTTGCCAGCTGGCTTGTCAGATTTGATGGGATGGCGTCGCATGTCCGCCTCCTCTCCCACCTCAATGGAGAGAATGCCCGTGGTTTCCTCAAGCCACGCACGGTGCACTCGCTGCACCTTCTGCCCGTGTACCACCGTAACGCCCTCGGTGGAGGGATCGATGAAGGGCATCGGATATGTGGGCAACGGAGCGTGGCGGCCGACCATTCCTGCCCCCTGCTCGGAGGTCGGGTCTACCTTGAGTAGAATCTCTTCCCCGTTCTCGATGTTCACTAGATACCGGTGCCACGGGCAGCGCAGACAGAGTAGATCCTCGATTTCAACAATGTCACCCTCGCCCAATGGGCCTGCAGCGTGGTAGCAGGGGCTGTCAATGCATGCGAGCTCCTCTGGTCTGCCCGGCTTTGAAATCAGCAGCACCGTCACATAGCGGTATGGGTCCTCGAGCAAGAAGTGAGCTCGGTTGCGTTGCTGACGTAACCGCTCATACGACCAGCCTTCATATTGGTGAATAGGCATCTGCGACAGGGAGAAGGCGCGAGTGTTCAGCCGGAATACGGGAGTTCAAAAAAGAAGAGCACACACCCGGCCTATCCCTTCCATATGCATGCTTGTGTGTGTGTGTGTGTGTGTGCGTGTGCACGTTTCGGCTCGGTATGCGTGTGATTTATGCGCAGCGGATTCCTGCTATTTGCCTCCGGGCCATGAACGGTGGCACATGTAAGAGGAAAGATACAACAAGAGGGAGAAGGGAGGGCGGCCACCATCCGGCAAAGCCAAGTCCCGTGAAATCGAGGGTGGGCAGTGGTAACAGACGTACGGGTGAGGTGCGTACGAGGAGGGAGGGGGTAGGATGGGAAGATCCGACAGGCCCCATTAGTAAAAGGGGAGAATGAGCACAGATGTGCGTGCTCGTGTCAGCGAGAGATGGAAGAAGGCATCCCCCACCCTCTCCCGCACACGCACACGCACACGAACGCTATGCACGGGAGAACATTCTCTTTTAACAGGGCATGTGATGACCCTCATCCAATCACGTAGTGACAAGCCCCCTGGGCATACAACACATTGTTTGTTGCTGCTGAATCTATACGTCATTCCATTTTTCCCTTGTCCAGCTCGTCGATAATGAAGGCATGAGTCGCATCCACGCATGCATGTCGAAGGGGGTTAGGAGTACAACAAAACCAGTGTGCGTAGCCAAGGAAGCAGTGGTCTAATGTCAATGAGATCATCGCATCACTAAATCAACCGCACACACACACAGGAAAGAAAGAGAGGAGCGGCACACCTCGACTCGACTCCTCAAACTAAGCTCACCGTGATGACGCTATGCATGCGCCACAACGCCACACAAACAGCAAGGCCACAGAAACGCTTTCGGTGTGCGCATTCTCTGCCATAGAGCACGACCTCAAATCCGCTCATGTACCACACCCCCGGCCCCTCACAGGCTCGCATTGCGTAATGGGAAGCAGGCATCGACACACGCGCTGCCACAATGTGGCGACTCGGCCATTCAAGTGCGGTTCCTGTCTCCAACTCTGCACACCGGCCCCACTTTGCCAGTCGCTACCGTGTGGCTGCCCCTCTCGGGGTGCCACGCAGGCTCCCCACCAGCGGGCAGTGAGAGGCCGGGTGGGATACTTTCGAGCCATGCAGCTGCTCTGCCTAAGCAGATGAATGACACAGTCGCGCTCACTGTCGCGGGCCGCTCGGACCCCACCCAGCCCAGGAGATGACCGCAGAAATTTGTAGCAATACATCGCTCTCAGTTTGCCACGCCGTAGGTAGTTCACCCTGTTGCCGCAAGAACTGGTGTGGCATTGGCGGGGATATATGGAGTAGGGAGTTGTCTGGCTTCCTCCCACACAAAATGTGTGGGCTCTTGGAGCCTGAGTTACCATGCACGGAGGTGTATCCCATGAACACGACAAGGCTACAACGCGAAGAAAACAGATGCGCAGCGTTATCACATTCGTTCACGCGTTGGTCAGCAGCCGAGGGTCGACAAATATGGTCGAGAGAATTGTTGGCACGTCACGCCAAGGGTAGCGCTGATAGCGAAGCATGTTCTCCAGTGATGTGCTGGAATAGCGAAAGAGTTCCAGTAGCTCAGGAATTCGAAACGATGCAGCAGAAAGGTCGGTGCTGGCTGTGCCCGCATACGTGGCCAGTTCAAGTGACGCCACGGGCGGAAGCTGCTTTGGTAGCGCAGCCATGTCGCTCTGCTCGCCGCGGTCGCACCACACCGCGTCATCCCCAAAGACATCCGCAACCTGATATCCGCTCAGAAACGCGTCGAGAGAGAGGTACCGCCACAGCTTTAGCAAGAGACGCGCTGGTGATGCACCATACCGCGTTTGTGCAATGTGGGTAAGCTCCTTTGCACTTGGAAACGTGCCTGTGCAAAGCGCAGCAGAATTGACGTTCATCGATGGTGCTGAGGTAGTAGATGCGGTCACAGTAACTTCTCCCTCATGCGCTTCGTTTGTAATCGGCGTCGGTGTGCTCGTGGTCGTGCGAGAGGTCGGCGTATTCGCCATGGTGGTAACACCGGAGCTGCGCGTGAGACCTGCCTGTGTGTATTCATCCACCTCGTCGTCCGCCTCTCTGTCCTCGTCGCACGCGCTGCCCCTTGTATCCCAGTGGGAAAGCGAGCAAGCAGTTGCATGGGCAGGAAACCATGCGTTGTCCTTAACCACATCGCACAAAGACGATGACTTGCTCAAGCTGTATTTTTTGCTATCCACAGCCCAGCTTGGCACATAGGAAGGAACTTCTACTGCTGCGTTTAGCGTGCTGACGTCACGAGCAGTAGAGGCCGTACCGTCTGCGACTGGGGTCGACGTTACGAAGGGTTCGCTAGTCGGATTTGGCATAGAGACCTGTGATGAAGACATCGGAGAGGCACAAGGCAACGCCCGCAGCTGCGCTGCGGCATGCATGGCGGCATCCTCCTCGTAGAGCGGTGGAGACAAGTTCTCCTCCCCCGACGCTAGTTGGCGAAGCTGCTCCGTCTGGGCAAGGAAGCGGAGCACGAGGCAGTAGAGCGCTGTGGAGGTGACGCCACCACAAAACACTTCGTTGAGGCCCCACTGTTTCACGGCTGCCTTGGTGATGCGCACAAGGAACACTGCGAGCGGAGAGTCCTGTAGCCATAGCCGCTGCCGCGCTACGATGCGGGCAACACGTTCCGAGACGAAGGAGCTGTTGATGTCGCACGACACGCCACCGAGAGTCAGATCCCGCAGGTGGATGCGCGGTACCCGGCATTGATCATACACCTCCACCTCGAGCTCCGGAAACGTTGACGACTTCCTTAGATGCTCAGCAAGGTCGTGTAAGCGCTTGAGATGCAGCGCCTGGCGCTTCTTTGCAGCCACCAGTGCCGCGGGAGTTCGATCCCCATTACTCCCTTCCACTGCAGTTGTTGCGGCGTCCTCCTGCTCCTCCGCCGGAAAGGTGAGAACCAGATCGATATCGCTGCCTGGAAGAGAAAGTCCTAGAGCGTAGCTGCCGTACAGCATCACTTGTGCTGCTCTCTCTGGTTCACTCTTCCCTTTACCAGGACCCCACAAATCCGCAACGCGCGACTGCACGTAGCCGAGTAGCCGCTCCCGTGCTGCCTCTTCATGGGGGGTTAGCTGTAGATAGAGAAAAAAGTCAAGGAGTTCGTTTGTGAGACCGTCCTCGGAGAGCGGATAGGCCGTTGCCGACGCGAACCTACACCAGGGGGGTAGACGCACGCAAGGGAACGGAGGCGGTAGTGGCGGCCTGTACAGCGGCGCACCCATGCAAGACCTGTATGTGCTGCCCGCACGACAATCGTTGCCCTTTCCCCACCAGTGCCGAGCCCACCGGACGCCGACATGGGCAGCTTGGGCACAATCTTCGCTGCGCATGCCGTCACCCATGACGACCGGCAGCGGACTCGTGGAGGCGCTCTGAGGCCCTGTCATCATTTTCCAAACGCCTGCAGCGCGCTGCTGTTCGTTATCGCGCATTCCCTCGGCGAAGCCATTGTGCACCTGGGGATGTCGCTCTCGACCACGTCGCTGTCCAAGTCCGTGCAAGGCAGCGGTGCAAGAAGCAGACTCGTCGTTCATGGAAACGCTCGCCACCTTGACCGGACATGACGACGTTGCGCCCACCTTCCTAGACGTGACGGTGGTAGCGTCACCGGAAGAGCCCATTCGCCCCATCGCCGATGGTGCCAGAGGTGAGTGCACAGTGGATGAGAGGGAGCAAAACACAGCAGCAACTCACAAACTATTGCCCTTCGAGAGATGCGCTGCTTCGTGTGGTGTATGCGCGAATGAATTTCTCAGAGCCACACATGTGCACAGAAACCGGCAACCTTAGCCACTTGTCTTACCCTGTCGCACGCGCTATCACACTGCCTAAGGGTATACACACAACAGCGAGGAGATGCGGAGGGGGGGAGGATACCAACCTCTACAGCGTACGCCGACTTGACAAAGGGAAGTGAATAGAGCGTAGCGGAAAGGGGGAAGAAGGATGAAAAAAGAAATTGTGCGAGTGTTTAGGTTTGTAGGCCTTTTCATTAGTCGAGTTGGGTTAGCATTAATTACGTGTTACGAAAGCGAAAAAGGAAGTCTTGTTTAGCGTAGAGAGGAAAGCACAAGCTGCAAAGCACATCGAGGCAGAGAAAACGACGCCTCCGGACGGGCGCGCACACACCGCACAGAGTCCCAGCAGCAGCCGCAGCAAAAAAAATGAGAGACCTCTCTTCGTCGGTCCCCCACACTTCTTATCGAGATACTACTGCCTTCTGTCACTTTTACGTCTTTTCCCTTTTCACCTGTAGCAGGTACTTCGCTTTCCTCCTCTTCGCATGTGTGTGTGTGTGTGTGTGTATGTGTGTATGTGTGGGGGGGGGGGGGAGTGAGCCCCGTGCCGTGGAAACCTGCGTCAAGAAGTGCGCGAGGGAGGAACGCCGGAAGGGCAGCTCGTATATGCGTGTGTCTTTTTGTCACCTAAGCCGTGTACGTGCCGGTGCAATCGCGGAAGGGGAAAGCAAAGAAAACGAAGCAGCGAGAGAAACAAGTGAGAGATGCCATCCACAGCGTCAGAAGCGGCAACGAGGCGCTGGTTCGCGAGGGAACTGGCCAGGAAAAGGATGATTACAAGTGATTTAAACAAAGCACCATATACTTGTGAAGGAAAAAAGCGGGTGTGCAACAAGCTAGGCAGCCAGCCCACGCGGAGGCGATCGCAGCAGCGATGGTCATAAGGAAGCGCTCGCCGAAGTCGCGCGTGTGGTGCACGCGACAGAGTTCTGTGTGGCCGCCAACACTTTTCCTTGCGCCAGCAAAGGGACTGCAGGTATAGGCGTCTGTCCTGCCCACGTCACGTTGCGTCCTTTTACCCTCTCCGCTGATCCCAGCAGTCGTGGTGCCAAGCAGCGACGGAGTACGCCAATGTCAGAGAGCTCGCACCACAAAGCTGAGGGTGTGAGGTTATGTTATGTCCTACCACCACGTCAGAATCACCAGGAAGCACGCGAACAGAAAACACGAAGAACAAGAAAAATGGCGCACGCAAAAATGCGATTTTCGCTGTTGTAAGATGTAGGCGGAGGTGAGGAGCCGTGCCCTGGCGGCACGCTACGATACGGAAAGCCAACGGTGCTCCAAAGAAGGGAAGACGCCAAGTGCGAACCGCGGAGACGAGCACACTCGTGCACTGGTTCCTCTATTCCTTTGCCTGCGCCTCCATCGCCTCCTTCGCCTTCTCCTCTTCCTCCTTCTTTACCACTTCTTCCTCACGCGTCAGGATCTCCACATCCCAGTTACCGTTGCTGAAGACATCGATGTCGGTCGCAATCTGCATCGCCTTGCGCGCGATGCGCTCTGCATCATAGCCCTCAACGTCAATGAGCGCACGAGCTGCCGCCTTGGCATACGTGCCACCGGAGCCAATGGCGATGATGCCGTCAGCCTCGGGGGTGATTACGTTTCCCTGCCCGTCTATCTCCAACGTCTCCTCCTTGCTGCACACAATCAGGGACGCCTCGAGGCGGCGTAGGGCACGATCGGTGCGCCAGTCCTTTGCCAGCTCCACCGCGGCGCGAGACAGTTGTTCCGGAAAGTCGTTCAGTTTGTTTTCTAGCTTTTCCATCAACGCAAAGGCATCGGCCGTGCTGCCGGCAAAGCCAATTACAACGTTGTCACTGAGCTTGCGCAGCTTGCAGGCGCTACTCTTCGCCACAATGCGCTCGCCCAGGGTCACCTGACGGTCGCCAATAAGGATTACCTTGTTCCCCTTTCGAACGGATAGAATAGTGGTGTGACGTGCCTGCACAGCGGCCCCCGTCACAAAGGACGTGGAGCGAGTGGCGAGACGACGGAGCATTCGCGGCTAAGTGTGTGTCTGTGTGTGTGTGTGTGTGTGCGTGTGGGGGAGGAGGAAGTATAACGTGGAGTGAATTTGATTGCTGTCTGTGCTCACTGCTTCGTGTTCGGGTCTATATGCGTGCGCGAGTCTCTCAAGCTGTGATCACTGCTTGATGCTTATGTGTGTATATGGGGGGGGGGAGGGGTGCGAGAAAGAGAAGTGGAAGGCGTGCATGTGCATGATGAATGCAAGAGTAAAGATTTTAGACAGAGAGACACCCAGACAGGAGGAGTGAGGACGCGCCTTCACCAGAAGACAGCTTTAGAGAGAAGACCCTTGCATGCCTCAAGTGAAGATACCAAGTGTTGCGCAGGCACGTCTTGATGTGCGTGCGCTCCTGTATGAAATCCTTTTCGCTTCTCTTCACGACGCCAGGCACACGGGGCATCACCACCGCTTACGCACAGTCGATCAAGCACTGCCGGCTCAACCGACTTTGAGAATCATCTGACGCATTTCCGCTTTTCGTGATCGTAAGTACGCGCAACAGGCTACAGGATAGAGGCACTCTCGACGGCGTCTGTGCGCCTGCAGCTTTGAATAGCCACAAGCACAAAACGCAGCACATGTTTGATATCCGCCTTGCTGCACCCGTCATCCTCGATTGAGATGAAACATCAAAGTTTTTTCATCGAAGTTCTCCCAAGCCTTCGTCTTCAGAAAAAAAAGCGTGCATACTTTCGGGGCACGGGTACTTGTTCCGGGTCGAGCAGAGCGCCGAAGACCCACACGCGCCTTGCCACTCGCTTCAAAATGCATCACACAGCGAAACCCTACAGCACCAAGTACAGCATGGACAGCATCGCTGTGATAGTAGGAAAGGGGGTTCAAGGGGAGAGGAAAAGACCTGGAGCAGAATCCGCCCACCCAACCAACCCTCTTCAATGCGCCAAGGAACATCATTCAAGCTCCAACGCAGGCGCCAGTGTGTGCCTCCTCACTGCAATCAAACACATTACGGGCAAACAACAACGAAAGAAGGAAAACAGAGTGTTACCTGTTCCTCACCATAGTCCCCCGCCAACCTCCTTCAGCACTCTTTTGGTGCGGATTTCCTTTCTATTCTAGCGATTTGTCTGCGTTGGCAGTGAAGGTACTGCGGCGATATTTCATGGCAAACAAGTTCGACTGGTTCCCCGCTATACCGAAGAGAAGCTCGTGGGGAGTTTCGAAGAGAGAGCAGATGCACGTGCAAGCACATGCGCGTCGACGAGCTTACCACACCCGCAGAAATGGGTGAGTAGACTAGAAGCTGCAGATGGCGGTGCCACAGAACGATCACCAAAAAAAAAGACTAGGAAATACGCAGCACAGCAATGAGAAACGCACACACACACGCAGAAGAAGACAGGGAGACGGAGATAGGGAAGACGAGAAAACAGCTTAGTTGCCTCATTTGCCGTTAATGATCGCCTCAGCCGCTCGGAAACGCACACATACACACCCACCCACACACACACATACACACGCACCGCATTGCAACCGTTGGCAATGAAGAAAGAGGGGAGGAGGTGAACAATGAAAGAAGAAAAGCGGCATGTGGAATACACTGAGATTAACCAGAAATGTATTTTTGCCACGTGTCTGCTTCACAATCTGTTTTTCTCTTGTGGGAAAAGGAGCTACCTACGCTTCCCAACGGCTTCCACACCTGGCCACCGTTCAGTCTTCCAACCTCACCTCTGCACATCGTTTATTCCCTTGCTTCATATGATGAGCACGCAAAAAAAAAAAAGCAAACAATGCAGCAAGAAAGGTGTGCCGGAAAAGGGTTCTCCACAGAGGAGTGAGTGAGGGGAGTTAGGGGAGAGCAGAAGCAAGCATACGTTAGCGGTTCTCGATTTTTTTTTTCGATTATTCTTTTTTTATCTGTCCATTCCACCTCTCTATGTTTTTGGGGGTGGGGAGAAGGTATATGCTTAACTATGTTTAGTGGAGGTGGTTTCCGTCCGCTTCCTGTGACCTCTGTGCTGGATGAATACAAATCGCTTGCCTGCCTCTCTCCGTCTCTCGGTGTTCCATTCCCTCGTCAACCCCTTTTGCCAAGGACCCAAACAACTGAGGCAAACAAAAGCGTGGCGCCGTATTATACACGGCGCGTATGCATCTTCGCCTCACTCCCTTCCCCCTCCTTCAACCTCCTCGACATACGCGGTCTCACAACAGAGTTCGCTCGTCCTTTCAGTACTGGCCCCCACAGGACTGTCACCGCCTTCGAGCAGCCTCCCCACACCCACCCCTCTAGCCAGCGCTATACGAGAGAGACGAGAAAATTGGGATGGAAACAGCAGACGAAAGCCGGACAAATCAATCACACATGAAGAGAAAAGCGCACCGAAATCACACACATGGATCAGCACAAAAAGTGTAGGCAGGTGCAGCGATACCGGACCGCAGTTTCATTTTTCTCCGGGTCGTGCCTCCACGCAACATCGGACGCATACAAATTAGCACTCCGAGGTCGTGGCCGTTATAAACACGAATGCACACACGCCTCTGCAACAGCACCAATTGGTTTGACACTACAGGCGCTCGTCTGTGAGTGGAATTGTGTACCTGGAGAACATCGGATGCTCGTCTAGAAACGTGTACAGCTGCTCCCAAAACTGCGACGCAAGTGCGATGTGCACCTGATCCTTCAGCAGGTTACGCGTCAAAGCGAGACTCTGCACATTCCACTCACGGCACTGCGGGGGCACCTTATCCTCCTCAAAGTACGCTAAGAAGGCTCGAATACGCGAAAAGAGGCGGCTCGGATCCCGAGACTGAGGTTGCTCGTGTGGGTACCAGCCTTTTAGTTGCCACAGTTTGCCCTCTACGATGCAACCACACACGTGCGACCAGTCATCCACCTCGTCCGGATCGTCGACGACGCGAAACTGGCGAAAGGCGACGTGGTACTTGTGTGGGTCGTGAAAGCTGCCAGGCTTCACTATCACCAAGCGCGGCTTGGAGTCGCGGATGTTAACGACGCCAGTCTCTTGATCAACATACAGGTTAGCCGGATCGACGTAGGCGCCGTGCTCTAAGAACTGTTTGATATTCATGAGCTGCAGAGGGGCCGTGGCGGCAGAAGGAACAAGGATAATCGGCATGAAGTCCGGCTTTCTCTGCACCGCCGTGCTCGGTGACATCGCTTCTTGACCTACAAAGCCGCCATACAGTGGGGCTGCGTCTCGGGGCTGCGCAGGCGCTTCCTGTCGACGTCTGCGAGAACCGTGGCGACCATTTGCCGCCGAGCCATCGACCCCCTGTCCAGCCTCATCGCGCTGCTTCAGTGGCAGTGGCTGAAACGTCGTCTCTGTGATCTCACGCTCGCCGCGGAAGGTGTGGTAGAAGCTAGGTTTTGCGTGGCACGCCTCCTCTAACGTCATCTGTGGAAGGAACAGAGACGAGGCAGCCTCAGCAAATTCCTTGTCGAGCTCGCGGAGCTGCGCAAAGAAGTCTGCCTGACCTTCGGCGAGAGAAAGAGGGGGCAGGTAGGAGTCACCCGTGTACTCCGCCGCGGGATGCAGCGGCTCCGTACTCGTCATAGCGGCCGTCGCGTCAATTGCGTCAAACCAGACGGAGCGCACGGCAGCCTCACTCGCCGAGGAGGACGATGTCGTCGCCATTATGCACCAATCCAAAACGAACCTTGGGCTTGTACTCGTAGGCACGAGTGGATGGTCGGAAGGCTCGAGCCAGCGCAAAAGGGAGTTCTCCCGAGCAGGAATACAACAAGCGTAGAGCCTACAAGAATCACTAAATTACGTCTATGGAAGACAAACCGACAGAGAGAGGATGGAGAGAGGTGCGCGACGGGAGTGAAGAATAGTGGTTGGATTTGTTTCTCCCTGAGTCCGTGAAATGGGCCACGTGCATCCACAAAGATCAGCAGGAAGACGAGCAACCTCTGCCGCAGCAGCCGTTAAGGTGCCTAGCTACTTCTCAGGGGAACGCAGCAAGCGCTGACTTGTATGGCGAAAAGGGTGTGCCTCCTCCTCAGCTCGTTCTACACACACACACACAACAGAAGGATGCGCAGTCCTGATTGAGCACCGCACCAAAATACGCGCCAGACAGATCTTGTAATCAGCCAACACGCCTCGACTTGTCGGTGAATATAGGCAACAGCCAGAGAACTCTTGCTGATACCGACATGCAAGCTCTGAAAACACATGGAGGGGAAGGACATAAAGCAACTATTATTTTCTGTATTTTCAGTGTCACGTCACAGTAGCCTCTAGTGATCTCGCCTTTCTTCGTTGCTCTGACTTGGACGAAAGTGACACGAGGCGATAGGAGCTCGCATGGAAAAGCACGGCGAAGATACAGGCACGCGTCTGATAGGCAAAGGAGCCAACCTTCATCGTGCTCTACATAATCCCCGTTTGGCTTGTAACCGTCATCGAGCCGCATCGCTTGATGCTCCGTTGGACCTATCGATGCAGAGATTTTGTGCATCAACGAGAGAGAAAGAGAAGCTGCACACCCGTTCATGAATGGGAAGTAGTGCGTAAGCGCAATACCGTAAACGACGCAGATGGCCGAGGAGAAAGAAGTGCAAAGGGCTCTCGAGGCGAGAGAGGTGTAAAGGTGAACACTTCATCTAATATTGTCTTCCGCCATAGCCTCATCTCCTCCCTCATTCCACGTGTGATGTGAGATGTGTGTGTGTGTGTGTGTGTGTGTGTGTGTGTGTGTGTGCTCACTGATTCTGTGAATAGTCAAAGCCATGCGATGTGTCTCTTGTGCGCACACCTTTCAAAAAAAAAAAAAAACGCACGGTGTGCATAGCTCGCAGTCCGCAAGCGGATGGCCACAAGTATGTGCCCGAACTGCAACGAGCACACTCAAGTACGCGGACGTCGTACATTGATATGGCTGAGGAAGCGGAGGACAGACACAGCACAAGCTGAAGCAATTCATTTTACACAAACCGAGAGAAGACCACGAAGCCAAACCCAAGCGATGCGATGAGAGCAAGCAGCACAGCAACGATGAGGTGCTGCCGCCTTCGCTTTGCAGCCTCCGCGAGGCGCAAGGTGCGTCGCCTCTCACGCGCCCGTCGCCGCTCGATGTCCTCCAGTACACTGTAGTACCCTGGTCTACTGCCAGCGACCGGATAAGGTTTTAAACGCTCTCGTAGTTTATGGGTCTTTGCAACTGGTGCAGCACCGCCGCTACCGCCTGATGCGCTCACTACGCCGGAGGGCGTGTATGGCGCGGTCGGTGCGCTCTCGTCAGACAAAGGGCAGTCCGGCACCTGCAACTTTGCCCACTCTTCTTCCCCCTCTCTACCTTTTTTATCCATTGTATCTGTCGGCGTCAAATCCTTCCACGACGTCTCTGTGTCTGGTGGTGGTGGTGGTGGTAGGGAAAGAGAAGCCTCTGAGCGGGACGCGGAACAGTGTAACCGATGCCCTTAGCAGAATGGCTAAGATGACCGGTTCCTCTATAGGCGTGTATGCGCGCGTAGTCAAAATCTGCCTTGATCGTGTTCTCCACTGCCTGTGCGTACGTGTGTGCACATGCACATCATCACCTACGCTACGTGGAAATAAAAGATGAAGCCACAACGGGAGAAACAAGTGGGGTGATACCCCCACGAAGGCATACTCAAAAACGTACCCAAAGACAGAGCGAGAGAGCGCTGAAAGATAAGTCGGCAAAACAGAGATCACCTGGCGGGCTGATGATGGAAGAAGGCCTTCGATGTTTATGGGTCGAACGGCGAGGAGGGAAGGGGGCGTAGAAACTAAAAGAGAAGTGAGAGGCATCATGCATCAGGGACGGAGTGAGTGAGTGAGTGGGGGGTGGGGGGTGGGGAGGCTGTGGCAACGCGCATCCTCACAGCCGATCAGGCGAGACGAACTCCTGCGTACGTCTAGTATTGGCTTTTCCTGTGACACAATGGACAGTGCGCCCCAGGCATCGCTTTCCCCCTCTTGAAGGCAGCCCAGTGCTTCACGTCCCTTTCTTCCACGTACTCGCTGATGCGAGCGTTGGCATCCGTTAGTATTCCGACGCATGTGGGTGCAAAAGGTGGTCAGCAACGAATGAAGACTAGAATTCGGACGTAGCAGCAGCAGCACCCTTGCGACAAGCGAGAAAGAGAGACCAATTTGTCACTAATGTGTGCATCGTGTAGTTCCAGGGAAAAAAAAACTCTTCTAGTGTATCCATAGGCACTGCAAGTGCGTGTACGTGGAGGGAGAAAAGCGAGGGTGTTAGGGGGTGGAGATGGGGGGCGGGGGGGGTGAGGGCAACAAGAGGCAGGGAATGCAGTGATGGCCAAATGCGCTCAAAGAACACAAACACAAAGTCGCGATACATCGGCTGGGGAGAAAAAAAAAAACTTTGCAATAAAAAAATGAAGAGAGAAGCAGCAGCCACCTCGTAGATAACATTGTGAGCGACTCTGGGGGGAGGGGACACGCAGAGTCATCCAGCACACACAGCACACACGGACACACACACAACAAACAGGAGCAAAAAGACAGCGTGGAGACACTACATACTGGCTGGATTTCGACACAAGGGGAAAGAAGGATGTGAGGAAAGTGATGAGCGCGCGCGGCGTCGCATTGCTAGATGCCTCGGTGTCGACGTGTTACTTTCGTCCCGTCTCAACCCTGTACTGCTAAAGTTCAGTGGCACAAAAAAAAAAAAAAACGAGCGGGCACAGCGAGTTTCACAGATGCGACAGCGCTGTCATGGGGTTTGAAGAATACCTCAAAACAGATGCCGGTGCTGAGACAGCCAAAGGTAGCGGTGTCTGCGAGGTGGAGTTTCATGGAAAGATGGAGTAGGTGCCCGTGGCGGTCAACCGGTACTTGGATTTGGATGCAACAAGGACGAGGCACTGTGCGGGGAAAGGGGCGCACTGAACAGGGATGATGCGCGACGCAGCGACAACATGTTTCCGCTTGCCTGGAGACGTGCCATTTCAATGGAGAGGACCGTCGTTTGTGTTGAATATCTCGCACGTGAAGACACCAGCGACACAAACCAGCTTGAAATGGGCATGTGTAGTACGATCGGGGTCAACGATAATAGAGGAAGGTTACCTCGGCGGCTTCGATGGTGGAAGTGTAGAGGCGTGCACAAGGGCTTTCGAAAATGTGTCGTTGCGTGTACCAGCACACTCGGGTGTTCCCCTTGTATATATTCCGAAGGTTTCTGGGTGGCCACATACGACTATACCAATAGCGACAGCAAAGAAATCTGCAGTCCTGCGTCCTCAATACCTTGCTCACTGGCAAGAAACTCCACAAGGACGCAGGTTCTCTCTCTATGTAGGCGGTACACTTTGTGGCACTTGCGTACAACTCTTCATGGGCAGGCAAAAGACATTGACATCCGTTGACGTCATTGCTGCACTGTGTTGGGCCTACGCCGTCGCACATTCCCTCACACCGTGTCAATCGCCCTTCGAAGGAAGCAGGGACGCGTGGCGCCATCAGTTCTGATGCCACCTTACCGGTTGTAGAAACAGTAGAGCGGTCCGGCCCAGATGATTGAACTTTGTGTGCAGATTAATGTATAGGTGAGCTGAAGCTGACACTATCCGGTGGGCAGCTCGTTTGGTAGTCTCCATGGCGGCGCAGTTCCTCGACGAGTTCAATAGAAGAGGCAGCTGTGGGTGACGACTGAGCTGAAGTTGCGCCTGCGACTTGCACGTCATGCGGTTTTGGCGCCGAAGAGTCGGGCACGCCAGCCTCTGCCGCTGTCTGCGATGAAATCGGTCCTGTGTCTAATGCAGAGTTCACGCACAGAGGGCTCTGCACGCTGGGTAGACGCCTCTGCGCCCCATTAGTCGTGGGAGGAAACAGCGGCGGTTGGGGCCTCTGTGCTGGCGCCACAGGTACCAGCCGTGCGGCCACTCTGCCACCACTACTTGGGCTTGGCATGCCTGCAGCGCCACCGCCGCCTTTGCCCGCTGCTGCCACTGAGTGAGCAGAACCTACAGCGACTGGAGGCAGTGGAGCGGTAAAAGGGAGGGGTGAGTTCCCATCGCGCTCCATTGGGCTCTGCAGTGACACACTCACGCTCTTTAGCTCCTCACATTCCTCATCCTCTGGCGTCAGCATTGCAGCCCGTCGCGTTGCGTCCTCTGATTCCTCAAGCACATGAAAGCGCACCACCAGTGACGTCACAACGCGCGCCAGTCCACTCCACTGCTGCCGAGCCACTGTGTCATCCAGTGCATTGAGCAGGAACGAGTAGAGATGGGCCACAGATGCGTGAGTCGCAGTATTCGAGTTGTCCTCGGAGAACTCCTCGACCACCGACGCAGACCCAGGCCGCGGAATGGCGATGGGACGGAGGGTGTCGAACACACGACTGCGACCCGGCAGCAAGCGCAGCAGACGCAGCTGATCCCTTGTAAAGGTGATGGTACTCTTAGAGAGGTCGCCATAAATGTTACTCGCAGTATACGCGGCAGCAGCGGCGTCGTTGCCCTTCGAGCCATCCTCACCCTCTTCGTTTGCGCGAAGCTCAGAGGCAGGCGTGATCGCTGTCGATGGTGCGTACTCATCTTCTGCACCATTCTTTAAAGCCTCGCTACCTTGGAGACGCTTGGTGCGACGCTGCTGTGCCTCTGCATCCTTGGCTTCGAAAAGCTGGTGAAGAAGTCCGTTGACCCAGCGTTCTCCATCGTCATCGTCCTCATCCTCGTTGTCTGTGCCGGTCAAATCCGCCCTTCCCTTGAGCGATTGCGCCTGTGCAGGCGCCATACCAAGAAACGCCTCGATGTCGGACAAGGAATCCTCCGCTGCCGCAAGTAGGTCATTTCCTGTAGATGTGCTGCTGCTGTTAATGGCGGTGCTCTCATGTGTCGCTTTGACGCGTGCCCGAAGCAGCGCCTCCAGGGTCATTTCCGTGGTGACCACAGCAGCATCTTCCACGTCCTCCGCGATGGAGTTACACACCATGGAGGCCCTCGCGGCAGTGCGCCCGGAGAACGATGCCGCAGTTAAAGCAGCAGATCGTTTCTTTGGTAGAAACGTGTTTGGTGCCACCACTGAGGTGCCACGAGGGGCCGCGGTCGAGCCACCTAGCAGGGGGCCCCACATTCTTGGGAAGCTGACGTGAGCCAGCTTCATCATCTCCGCTTCGTGCTTGCATGGCAGAGTCGCCGTTCCCTTCATTGGCATCCCAGGATGGGGCCCCATATACCCGATAGGTGACATCCACATAACCCGGATATGCCCTACGAGGAGTGATGCCAGTAGCCAAATGAAGGTCGTTTGCTGCTTCCGTTTCTGCTTGGTCGTTCCCTCCAGTGGTGATGCGGGTCCACCAAAGACGCCGTCGGGTGTGAACCAGAGCGGTGAGGTGGGACAGTGAGCTAGGAGTGGTGGGTACAGGCCCCCGCATGACTGCGCCGCGAAGACATTTGTCAGCTCCTTGTAGTAGTCGGCCACACTGGCGCCGTTAGGTGTGCCCAAGTCTTCCGTCTTTGCCATCAGCCCAGCCTTAGTGTAGCACCGCCGCAGCTCTCGAACGAGGCACATGAGTGTGTAGATGCTAAACACACACGTCAAATTCTCTTTTCCCGGTGCCAATGCACCGCCTGACGTGACAGAGTGTCGTGACAAGGACTTTCGTGACGACGACGGCTTCTGCGAAGACAATATACCGCGCGGCTGAGAATTGCAGGTGTACATAGAAGCCTCCACGGTGACCCATGTGGATGCCTGCGGTGAAGCCTTCATGATCTCATTCACCCACATCAGCAGCAGCTGCTCCACCAGTCGCCGCGCCTGCAAGATCAAAGAGTATGGTATCCGGAACAGCGTTCGCTGATCCACACTGTGCTTCAGTACCATGGCAGCCAATTCCTCCTCGGCGCTTAGCAGAGAACCAGCCAGCGTCCAGATGGGATGTGGTACCGCCGGGCAGGGCTTCGCGGGACGAAAAGTCTTCGCTGCGCGTTCCCACCGCTTTGCCCATTTGCCAGTCTGCACCGCCTTCGATCTTTCCATCTGAAGCATCAACTGCAGTGCGTCTATCTCCATGGCGTGGCTTTCCAGGACTTGTGCCTGCAGTGCATCTCGCTCAAAGGTCTCGTGCGCATGCTGGCGACGTTCTCTAGCCAGTTGTTCTTGCAACTCACGCAACGCGGCGGCGTGGCCACGCGCGACGCACTCACGATTTTCCACGATGCTCCGCATGCGCTGCTGCAGCGCCTCGACCTTTGAACGAAGGGTGAAGCGGCGCCAGCGCAGGAAAATAGTCTCCTCCACATGACGATGGTGCCGCTTCACCAGGTACCGCTCCAGGGCACCGCGAATCGTGCGGCGCTGCTGAGTGTAGGTGCGCCACACAGTCATGACTGCCTGTAGCTCTGCCTGATGTGCGCGCTGCTGGAAAAGGTGCACGGCCATTTGGCGACGTGTCATGGCGCTCTGAAGATTACGAACACGTTGGCACACGGACGCCTTCTCTAGCTGTTCTAATGCCACCTCCTCTGTCCAAAGTCCAAGCGACGCGAAGTCGTCACGGGTGGTGTACTCGTTGGTTCGAGGGGGGAACACCGTCACGGCACTGGAGTGGGTTGCAGTGCCTGTCAAGTGAGAGGAGGCAGATCCAAGCGTTTTGTTCACAATGGCGTTCGCCACGGCAGAATCCCCGAGTCTGCCACGGCGTTGCGCACGACTCCGCTCTTGTCCTAATGCAATGGGCTGAGAACTGAAGATAGCGTCGAAGATGGGTTGGCGCAGTTTCTCCTGCCACAGCTCCGACAGCGCTGCATCAGCGCATAGTATTTGGTTGAGTAGGTAGCACGCGACAGCAGTCATGAGTCTGTGAGGCGCAGCCTCACGCGCGCCCGCCGAGTCTCCCGCGCTTGCAATCGATCTAGCTTGGGCCTTTTCTCGAGTTCGGCGAGGGCCGTAAGCGGTGAGAAAGGTTTCGTCGTACGCAACAGAAGCCCAGTGAATCACTGACTTGAAGCCGCTCCACTCGTACGCATCCGGGAATCCCAGTGCATACGGCAGATATGTGGCGGACTTGGCGCTCCCTTCGGCATTCACAGTGCTGTTTGGCTTCATCCCTAGCGGTGATACCAGAGCAACGTCAGTACAGGTGGTTGGAGCAGACTTAGATCGGTCGTTCGCTGCCTCTGCGGCATAGCTGCTGGGAAGCTTGGCAGCATTCGTCAAACCTTCCGTGGAAGATGACAGAGAGAAGGGCGGCATCACCAGTCCGGATGTAGCGGAGAGCAGCGCTGTAAACTGCGCCTGCAGCCGCGCTTCGCGGGATCGCTCCTCACGAGCGGCCGCAGTGCGACTTTTCTGCGCCATCAGCGCGCAGGCGGTAGTCGACTTCGCGAGTCGATGCTTGAGGTGCGCCTTCTCCTTCGCGCATCGATTCAGCACCGGCGCATCATTGGACAGGAGAATCACGTGCTCCGCCTGGGTACTACGCGCCCGCGACGTCATGCTTGCACCAAAGTGAATCTACGCAAGTAGCGAGGATACACTTTGGATAGGCCCACGGCCTTGTTGAGGGGGGGGAGGCAGACACGTGAGCACGAGTAAGAACAGAGACGTGAAAAAAAAAAAGAAGGATGTGAGACGACGCAGGCACTCGTATCTTCACATGCTGTGTTGCTGTGATGGGAGAGGTACAGGACGTAACGTCGGAAACAACGAAGCTGACTGCTCGGCGCGACCTGCGGCGAGGAGGCTGTTCATCTGTGTGTGTGTGTGTGTGTGTGTATGTGTGGTGGAGATTGAGTGAATGCAGGCACAGGTGCGCAGCAGAGAGAGTGAAAGCGAAAATTGGAGGATCGGAAGCAGCGATAGGAAGCCGTACGCGATCAGGACAAAGGTAAACAATGAAGCAGAAAGCAAGTGAAAGTGCTGCACTCATCATCCTCACTCTTCTGTATTGGTTAGAAGTTACATTTTCCCTCTGTGACACCGCTGCAATATCGCAGGTACTCCTCATGCGTCTTGTGATTCAGCGATTTTCTTTGCCGTTTTCACTCTCTTGGCCCTTTACGATGGGATACACCTCCGTGCATGGTAACTCAGGCTCCAAGAGCCCACACATTTTGTGTGGGAGGAAGCCAGACAACTCCCTACTCCATATATCCCCGCCAATGCCACACCAGTTCTTGCGGCAACAGGGTGAACTACCTACGGCGTGGCAAACTGAGAGCGATGTATTGCTACAAATTTCTGCGGTCATCTCCTGGGCTGGGTGGGGTCCGAGCGGCCCGCGACAGTGAGCGCGACTGTGTCATTCATCTGCTTAGGCAGAGCAGCTGCATGGCTCGAAAGTATCCCACCCGGCCTCTCACTGCCCGCTGGTGGGGAGCCTGCGTGGCACCCCGAGAGGGGCAGCCACACGGTAGCGACTGGCAAAGTGGGGCCGGTGTGCAGAGTTGGAGACAGGAACCGCACTTGAATGGCCGAGTCGCCACATTGTGGCAGCGCGTGTGTCGATGCCTGCTTCCCATTACGCAATGCGAGCCTGTGAGGGGCCGGGGGTGTGGTACATGAGCGGATTTGAGGTCGTGCTCTATGGCAGAGAATGCGCACACCCAATAAGCAAACGCTCTTGGTTACTCTCTGCATTCGCGGACGTTCGGAAATGTGGCACGGGCAATGGTGGCCTGGAGAGAATCACAGGTCAGTTTAATGTGGGCCGTGTCTATCCGAAAAGGGGTCAGTTTGTGAAAGCGTGTTCCTTTCTCTGCCTTTCGACGCCTCTACCCCCTCATGGGCCGTATCGAGACTCCACATCTGGCATTGGAATGTGCCGAATCGATGAGCGGTGCCGCAGAATGTCGTCCATGTCAGTGAATGAGCCGCCCCCACCTGCGTCTGTCAGGGTTGTGGCTGCGGGGTCCTTCGGTGCTGTCTGTGAAGCATATGGCACGTCGCCTACTTTCTTCTCGTCGGCATCGTCACCTCCGTCATCCCTCTCTTCGTCGTCCTCATTGTCGTCGCCTTCGCCACCGCTTTGGTTTCGGCGCAGCTTATAGGCGGGCAACAACTCAACGCTAACCCCTTGCAATGGCGCAGTGACACCTGCTTCTACCGCTGGTGTTCCTTCCGCTTCCATTGCCAAGCGCATATCGGTGGGCATGAAGCGCTTGTACACGTGATAGTGCAGGTCCTCCTGTGGGTTCCGTTGCACAGTCAGAAGGCGGCAGGACGTTGCTGCGGTGCTTTCTGCTGTCATGGGTGATGCGATCACGTACGAGCCGCGGGTGGAATAGGTGTGGTCAATCACAATACGGTCAGCATAGGGAATTCCACCAGCGCACGCCATGTATCGTGGCCCATGCACACCTTCTTCTCCGCCTCTCTCCTCCTCGGAGTCTGTGATACGGTGCTGTGCCTCGACTACTGCTCTGCCCGACACCGGCATCAGAGCACGTGGTGGACAAGCTGGAAAAGGCGGAGTCTGCTGCCGTTCCGCTACATCTCCTACCTGACCTACATCCACTGCAATCCTCCCGCATGTGGAGGTGGGGTCACTGCCCTCCTCAGTGTCGTCCGCATCCACCCCGTCGTATCGACGCTGCTCATCCTCGCTTGTCTGCAGCGCCTGCACGCCGGCCTCGAGGGCGTCGCCGCGAAGATGACCTGAACTCACAGCCATACGCAGCGAGCCCTCCATCGCCGTCCATATCGACGAGCGTTCGCGCCATCGCCATCGCAGCGTCATCCGTACGCGAGCTGCTGCGGCAGCCGAGTCCATCGGTTGCACCGTCGAAGATGCAGATGTGGTTGTGCTGGGCCTGTGTCTTTGAGCGCCTTCGCCGCCACGTGCCTCGGTAGTCTTCGCGGTCGCTGACACGCCGCAGCAAGGGACAGGCATGCACCGAAACGCACGACTTACGGCGTGCGTGTGGGCCAGCCATAGTCGTGATGAGTCTGTCGACCAACCAGCAGAATTGCACCAGACGCTTCGGTAACCGTTGCTACTGCCGGTAGTGCAGCTGGACGCATCAAATTCCCCCACTGCAGCACCTGCAGCGAGGGGGGCTGTGGGCACATGGTGAAAGGCAAACGGCATCGTGAACGTTGCCGTTCGAGGCGCTACGTGGGGTGGTGTCAGAGAAGCCAGCGGCGCATGATCATCGCCTGTGACGGCTGAAACCGGCCCCGCTGCGGCTGAGGCCGTAGCGGGGGCGAGAGTACGCCGCTGCCGCATGGTTGGGGAAGCAAAGACAGTGGAAGACGTTGGTGATTCTCTAGTAGCGGTGTTCTTGTCCACCGAGGGCAAAGCCCGCCTTGACGCCAGGGTGAGCTTATCAGTGTTGGTGCGTGGGGTAGAAAGAGCCCGTGAAAGCAGTGTCGACGACTCACCACCCTCCATCGATGCGACCAGCGTCGATAGCGTACTCAAAGACTGTGTATCTACGTCGGTCTCCCGTTCGCTTGCTCTCGGTGAGGCCATCAAGAGCTGTGGCGACTCAGCTTCGCCCTTGATGTCTGCAGCTGCCAGAGAAACAGGAGGCATTGTGGCCGGTGATGCTGGGGCCAGGGAAACGTTGCAAGGATTCAAGGGTAGAGAATGTGGATGCTGCCCTCTCCTGCTCGCCTCCTCCTCGTCCCGTCCCTTAAGTGGAGACCCCTCTGTGGGGCTCTGAACGGTGGTACCAGAGAGAAGTTCAGTTGCACGGGTCACTGAGGCCGTCGAGTCTGCATTCCGCAAGGGAGAGCAACAGCGCGCCCGCTTCTTGGCCCGCCTCTCGGCTACCTTAGCCTGCTCGTTCGGTGACAAAAGAGGTGGTGCCTGTACGGTGGGCGATGACACCGACTTCTCATCCACTTCCTCTGCACTATCCCCTTCCTCGGCCCTGGGCGCTTCGTCGGTCAGAGGTCCAGATCCCGAGGTGTCTGACAGAGCCAAGAGAGCGTGCGTCAGCTCCTGCAGATAGGCTGCACATTTTGGGAGGCTCATGGGAATGCCATTGACACAAACCGCGTCAGCATCCACCTCACTTGAAACAGCACACGCCTGCGCGAATGCACTTCCACTGCTTTCGATTGTCACCCGCACCACTGGTCTTTTCCAATGTTGCAGAACAAATGTTATCTGAGCTTCCTCGCCGACGCTGCATTTTTGGAGCCGCCACCCAAAACACGCTGCCATACAGGCTGCCATGGAGGGAAAGAATGGCTGTGCGCCGGCAGTCGTAAGGTCCGCCTCGTTCGCCACAATACCTTCCGGTGCAGCAGTTTCCACCCGCGTGGATAAGTGCAAAGGTGCAAGAGAAGAGATGGTGGCCGTTCCCTTTCCCCCCTGCACGGTATCGGCTGGGACACCTGTAACAAGGGATGAAGGGTCCGTGATGCGGCTAGACGAGAATGAAGCACGAAAAGGCGAAAGCGACAGCGGCAAGGGCAGCTCAGCTGAAACGCCCGCCGCTGCTTCGCAAGTCCCTGTGATTTGTGCGACTTCGTGCTGGTTCTCTGTTGCCGCGGAGTTAGCGATAGCAGAAGTGATGGAAGCGTGGTTGGACACAGCGGGAGTCAACGCAGTCGCTGTCAGTGCATTCCCGTCATTGCCCCTCTCTGTATCTGCCGGCAGAAGTTGCGTGGGGAGAGACTGCTTGGAAGAAGTCTTTCGAGGGTTAACTCGCGTACGTCCACGTCCGCCACTCTTCGCTCTCACAGGAGGTTCACTGGTAGACGATATCGGCGCCAATTCCCGTGTGTTCTCGTGAGCACTATCAGCTGGCGCCGGAGTAGCCTGCGATGCTACAGACACATTGGACTGCTGCCCCAAAACTGAGCGGCAGTGATTTCGGGGCATTGCCGCTTTTTGAGTTTCTTTGGTTCCAGCGTGCCACCACCTTTCCGACTACTTTGAGCCGGAGTGTTTGGCACGGGGGGGGGGTCTGGAGCAGCGCACCGCGTCAGCTCTCGTGCTTGATGGCAGAGCAGTGCACAAAACGCGCGTGCACATACTCAAGCTGAAATACACGCATACACATGGGGGTCGAAGACAGGAATCCGCCTGGATGTTCGCGCTTCGTCCGCTTGTGGTGCGAAGAAAAAGGGATGCTCAAACTTGATGCTGCTCTAGCTTTCTCAAGTATATGAAGACAGCAGTAGAGAAGCGGCAAGGGGCACTTACCCCGTGGCGATGATAAGGCGGTGCAGCAGGGGGAGAGGGGAGGAAAGGAGCAAGCAGACTACAAAAGGAAGGGAAGCCCAAGATGATAGTGGAAAGGGGAAGGGGTGTTCCCGGGTAGACGAAGACGAGAGAGGGCATCAGGCAGAAGAAGGCAACCGCTCGACATGACATACGTCACGGTACACAAGACAGCAAACTCGAATCACACTGCCCATCCCGTGTTGTACACCATGGTGGACATTTCACAGGATAAGTGCATCTGATAGTAGATGTAGGAGACGGGAGCGGCAACAGCAGGGCTTCCTTTCTGTGTGTGTGCCGCTTATTACCAGTTTGCAAAGGCGCTGTCCCCTCCTGCTTTGTCGCCATCACAATTTTAGCTGATGGCACAGCTTCCTTCCTTCCTCTACCTAGATGTGGCGTACTTGCAGTGAGCACTCAGACACGGCAAAACATGCCAGTGTGTGTGTGTGTGTGTGTGTGTGGCACCCTTGCTCGATCTGTGGCTGAGGAAAAAAAAGCCTCTGCGGGCACGTTACTCCCTGCATGAGCATGGGCTTTGTAGCAAGGATAAACGAAGAAAAAGATGTCTGGGACACATCAGCGCTGCACTAGTTTACATGACAAGTAGGCAGCCCTACGAAACAGGAAGAAAGGATGAGGGGGGTACTCCAAGAGAAAACGAGGGAAACAAAAACAGCACAGAAGCCAGTGGAGGACGTGTGTGGGCAACATTCCCTGCCCCCTCCCCGAGGCTATGTCTCTCTTTAGCATGCCTCGCACCTATTATCGTGTGTGTATGTATGTGTGTGTGTGTGTGTGTATGCGTGCCCGTGGGTCTGGAAGCGGTGCTGCACGCAAAGTGACAACCATCTACACTCCACATATACACAAAAACTAAAAACCGAGAGCAGCTGGCGGAAGAAAATGGTGATTCCAAAAGTGCATTGTGGCTGCCCAAATGCGTTCTGCACGGGCACTCACAGGCGACATCACATCGGACAAGAATGCAGACGCTGAGACAAAGTGGGAACCTCAGCAACCAATGGCAAACCACAGAGTCACCGTGAATGGTGGCGTCGTTCCCTTTTGCCCTCTATACCAATGCACCCCGACACGCGCACACAGATGTGTTGCTCTTGCAGGCATCCTTGAAGGCTACAGGAAGCATGGCAGATGGGAAGTGAAGCAGAGGAACCGCGTCGTCGAGTGCGTGGAAGACACCGAAGGACCGGCCATCATCACTGTGTACGCACAGACTCAGGGAGACACCGCGGATGTTCGTACTTTAGGGATGCAGTTACAGTAACTGTTCCTACACAACGGTCGTCTTGTGCTGCGTCTCTGTAATGATGTAGATTGCCTTGCCAACGGTATCAACAACACCCTCTTGAAAGCTCAGCACGTCTAACAGGTTCAGAAGCTGGTCCTTTTCCATCTTTCGCAGTTCTGTTCGGTATATTGTAGGTAAATTCGAGTGCATCGTCTCAGATTCGTGCCTGAGGAATGTATCCTTTGCGCCAATGGACACCAGCAGCCTTGTCAATTCATCGTGATGCCGCTGCACCTCTTCCTGCGACTGTTGCACCAACTCACGTAGCGCCTCCATCGAGGAATTGTAGCGCGGCGTGCGGAAGGATGCGCAGGCGATGTCGATACGGTGGCTCAGCTCCCGCTTCATGCGCTCTACGTCAAGGATAGAGGAGTGCAGAGCCGCCTCCACCTTCGCCCGCACCGCGTCGTTCTCCACATCGGTCCGAGCCAGCTTGCGTGCATGGTTGGCGCGCAGCACCTCCATCTCGCTACTTTTCTTCTCCATGGCCAGTGTAATTTCATCGAGGCGATGCTTGAGGTTGCTGTTGTTAGATTTGAGTGCCTGCAGCTCCGAGGCGTCGTCAGTATGCAGCCGCCCGCGCAGCCGATCCACAAGAGCGTCAATCTGTTGCTCGTCGTTAAGCCCGATGCCACCGCCGCCAAGCAGGCCTTCTTCCTTGAAGGTCTCTAGCATTTCGTTTAGCTTTCGCTGACGGCGGTTCACCTCCTCCACCTGGCCCCGGACCATCTCCATCAGCAGCACATTGTAGATGGGACTATAGCTCTCCAGCTCAAGCTCCTCCTCCCCCTCCAAGCCATGTCGCAGTACCTGTTCCTGCTCCTTCAGAGCTTCTATGCTGGCTAGTATCATCTGTAGCTGCTTCCGCTGTCGTCCACTGTTTCCGCGGCGCTTGCCACGACCGCGGCCTCTACCACGACTACGTGAGGTCGCGGGGCGACGTGACTTCGATGTAGACCGTGTGTCCCGCGACATCACTGAAGTGCCGCGTGATGCACCACCACGCTTCGAGCCACCACCCGCGGAGCCGCCCTTTCCTCCTCTGCGCCCACCGCGGCTGCCGCCACGCGCAGGCTTTGACAACGGAGGTTTTGGAGCAGCAATGGAATTCTTCTTTGTGCTCGCCCCGACGCCGCTGCTGGCAACCGAGCCTGAGGCGTTCCGCAGCACAGATGACGCAGCGCTAACGGCATCGGCACGTGAGTTCCGAGCGGCAGTAACATGTGCCGATACCCGCCTAAGAGGCACCTGTCCAGCGTCGCTCGCACGTGGATCAAAAGAGGAGGGCGTCGTTGCAGCGGACGCATGCCTGCCGTGTATCTTTGGAAGAGTGCCACCGGTTGTCGACGACTTTTTCTTGCTCATTGTTTGAGCTACCTTGGCGCGTGCCGCGGCTGCAGGCATTATGCGCAGATTTACGAGAGCGGGAAGGTTAGATTCACTCCTCAGAGTCAAGAGCGGTGAGGGGTCAAGTAAAGGAGGAGCGAAAGAAGGAGGCCCTCTGTCAGAGTCGCGATGGGAGACGAGGAGAAAGAAAGAAAAAAAGGAGACGATACGAGCGCTAGAAGGTGGGTCGCATGAGAGAGAGAAAGAGAGAGAGAGCATTCACACCAGGGAGCACCTTCACTTGGATGAAGAGAGAGCCCTCCGACCTGAGCTGGTGTGTGCCTGTCTAGCAGACAGAAGCCCCACCCTCCCACCACTCCACCCCACCCAATAGAAGTCTTAAAGAGAGCATCAGACAGTGGACTGCACCCAAATGACTTGAACGATGGCATTCGACCCACTTTTTTTACACGTATAAATTTGAAGAGAATCTGCAGCACAGCACAAACACAGGCGAGCAAGTGGACTTGATGCGTCTCCCCGGTGCGACGCAGAGGAGAAACCAAAAAAAAAAAAAAAACAGGCATCAAACAACTTGGCCGCGGGAACGTCGCCTGCGCGCAAGCGACAGAGAGACCGAGGCATACGGCTCCTATGTACCCGTAAATGTGTATGTCTACGTGTTCCGAAGGGGGAAAAGGAGCGCATTCTGCCCATTGCTTCTCCTCTGCTTTGCTTTCTTTTGTTTTCTTTTTTCTCAACGGCACGGTGGCACTGACGCAATCAGTCGGTTGTGACTTCTTAGATCAGACTGCCTCTTCGCTTTGTCTTCGTTTTTCTTTTTTTTTGCCATTCATCGCTCCCCAACCTCCCCGCTTCTGCTCTCCTTTATGCGAGCACGGGAAAACAAGCCAACGAGAGGTGTGAGGAACAGCCTGCCACGTGTGCGCCCACTCAAAAGGAAAAAAACGGGGGAGGGACGATGCAAGTCAAGGGCACATCACAAACAACGAAAAACCACACACACATATATATATATGTGTGTGTATACACACAATTTTGAAGCAGCAGCATCCCGCTGTCACACACACGCCCACACATCAGATGACATCAATACAGTTGGGCAAGATACCATAAAGACATATATACATATAACAGCACATGCGCGCAAGCACCAGGCCTATCTGCACGGGTGAAGAGAAAGAGCGAGAGGGAGAGAGAGAGCCCAAATCACATATTTCCCTTTTTTGCTGCTTTCCACAGGTCCAGGTCACCATGAACAAATCAATTGATAAACACATGCAGCCGCAGCTCTCCTTCCTCTGTCGCACTCCCGCTAACTCCGAGTCGTCTTGCACGAGCAGCTCCTCCGTCGAGTCGGGCTCATGGGTCGAACGGCCTCTTCTTGTCCCTTCTCGTCCCTTCTACGCATACGCGATGCGCGATCAGCGTCCGAAAAACACTCGGCTGAGCTCCACACCTTGATCCACACGAGCTCCAGCCAAGGCCCTGCACGAGAGCGGACGCGGTGGCGTCTGTCATGCAGGTGCTAGAGGAGTGTAGGCCTCGTGCAGGTCAGCTGCACTGAAGCAGCACGCTAGACACTTTCATGCCAAAGCTCTCAGAGGCCCTGCACTCGACCTGTGTGCCGTTTTATTTTCTGAGCAACTTCAAGCGGAGGCACTTCATAAAGCGGTGTGGAGGCTCGCTATATGGAGGGCTGGAAAGCCCAGTAGTGCCACGTGGGGTGCTCTCGTCATGCTTCCCGCATCTTTGCCTCATCAGCTCACCCCGGCCAGATGAAGGGGATACTTCACACTTGGCCGACGTGCACTGTAACGTGGACCCATGTGAAACTCCTTGCACCTTCCCCTCCCGACTCCCGCGATCCCGTCACCTGAAGATGTGTTGATCGGATGCGATACACCCTGTTATCTGTGCATGGCAGGGACCGCTCACAGTGCTTGCACTACTGGATCGTTGGGTCTGCCTCGAGACAGCGTTGCTGCCTGAGAAGCCCTTTCAGGATGGCCTGTCTGAATGTGTCTCGATGGGCAGGGCACTGCCAAGGGTCTGTGCCGCCAGCGTCCTTTCATCCTCCCCTGAATCCTAAACATCTTTCATAAGCGTGGGTGTGTGTCAAGCCGATCGGGCCCGCGGAGAAGCATGTGCCTGCATATGAAGAGTTCATATCCTGCCATTTCCAAGTCGGCACCGGGAAGGCAGCGATGCAATCCCGACGGGCGACGCCTATGCGGCGTAAGTGAGTGGTGCGCACCCGCATCACTGCGTTCAGCATCAACGCCTGAAACGAGGTGTGCCGTGAGCCTCGAGCGACCCACGAGTCTTGTGTCGAATACCGTGCGCTGCGCCGGATAGGCCGCCCTCACCGCAAACAGGATTGGGGTATCACGATGTGAGTCGGGTGGGGGTCCGCGCATTCATGAAGATGATAATTTCCGGAGAGTGAGACACCAAGAAAACTGCAACAAGAAAAAGGAGCCACAAGTTAGTGTGTGGAGCAGAGGAGGGGATCAGCTGCCGTAGTATGCGGGGCGTGTTGAAAGTCCCGCACCCTCTCCCCCACGCTGCACAACGAGATGGAGGAGCAACAACAGGAGCAGCAACGCAGCCATCAGAAACGGGGTGAGACCCCCCAATGGGGAAGAGGAGAGAGCGAGGGAAGCCGAAGCATCAGCGGCAACAAACGGCGAAAGAGAAGGCAGAAAGAAAGAGAAAAAAAGATCAGTGATCTACAAGTCTATACATCAGCTAGGGATACTAAAACAAAACAAAGCAGTGCGGTGCAAGAGAGGAAAGTAAGGTAAGAGCAAACATTGGACACCAGAAAGTACAAGAGCAGCGGCTATTTCAACAATGAATGATGTGTGATTCCCAACGGGAGCAAAGGATGCGTGATAGCATCCGTCGCACACTTGTAAGGGAAAAAGGAAGAAAAAATTGAAGGATGAGATGCCGTGGTTCGAGATCCAGTGACGCGTGTTAAAAAAAAAAATCTGGGAAAAGGGGGTCCAAGGCTGACGTGCATGTTAACCCCGAAGGTGTGAGCACTTGTGTCAGTTGCAGCGTTATATCATGCGCAGAGAGCTGAGGGAACAAAGCGGTGCCATTGTTTTATTCTACCAGATCCTTTATTGTTTTATTGTTGCAGTCGTTGCCGCCCTTGCCTTCCGACTAATATGGCATGCACCAGACTTCGTATCGGTGCCACGATGAAGCCGGTGGAGAGCCGGAAACATTGACGAGCACGGTAAGTTTCCATGAGTGTCGTCCCCCCCCCCTCCTCCCTCATCCCCATACTACCCACCGCTAACGGTGGTAACGCACCGACAACACCTCCACAAACTCTACAAAGTTGTCGAAGGTAACGAAATGGTAGTGTGGGAAGAGAGCGCGGTAATCAACGTAGTCCTCTGGCTGGAGGAGAAGGCTGAGCTCGCCCCAGTTCAGCACGTGATTTCCATTCAAGGAGGTAGCCATGGACTTGTAGGCCTTGTAGCACTCGGTGAGGTCGCCTATGAGACTGCTCGGGGGATGGCGGAAGAGTTGATACAGCGTGTCGCGGTAATGGTCGTCGGGGATGGCGCTCGTATTAGAGCCCCGAACGCATTTGTGGTGGTGCACCCATGTGCTGGTGTCGCTAGCGCTTCTGTTCCGAGTGCTGCCCAAGTTGCGTGAGAAACGCTGCACAACGCCGCCGCTGAAAATCCGACTTGACAACGCGTCAAACGTGGATGTCAGAGACTCGCCAGAGAAGGACAGGTTCGGCAGTGGCGTCGAGCCACAGCGTTGCTCTCCCGGAGACGTGAGAAAGGGCGCGTCGCAAGTCGAGGGTAATAGTGGTGACTCAGTGATGGAGTGGTGCAGCTGCATCGATCCTTTAGTGGCACGCCCTGTCCCTCGTGCAACCGTCTGCAAGCCCACACTGTACCAGCTGTTGCTTCCGCCGCCGCTCCACAGAGGGGTCCGTCCGCACAGCGCCTCCTGCACCCCGGAGTGTCGCGACCGGTCACCATCGCAGCTTGAGTTTAACTGCGACGTGCTGAGTGACAGGGCAAAAGAGAGATGCGACGTCTCGCTCTTGAAGGGTCGAAGATCATAGAAGGCAGAGTTGCCGTTGTCAAGCGCTTCTGCACCGTCCACGGGTAGAAAAGAGATGCTGTGCCCAGTGGAGCCATCATTTGGCTTCCTCTGAGGGGAGAGGCTGCTCCTCGGCGGCGAATCCAATGGATGTTGCGGCGCGGACTGCTCTTCTCCGGCTACACCGGAAGTGCCGTGGACCACACCATGATACTTGTGTGCCGCCCAAGTCATCCACTTGCCTAGTTTCGACTGAAGAAGAGACCGGAAGAATGTACCTGCGGAGTTCCCCACGACAGCGTCGTCTCCTGGGAACACGGAATGCGCTGGCGCGCTGCAGCTCTTGTCCGTGGCTTGTGCCTCGGGTACGGCGTCGAAAAGGTCACCGCAGACCTCTTCTGCTGGATCTGGCTCCTTCAAAAGTAGGGGAGGAGGTCGCGTAGCGGTACTGATGATGGTTTTCCGTTCATCAGGTATCTCGCCTCTTTTCAGCACAGCACCCTCATCGGGAACCTGCTCCATTTGTGCCAAGGCAGCAACAGTGGCACGGCGCTGCGCGCGCGCAAGCAATGGCGACCAACGAGCCATTGGTGATGATCGAGAGAACGGTGACGGTGAAGACGATGAATTTGTGACCTCAGTGGCTGGGGCGCCGCCAGACACCTCGGAGGAGCTCTGCGCGCCGATGTGGAAGACGTCCGTAGGAGAGATCGAGGGGGGCTGAACCTTCTGCTTCTGCCCCCGCAGCGCCTCTGTTTCCTGCAGTGGAGTCCCCAGCTTGGGACCGGTGATGCCTGCGCCGAAAGAATTACGTTCATGCCGCAAACGCGAAGCCGATCCCCTAGCAGCGATGCTCCCACCTTCACGCGAGCCCAGCAGCTGCGTCAGGGAGGAGGATTCCTGCGTAGACTTGCCAGTGGTCGCCGTGGCAAAGGAGCTCGTGCACACCTCAGTTATCGTATCAGTGAGCAGGAGCGTGTTTGACTGGGCATGGTCGACGGGTATTGTGTAGCTTAGCCTGCCATCGTGCCCAGTGCACGTCCTCACTCCCACACCTGAAACGCCGGGGATTGGGGCACTTCGCTTGTCGCCACCGCTCCCATCGTGCTGGACCGTTCCAGTGTCATGCGCAGCCAATGGAGGTTTACCCTGAATACAAGTCTTTGCAGTGGGGTCGCCGCTGACGTCGAGGACGCCCTCTCCGCCCATCCACGTGTCCTCTCGGTCGTTGTGGGGAAAAGGGGCTGTACCTTCTCGCGCACCGGGCAACGATTTGGGCAGATGCAGATCATCCCCAGCATGAGCGGTGGGTAGTGTGGCAGAAGCCGTGGTACGAATCGTTGTTGGCAAAATGCCTCCACCAGGCCTCGACGAGGAGAAACGTCGGTGCGTGAGCTCAGCAGGGGCAGTCGAGGCAGAGGCCCTTTCCAGCACCTCGAGCGGCTCCGCTTTGGATGACGTTGTTGTGTCCGGCATGTGAGAAACACAATGGGGATCTGGGGAGCCTCGCATCCATAGACAGTCACAAGACCACGGTGAGGAATCTATGTCATTGCCAAGAACGCACACGTCCGCCGCCACCGTTGCCTCTCTGTCGACGCTGGAGCAGGTTCCTGGCCTCCTCGTTGCACCGAGGTTGAGCAAGTAACCCTCTTCTTCAGACGTTTCCACCGCGCCGAGTAAGGCATCGGCTTCGCTGATGGATGAGTACGGCGTGCACTCCACATCAATCGATTGCACAGCTCTACCTTTACCACGAAAGGCACGTACAGAACTGAGGCAGTTGCCGCTCAGCGAAGGTCTACCTTGCCCAGCCGCAAAGGCGTCGTCTACATCATCCTCTCCGGAGACAGCGCTACCAAGAGAGACGAGTCCGTTGAGATGCGACTGCTGCTGTGGATCGTGGGACATCATCTCTAGTGCAAGCGTGACTCCAGAGTGGGTCACGCTACGCCGAGGAGCCGGTTCATAAATGCTCTTGCAACTACCCACCAGAATCGGCGGGGAAAGCCGAGGGGCGCCTTCCGACGTAGTTGCGTCTCCGACGCCGTGGCAGGTGGGTACCGCGGAGAAGGGCAGTGTCGCCCGCCGGGACATGAGACTAGATGACGCAGACGACACTGCGATCCCTTCCTTGGTGTCTAAATCAAATTGCTCATTGCCACAACTCTGCCTTTCCTCGCTGCCGAGGACGAGGGGACTGACATGGGGCTCTCGCTTCGCAGGCGGGAAGTGGAAATGAGGAAGTGAAGTGACAGCACCAGGGGTAGCGGCAATGAAGCCACTCGGCTTGGAGTCAACAGAGCCTGCCCCTGCCATGACAGTGGAGGCCTCCGCTACCGAGGAGGAGGACAGACACTGAATGGAAGGTGTATGAGAGTGACTGACATGCTTTCTCGATGCTGAATCCGCGGCATTCATATGTGCACATAGATCGATGAGGGTCGGGTAGCCGCAGCAATCGCTCATTATCCACCCCTCTTACTTTTTTTTGAAAACCCTTCCAGAGCACGTGTATGGCGGGCACACGGGCCCCTGAAACTGCCAGGTGTGTCTAATCGAGAAGGTGATGGATGGTGAAGAAAGAAGGTGCCAGTGCAGGAGAGAAAACAGCAGTTACACAAGCAAGGAAAAAAAAGGTCGAGCTTAGTGCAGAAAAATTTCTGTAGAGGTTCGTGCATCTCTTGACAATGCGTGCGTCTCTGTGCGTTTCTTGTGTGTCTGCATGCGTGATGACAACGACGAAGGTGGCGCTACTGACTTCACTGTACGGATGCTCATCTGTTTTGAAAAGGAACTACACACACACGCACACACACTGTACCCACCAATGGATGTGGAATTGCCTCTCTGTTTGAGCTTACCGTTGCCTATGTGTGGAGGTCAGCACCAGACGATCGTTCCGATTGTGTGAAACAGAGAGGGAGAAAAACCTTGGAAAGGGCCCGTTGCGGCAGCAAGCACCACAACGGGAGAGGGGAAGGGGAAGAAAGAGACTTAACTGCGAGCGGCACCCACCAGCGGTGCCAGTTTAAAGAGGAGGTAAAGAGGCCGCAAGAATGAGTGCGGTCCTTTCAGAGGGCAGAAGGAAGTGCACGGCGGTGTGCCGTAGGACATGTGAATGGCGCGTAATTGGGGAAAGAGAAGGATATAGGCAGAATTACTCGACAGAGAAGAGCTGTTGTAGGCATGAGAGAAGCTGCACGAGGTTCATGCATGCGCAGCAGTAGCGACTGCTCCCATAACACGGCTGTGAAACACACAAATACAGCGATGCTGCCTGGCGGAAACACCATGTTGGCGTCTCCTCGAAAATCTCGGCAGTGAACGACGATCACGAACCCTACTGGGAAGCAAAGCAGTAATGCAGAACGCCCGAGGTGATGTGCACTACCAGTGCAGTGTGTGTGTGACTAATGAGACAGCCAGCATCGCTTGTATTACTGTTTCTCTCTGTGTGGGTATGCGTGTATGTGCCGCAGGTAACTGTTGGGTGGACAATCACACACGAGGGAGAATCTAGCGGAATATCTACGCACAGGGCGCAAGAGATGCCCGGGTTTCATCAGCTCCGTACCCAACGCTCCCAGAGGGAGCATATTCACGAGTACACACCGTTCAAAGTAGGGCTTCCCACTTTCCTTCACGTCTACGAAAGTCTTGTCGCCCTCACCGCACGCGCGTGCATTGATGAAGGGCCATTCTCCATCAGCAACAACGCTGGTGCAGCCAGTGAAGGTGCAGTCGACTCAGGCGCTTCGCCGGGGTGTGGTGCTGCTCTGTGCAAGGCGTCAAGGGACCGGCGCCACTGCGACTCCACCTCTGCGGCAGCCAACCACCAGAAGGAGCGCAAGCAGACATGCTTGTGACGATGACGCCTACGGTTCTTGCGGTGTTGCTCGCAACCCTTGCGCCCAACACAAGATGCCTTCTTGCAGCAAAGGGTCTTCCGCGGCCTTTTCAATAAATTTTGTCTCGGTGTCCACCCGCTCGGGGCGGTCATCACGCGGACAGTGCGAGCCTGTAGCAGCCTCAACTTTGCTTGCACCGTGCGATGAAGTGCTGTCAAAACGCAGGCCCGTACCTCAGCAACCGATACGTCGCACGCCGACTGCCGAGCCGCTAGAAAGCGCTGATGACGACTTAGCAGCTGGCAGAGGCGACTCACGCACACCGCAAGCGGGCGTCGCAATAGCACCGCCACAGACCGATTACGCGCGACCGGCAACGCCTCCTGTACCTTCTCTAGCACTTCGCGGCCCCAAAGCAGGCCAGCCTCATAAAAAGTCTGCAGCTGACGGGTTTTGGAGTTCATGCGTCCGCACAGTGCCGTGGGAACCACACGCAGCTGCAAGACGGAAAGAAAGCGCTGCGTGAAGTACACCGGCTCGTGATCCCCACGATGCACATAGTGGGTATCACCGACGCGGAGAGACGCCAGTAGAACTCCAATACGCCGCCACTCCACGCTGACCTCGAGCGTCGTGTCGTGTAGAAGGAGACCGCACCAGGGAACGAGACTGCCGGCTGCCTTCGAGAGCGTTAATTTGCCTGGATTGCTCAGGTACCCCACCGAGGGCCAGCCGCGCTGCATCGCTTGCAGACACCTCTCCGCGGCAGTGGGTGACGTGGTTGCAACAAGCACGTCGTCGACCCGGCGCAGCAGCAGTGACCGCTCCGTGTGCTCGCTCAGTATACGTGACAGAGCAGTGTCCACGACATCGGAGAAGAGACGGTCGCATAGGAGCATCGCTACCGGGGAGCCCTGCAGAACGCCGACGCGTTGTTCGAACAAGTTGCCTCCTGGCACGACAACGAGGTGGCGGTGTATGTGTTCGCTCAGGAGTGCGCGGACAGCGGTACCGGAAATCAGGTTCGCGCCGCAGCGGCCGCTAGCGTCGGTTGTGCGAGAAACGGCAGCGGTGGTGTGGGCTCCGCCTGGTGTGCGTCCTTCTTCCTCCTCCTCCCAATATATGTGGCCACGAGGAATTCGAGCTAGAATGCCGCACTCCGCCTCTGCGCATGGGATGGTGCGTGTCGTAAAGGTGCGCCGGAGTAGACAACCACCCTTGCACGCTACATCGCTATTTGGGGCATGGATTACAGTGAAGCGAAGCACGCGGTAGGTGTCATGCTTCACCAGAGACGCCACTGCTGCGAGCACCCGCTCTTGCGGTAAGTTATCGTAGCAACGCGAGGCATCGCTTCGGACGAGGGTGACGTAAGGTGTAAAACACGAAGCCGAGCGTGGCGGTGAGTAGGATGAGACCGCTGGCATTGTCCCTGCAGAATGCTCGCATTGAAAAGAATGCATCCCCCGAACCTCCTCGCAAAAACTGCGCAGCTCTGCGTATTCGTCATGATGGGAGAGGTTGCTCAGGCGCGGCAGGCCGTCCCGCACGCGCTGCTCCTCCACTCCGCTTACCAAGCAACGCAGTGCATCCTGCAGTGCTGCCTTGTGCGGAAGGTGTGGAGGCAGCAGATGGGAACAGCAGTGCACGCCAGTACGGCGGTTGTGACGGTTGCGTGCCTGTACCCTACTTAGCAGTGTCGCTGTCGCCGCCGGAAGCTGGTCATCGGTGTCGCTGCGCCCCAGTCTGCACAAAAAGTGTACGATGGCGCTTGCGTGGCTGTACGGACTCGGTGAGCCACGGGCCATTTCTTTCAACGACCGCAGGGACGCGCTGCGCACTACAGCAATGGGACGCAACTTGCGCCGATCGGGGCGGAAGCGAATGCCAGCATAAAGGCAGGATGCACCGCCGCTGCGTGTGGCAAGGGTGGCGCGCGCGCTCCGATGCGCCAACGCACCGCCAGTACGAACAGCGCGCCATGCGTCTCTTGGTACGGGAATGTCCGCAGATGTCGTGGAGGCAACTGCATGGGGTGAGGAGAGCGCAGCCTGAACTGCATCTCCGGACATGCTTATTGCCGAAGACCACGCAGAACGCGCAGCACCGACGTTGTGAGCACTCTCCGCGGCCAGTGGCATATGCTGACGCTGGGTGCCAAAAAATTGACTACGACGAACCTCTCGGCGGACCAGTCTGCCCCACACCGCTGCAGGGAAAAAAAGAAGCTGGTGCGTATTCTTGGAACTCCACGTTACGGTAAAGGACGCACGCAGTAGGAACGGCAGTATGTCCTGCGTGAGGAACAAGACGAACTGAAGCCAAACACGCTGCTGGACGTGCGAACGCCCGCGGCGGGCGTGACGCGCGGCGGACGAAGTCGCTACTGAGTGGGACGGCAAAGGGGTTGTGGTGTAGAAGCCGTTCAGCCATGGCACCTGAGCCACAGGCACGCCGTCCAAGAAGCGGAAGGCTGGAACAACGGCGTGGCGGCCGGCCATCAGCCAGCCCCGAACCGCTCTCATCAGCGCGTCGAGCACGCGTTCGCTGCCAGCTGTGTCGCGTCCCCAAAAGGATTCCTTGTTGTCCGTCTTCGAAGGTGCCCAGCGTAGAGTGGAGAGAAGGGTACGCAGGTAGGAAACCACCACATCGACAGGGGCAGAGAGCCGCTGCACATCCCACGGGTCCACGCCTTGCTGTTGACGGCGGAAGGCTTGCTCCAGGTAGCCAGTATGCTTTAGGGAAGCCCCGCGAAGATCCAAGCGAGCGCACTGGTCGACAACGGTGGACAAGAGACGGCGCAAGTGGGACGGCAAGTCGAACTTTGAAGATGTTGTCTGAGAAGCATCAGCGCTATCCTGCGGGGATTGTAGCACCAACCACCGGAAGACGTGCGCCACATGACACATCGGAATGTCTTCTGCACTGGTACGCCCGGCTCCCCTCTCGTTAATACCCACAGAGCTGAGCCGTGTGGATGCCCCATAGGCCGCCCTTTTCGGCAGAGAGGCTTGCAGCACGCGGTGCAAACTGTGTGGGTGGCGGCGAAGCCAGTGAGCCTCGAGGAAGCCCTCTGGTAGCGGAAGTGCGCCACCGTCGTCAACACCAGAGCGACCGATATCTGTCACGCGTACACTGTATAGCCGAGTACGCGGTACATTGGTGCGAGGCAGAGCGGCCACCCAGGTAGCAGGCATCTCCATGCCGTTCACGGGACTGGAAAATGAGTTGTCTCTACCTGAACGGCTACTCGGAGCCACCCCTCGCTGGAGTCTTCGCACCGCCTTCGATTTCGGCAGCACCTCTCCCTCATCCACTCTCCTTCGCTTTTGAAGCCGCAGAGGTGCGGAACATACGCCGGTGCCCACAGAACGTTTCACGCCACATGAGGAGACATAGCCACTTCCCTGTGACAACAGGCCCTGCATTTCCAATGCAGCATGTTTCAAGGGAGGGCCGAGGACCTGCACTCCACCTGCCATGGCCTCCAGCTGAAGCACGATAGGGCAGTACATTTCGATAAACCCCATAGCTGCGGGGCCCAGGCAGGCGGCAAACGATGACCACCAAGGATGGCGCAACAGAGCATCGGTGAAGGGTCGATGAGAAGTTTTGGTGTAGAGAAGCCAGGAAGCGGAGCCACGCCAGGGACCACGCGCGATGCCGCTCTTGCATGTGGATGAGGCGGTTAAAAAGGAAACATTTTTTCCGTGGGCAGAGTTGCATCGTGTCACACATGTATCGCAAGCTGCCGCTACCGCCGCCGGATGCATCAGCGGCTGCCGAAGCCGCCCGAAATCTGGGGCAGACGCAGCGCAGCCCGGAGCCAGTGTGGCTGGTATTGAGGGTGCGTGTGCTGTGGTAGGCGGAGGAGAAGAGGCGTGCAAAGCCACGTACACGACGACTAGGAACGATTCGTTGGGCGGCAGCACCACGTCACGCAAAGCATGAGACCCTGCAGAGTTCGGTGTGTCTGCCGTTGCGGCTGTCACTGGCGATGGAGACGCAGTGTCTACGGAAAACGTGAGACGGAGACCAAAGTACTCTTCCAAGAAGGCCTTCAGTGACAGCGGGCCGGCAAAGCCTGGAAGAGATGGAAACGAGGCAGACATGGTGTGCGATGTACCATGAGCGAGACACGATGGGGACGCGTGGGGTCGTGGTAGAGGGAAGAAAAGACGAGGGGTGGCTCGGAGGAGCACGTGAAAGGAAGAAAACTAAAGCAGCGTGCGGCGCGGTCCTCCAAGAGGGCGTCAAGCGACAGCTTCGCCGTTTGACCTTCATGAAGTGCCACGGGCAGCCTTCCTGCACTCTATGCCAGTTGTCAGTGTCTATAATAGCGTGCGATAAAATGTAGATGTCAACGGGTGTGGTGGGGACTTCTCTGGAATGTGCCCCTGCGTGCCTCGTGCTTGTCGAGGCGGCGGTGCGAAAAGGCGGAAAAGAGCGCACGCAGCTTTCCATGGAGAGGGGAAAGAGAGAGGCGAAAGGGCGGCAGAGGCGCGGCACCGGACCCCCGAACAAGACGGTGAGGACAAAAGAAGAGGGAGGTGATACTCTCGAAGGGTAAGCGTAGGAGGAGCTGAATTGGGTGGAAGCAACTACAAGTGCAATTCCTCTCTCTCTCTCTCGATCAATGCGGCGCTGACACCCCGTCAGCGGACTTCGGCGGCAGCCGCAATCAGTCCCCTGTGTGTGCAAATGTAAAAAAGTGGAGGAAGGCATCTCTTTCTTTTCGCTTGTGTGTGCATCGTGTACCTCTGCCAGTCGTTTTCTAGGGCTAGCGTTACCCTCAGCAGTTTTGCGGAGCTTTGAAAATGGCCGGGATCAGAGCGGCACCGCGAAAGATGGCTAGTGCCCCACAACATAAAACGGAGTGCCCAGCCGTTCAGACATTATCCATGCAAAGTCCCTCCTCTTTTTTTCATGCCAGCACAGAAGAGTGCGACCAGTACCTGCTCCTTTGCCGGTGCTTCCTCCGCTAACACCCCACATGGTGGTCCTTGACACGCTGAAACCCTCGAAAGCGACCCCCCCCACCGCGTCAGTCCTTATTCTGCCTCTCCCAATGTTACTGTGGAGCCGTACGATCGCTACGTGCTGCGTATGTGGCATGGGAACGAATCAGAACGTCCATCTCTTCCACTATTACTCGGACCTTCCACGCCGCCAGCGAAATCAGCGCCACGAGCGACAATCCAATAATTCCTGTGAGGGTGGGCTGCCCCATGGCTGCTAAAAAGCTGCGCGCAAAGATTATCGGCGGACTGGGCTCCAGATCGTAGCGCGAAAGAGTAATCAACAGCAGATTGGCTGCGGTAGAGAAAATGACGGAGAGAGACATGCCCACGAGTAACGCACCAAGTGCCAAGAGGAAGAAGCCACCCGCAAGGATGCTCGCTGTGCCGTACAAGAGTACTGCGCCGGCAGCGAGCACAAAGATGGAGGCCGCGGCCGCGATCACAAGCACCATCTCGATGCCAACGGATGTGCAGTTCAAAAAGAGATGATGCAAAACCAAGAAACCTCAAAATAAAAGGAGCCCAGATACAGTCTCTTTAGCGAGTGCAGAGATCAAGAATGCCTCTGCACGTCCGTGCAACTCTGCGCCTGAGCAGTCAGCCTTCGGTGGGTTACTGCCTCTCCCCCTGCAAGGAAGGGAGTGTGAGCGTACTCCCGTGAAACCCCTCTCCGATAAGGAGGCCTGTGGACCTCGTGTCTTCCTTTGTGTCGGTGTGCCCTGTAGAAAAAGATAAGAAGATAGTGCAGTCACAGTAGCAGTAACGATACCCACGACACGGGAAAGGGGGGAGAGATACACCGTAGTGAGAACAATAAGTGCCCCGGAGCTAAGGAAAGATGAGGGGCCTTCGTAAGGGTGCCGTTGCTACGTGCGCAGCTATCTGAAGCAAATGACAGAGGTTTCTGTGCCGTGCGTGAGTATGCGCATGCGTGGCGTCCCATTTAGTTAAATGTGTGTTGGGGGGAGGACGCAGAAGAAGTGCAGGCCGTTGTGAGTATAGACCACATGGGACAGCTAGGAGTAAAGGGATAGGTATGATGTGCAGCAACGAGACAAAGAAACAAGTTTCACGGAATGGGCGGAGAAAGTTGCTCGAGGGCTTCACAACCGCAATCGGGCAGTGTGCCCGGCAACGCCGAAGAAGTATAGGTGTATGAAGGCAAGAACAGAGAGAAAGCAAGCGTGTCACGCAGCCGTCTCGACTGTTTCCTCATATTTACCTTTTTTTTCTTCTCCGCTCTGCGTACCTTCCACCTCACGACGACAATGAAAGAGCGCATATAGCTTCTGCTGATGCTGGTATGTGTATACCGATAGACAGGTATCTCGTTATTACTGACGAGTTTCGCTTTCATGCTCGCGAGTCTCTTTTTTTCTCTCTCGTTTCCCTCTTGTATTACGGCACCTGATCGCTTTGACGACTGATTTCATTTGATGGATGAGGCACAGTTTGATTTGCCTATCCTTTTCTGTTCCCTGGTTCATTTTATGTGAAGGAAAAAGGATGCGCCGTGGTAATGCGTATGTTTGCTTCTGTTTGCCCTTCAGCCCCCTCCCGCACCACCACCACCTTCCCCCTCATTGTGTGATGCGATGCGATAGGCCTACTTCTCGTACAGCAAACACGAAAAAGAAAAAAGGGCCTCCCGATCGAAATCCGTACCATGTAATACGAGGGGGGGGGGGTTGCACCCACAGGTAAGAGGAGCTCACACCACATGCGCACCCGAGCACAACAACATATTGCCTGTCATGCACAGCATCCAGTGCTTATGTCAGACATGTCAACGGTCAGGAGTGCCCGGTGAACTCAATAGAAGAACGTGGAGAAGGAAAGCGATATCGACAGTGAGAGGTAAAGGGTTGCGGGTCGGTGTGTGTGTGTGTGTGCTTTTTTAAAGTGCAGATGGGTATACAAATCAAACATGAGGCCGGTGAGAGTGCAAACGTGTGTGGGATGTTGTTGCAACTCAGTGCGCCGGTGTGTCAGTAGACGTACCACCGCCTGTCGCACCCCACTCATGTGTAAAGAGTGGCAAAGTCAAAGCACACAGTGCACCGGTACCTCCTCCGGTGACCCTCCGCAGAGACTCAAAAAAAAAAAAAAAACTGTTACGCCTATCGCAACGCACACGCACAGACGCGCATACGTCGTCTCATCCTTCCTCGCACCGCCACGATACCCTGCATCCCGCAGTCTCTCCCGCAGCCTGCCGAGAACAGTGGGACAGCATATATAGAAGGGGGTCAACTGGGAGAAGATTGGGAAAGGGAAAAAAGAAGAGGGCTTGAAAAGAGCGAAGAAGACCCTCGCTCGGAGAGAAGTACGGAGGTATTCGTATGTTCGCTGCAGAGCTCTTGTGGCCTGCATGGTTATGCGAAGGATGATCCATACAGGACGCTGGATCACATATCGCTTAAGGGCAAGCATCGACGAGTACACACAACTACAGGCATGCGGACGCACATAAACACACGCTCATCTTGTGAAACACCCACACGGACGAACGCGTCACTTAGTGCAGAGTTCGACCCCCCCCCCACCATACGTGTTTCTTCTCGCCTCTCCCTTGAAGAAACACACACTGGAGAGAAAGACGATCCCGCTGTACGAGCACATCAGCACACACCAAAAAAAAAAAACAGGAGAAAAGAGAAGGCGCACCGATGGTGAGAGGTGACGTGACAGAAACCAGTTAGTTATCCATCCAGGTTACTGCTCCTTGTCACCCTCTGTTCCCCTCATGCTGCCTACTTCACAGTGGGGCCGGGAAACCCCTCTCCTCTGTGGCGTTCTTCCTCGTGTACTGTGTCAAGTCGATGGTTACCTCCTGTGGGGCTACTCCCGACGATAGACAAGTGCCAGTGCCAATCTTCGGTGTAGACGATGACCTTGACGGAATAGAGAATGCAAAAAGTCGTTCGAAAGAAGAAAAAAAGGCAGGAGAGAGAGAGCAAGGAAGAAGGAGCAGCGGAAGTCGACCGCGCTGTCTTTCCAGGATGAAAGTGTCAGCATATGCTGCGCGTGTTGAACATGCGATGCCTCTCAGCGCCATCCTCGAACACTCGCACCGGAGCAACTCCTCAAACTCCCTCTCACGTAGCCTTATGTCCCTCTCGCACTCGCCAAGCTTTCCTGTGCATCAGCGCACGCGCTTAGTAGCGGTAGTGATCCGGCTTGAACGGGCCGTTGACGGGGCAGTTGATGTACTCGGCCTGCTTCGGGGTCAGCTTCGTCAGCTTGGCGCCCACGTGGGCCAGATGGAGGGCAGCGACCTTCTCATCGAGCGTCTTGGGCAGGAAGAACACGCCGGCCTTGTCACCGCGCGGATACTTGCCGGTATCGCGGTTGCTCCAGAGTTCGATCTGAGCCAGGACCTGGTTCGTGAAAGAGTTTGACATCACGAAGGACGGGTGACCGCTGGCGCAGCCAAGATTGACCAGGCGGCCCTTAGCCAGCAGGATGATGTGGCGGCCGTTCGCCATCGTATAGCGGTCCACCTGAGGCTTGATTTCCACGTGCTCCTTGGCGTTTGCCTCAAGCCATTCCACTTGGATCTCCGTGTCGAAGTGACCGATGTTGCACACAATGGCGTCGTCGCGCATGTGTGGGAAGTGGTCAGAGGTGATGATGTCATCATTGCCGGTGGTCGTCACAAAGATGTGCGCATCCGCCATGACGTCCTCGACCAGAGCGACCTGGTAGCCCTCCATGGCGGCCTGCAGGGCGTTGATCGGATCCACCTCCGTTACCACAACGCGAGCACCGAAGGCGCGCAGGGCGGCGGCGCAGCCTTTACCCACATCACCGTATCCGCACACGCAGCACGTCTTGCCTGCAATCATCACATCCGTGGCGCGCTTGATGCCGTCCACCAAGGACTCTCGGCAGCCGTAAAGGTTGTCAAACTTGCTCTTCGTCACGCTGTCGTTGACGTTGATGGCGGGGATGGGAAGGTTACCCTTGCTTAGGCGCTTGTACAGGTTCTTCACACCAGTCGTGGTCTCCTCGGAGATACCGACGATCTTCGGCACGAGCTCGGGGTGGTGGTCGATCACCAGATTCGTCAGATCGCCACCGTCGTCGAGGATCATGTTAGGTAGACCGTCACCGCTGAAGCCCTTCAGTGTCTGGGCTATGCACCACTCGTACTCTTCATCCGTCTCACCCTTCCACGCGAACACCGGCACGCCTGCCTTGGCAATGGCCGCAGCAGCGTTATCCTGGGTGGAAAAGATGTTGCACGACGACCAGCGCAGCTCCGCACCAAGGGCCTTGAGGGTCTCGATAAGCACGGCAGTCTGCACGGTCATGTGTAGGCATCCAGCAATCTTGGCGCCCTTCAGCGGCTGGGAGGGGCCGTACTCACGGCGCAGCTCCATCAAGCCGGGCATCTCGTTCTCGGCCAGCTCGATCGCCTTGCGGCCCCACTCCGCGAGACTGATGTCCTTCACCTTGTAGTCCGACATGATTACAGTGTGTGACTGAAACGGGAGAGAAAAACAGGGAAGCGCTTGCAGTGTGTCAGGTGACTGGCGTGGAATATGAAAGGATGAATAAGAGAGGGAAATAAGAGAGATTTTCTTTTTTTTCTGTTCACCGCACAATACACACACATATATATATATATATGTATATGTGAGAAACATGCAACCGAAAGCAGGTGGGGGTAAGGAGCGACGGGCCACGAATGAAAATATGATTGGGGGAATGAAGAAAGGTAGGGTGTCCCCGCAGCGCCAGACGAGTCGATGCGTCCATCAAAAAGGGGTAGAGGCACCCACATTGGCCGAGAGAGAGAGAGAGACAAGACCATAGGAAAGCGGGGATGCACACACACACACACACACACAGAAGGAGGGAGAGGGGAAGAGTTCAGAGGAAAGGTTGTGCCGTGAAAGAAAAGTGCGTACAGGATGGCATACGCCTTTCATTGCACAAGAGCTGCGTAAATGGCAACAGATCACACTAGGTCATGACGCTTTGGGTAGCGTCCTACCCACCACACACTCGCACGCACACATACGCACCGCCATTGTAGTCCTCAACATGCAAAGAAAAGTCCACCAGGCCCTTTGACGCGTTGTAGGCCACCGAACACGCATCACCCAGAAACGCCTCCGCAGTGGTGCCGTAGGGAGCCCGCCCGCCGGTGAGTCTCATAATTACATGCAGAGATAAGACGATGATGAAACACCAAACGAAGGCGTCCAGCACGAGACGCGCCGCTTCTCCGTTGGCAATGATGGATGTGCGCCTTTCTTCTCCGTTTCCTATTTTTTTTTTTTTTGGCGTGTGCTCAAGCTGTGACGGTGGCGACGCGCCGTACGCTCCGTACTTGCTCGCTCCCTCACGCTTGATACAGGCAATCACAAACATCACACTAGCTGGAAGAAAATGCAGCGCGCCGACTTCACTTGTGGTGAGAAGAACAGAAAGAGCGACAGCATCAAGTGTAGTCTACTATGCACTGAATTGGATGTACTCGACACGCTCCTTCGCGTCGACAAAGACACTGCCCACCTCACCAGGATGCTCCTCTGCCATCTGCACAATTTTGATGACTGTGTTCACCGCGTTGCGGGCTAGGGAAATGTCATCGCGCTGCTCAAGTGCATCTCGGCACGCGTGAGCCGCGCGGGTTGCTTCGTCCAGGTCGTCTGCGAAATTAGAATTTGCTTGAACACATTCATCCTTGCTTGGAGAGTCAACTGTGGCGCTGCTTTTATCCGTAACGAAGCCCTGGCTGGAGAGGTGCAAGAGGAAATCCAAGTTGCCGACAATGCGGAAGCGCGACGGCTTTATCCGGGGCAGAGTGCGGTTCTCGTTTGCCGTGCCTTCGGACTCCACCACGAAGGGCGGCAAGGTCAAGGCAAACGCGCACTGCGCTGGGTCGCCCGAATTGTTCACTGCACTTGTCGCCTCGATCGTTGCACCGAGCTCTGCAGCCGGAATGAGAGGCTCCATCAGTTGCACTTTGCGTGCGGCATTCAGCTTCTCGATCCAGCCGTGTAGGGTGACGGAACGATTCGTTCCGGCCGCTCCTTGCACTCCCCGTTCCTCGGCAACGGACCACGGCAACTCAGAGTAAGGAACGAGCTTCCCCTCCTTGACCGCCTCCCGAAATTCAGACAAGTCCAGGAAGGGACCGGTAAACGCCACCTCGAGTGCTGCACCACGGGCATTGCGACAGTGCGGAATGAGGTGCAAAGATGTGGCAAGGTCGGTCACGTAGGCTGCGTACGCATCCTCGACGTAGAAGCCAATGTCTAGATCCTCGCCTAACATCTGATGCCACCAGAACACTATCGTCTATGCAGTGCTAGGAGGGAAACCAAAAAGAAAAGTAAGTGCACACAAACGTAGGCGAACGTGAGAAAGGCGAAGAAAGGCAGGGACCACTCAGAGGAATCGAGTGCATCATGGCACAATTGCCAGCCCGTGGGCATGACGAGCCACGGCTCAGTAAGCAAAGCGCTGCCTTGTAGACATCTGGGGGGTGTGCAGGCAAGATAGAGGGTGTAGTTGTAAAGGCCGATTCGTCAAACAACCACCGGCAAACAGGCCATGCAAAACTGCGAGCGTGTGCGCTGTCCCCCCCCCCTCCCCGATCCGAGGTGATAGGGGGGTCCAGACGGAGCACGAAGAGGAGTATCTGCGTGTCCCTGTGGATACCAGCGAGCATCACTGAAGGGATTCCTTTCCTATACCACAAGCTGCAGAAAAAGGGCACATCAAAGCCCTCATGCGCGCGCAAGCCCACACGACCTCGTGTCACCTCGGCATCCGCGTACTTCCTTCACCCCCGATGCAGAAAGAGCTGCCCCTCCCATTCGTGCCCTTCTTTCCCCTCCCATCATGTCTGCACCACACGCCGTTTTCCGCCGGGCACGTTTGCAGCTCGGTTCCTCTTCCTCTCACGTAAAGAAATGCTTTTGTGTGACCACTACAGCTTTTGAAGATACCGATAGCCGTCGCCTTTACTGTCAGTCTCATCGATGCTGTGGGTTCTACGGTCTTCCACCCACCCCCACTAGGTAGACTAGCTCCGTGTCCTTCGAAAATCAGCTTTCTCGCACATCTTCGCATGCGCTCAAGCCTGCAGGTGGGTTTCGACCTCGTCTTCTTACCGCTAGATGCTGTGGGCTTTGAGCCAGTCCTCGACGGGCTCCGCCAGCACCGCCTTCTCCGCGGGCAGCAAGAAGTCATCTTCAGGGCCGCGCAGGGATGAGGGGATGAGCTCCTCTAGCATTCCCAAGTTCCACCGCACGTAGTTGACATGCTCCAGGTAGAAAACCCACGAAGCGGCCCATCGAATCCAGTCAAGACTGACGCCATGATCCTGCATGATATCGTAGAGCTCGTTCAGCATATCCTGCTCCAGGTGCCACAGGCACGGCCCGTCGTAGAAGAAGTTCTTCCGTGCATACTCGCCGTCGTCTGACGGGTCCAGGAGCGCCGCGCGCTCCTCCGCCGACTTCGGTGCGTATACCCGCACGTTGCGCATGTGCATCCCACCCTCGTTCGCAGCCATGGAGAAGTGAATGACGATGCCGTTTCGCTCCACGCACACCTCGATCGGAATCCAGTCGGCAAAGGTGAGCACGGCGTTCAGTCTCGGCGGGTCCTTCAACTCTATACGCGCCCACGCATGCACGGCGGCAAGACGGCCCTCTTTCACGGCGTCCCGATGAAACACAACAACGTTATCCTCAGGGCGATGCTGCACAGACCAGGAGCCGTCCCCAAATGTCTCCTCCGGCTTTGAAGTGGAAGAAGCTGCCGCAGTTGCCTGGGATGCGTGCGCCGCTTCGCCAGCGCTGTCCTCACACCCAAACTTTGTCGGCATCCCCTCTGCTTGTGTCGATAATTTTCCATCAGCACTCTCTGCAGCACCACTCTGCTTTGTGGCACCAGAGGACGTGTCATCAGCACCTGGATCTGCGCTTTGGTGTACCTCGAGAGCCGCCTCTGTCGCCACCAACGAAGGTGAGGCCCCTGTGGTTCTTGTTGCAGGTGGTGGGGGCGGAGGCTTTGTGTAGTACTCTCGCCGGATCTCGTCGCACAGGTCCTTGTAGAGCGCCCGGAAGAGCTGGTAGTTGCCAGCGCCGTACTTGGTGCCCATTGCACGCGTCCATTGTGTCTCCTCATTCACCAGCTCCTCCGTGGAGAGGAAACGAGAGCCATGTGCAAGGGCAGTCAGGGAGCGCAGTGCAGGTACTTCCTGCGTCACCCCAAAGCGACGAAACATCCCTAAAGTTTCAGTCGATCCCCGCGAAAGATAGGAGCCCCGTGGCATCGTCCTGAGGTCTCAAATCCGCTCCAAAGACCAAAAGGGAACAGGGGATATGGGCAGAAAAAGAAAAAGCGATGACGTGAATCGTCACGGAGCACGTGGAAGAAATTGGGGTTTACGCGCCACGTGGCGTTTGCGAGTTCTTGGATACGTCTGTGGGAAAACAGGTGACAGGGCGTGGTGAAGCACAATGAGCTTCAAGCGGCGATCCACATAACGTTGCGCAGCGTGCAGTGACCGATTCCGTTCACCTGCTTTGGATAATCATTAACATGAAGGCGAAACAAACGAGCTCGATCCAGGCCTCCGCTCACCCTCCCTCACCCCTCCCACCGAAAGAGAAAAAGGAGGCTGTTGATAGGAGCAGCACTTCAGTGCAGAAATGAAATCGTCTTCGTGCGACGCTGTGCTAGATTCAAATACAAGACGAAGACAAACAAAGCGGTACTGTGGTTCGCGGGCATATACGCCAAACAGCGGCAGGGGGGGGGGGGCCTCACGCACTAGGTGATCTATAAAGTTCGATAACTGCCCCGCAATTCACACACAAATACCGGCCGAGTCCGACAACTTGAAAATGTGTATGGTCGTTCCGAAAGCACCAAAAGGAGGTAAAGAGTGTACGCGAAGGCGGATGGTTAAGCGGCATACAAACAGTTAAAGCATTCGAGGTCGGCAAGGGTAAGACGCATACTCCTGCGGCAGTGGCCGTGAGAGAGAAAACGGCGCAGAAGACATGAGAGGGGAAGGAATACAATGAAACAAGAGTAATGCACACGGACGCACAAGCCGCAGAAGAATCATCGCTTCTCCCCCACCCCCTCCACCTCACACACCCTTGCTGGTTCCTCATCACACTGCCCAGCCGCTAACGAACAGAGTTATGCATACGTGGGCAAGGGCAATTAGATCTGAGCGCCCGGAGCGAAAAGTTGTGTCAGAGCAGCCCTTCTTGTACTGCCACCATTCTTCTCAGCAAGGGGCTCTCTTCTCTCCGTATGCTGACGACTCTGTGCCTGAAAGCTCCTCATAGCATTAGTCAACTAACATTTCTTTTCTTTAATAGGTGACCCCTCACAGGTCTCTCGGCAAGGAGAGAGGCGCCAATTATGTTTACTCATACACACTCGGCCGCACAACGGTGGACATTTACCTCTTTAAAATGCGAACAAGAAGCCCACCAACACAACAAGTGTCTCCGCACACCCCTACATACGTACGCACACACACACACAGACCAAGGAAGGTAAAGCGCCCCGTCAGATGAAACAAGAAGATACACGCAAGCACATCGCACACAGACCCTCCCCCCCCCCACACACACACATACAAAGACAGACGTACGTGTACCAATCAAGGTACAGGCAATACGAAAACGGATGCAGTGTATGCACACGTGCCCATGCAAAGCACACGCATACGAGCATACACTGAGAGAGAACTTTTTCCTCGCCGCATTGCACTTCCCTACAACGTCCACAGAGGCTGCGCTCCAGGTGTTGAATCGTACGAGTCGCCGAAACGGTACATCTTGATGAGACCGTCGTAGCTGGCGCTGGCGAAGCCGCGACCATCTGGGTGGAAGGACATGGCATTGATCGTACCAAAGTGGCAGCGGAGCTGCCCGAGCTGGTGGCCGTGCACCTTGTGAAAAAATTTAACCTCGAATATGGACTGCCCGCCCTGCGTCGTTACCGAGGCCGCGTCCATGCCACCGCCAAGGATTACGTGGTCGGCATACGGGCTGATTGACACATCGTTCACCGGGACATCGCTCCGGTACACTTGGATGGTGGCCAAGTCACGGAAGTCTATGAGGTGAGACGTCTTGTCGGTCGAGGCTGTGGCTAAGGTAAGGTAGTTGGGGTCCCAGCTGAAGCGATTGATCACCTCGTTCTCATCCTCGTGAATCTGGCGGCTGCGGATCACCTTGTTCGCTTCCACATCGAGGATGTTCATGTAGCCGCCTTCGGAATAGTAGATCGTCTCGTTCGTCGGCCCCCAGGCGGCCCACGTGATGGTGTCCGGGGTCTCGTAGGTGGAGAAGGTGGTGAAGGGCGTCTGGACAGGAGCGATGTCCTCACCGGCCTTGGGCACGGTGAAGGGTACGTTGTACACCTGAATCGCTGAGTTGGTGCTGGAGCGGCCCTTTGTGGCCACCATCATCATCGTGTCATCGTGTGAGAAGCCAACACTAGCGCCGGACGATAGGCTGCGGTTGACGGTGCCAAGCAGGGCACCGGACTCTACGCTCCACAGAAGGACCTCCTCACCTGCGCTGGCGGTCGCCAAGAGTGTGGACTCACGGTTCACATCTAGAGCGACCATAGCCGGGTCGTATGTGCGACCTTCCACCTGACCCACGGTTGTGTAGGAACCAAGCATCTTACCCGTCTTAACCTGCCAGCAGCACGCACTGCAGTTTGTGTCCTTGGCAGATGAAAAGAGAAGGTCTCCGTCGCGGTTGAACTTGAGCATCGTCACGCCCTTCATATGGCCGTGAAGCGCCACGCCTTCGAGATCCACGGCAGCCGTCATTGTCGATGAGGTACGAGAGAGGAAAATGAACTGTGTTTTCGTTTTCTTGGTGTCCTTCAGGACGGCTGCAAGCAAACAGAAAAGGGTGAGAGACGTAGACACCAAAAAAAAAAAAAAACAGAGGTGTGTTCAGCAGACGTGAACCTGCTGTGGATGGGTCAGGTTGAAGACATGAGAATGGTCCCATTGTAGCCATGTGTGTGTGTGTGAGAGAGAGAAACAGGCGGTGAGGAAGATGAAGAAAAAGGGAAGGGAGCAATCAATACACGGTGAGAGACAGAGAGGGGGATATCATGGGTGATGTGTACCCACATTCCCCGAGCACAGCGAGCCAACACCCATGAGCAATAGAGCCGGAAGAGCCTGCCCACAATCATCGAAAATATGGCGTGTCGTCTGTCGCGACGGTATTGTGGATGCATCAGTGTGAACAACTGCTGGCTGATTTGTTCGTGCTTGCGTATGCCGTACCGGTGTGTTCGTGTGTATCGCATGTGCGCTAGGGCATGGGCATGTGCGTGGCCTAGCGCATGCAGGCACATACTCCGCGGGAATCAAGAGAGAAACATCACCCTCACGGCGGCACTAATCGAGGAAGCGGTGGCCTACCCCAGGGCAATAGAAAGCACAACAGCACACACAAAAGAAAGCGTTGTGCGGAGTGCTCACCATCCAAGCTCCTTGAGACGCTGGCTTGCCATCATCACCAGATCACGGTCCGTTATCGCTGTCGAACCGGCACGGATGGTGGTGTCGCTGGAGCACAGAAGCGGTGATACCTTGCTCTCCACAGCCCTTGCGTTCTCCACAGCCACAACGCCTTCTCCCAGCGTCGCCTGTACCTTTGCCATCCCCGCTTCTATGAGATGCATGAGCTGTGGCAGCATCGTCTCCGTCATGCCCTCCGCACACGCAGCAGCCGGCTCGGTGCGGAGTGCAGCCAGTGCCTCGAGCAAGGCCTTTTGCCGGTCCGCCGCTTCAATCCGCTCCTTGCGTTCCGCGTCAGCAAGCTGCTGAAGGCGAAAGCGCATGTCTTTCTCCAACGACGTCAGCTGGACTGTCGTTCGCTGGTACTGTGCCTCGAGACGTTCGGTAACATCGCTCTCGTGTGCCTCAAGGCGGCTGATGAGGGCAAGGAGAAACTGACGGTCCCCGGCGGCTTCGCTCGCTTGGTGCACGAGGTCATCAGACGTGCTCGCGATGACGACTTCAGTTTGGGATGTTGTGGATGCGATGTCCGGAGGATTCGCAAAACCACCCGTGAGCTCCTCATCACCCTCGTCGTCGTGCTTCTCGTCTGCAGAGGTATAGGAAGGCGATGGCTCCAATGTCTCCGCGGCCGCGTCAATCTGGCCGTCGCGAGGGGAGGTGGATACTCTTCGCTGTGGAGGTGTGCTTTCCTCAGCCACAGCACCCGTCGCGTGGGGAGAACTGTTAGCTTTGGTGGCTGCGGGGCCCGCAGAGAAGGGAGGATTTTCTCCATGGGGAGCAGTATACGAGATTGGCATGGGCGCAAACATCGGAAAAGGAACTGGCACCGGTACATACCTGTTGGCCGGGTCAGCAGCAGAGCTCCCTGCTCCCGCAGCAGCGGCTGAGCCAGTGGAGATGGTGGTGTCTTGTGCAGCGTACCAACTTGCGAACATGGGCCACCAGGGTCCGTAGGGACCCACAGAGGGTCCAGGAGCAGCAGCGGAGTTGTAGACAGATTGTGGAGTGCTGTGTTGATCGGCAGTGTTGGAGGAGGGCAGTTGTGTAGTCGGTGATGTTAGCGGCTCCACCTTCTCCCCAATCACGGAGGTCTGCGGGTTGGTGAGGGACTCGGCGTGTGGCACCTCCGGTGCAGGCGGTGGCGACGCCTGTGACGCGATAGCACTCGTCGTGTGGATAAGCCATGACTGCTGCGTCGAGCAAGCCGACTCTCTCAGAATCAGTAACTGCCCCATGCCACGCGCTACCACTCGGAAGCCGGCAGCGGCGCTAGACTCGGCCAGCATCTTCGCCTCCCCAGCACCCCTAGCGCGGGCGAACACCTCGCTGGCGCCCGTGTTGCTTATGTCCAGCAGTTCCATTGCAGTGCCCTCCAGCACCGGACGAGAAGCCAGCAAAGAGCCGCCCATCCAGGTGATGGAGGTGCTGGATACATTCAGATACCGTAGGGCAGAGCCAGGAACAGCGTTTGCGACCGCACGCGCTGTCTCGTCACCCAGCGGGTTTTGACTCGCGTTAAGTCCCTTTAAACCCCGCATCGCCGCGTGACTGAGACAGACGCTTCTGCCGGCCGGTCGTGGCAAAAGACGATTCTCCAGAGGTGTGTAGCCGCCCCGTAGCGAGCTCTGCCACATGGAGCCCGAGTCAATCGGTGCGGCAGCGCGTATGAGGTGCACAAGGCCATTTTTGTACGCATCAGTCAGCCCGCACCCCACAAAGCTCACCTCCTCTAGCACCGGCCACATCAACCCGCCATTCGCCGATGCTGCAGACAACGTGGAGGATGACATGGTCAGCTGCATAAATTGGGCATGCGAAAGTGGGACGCCGTCCAAGCGCAGGGAGGTGAGACGCTGACACAGTGGGAGAACGCGTGTTAGCGACGGCGGCACTCGTCCGATGCTTCGTTGGCGCTGCGGCGGTGCACCACCCGGCACCGCCATGGAAGTCAGTGGCATATCGCACCAAGAGAAGGAGATTAGGGTAGTAACGCTTTCCTCCACCGCCCGCGCCACCGCCTGCGGCAGACGGCGCAGCGTTGCGTCACTCTGTCTGAACCATGGCGTTCGCGCAGGCGGCAAGGCCGCATGGCACGGGAACTGCGCTGTTGGAAAGGTAGCGCTGCAAGAGAAGTGCAGCTTGGTAAACTGCGTCCGCGAGAACGCGCCTGCTGCTCTCGGCTGAGAGGACGCGCTCGTGTCTGCGGCACCTCCTCGTCGACTCAGATGCCCTGACGAGTTACGCGACGGAGCCGCTGGCAATCGCACAGCGCGAGTTGCTGGAGGCACGTCCAGGAGTGCGTACGTAAAGAAGCGGATATCCGCAAGCGGAATCTCCGCGAAGTTGATGTCCATCACGCCGTCACGGAGACCGGCAATGAACGCAGGGTGGGGTGACGTGCGGTGCGCCTGGCAGTGAGCAAAGTACCGCTCCATGAGGGAAGGGCGATCCACTGACATTATCGGTAGTCGCAGACGGAGGGAGGGGGTCTCACACACACACACACTTCACCAGTACGGCACTTCAGCACAGGAAGCTGCGGGGAGCATTTAAAAAAAAAATCGGAATGAGTACGAGCGCACGTGCCCGTTACTAATCTATAGTTGCTGAACGCGTCGTCGGGGGGGGGGGGTCAGTGGTGTATGTAGGAAGCTTGTGTAGGGGGTCGATCATTGCATGCGCGACTATGCTCTCCAATAAAAAGGAGAGATGTGTAGTCGCGATTGAGCAGATGAGTAGTCTATGATAAGCAGCGGACTCGCGAAATCGGGGGTGATCGAAGAGTTCTTCTGCTGTGTCTGGTGCTGCACATTCCAAAACGCGTGCGGGTGAAGAATGAGAAAGTGGGAGTGGCGTGTGATTGGAGCATACACGCACACGCGCACGTACGCATGCACGGAAAGAGTTAGAGAAAGCGTAGGTGGGAAGAGATGGTGAGGGCCAAGTTACCAGCGATTCATGCCAAGAGGAAAGGATTACACGCCACATGTCGCAACACAGCAACTGACGGCCCTTCACTTCAGCATCGGCGCAAGAGTGGGGCCACGAGAGCCCTCACTAAGACCACATCAGTGACGCCTTACAGCATCCGCGCATGTCGAATATGAGCCTCGCTCTTCTACGCGTGCGGAGGTTGGTACAAAAAAAACCGTAGACGGATGCCATACAGGAATATGTTGCCGAGTGCCCAAAACGAGGAGGGAGAAAAGGGATAAAAAAGGATCTGGAAGACGATGAAGAAAAGCTGAATCTTTTTTCGGGTCTTTTTTTTGGTCTCCCCAAACACAGACACACACACACCTATAGAAGCACAGGCATGCATACGCGCGTGCCAATCGGGTGCGCACCCTCCACACCAGGCCCGCGCCCTTTCTCACGGCGAGCATGCACACATGCGCAAGTAGGAGGGACATGAAGAAGGCCAAACATTTCAAAAAGAAAACAATTCGTTATTGCTGAAGCGAGTAAAGAAACGAAACAGAATAGGAAAGGAGAAAAAAGGAGTTACAGGCGCAGCGGCAGCAAGTCTGTTTGGCTGATCGTATGCCGGGGAGGGGGGAGGGGGGAGGACGTGCATGTGCGAGTGTGGGAGAGTGAGTGTGATCGTGGCTGCGCTTGTTTCTGAATAGTGAAGGTCAAAAAGAGAGGGCACAGAGAAAGCAACGCATCGGGGAGTCAGCTCCGACACACCAAGCACTTGGCACCGAGGTGCCACACCATCCGCCAGTAGGCCAAGATAGCATACGGCGTCCACATCACCGCCACAGCCACCGCTGTCCACCCAAGCATCTGCCACTCGCAAACGGCGCTGAAGACGCACCTCAGGTCGTTGAAGGCGCAGCGTCTGCACTGCTCTGTATTGAGGGCACTCGGTGTCGATGAAGTGGCCGTGTACTCGACTGTCCAGGAAACGTTTTTAGAGGCCAGCAGCGAAGTGGCCGAGTCGCGAAGGGCAACGGTGCATGAGGCGGTGCTCTTCACCTCCTCGGGCACGTCGTTCGTCATGCTGAACTGCAGCAGCAAGGAATTGTTGGCGCCAGCCACCAAAGCCGCCTGATTACACTCACCTGTCACGCCGTCCCTGTCGCAGTGCAATGTGCGTGTCCCCTGGCACTGACCAACGGCAACGTAGTAGAAGCCACCATATGTGTTGTTGTTGCGAACTGTGACGTAGAGGATGTCTGTGCTGCTGTCAAACGTGACAGCATCGAGTATGCCGCGTAACGGGAGTGGATGGAACGCGAGGCCGTCCGCATTAATCATCCAACGCAGCACAGCCCCGCCCGTGCGTTCCACCGTATCGAGCAAGAAGTCATCGTCCTTGACCTTATGTCGCGTAAACCTGCCGAGAGAGGTGGCGATGTAGCGCCCGCCAACGCCCTGGGCGATCCTCTCCAGATCTGCAGCACGGTAGTCGGCCAGCTGGTGTTGCACACATGTCCCCTTCTGCGCGTTGCATTGCGTAGTGCTGGAGAGAGAGTAGAAATAGTCTGGTGAGATGCCGACCTTGTCGCAATCATTGCCGGAAACGCTGACAAGCGACGCTGGGAGAAACAGCCACTCTGCCGGGTCGTCGTCGCGCACAAGGCCGGTGCTGGCATTGCTGTAGTTGGCCGCAGGAGCAAAGAGGACGCGTCCAGAAATATTAACCTTGTTTGACTCCCCGGGCAAAACGCCAGAGGACTGAAGAAGCTGCAAAGCCGACTGACCGTCCTGCGCCTCAGGGGTATCCGTTGTGAGCTGCAGTGCCGCTGGTGCGATCCCTTTCCCGCTCGCAGAGAGGTTAATCGTGTAGTAGGGCGACGACGATCCCACGGACCATCCGTGGTAAGTGATGCCCTCCTCCTCGACGCAAGTGATTCCGGTTGCGCCGGATCGGAAGCAAAAGTGCGCGCGCATCGAAGCGTTGCACAAGTCGCTTGTGAGGGCACACTCCACGCTGGTGCAGGGGCAGCACAGTCCAAGCGGCGCCGGCACAACATTCCCTTCCCTGTTCTTATAGGGGGGACAACGGGTGACGCCGTCATCGCATGACATGGCCGTCCTCAGCACCCGTACAGAGTCTCGCAATGCTGCCCGGAACTCACGTAGGTAGGTGAGCCCGTAGCGCACCTGCACGGCGCCACGCCTTATTGTCACCGTGATGGGAGGTAAGGACACCTGCACAGAGGTGGCGAGGGCGTCAACAGCATCAGACGCCGCGCCACGGGGAAAGAGCGACTGGTGCAACGCGTGAGTCACCGTCACTTTTGCGTCGAAGACAGGTCCGGTGAGAACTCTGTCGTCGAGGGTGAGGTCCACCACCAGCTTGCGCTCGCACACAGGCGGTCTGGGTGGAGAGGCATCCTCACAATGGCGCAGGTAGGCCACTGCAACGGCGGCGCTGTTCATGCCGTCAGCCAAGTGGTCAACGCCAGGTCTGGCGCAGACCCCCTGGCTGGCGTACAACAGCGCAAGAAGAAGCGCAATGAAGGCCACGCGAGTGGGTGGTGGTGCTGCAACAAAGCAAGTGCGGTACCTGCGGCGTGTTCGGTGATTAGTCAGTGAAACACGGCCAAAGGTGTCTTGGGACGCGGGCACTGCTGGTGCAGCCGTGTCGCGACCGCTGTTCGACGACGGCACAGTAGCGGTGGAATTATCACCGGATACACTCGGCATAGCAGAGTTCATCTGCGTGTACAGCCTTACGCGTAGTTGAGGGTGTGGATTGAAGAGTGTTCACTGTTTTTTTTTTTTTTTGTGTGTGTGTGTGTGTTTGCGTACACGTATACGCGTATGTCTGGGAGGGAGGGAGCGAGGTACAAAACGTGAAAGCAGTCGACGAAGGAGGGAGGGGAGGGTACAACGAGCCGGGAATAAAAAAAGGTAAGACGTGAAGCCAAACAAGAGAGTGGCACAGACGATTACGTGTATATGCACACACAAAAAAAATAATAATAACGACGCGAAGCAGCTGTAGGGAGAGCAGATAAAAAAAGAAGACGAAGGAGAGGCAAGACAACGAGCAAGGAATACGCCAGATAGACGTGGCGAAGCGAGAGAAAGAGAGCTAAACAACAACGTCTGCCTGCGTGCCTGCGCGCTTCTACGACTTTGTAAGGAATAGAAGCAGCAGCAGCAACGGGCGGGGGCGGGGGTACACGGAGAGGAAGGGGATGCAGTTCGTTTAGGTGAAGAAAGGGAGGAAGCAGAAAGTCAAGCAGAACAGCGTCTATGAGGAAGAAGGAACGGTGTGAAGGATGATGCATGTGTCACGGGGAACGGTCAGTGGGTGTGTGTGTGTGTGTGTGTGTGTCACCAAATGGAAGAGGTGAGCGAAAAAGAAGGAAGCCCCCGATTAAAAGAAGAAGAAATGTGCAATGGTTCGTGTAGAAGCGAGGTTGGAGTGGCAAAACGCACACACACACACATACGCGTATGTGCGTACGGTGTGCACCGGCGCAGAACGAGGGGATCGAGTCAACGACGACGATGCAAGAACGTGCATGAGAGGATGAGGAAAGCGAAGGAAAGTTAGAGGAAGAAAAAAAAGCGGGTGAAAAGGAGAGAATCGAACATGACACGCGGACGCACCGACGACGGCACGCATCCCTCAACAGCATCACACGCGCCTGTGCATATACGCACGCAAACACACACGCACACAGAGACTGCGAGAGCATTTGCATGGGTGGTCTATCTTATGAAGGCTGAGACGGGCTGCCATGCCCCGTACTCGTGCCGTTGACGTGCATCGTGGATGATGAGGCACTTCCAGTTTGCAGTCAAACAATACCCCACGCTCTCAGCTGCTGGGAAAATTGTGGGAAAAGGAGAAGGGCGGAGGAAGAATGGTTGGACGAGAGGGCAAGGAGATCCGAACAATGTGGCATCACCTTTGGTTCACCTATATACGCACACGTCCTGTACCTCTCTTGACCCTTTGTCCATTGACTGGGTCAACGCCGCCATTCCCTCCTCCTGTCAACTCCTTTGTGTTTCTTGTATCAGCTTGAATGCCGCCTTAGGCACACTTACCCAGACGCGCACACGGGCACATATACCCAACGATGAGTCAAGACAACATGGAAAAGAGGCAAAGGCAGCGACAGGCCGACACAGCACAACGACAAGAAAGGAAACCAAAACAACCATACCAGTCGTGACAGCAAAAGTGGAGCAAAACAGGAACTCCGGCGTATGAGCACACACACGCAGAGATATGTTCCGCGCTGGTCGCGCGCGAAGCCAATGCGCCGTTCAAAACTTAGCGGAAGGAGGAGGAGGCAGTGGATGATAAAGCGTTAAAGGAGGGCAAAACAGGAAATACACGACGGCGGTTTCGTATAGCGACAGACAAGAGAGGCGTGTGCCGACTTGCTAAAGGTATGGCCGAGGCAGGAGCACGGAGGGGGGGGGGGGGCAACGGCACTGCGGAGGTCCAGCGAGGAGTAAACGACAAGAGACCTCAGAGAGACTGCGGCTCGTGACACCGTGAGGCACCACAAAGGGAACGACACAAAGGAAAACTAACACGCACGCCGTCTGACTCCGTGTCACCCATAAAGCGAGGAAGTAGTGCAGCCAGGCTCCCTTCCACCTTCCTCACCCCTTCGTCTTGAGGCAATGAAAGCGTATGCAAGCCTTGGTGTCGTTCGTGGAAAAAAGACAGGTGGTGGTGGAGGTTGGGCGTGTTACGCCTAAACTACATAGCAATGCACTCTGCTGCCTTTACGGTGCCTGTAGAAGTAGCACTTCGTTCCCGCGCACCTCTATCAACTTTCTCCTCTGTGTGGCCGCTTCGCACATCCCCCCCCGTTCAAACTCACCCCTTCCTGTCGGGCTTTTTTAGGCAAGCTCCGCCTCAAGAGCCGCAAGGGCGTCCTCATCTTCCTGCGTCGTAGTTTTGGCAGGCTTCGCCGGGAGCTTCTGGCTAGGCACGGCGGGCATCTCAGGCAGCTTCATATCGGTCCCTTGGGTCTCCTCGAGGTCCATGCCGTCGATCTCCATCTCCAGCTCGTTCATTAGCTCGTCCTCATCAACGAAATTGTTGTCTAACGGCTGGCGGAGGGCCTCGCTCACCTGATTGGCCCTGTCCATCTCCTCCATCAAGTCATCCATGTTGTCCTCGATCTTCTCCGCCTTCATTTGCTTGTTGGAACGCTTCAGCTCATCTTTGGCGCGGATCTGCGCTCGCAGCACCTCCTGATTCATACTTTGGTTCTGCACGGTGAACTTTAGCGTCTCTAGGTTCTGTTTCTGTGCGCCGATGTTCAAGAGCTGCTCTTCGTACATCTTCTTACGTTTCATGCATTGAAGAGCACCCTGTGTGTTCTTCTTCGCGTACAACTGCTTCGCCTTGGCCAGCTCGCCTTCCATGCGCTTCTCCAACGCCGCCTCGCGCTTCTCCAGCAGCTCAATGGCCGCGTCCATGTCTTCCATCGTCTTCGCAGTGCTCGAGTTGCCACCGCCACTACTGCGGCTTGGCTGCACCTGCTTCTCTTTACCAAAGAGTCGATTGAACATGACTTCAATCTGTTTTTTTCCTTGTTTGCTGGTAGTGTTTAAGTGTCTGTCGGGGAAGAGGAATTCAGTCCATGCGATTATACATACAGATAAATATATATATATGCATGAATGTGCCCGTGTCAACACAAGCACAGTACCCGACTCCCAGCACTCACCCTGTCAATGCGTGGTGCCCAAAATGAAGTACACAGAACCTGGAGAGCAGGAAAAAACTCGAGCACGAGACCTCTTCAAAGCAATAGCGACAAGCAGGCCGAAAATTCGTGTGCGTTCTATGTAACTGCACGCACATCAAATGTGTGCAAAATGAAAAGAAGCGCTCGCGAAGGCAAAAGAAGCAACAGCGGAAAGAGAAACACACAGAGCAAGAGGTAAAGGCGAGTAAGAAGAACAAACTGTACAACTGCACAGACAGGTAGAAATCAGATGGGAAATATATATAGATGAAGAACGGATACGCGCCAAAGTGACAAAGGTGCGTGCAAAGCCAACGCGAAGCACAACTGCTTTGGAGTATGTGTGTCAGTTGTATGGAAACGGCGTAGTGTGTGTGTGTGTGGTGTGTGTGTGTGTGTGTGGTGTGTGACAGTCAACACCGAGTATAGGGGCAAGAGAAGAACGCAGGGAGGAAGGTGGCAGATGGAGCGATGGGATGAATAAGGGCATGAATAGGAGAGCAGGGCGCCAAGAAAATACAATACGGCCTGATGCATGTGTGTGTACACACCAGGCGCCTAAGCCACTTCTCCATCGTCTCCCTTCCTCTTGTCCATGATATCGATATGTCTGCCGCGTGCGCGATCATAGCTTTCTGCTGATCGAGTGCAGCAGCAGCAGTGGCCACAAAGGGCTCATCCTCCTTCATGGCTGAAAACAGCAGCATAGCATAGGCACATGACTATGAACCAGCCGTTTCTGGCGTTACATGCGACTCCGGCACCTACGGTGCCTTTGTTAATCGCACTTTCGGCCTTGGTTTGAGTTGCTCTTCCTCACTTTTTCCGTGCCACCCACTGTCATCATCGTAACAAACAGTCGTGCTTATGCACGTGTGTATGTCAAATTATCTGAGTAACACCGCAGCGAGTGCGGTAGGCTTTGACGAAGGCACGGTGAAGAGAGCATGTCGATGGTGGCTGGCGGAGAGAAAGGCAAGTCTTGGCTAGATGAAGCTGAAGAAGCAGCGCGGTCAGACGCAAAGGTAACGCACGCAACGCGCCAACAGAGCGTGGGAAAATAATGCGCTTCACCTGCGGTGTTCCACCATGTGAGTGGGCGTGGGCGTGTGTGTGTGTTGTGTGTGTGTGTGTGTGTGTGTTGTGTGTGTGCTGCGCGTTAGTCTTTTGCATGCCGTTTACCTTCTTTCTGTTACAGATATCCACGCAGATCGATGGGGTGCCTCTGAGGACTTCCAAAAAAAAAAAAACAGCCGCAGCAGCACCAAACGCGGAAGCCAGTTCCCGTTCCGCTTGTCACCTCTCTCGCACACCTATTGCTGCTGCAGTGGCGCTCCTTCAAGAAGGAAGCTGCGGACGCAGGCACACCGCCATTAGAAAAACAGAGTAGTAGCCCAGCAACGGGCGAATGCACAGGAACAACACCGATAGAGAAACGACATGGTAAGATGCAGAAACACATCAGGAAAGGAGAGACACCTTAGAGCGAGCACGCTACTCCAGCTTTCAATCGTCCACCGGACCCACGAGTCATACCCCGCATAAAAAAAAGAATTTGGAAAAAGAGGAGGTCGCATCTGGGCCCTTCTCCTCAGTTTAACAGACAAACTTGTATAGATGCATATATGTGTGCCTCGACACTTGCTTACTTCCAGAGGAATCCAGAGCGTGTGCGCGCGTACAGTCGTCTCCCCTTCACCCCCTCTCCCATCCTTTGTACTCATCAGCAGTGTACCCTCAAACGCACAGAGGTACACACACACAGATGGAGCAGCCAACTTCGCCCCGACACGCACAGTCAGAGCATTAGCGATAGATGAGCAAAACAGAGACACGAAAGAGAGAGAAAACTACGCAGAAGCGCCAAAGCAGTCACCGTGACGCCGACAGGCGCACCCACCACTCATCACCAACTCCCCACCCCCTTCCTCTGTGCACGTTGCCGCTGCTTTCACCGCCAAGGGCTCAGAATTCGAATGGAAAAGGGTTCAAAGAGGGATAGGCTGAGAGCGAGGGACAGGGAGAGGAAGAGGTGCGCTCGCACCTAGCACAAAACTAAGACGATCGACACATGCAGGCACCTGTACAAACAGCAGCTCATTGTTCTCAAAAATGGAAAAAGAAACTGTGGAAGCATGAAAAGGAAAAACGTTTAGGTGCGGAGAACACCGAAGAAGAGTGCTAGATGATGGAGGCACAGGTGCGACCATGTTAGCCGCAGTCTTGTTACTAGCTTGCCCTCTCTCCTGCCGCCTGCGTGTGTGGAAACTCTAGCCTGCCAAAGAAGGGTGTGTGCACCCGCGTCTCGCACTGCAAACGCCGATGCACATGCGCATGCGTGCACACTCGCTTGCCAAAGCCTCGCCTACTTGTCCACCGTGGCAGCCTGAGCGGGGTACTTGGCCTTTACAGAGTCCCATGTCAGGGGCTGGAGCGGGTTGCACAGCTCCAACACAACCGACGCCACCTCAGATTTGGAGATACGCACCTGTGAGGCCGTGTCGCGCTCGCGCAGCGTCACGCTACCGTCTCCCTCAAAGTCACACGTGATGGCAAACGGGATGCCCAGCTCATCTACACGGGCATACTTTTTGCCGATCGTCACACTGCTGTCGTCGACACGAACAGAGATGCCGCGCATGACGAGCTCCTGGCGAATCTCCGCGATGGTAGCGAGCAGCTCAGGTTTCACCATCAGCGGCAGCAGGGCCACCTTTTGCGGCGCTAGCAGCGGGCTGAAGCTGAAGACTGCGCGCTTGTCATTTTTGCCACCGTCGTCGCGGCGCACCCAGTAACTCTGCTCCAGCAGGCAGTACAGAATGCGGCCGATGCCAAAGGACGGCTCGATCACACTCGGGGTGTAGCTGTAGCCGGTCACCTTTACGTCTTTCTCCTCGAACGACACCATCTCCGCCGTGATTAAAACCTCCTCGCCAGAAGGAAGGGCAACGGTGGCCGGCTCACCGGCCGCGTGGGCGGCGCGAATCGCCTCGCACGCATCCGCTGGGGCGGAGTTGAGGTAAGCCATAACCTCACCTGCCTTCTTGCCGAACGTCTTGCCAATAAGGCCTTTCGTCAGCTGGCGCAGCAGCTGACGCTCCATGCGGGGCTCGTCGTACTCCTCACGCGCGCACAGGTCCTTTTTGGACGCGTTACTGTGCTGCGTCAAGTCATAAGCAGAGCGGTCCGCAATGCCGACGCATTCGATCCAGCCATACGAGGTGAGCAACTCCGCATCCCAGCAGTCCTGGGCGTAGTGCGCCATCTCCGTCGACTGGTGCTGGCGGAAGCGATAGAAGCGGACGCCGATAGACGTGAGGAAAAGCGCGACACGTCCCATAAAGTAGCCAAGAGTCTGGTTGTCAATCACCTTTGAGTCCACAGCCTCGCCAATCGTCATGCGGACGGGATCCTCGTTGTTCGCCTGAAGGTTGCGCGGCCACGCCCAGATTTCAACGTCGCGGACACGGTCGAATTTCTCGTGGTTCTTGTTGTTCGGGTTGACAAAGTGCTCAATCTCCGCCAGCGTAAACTCGCGAACACGAATCAGCGCCGAGCGCGGGGCGATCTCGTTACGAAAGGCGGTTCCGATGCAAGCACCGGCAAACGGCATGCGCTGCGCGTTCCCCGAGTCCATCAGGCGCTTGAAATTCAGGATAATGCCCTGAGCCAGCTCGGGGCGCATGTAGCCGAGGCGGTCACCCTCCGGTCCGATGTGGGTGGCAAACATGAGGTTGAAGGGGAAGGGGTCGCTGAAGGAATTGCCCTTAGGCGACTTGATGGAGTACTTCTCCAATACCGCCTTGATTTGGGAGGGGTTCATGCCGGCAGCGTCGTGCAGCAAGTGCAGAAACTCGTCCTTTTGCTCCGCCGTAATGTCATCCTTCTCAATCTGTGCCTCGCTCCACTCCTCGAGAAACTTGTCAGCGCGGATGCACTCACCTGTGACGGTGTCGCGCACCATGACGTCGTTGAAGCGTGTGACATGGCCAGACGCCTTGAACACCTCCTCCGGAGTGAGGCACGTCGTGTCCACCTCGCACATGCTCTCCTCAATCACAAAGTGCTGTCGCCAGAAATGAAGCATGTTGCTCTTCATAGCGCACATGGTGGGGCCGAGGTCGTACAGCCCTGCTGTTCCGCCATATGGATCAAAGGCGAGGCCGTAGAAGAAGCGGCGGCGGCATGTGTCCTCGAACTCGGTGCGCACGAAGCCCTCCAGCTTCGCCGGCAGGGAAGACGCCGCAGACATGATACGTTGGCGAAAGAACTTCGTGATTACGAACAGGTCTCCGGTGAGAGAAGGCGGGGAGGGGGGGGGGTTGTGCGCGAGAGTAAGTGCGTGTATGACGTATGTCTCTGTGTTTGGAGGAAAGTACTCACTGCTTACGTGCCTTCCTTTCAAAAGAGGGGAGAGAATGGAGTATGGGATGTGTAGCGATGCGCGTAGGCTGCCGCACGTGATCAAACCTGTGGGCGGGGATGGGACAAGCCAATCTGAAAACCGCAGAAAGAGAAAGAAGCAAGGGAAACAGAGATGAGCAAGAAGCGGAACTCGGCGAGATGCATTGGTGCGCTATGGCGCGCCCAGAGAAGGGTGTCCTGCTGGCAAAGCGAAGCAGGACTCCCCTTCCCTTTTCCACACTCACGCACACAGACGTATATAAACACGCACGTATGTGCTGATGAATGCCAATGCACTTTTGTCTCCGTTACAGGGCGAGGAGCGACACAGCAAGGCAACGTGGGTACCTTCTCGTTGATGTGTCAGCTGCGCGTACAGTTTCACCCTTGTATTGCTTTGGCGTCAGATGCAACCTGCAGCGAGTTGCTCGCTGATGAGAGGTGCCCGGTAACGCGGCGCCATCACGGAAGTCCAACACTGCTGCGCCTGTGCGGATGAGCAGGCATTTGATGGGGCTTTGATGGTCTCCCTTGAGATTTTCCTTGCAGAGCCCTGTCATTCGCGGGATGCGGAGACAGTTGTGGAATAGGCATGGCACCAGGCAAGATGCCCCGCGGCCATGTGTCGCACTGACGCAAGCAATAGCCGTAACAGCCGGTGAGTAAGACTTGTGTCGGCTCGGAAAAGCAATCGAGGTTCCACAGGAAGAGCACCGAAGATGATCAGGGTCGCGCGCAGGCATCATCCGAGACGTCGCAGAATTAAACCGACGGCGGTATAGATCATCGAACGGCAGCCAGAGTTCACTTGTCAGCGAACATAATCATCATCATGGGACCCTCTCTCCCTTCCTCCAACGTGGTAGACGATGTCGATCTCAGTAACTCGTGACGCGAGCGGTGCGGGTTCGCAGTAGTTTGGAGCGCTAAAGCCAAGATGGCTCCTCACCAGCTCAGTGTAGACGGCAGAAAGACGCACCCTCATACGCGCCAGACCTCGCCAGTAGGGTGTCGCTAGAAATAAGAGTGATAGAAGACTGCGACGTAAACAACGTCGGAGGTGTTCCTGCTGTGGAGTCCGAGTTTCGTTGGTTCATGGCACAAGTCAGAGAATTAGGGAGATGTGCGAATGCGCGTGTGTGGCGATACAGCGTGATTCCAGCTGGAAGATCCTTGCTGTGTACACTACAGGCGGAGTCGTTGATCTCTGAAAGTGGAGAGTGAGAGGGTTTGATTAGAGCCGACACACACACACAGACACGCGCACACTCACAGGTGCCTCTGCAAGCAGGGTGCATGTATGGCCCTGTCCCTTCCTCCGTTGATCTCTGCCGCAGAGAAGCGGCGATACACTGCACAACGGTCACACAAGTGAAGACAAAGAAGTGAAAGGAGTAACACAGTACACAAGCCACATGTAAACAACTACGTATCCGACAGCATGCAGATGGGCGCTCACCACAGAAAAGGCGCACCTCTTGATGTGGTAGAGAGAAGGCAGCTCAGAAGGGAAAGCGAATCGGTGCCGCAAGGACGAAGAGGCAGCACATGACAGCTGCGAGAACCACGCCACGGCACTCTAGCCTTCACAAACTGAGCTCTCCACGCCCTGTGAGCGTTATCCACTTTTGTTGCAGTGTCATCCTATACTTTGAAAAAAAAGTGGCATATGAGCCTTCAATACTGGCCACAATAGGCGTTGTATATCCCCTCTTGTGAAAGTGACGAGCTCTAACGCGTCCATCCTCGTCATTGTTTATTTTCTTTTGCTGTGGTCGTTACGAATACTGTGGTCGATAACTTCTTTTTACTAGGCTATTCACGTAAAATCACATGCAGAGAAACACAGCCCATCTCTCATCTGCGCATCCTCACACATACACAACGCAGTGAGAGAGGAAACATGGGGGATGAAGGCCCCTGGGCGCACAGAGGGGGTGCTGATAGTCGAGTCACAACTCGAGCAACCGCCGCGGAAAGCGAAACAGTAACGGAGCCACTCCAAAAAAAAAAAAATTAGTGACGACATACGCAAGACGCAATCCAAAAAAGTGGTGAATAGGCAACGTGACGAGCAAACGCACGGCATCCGAAACAAAAAAAGCGAGGGCACAGGGAGGGGAGTCGGGAGAAAGCGAAACAGTGATTCAGCAAGCATCGGCGAAGACGAGCGAAAGCTCCTCCTCCCCCTCCAAAAAAGAAAAAAATAGAAAGGAGGAAGAAACATCCAGGCAGGAAAGATGGCGAAGGGGAATGGTTGATTTTTTTTTTGAGATGAAACATAGAAATGAGGCATGCCCAAGGAGAAAAAGAACGCCGAAAGATTCAAAACCGCGGAGGTCAGTGCCACAAAGGAAACAAGGCAAATCAAGATAAACTCAGTCGAGGAAAAAAGAAAATAAATCACAAGACGAAGCGAAGACAATGATCGGAGTGGGCTGACCGATTCTCTCCTGCGTGCATACACGCCAGCACACACAACAAAGAGAAAACGTGGGTGATGAGTGGAGGTAGAAAAAAAGCGGAGGAAGGGGGTCACACTAGAACTCATGTCTGGCACACCCCTCTCCTCTCTCTTCCTTCCTTCAACGGTTCCCAGTTTGATGAGCACATCCACACCACACGAAAGTAAACGGAGCGAAAAGTATCAACGGCAAGAGAATCTCACCACCACTTCCACCGTCACCACACATGAAAAAAAAGAAGCATCCTCTTCCTTTTTTTTTTGGAGAACATGAAAAATGAAGGAAGTGTGCGGCACAGCAGAAAGAGTGAAGCATAAGTCACCGTCTGTTGCTTTCCTGTGAGAAAGAAGGAAGCCCATACAACCAAAGCAGCGGTTTTTCCTGCTGGTAGCAGCAAGAAAGACAACATCAGAAGCCCACACAGAAAGGATTTTTTTCGCAGGAAACACGCCTGCCTCCCCTTCCCCTTGGACCCCCTTCTCCGCGCTTGCCAAAACCGAGCGAAACAAAAAAAAGAAGGAGGGTAACTCTAAGAAGACAGCCATTTGAAGCAGGGTGACGTCACCGAATTCTATGGTCCTGTGTATCCTTGACTGAAATTCAGTCAACGCTGGGCTTCCCTTTCAGCCGTGTCACACCACCGAAAAGGGAAGGAACCGAAGTGGCCCGAAAGCTGCATGCTTCCCACGGCCATAAATCCGCACACGGCAGTAAGAGTGGTCGGCAAATCCAGCGATGAAGAAAACGGTCGCCATGGTTACAATTCTGAACGGTGCGCCTCTGCTGAGGGCCCCAAATCTGTGGACACAACAGTATCTGTCAAACTAAAGGTACAAAGAGCCTCGCAAAGCATCGAGGCACAAGGCACCGCGTCCGGAACAACTGCACACGTGTACAAACACCCATCGGTAGGTCGGGCGTCGGAGTGTGAGACACAAAGGATCGCGATTGCCCCTTCCTCGATTCAACGCGCTCTCTTTCTCCTTCTGTATGGGTTTCACTCTTGTCGTCTTCGGCATTCTGGCGCGCATGTCCCGGTGCTCCTCACCAACTCGGAGACCTACGGCTTAATCGATGTATAAAAAAAAAAAAAAACGCAGCAAAGCCCGTAGTCCCATGTAAGCACAATCACGTCTGTGCCATCATCCTCATCACAGCCATCGCTCTTGCAGGCGGAAAGCGGTGGCAGATAGGTCTCATAAGAAAACGCGCAAGCGGCGCGCCTGTCTCAGTCGAACGCCACGATTGTGTCGCGAATCTCGATCAAGCATACCGGGCACGTCGCACGTTTCTGAGCGCAGGTGTAGCACAGCACGCGATGCCCACACGGTGCACAGACAACCAGTTGACTATATGTTTTGCTGCATTCTAGACAGACGTTTGAGTGCGAGCGTGCCGAGTTGCGTGTCGGCGCTATCACGGTGGGTAGAGTGGGGTTAGTCGGTATGGTGAGGGGGGAGGGAGGCGGGCTCCGGCTAGGTATCGAGTTGGTGCTGTTTTGCTGACCCGCCAAATAGTCAGCATCCTTTATGGGGAAACTCTCAGCTACTGTCGCTGCCGCTGCAGCGGCAGCAGCCTCCTCAGCCTCGCGCTGCGTCTGACGCTGTCGCAAGCCGCACACCTCGCGATGTCCCTCGAAGAGGGTGGGTGCGATAAGCTCGTAGCAGTGCTTGCACTCATACTGAGCAGTCACATTTGGTGAAACGTGGCAGAGCCCCTCACGCGGCTTCCGGCACAAGGGACACTGATCGAGAGACTTGGTGCACTCCTGGCAGCAGCTGATGTGCCCGCATGGCAAAAAAGCGTAGCAGCGAAGCCTCTCCATGCAGACCACACACAGCTCCTTGTCCCCTGACGCTGTGTCGTCCTGAAACTTCGGCACCGAGGACGACGGCTCAATGTTTGCATGGGAGAGAAGCGCGGCATTCTTTGCTAGGATGGCACGGAGTTGATTGGTGCGGCATACCTCCTGGTGACCGTCAAAGAGGGTAGGGTCGACCCAAACGCCACAAATGTCACAGATGTATCTCGTCCTATCCGGCTTCTTTGCCCGATGAACCACATCTTGTTCAAAGGAGCGGTGTTCAGCTGCGCTCGGCCATGTCTGCAGCGGCGAGGAACCTTGTTGGGTGGCGCTAAAATCGAAGGGAAAACAGCAGCAGCAGCCCATTCTCTTTTGCCCGGCTCTCGCGGCAGGTCAGAAATAGAGAGGAGAGAGCACAGCCAAAAGGAGGGGGAGAGAGAGGAGGACCCGTCAGAGACGACGCTTCGCCCAGGAAGGGGAAAACGCAAGAGTGCAGATGCAGAACAAGAGCAAGTCCGCAGCTAGGCAAGAAAAAAGTCTGATGACGGAGGGGAGGGGTTCGGCGAGCGAGTGGGGAGTACCGACCACTACTAAAGGGTCTGTGAGGCTTTGCAAATGCGAGAGTATGCAGGGAGGGGTGAGGAAGAGAAAAAAGCGTCGAGAGAGAGAGATCCTAAGGACAAGTGGGGACTGGACGGCTCAAAATGCGTTCAACTGACTCGTAGAAGCTAAAAAGGTCAATAGAACGTGTCGGCAAAATCCCGATGGGGGGAAGGGAGAGAGCAGCAGGAAAGAGACCCCTGTTCACAGTTATACACGTGCAAGGGAGCGAAAAGAGCAGAGAGCGCCGCAGCAGATACAAACACACACATACACACCAATACGCACACACACACACACACACAAAGCGGGGGGAATATAAAAAGAGTATCGGACAACAAAAAAAAGGGTGAGGGAGCTCCAAGAACGATGATCGCGGAGGAGTTGAAGGGTTTAGAGAGCAGAGGAGCAGAAGGCTGACTACTACAGTTAGTGGTGAATCGAAGAGGTGCAGAATGTGGGAAGCTGTACCACAACAGAAGGAAAGCATATGTGCTGAGAAGATGGAAAGAAGTGAGTGTGAAGGAGGAGGCAGATGAAAAGGGGGAGGGAGGGCGCACTCATTTGAAAGGTACGTGAGTAAAGAGAAGTCTTTGGTGCAAGGGAGAAGAAACGGCCGATGTTGATCTGTGAAAGAAAGTCAAGGAGGCCATGAAGAATGTTCTGATGTCTATACCAGCGCACCGGTGGTGGCAGTCTCCACTAACTTTAAACCTGCGCAACGAAAGTCAGCGCGTGATATGCAGCGCAGAAGATGTTGCAAGAAAGTTGGGAAGAAGGGAGCGAGTGAAGGAGTGAAGGAGTCATGTAGGCGCGTTCACACGTCATGATGATGAAACCATGTGAAAGCAATAAGCAAGCGAACAGGGAACGTGAAATCATGTATCTGAAGGCCAGCTAAAGACTGAGAACGCTCGAGTTCTAAAGAAGGGGGTTGTTCATGCATGGACAACCAGCTGCAATGGCGAGGAAGCACCTGTTGATGGGGCGGGCGAAGCGTAAGTAGCTCCAACTCTCCTCTCGTATGTTTGCCGCCTCTTGCAGACATGTCCTGAGAAAAGGAAAGACGTGCATTCTCATGTAAAACGTCCCTGTTACTTTCATGATGTGTTTCCCACCTCCGCGTTTTGTTTCCTAGTGTGCCATTGAAGTAAGCCGAAGTCCGGTGGAAAATCGCATCACAATAGAAGGCATTTGGCAGTGTACACATAACATCAAAACACCGGGCAGAATCGGCACTGGCAAGGGTCATCGCGGGGGAGAGAGAGAGAGGTGAGACGGTTCGTAGACAGATGCACGCGTGCTGGGCGGGTTCGACGGCGGACACATTCGAAGTACTAATACAAGATACGTGGCGATGAGCACCTATTCTTCCTTCATCAAGGCAATTTCCTCTGTCCATCGCCCCCTCTCACACGCTGTGCAGCCCTGCAGCAGTACACCACAAAAGTGCGTGACTTTCTATGCAGCCGCTTACTTGTCCCAGTCACCACTCGCCTCCAGCACCTCCTCCACATCCTTCTGAACCATCTCCAGCAGCTGGCGCAGCGTATCCACCTTGACTAGCATTTCCGCAACGCGCCTCTGCATTTGCAACTCTACCTCCTTGCAGCGGTCTTCGTCGTGCATCTCGGACGCCATGCGGTAGGCCATGAGAAGCCTCGCCTCCACTGCATCAGCGTTGTAGCGAACGCTGCTAACACGCGCTGAGGTCAACGATCCCGAGGCTACTGCTTGCGTCAGGAACTGTTTCTCCTTTGTCAGCATCGCCTTCTCGCAGCGCAGCTGATGAAGGGCGGCAGGCGATGGGGAAAGTGCAGAAAGCCCTCGATTTCGCGACGGCGTATTTGACGACATTTTTTGAGAGCAGTAGAAATTGAACGAGTGAAAAGAAAAAAAAATGATCGGAGCAGACCCCTAAGCGTGGGTGCGTGTATCTTCGTCTTTGTCCGTGGGCGCGTGAGTGTGCGTGCACGGCCGTGCTATTTGTCAGGTAGTGAGCACCTAGAGGCCCGTGCGCAGGGATAATACTTGCACACGCTGTAGCGAGCAATGGGGAATGGAGACAAAGAAGAGGATGATAGCACGACGCCGCTATGGAGAATGGGGGAGGAGGAAGATCCAGAGCACGCATTCACGTGCCATCTGGCAGTTGAAGCAGAATGGAGCAGACACATGCGTACGCGGAAAAACGTTGGTAGAAACAGTAAACAGAACAGATCATATGTTGACTTCGATCCAGTTCTTTCGCTTTCCCACTCCTTGCCCACGTCCACACTCCTCTAGTGTTGTTCAGAGGGGAGGCACTTGACTTCACGCGGGAGAATTGGGCTTCCAACCACTCTCCTGTAGATACGTGCTGTTTATACCGTTTCTCGCTAACGCTATCGTATGTTGTTGAACGAAGGTCAGCGCCCCTCAACACGCTATTTGACTTCTCCTCCTCTCTGCCTCTCTCTGCACCGATTCGTAGCTACTCCGCTGTACACCTCTACCCCAGTGATGTTGAATCCAGCACGTCCCTGCACTGCAGCTTTCCTGCTGCCCCCACTCCTCCCTCCCCTCCACCGTCGTGATGGTAACGGATGAAGCCCCATTCAAGCCTCCTCCCTTCGTGCACAGTAGCGAAGCAAGAGTGCGGAGACCAACGGTTCATAGGAAAACCTCACAGAAGGGAGAAGAAGTGGCATCGCAAGGCCACCCTGACGCACGGGACAACGCGGAGAGAGTTCCAAAAGAATATAAGCAATCCTCGTGCTAGAGGATAACGCGCTCACATAATGCAGCAACAGTCGCATCTGTCTGGCGTGGGGATAAAACCAGAAAAAAACAATTCTGTGCCCTCTTCAGACCCGATCACACCGATCACACACCAGCGCACACGCAACGTGTCATCGCTTAATAGGGTTCTGCGTCCCCCTTTAGAGTAGCGACTGTACCACGCAAAGGGAGCCCGACGGCAAACGGTGACAGAGCAGCACAGTAATCCGTATAATCGTGCAGAGCCAAATTGGACACTAACAACAATCCCCGTTTCCGTATTTGAGCATGACCGGTCTCTGCCATGGAAAAGGAGCTCAAGGCCACCTCACCCTCAGCCCGGCACAGGTGTTACAGCGCACCGTGCCGGCTCAGTTAGCCGAGCACGGCGGCTGCCTTACAACCGCTCTCGTCAGGCCGGTCGCCACCTCGGCGCATCACCCTCGGCGTGGCTCAGGCCCTCTGCACCAGCGGGCAGTGAGAACCGTGGTGAGATGCGCTGGAATCACGTTGGCACCTCGCCTGTCACATGAATGGCCCAAGCATGTTGGTGGTCGTGGGTGACTCCGACGTATCGCCATCCGGGGCCTGCATGCCGGTCTCAGTAGCGCTAAGTCATGCGGACTTCCCCACATCAGGGGTGCTTGGCCCTGTCATCACACAAAGCGGCTCGGCGTTCACAGGGGGATGGGGGCTGCCTGGCTTCCTCCCAGAGAGTGGGGGAGTGGGGAAGGCCTCGTACACTGAGATACCACGCACCTAGGTTTGTGTGCGTGTGCCTGCCTGTAAAGACGAGCACACACACACACACACATACAGAAAAAGATGCCAGGAATGGTATCATGCACTCTCTCTGTGTTGGGCCTCAACCAGTCACCTATCAGCCCCGACACCCAGTGCACGCGTGCCGCATATGAGAAGAAGAAACGTCGTTTTGTTATTCCTTGTGTTTACGCAGGTGTGCTTCTCAGCACGCGCAGGAACACGTGCACGCACAAAGCAGCGACACGTTTGAGCTAGACACAACAATGCGCAATGCTGTCAGAGGAAGGTCTGACGTTGCACAGCATTGCATCAGTTCTCCCTTGGTAAGAGCTCTGCAGCAGAGAAAATAATGAAGGCGGTTCAAAAACACACGCGCACGCACACATATATATACACAGACCTCACACTATGCGGGGAAAGGGAAGAGGCACTCCATGCCCTAAAACAGGAAAATAAAATCAAATGAAGCGGTTTTGGAAGATCACAGCGCCGGGCAATGGTCTTGCCAAAAAAAAAAAAAAAACGTAAGATCACGCAAAGACGGATAAGGGTTGTAGGGTAGGTGTACACCGTTTTCTTGCCCTCTTCCTCTACCGTCCTTGGAACACTACTCCTTCCCTCGTTTACTAGCCGCCGCACCAGTTGAGACGACTGTGTTTGTTGAAGCACGGCCATTTTATTTGGGCCTGCGGTAGTAGCGCGGAGGTACAAAAGGTGGAGTTACCACCTCAGCAGGCACGCGGCGGCCCCGCACAACGAGGTCCAGCTTCACACCGTCCTTTGCCAGCTCACGGTCGATGTAACCGAGGGCGATATTCTTCTTCAAGCACGGAGACGGACAGCCACTCGTCACCTCGCCCACCTGCTTTCCAGCCATCTCAATGATAGCCTTCTCACGAGCAATCGGGCCAGTCGAAACGAGGCCCACTCGCAGCCGCGGCACGGCGCCATTACTCGCGTTTTCACGGAAGGTTTTGATGGACTCGTACCCAATGAAGCCACCCTCCGTCATGCGGCGCTTCGAAATCGTCCACATGAAGCGAGCCGACACAGGGTTGGTGTCCTCGGTCAGCTCGTGACCGTACAGGTTCAGCCCCGCCTCCAGACGAAGGCTGTCGCGAGCACCCAGGCCGATCATTTCCGCCTTCCTGGATATGAGGAGCTCGACCAGCGCCACAACGTCCGCGTTCGACACAGAAATTTCGAACCCGTCCTCGCCCGTGTAGCCGCACCGCGTCACCTGCACAGCCATGCCCTTGATGTTCACCTTCTCGCGGCAGTGCATAAAACCCATGTCCGGTACGCCATCCATCAGGTCCGAGACGATCGCCGCGGCCTGCGGGCCCTGCAGCGCAACAAGCGAGCGATCCAGCGGCACAAGTTGCACATCCGCACCCTTCATGGCACCCTCACGCAGCACTTTCTCCATATGCGCCACGTCCTTGTCCTTGCACCCAGCGTTCAGCACAAGGAACAGATGGTCGGCCATCTTCATCACAACGCAGTCGTCCTTGATGCCTCCTTGCGCGTTCGTCAGAATAGTCAGCGCGCCTTGTCCAACCCGGGTGCGCTGAAGGTCCACGGGAGTAACGTGCTCCATGAACTTCTCACGGTCCGCGCCGCGAATCTCATACTGGCCCATGTGCGAGACATCAAATATGCCGGCCACCTGGCGGGTGTACAGGTGCTCCTTCAGCACACCTAATCGTCCATACGAGATAGGCATGTGGTAGCCCGCGAACGCATCCATCTTCGCCTGCTGAGCGAGATGAAAGCTGTGCAGCGCCGTCTTCTTGAGAGAGGCGCTCATGGCTGTAAGGCAGTGTACCTCGAGGAGGGAGCTAGTCGGCAGTGGTGGCGAAGAAAGAAAAAGGAAAGCCTTTGAGGCAGCCGCACAGAAGTGATGTGCTGGACCGTGCGGGAAGTAGGAAGGAGAGGGAAAGTGGTTCTGGGCAAGGACAGAGAAACCGCAAGTGAGGAGACGAGGCGGCCAAGCGTTGTGGTGGTGGAAAAGGGATGTTGGTGGAGGCGAGGTGAAAGAGAGCCCTGGGTAGTGGTCGAAAGCGTTGATCAATGCGGAACCGAAAGAGAGCGAGTAAGGTAAAGGAGCCCGGGCAAGTGCCACCGAAACAGGTGAGATGCAGCGGCGCAAGCCAAGACACCTCGACACGCACGCACACAAAAAACCAGCGCTACTGAGCAGTGGAAGCCTAGAGTGGAAAAGGAACAACAGAGGAAAACGGACCCAAAACAACAGGTGCGAGGTGAAAGTAAGGCAAAGTGGAGCGCGTCCGCTGCACAACTTCTATGAGACAGCGATACAGGATGCGAGGATAAGAAAGAGGAAGGAAAACCCAATGCAGTGGTTTTGCATGGGTTATCTCAACGTGCTTTCTTTCTTTTTTTTCTTGCGACTGTCTCTACTTCCATTTCTGTTAATAGATATCGGTGGACAGGGATTCGCTGACGGGCGACTGTATGGCCCCTGCGGTGGGAAAGTGGAGGAACCACATTTTTATTTTCTCTTTTTTTTGGTGGTGGTGCCCTGTGACCCTTCTCTCCTTTGTCGTTTCTGCGCTGACTGTGGAAAGACGTAAGATGTGGGAAGAGGGGGAGGGAGAGAGGCGTAAAAGATCGCGCATCATCATACCGCATGCAACAACATCAGGCTTGCCACCTCCGTGTCAGTCTCTATGAATGCACATATGTGCCTGTGTACGTGTGTGTGTTTGTGTGTGCGTGCGTGGATGTCGATGAGTGGATGCGCACTGGTGCACTCGCTTGCACCTCACTGAGCCAGCTGCTTGAGAGATGGGGAGTGCGCAGCCGTAGGCAATTCCCTCGTCATTCGCAGCCTCTTCTTCCACTTCTCTGTAGAGTTATGCAATGTCGTACTTGAGCAAGATCGCTTGCTTTCGCCGCTCAAGCTCCGCCGCTGACAGCAAGAGCGACCGGTCCGAGGCAGCTGAGCGGGGATCGCTCGTTGACCGCGTGCTTCTGTCCAGCAAAGCAGTCGGCGCAGCGAGGCCCGCTATCGCACCAATCCGTTCGGTTGCTGGAGCCTCCGGTACATTCCCCTCTGCAGTGGTCTGTGTAGAGGAAGGCAACGAAACGGAGGCCAACGGGGAAAGCGATGGCGGCACGTGTTGGCTGTTCAAATCGTTGTGGAAACGGTGCTGGTGATCGGCTGGACGGCACTCCTCAGCATCAACCATGTGGTCTTCGGACGTGGCAGAAGAACATAAGGCGCTGGGCAGGTGAGGTGAGGAATACAGCGAATGACCTTTACTGTTGTACGGAGTGCTCGCTGCATGACGAGAAGAATCGGTCAACGGGGCTGGCCCAGTGACTGACATGTGCTGTTTTGTGCCACGTATGGCAGCTGCGGACAGTTCTGCGAGTGGTATACTTTCGTGCGTAGCCGAGCAGGTAGGGGAGGTTTTCTCCAGCAGTTCGCGGCTCAGCGTTGATGCGCACGCTTGAGAGTCGTTCCTCTGCGTTCCGAGCTTCTCGGTGGCGCTGAGAACCTGAGCCTGTAGTGCGGCACACTTGTGCTCGAGCACTTGTCGTAGTCGCTCATTATCGCTCAGCTGTGCCTTTGCTCGCTCCTGCTGCTGCCGAAGATCGGTCCGCAACGCGGCAATCGTTTCCGCTTGCTCAGCAAGAGCTTCTTCCATGGCCGGATTTGATGCACCTGCTTTGGTGTACGCACCGAGCAACGCCACCACCTTATCGCACGCCGACTGTATTTCATGGGCTCCAGCTGTGAAGAACGTCATGGCAAGTATCTCCTGTACCTGATTGCGCAGTCTCTTGGTCTCCTGATGTGCTTGCTCTCCCCCCACATACAGCTCACGGGAGAAGCGAGAAAGCTCATCTACGCAAGTGCTCGAAGCTACAGGGTGCGCTGCCGGGTCCTGCTGTTGTGCCTTATCCTCCGCATGAGCTCCCTGTGACACTGCATCAGCTTGGGCCGCTGCGGTTTCCCCGCGTCGGCACCGCTGCTCACACTTGTCTCGGTCCTCCTGGATTGCGTCAAGGGAATGGCTAAGGATGTCGACTATATCCGTGATGCGTCGCAAGGCGTGCTGCGTAGTCGGGTTTGCACTCTGACAGGCGCTGCGGGCCTCTGCACATGCCGTCTGGAGGCTCTCCCGATCGAATGGGAAAGAAAATGATGTGTGGACGGCGCTGTTGCTCGTCACGCAAGCTCTGCCCGCATCGTCGGAGCCGCGATAGTGCAGCATCGATTCTGCATCCATCCGAAGACGTGCATTCGTGCTACGTAGACTACTCAAAGTCAGTAGCAGTGTTCGCATCTGCGCATAAAATGCGTTCTTTAGCGCAGCAGGAATGCCCGTGAGTTGCGCCATCATCGCAGCCGTGACGGTCTCCTCATACGCAGCAGTTCCTGCTTCTTCACAGTTGGGTGGCGCTGACAAGAGAGTCGTGGCCGCAATATCTGCGACTGAGGAGAACACCTGACAAAGCTGCTGCAACGTGGAGTCGTACACTTGCTGGCTTTCGTGATATTCGCGATACAACTGAGCCGCAGTAGCTTCTGCAGTCTCCGCTCGATAGGCAAGTGCTGCCCACTGTTGCGGCGATGGAGCAGCCTTAGCGCTCCCATCTTGCATTGGCGCCGCTGTCAGCTTCACCTCCAGCTGTCGAACGGCATGTAGATGCTCAAGCTTCATCATTGCTAGCTGATCGTGCAGGTCGGCAGACGCGCGCATCTCCACTGCTGCTTCTGATCCTCGCTGCTGCGCTAGGAGCAGCCGGCTGACTGCCATGACGTGCTGCAGCTCCTCTCTCAGCAGCTGGTTCTGCATGTAAAGGTGAGGAGCGCAAGCGGTGGATGGAGAGGGGCACAAGAGAGAGGATGGAAGCGGAAAAGGCGCCGTGGCACACTCGTCACCAGAAGTGACAGGGGTGTGTGCCACGTTGTGGACTAACGTCCAGTCGTGCGCTTCGCATGGTAAGTGCTTCGAATCCACCGTGTCCCTAGTGTTGCGCCAGCTTTGTGCGCGCCATGCACCGACATCTTGGGAAGCGCGTGTAGAACTCTGCCCGTGTGCACACATCCATCGCTGCCGCGGAACGAGGTGAGGTGCCGAAGGGTCAGCTAATGAACTGATAGGGCGGGGAAGCGGTCTCAACGGTGCCACCTGCGCTGACGTCGTGAGCGTTGTGGCAGCTAATGGAGGAGATGACAAGCGTGTAGCACTGCGCAGGGCACTGACGCCTGCTCGTCCACCTGCCTCGTCGTCATCTACGGCGGACACACCCATATTACTGCTGCTATACTCGCTGAAACACACGTCCACTCTGTGCTTCACGGCGAGCACGCTTTCTGAAGACTGCAAGAAAGCGGCGAGCTGAGGATCTACCGGTTGTGCGAAATCCACCGCAAATTGTTCGCCGCGGGCTACGCGCACTAGAAAGTAAAAGAGAACCAGCAGGTTGAAGCAGTACCGTGTGTGACCGCGCTCAACAGCTTGTTGGTTACACATGTGGGTTGGGATCCCATGGCGTCGAAGGCTACTGGTGAGCAGAGACCAGTTCTTGGCAGCATCGCGGGCACCGCGCCGCTGTAGGCGCACAATCGCGCTGTCGATCTCACCAGGGAAAAGCTGCTGTGTCAAGGCGAGGTAGATAAGCCCATCCTTCAAGTCTCCGTACTTGTCGCAGGGGGAGATACCAGTGACGCTGGCGGCCCATGCGAGAAGCTCTGCCTTGCCGAGCAAGATGACCTCGCTCATTACACACAAACAAAAATGAAGCGATTATTACGGAGGGCGGAGTTGGTGGCTCAAAGATGGTGATCAGAGAGAGAAGAGAGAGAAAGACGAATGCCGCTCGTCGTGGCACTCACCGGCACAAAGAGCACGTGCACGGTGCGAGAAAAGGGGAACGGAAAGGGAGGGGCGCAGTCAGACCCACTATGCAGTCCCTTCCACCTAAACTAGAGACTCGTACTCGAGCGTCACTTGGGAGTGTTTGTCGGTTGGGTGGTGGTAGTCGACTGGTGACTGTTCGTCTTTCGTTTTCCACCTTTTATGATGCCATTCTATTCGTCTTCGTTTGGGGAGTTGTCTGCCGGTTCGCAGTCGCTTTTTCCTTCCGCCTCCGCGTGGCGGTCGCGGAGAAGTGAAAAAAGGAGCGAGAGATCTCCCCCAGCGTGAGTGTATCTCGGTGTACCTGCTTCGGGCGCAGCTCAACCAAGGCGTAGACAAGCAACACGTGACTGAGACAGTTCTGAAGCAGAGGGGAAAAGTGGCAAAGGGGCGACTGTACAGGGCACAGATCAGGGAGACGTGAGACTCCTAGCGAATGCAAGCTCTTAGCTGAATGAAAAGAAGATGTGTGGATCTAAGGGAGGAGCGAGCATGCGATAAGAGACGCACACCCGAAGTGCGGTGTCAACACACAGAAACGAAGACAGAGAAGCGCAGCACCGGAGCCGAAGCGTCGGTGTCGTGCTATGCGAACCTATGGGCTATGGTGGAAGAAGTTGGGACACTGATGACGTCTGCGTGCGTAACCGAGAACAAAGGGCAGTGCACCCTCATGCGAAAAATAATGAGGCGCGTGGCGGCAGCAGGGAGCCTACGCTTAAAGGGAAAGACAAGAAAAGGGCTTGAGGGAGCGAAGCCAACGAAGCAAAGAGGGGGATGCGGAAGATACGCTTATCCCACCCATATACATATACATATACATGTGTGTGCGTATCGGTCCACAAGACAGAGGCAGTTGTGCGACAGTGGGCGTGGGTGTCCCCGAGCATGTTGTATGGGGAACACAACATGAGACCACGCACGATAGAAGACGAGGAAACAAACGAGAAGGTTGCATGGGGTCCAGAGAACGAATAGCACAGCCTCGGCGTCGAACAAGTGCCGGTGGCCTTGCACCGAAGAAACATGAGAGGAAGCCCTTAACACAGAGAAGGCTGCGGGACCCCACCACAAAGCGTTCCTGTCGTGGCCCGCGTCATCGAACTGGCAGCAACGCCTACACAACGAGCGCTACGCCATCGAACGTCACCGCGCACATCGCCTCACCTCTAATTCTGCGGGTTACACAAGCAGTACCCTTTCTCCACTCTACTACGGGTCCCCCCATCCCCTGCAGTGCTAGATTACTTTGTCTCGTGGTCTCTTGTGCCATGCCGCTCGCATCATTGGCGTTTTCGTTTGTGCACGTCTGCTTCTCCTATCGCGCAGAGTCAATGAGATGCGCTGCGGTGGTAAAGAATGATAAAAGCACCCACGTGCAGCAGCACTTTCCTCTCTCTGTTGACCTTTCTTACCCGCAAAACACGGGGTACTGCGTACAGGCGCTGATGTACGTGCGCCAACAACACCGACGCCCACACTCACGCAAACACGTTCATTGTTGTTGTTGCGCTCGCTTCTGCTCTTCAACCCAAGGGCGTACGGTAGGAGGAAGGAGAGAAGCATACGCTGTCTCTTGAATAGGTGGACAGCGATTTATGCGCGCTCTCACGGGAGACAACGGATCGCAAATAGTGACCACACATGGCCGGAAAAATATGAAAGAAAAACGCATACACCTCTGTTGGCGCGTACACGCGCACACGGCTCCAACAAAGAGGCACACACCCACCCCTGCATGCACACGTACACCCCTCAGCTCGCCATCCCCACATGAATAGGAGAGCACCAAAGAGCTGAGAAGCGCAGACGCGCCTACTGGCACACAAGCACAGTCAAAACGATGTCTGTTTTTCTTCGGAGAAGACGGAAGGCAATGGGCATGGGGCAAAGACACACACTGAGGCAGCTTACCGGACAGGTTTAATTTCCACTCCAGTAAGCCACACGAGAGCGCGCCAAGGCAGAAGGGGGAGCAAAAGAATGCATGCAGAGGAGGCGGCGCCAGTTCTGCTGCGGTGTGCCTTCTGGGTAGAAGAAGGGAGACAACAGTAAAAAAAAAAAAACAGAAGTCTCCTTGACGGCAACCCCCCTGCTCTTCCGGGCTTTCCGCCCACCTGTACCCGTCTGCACATCTTTGAAGGACATACCATCACGACCCGAACGTCAGCGGCTCGTAGTTGGGCGCGTAGGGCTTCACCACTTCGATGATCTTGCGAATAGCCTCCTCGTACGCCTTCTCCGTCAACTTATTAGCCTCGGCCTCCTGTCGCAGCACGCCGTTCTCCCACATCTGGACCATGCTAACCCCGCTCTCCGCAAAATGGTACATGCCACGACCGTTCTTCACATCGTCTCGGTACAGGCCTACATAGTACTCCGTCTCCTGTGGGTTGAAAAAGTACACACCGATGCCGTTCATCTTTCCGTTGCGCCACTGGCCCACATATTTCTTGCCGCTGCGCCCAATTACGTAGACGCCCCAGCCGCTGTGGTGGTTGCTGTCGAACTGACCCTCATAGCTATCACCCTCCGGGTGCAGCCAGTAGCCGCGGCCGTGCTTCTTGGTGCCAAAGTACTGGCCCGTGTACGTGGCGCCGGACGGGAATTGAAAAGTGCGCACCTCCGACGGTGGCGGGATCTCGCCCAACTCCTTTGGCGCCATGGCGCGCACAGCGTCCATCAGCTCCTTTATCTTCACCGCGCACTCTACGATCTCAGAAGGCGGCGTCTCCTCCTCCTTGAGCAGTGCGCCCATGTTCCACTTCTGCGTTGTCATGACGCCAGTCTCATACATGTAGTGGCCATCGCCATCCTTCTTGTCCTTGGTGTAGTTGCCGAAGTAGTAAGCGGTGCAGTCGTTGTTGAAGAAGTACAAGCCCGCTCCGTTCATCTGCCCTGCCTCCCAATTTCCGAGGTACTTCTTGCCGGTCTCGGAAAAGATGTAGACACCGAGTCCGTTCTGCTTATTATCCTTGTACTCACCCTCGTATCTTTCTCCCTGCGGGTGCGTCCAGTGGCCGCGGCCGCTGCGCATGTTGCCGTCGAAAGTACCCTCGTACACGGCCCCGGACTTGTATGTGTAAGTCTTGATGGCGTGCATGTTGGCGTTCGCTCAGCAAGGCGCGCACAAAATACAAAGATGTGTTACGAAAACAAACTGAAGCCCAACGGGGCGTGAGAACGTGAGCGCCGCTGCCACGAGAAAGCAAAATGCACACGAGAAAAAATATGCTCAGCAGCGATTGCGGGAGAAAGTGCACACTTGATGAAAGACTCCTGGACGAGAACACACTTGAGAGGAGATCGGTATCTGCCTGTTCGCTCACATGCACCGTGAACTACGCGATAGTCGCCTTAAACCTTCTTGCACGTTTGCGTGTGAACGACTCCTATGCTTCCCCTCCCGATTGACTGCGCGGTACACGTCGCACAGCGAGGCAAATGGGCAAAAGCGCACAAGTCTACAAAACTAGAGAAATGAGAGAGAGAGGGAGAGGGTACTTCGAGCACGAGCCGTCCTTCGTTTAGAGAAGGGGGAGGGCTCCTTCCTGTTGGTCTGACTCGGCTGCACCTTTCTTTCCCGCTGTTGAATCAACAGTGGAAAGTGGAAAGTATATATATATATAGTGAAAGGCGCGCCGAAAGAGAGCGAGAGGAGACCCACGAAAAGGTGATAAACTCGCTGCACCCTACGAGGGGGTGAGAGGAATAAGCAGCAGATATTTAAAGGCAACGAAGGCGCAGAATGCCTGGGGGAAGATGGAAACGCAGCGATACGAAAGTTGAGGAGTTTATGAAGGAAGCTCGAAGATTAGATAGGTGCGTGGTACTGTGTTTGGTGAAGGGTAATGTGGATGTGGAGGTTCGGGGAGGCGGGCAAGAGAGAAATTAGGCAGAAGAGCGTCGAAGAAGCGGTAACAGTGGGTTCGAACATTTATTGGATTCGCATGCACGTGTGCGTGTGTGTGTGTGTGTGTTGGATGGGTGTGGGTGTGTCTTCAACTCGGAAGCCGCCACAGACACCATCACCGACGTCACCTACACGCCCCGCATGCGGGAGGAGGCGGAGCGAGATAAGGGAAAAAGCGGCAAAGCAGAGCAGAGGGGCGGCAACTCGCGTGCTGCAGCGGCGCCACCTACCCAAGACCTCTGTCACTATTCCGCTGCCCCGCAAATCCGCTGAGAGAGCCGCGACGCCACTTTGCACGCTCGTAAGGTGAGAGGCACAAAAGGACACGCGGCGCTCATGGCGGAGACGCTCGAGTGCACAAGGGGGTCTTCATGCACATGCCTTGCCACTACTGCCATCCATGACAGCATGCTCACCCCCCCCCTCTCTCTTCAGCACGCTTCCTTATGCGTGCACGTGTGTGCACACACGTCTTTGTTGTGCTGTGGCATGTTTGTTCAGGTAAATGAGCTACGAGAAAGGAAAGAGAAAGAAGAGAAAGGTTCGCAGTCACGATGTGAAGGGAAGAGGCGCACGGAGGGACACAGAGGGGGGTCAAGACAAGAGAAGTAGTAAAAACAGACTTGAGGTATGTCTGCCTCCTCCCGTCTATGGCTTTTTTCACCTTTTCAGATTAGCTGCGGTGCACCTCATCTTCTCCACCCACCAACCCTAACGGCTCGCCTCTCCCTCCCGGCTGCCCTTCACCTCTTGAATGAAGCAAGGGTGCGGTAGCGGGAAAGATCAGCGGGTGGCTTGTGGGAAAAGGAAAAACGCGCACAGCAGTGTCTGAGAAGCGGAGTGGTACGGTGAAGCCTTGACACCTTAGTCCTTCTTGGCATCGACCTCCTCGGCGGGCTTCACCTCGTAGTCGCCCGACACCACGAAGCACTGCGTCTGCATGGAGGCCTGCACCTTTGGCTTGGAGAAGTAGTAGGTGCTACCGTCCTGGCGGTAGAACACAGCCTCATCGATGTCGCTGAAGGGGGTGACGCCCAGGCGGCGGAGGGTGACCTGAACCTTCTTGTCATCGCCAGTGCTCTTGTGGTGGGCCTTGGTGGTACGACGCATGGAACCCTTACCACCGGTACGCACCATCTCTGCGCGGCGCTTCAGTTGTTCCTGCGTGATCGGCATCTTTTCGTGCGTTGATTAAAGCTACGAAGACAGTCGTGAGTCGCTTCCTCGTTTTGTTAGCGCAGAGGACGACGTGCGTGGCAGTGGTGACGGATAGCCAGCCAGAAAATGAAAACAAAAGAGAACGGCGAGTGTCATTGGTAGGGAAGTGTGTGTGGGGGGAGGGGGGAGGGAGAGATAAGCAC